>CM069135.1:30378843-30978843 GCA_035221665.1 Okamejei kenojei | reverse complement strand
ACCCTCTGAGTAAAGAGGTTCCCCCTCACATTACCCCGAAACTTCTGTCCCTTAATTCTCATGTCATGCCCTCTTGTTTGAATCTTCCCTACCCTCAATGGGAAAAACGTATCCACGTTAACTCTATCCCTTTCATCATTTTAAAGACCTCAATCAAGTCCCCCCTTAACCTTCTGCGCTCCAAAGAATAAAGACCTAACTTGTTCAACCTTTCTCTGTAACATAGTTGCTGGAACCCTGGCAACATTCTAGTAAATCTCCTCTGTACTCTCTCTATTTTGTTGACATCCTTCCTATAACTAGGCGACCAAAATTGTACACCATACTCCAGAATTGGTCTGACCAATGCCTTGTACAATTTTAACATTACTTCCCTACTCCTATATTCAATGCTCTGATTTATAAAGGCCAGCACACCAAAGGCTTTCTTTACCACCCTATCTACATGCGATTCCACCTTCAGGGAACTATGCACAGTTATTCCTAGATCCCTCTGTTCCACAGCATTCCTCAATTCCCTACCATTTACCATGTACGTCCTATTTTGATTTGTCCTGCCAAGATGTAGCACTTCACACTTAACAGCATTAAACTCCATCTGCCATCTTTCAGCCCACTTTTCCAAATGGCCCAAATCTCTCTGTAGCCTTTGAAAATCTACTTCATTATCCACAACACCACCTATCTTAGTATCATCTGCATACTTACTTATCCAATTTTCCACCCCATCATCCAGATCATTGATGTACATGACAAACAACAGTGGACCCAACACAGATCCCTGAGGCACCCCATTGGTCACCGGCTTCCAACCTGACAAACAGCCATCCACCAGATTGTAAGTAGTAATGCCTAAAACCTTATGGCTTATATTTACATCAAAGAACAACTAATGAGCCTGTCCCACAGGCGATTTTTCAGCGGACTGCTAACGATTGTCAAGTTGCCGGCAGTCGCCTGAAAATCCGGCAACTGGAACGCCGATGTCAGAGTGGAACACACACACACAAACACATCACTTCCTTCACCAGCCCATTATGCAGGCAGGAGACAGGGCAAGTGAGGGGAGCGCTGTCTAAAAAATTCACATGGTGCAAAGCCAAGGTGAAACAGACACACAGCGCAATGAATAGGAAGGTTGGCGCTGTAAAAAAGACAGCTAAAGCCCAGTTTGCGGTAAGTCCTTTAAAAGAGGGGGAGAGGAGGGGAGTGGGGGAGGGGGGAGGAAAGGGGGGAAAGGGGGAGAGGGGGGAGAGGGGGGAGAAGGGGGGAGAAGGGGGGAGAAGGAGTGCAGACAACTTTAAAGAAGCCAGAGATACACGGCTGTGAAGCCCGGCGGACATTTAACATTACTGGTCGGTTATCTTTGGTTCTGAAAACTACTGCTTACCTTTTATTTTCCCAATGAGCCAATTAAATTCACTGGGCAGCACCTGCTACAACCTACGGGAACCTTCGACCTCCTGGCAACCCATTAGGACCACCTGGCGACCCACCTACGACTCGCGAATTCTCGTACTCTCCATGGTGGCTTCATTCTAGTCGCCGCTAATTTTTCAACATGAGGCTACGACTAGTTCCCCAGCAACCACCCGCAGACATGTGGCGACCATGTGGCGACTGCATAGTCTCCTGCAGTCGCCTAAAAAGTCGCCTAAGTGGGACAGGCCCAGTAAGTATTTACTTTCATTGCCCATAGGATCACAATTTGACCAAATTCAGTTTGCTCCATCTGTCATATATTAACTGGCCCAAATTATATTTATAATTGCATGATAAACTATGCCTCAGAGCACAAGTGTACATTTGATTCACAGTTATATTTTTATGAAAGAGGAAATCAGGCAATGAATTTGTTCGAGAATGATGAAATAAAATGTGAAATAGGAACCATCTGCACTCGCCTGTGAAATCAGAGATCGCATGGCTTTATTCCAAAAGCTGCAGCCTTTTTCAAAAACATTTGTTTTTCACCATCAAAACAAGATTATTTGGATTTTATTCTTAAGGGGAAACGATGTGAAACTGTTTGGTGCAATTTATTTTAAATGAACAGAGTTCACGATTAAAATAAATTGATATCTTGCTCAGATATGCTGCAGAACATCTTGAAGTCTTGGTAATTGCTAAACAAATGCACATTATTTATGTGGTGCTAGGTTCTCCCATTTACAAGCTGATTTATGATTCTCACTAGGGATAACTTTCAACTTCAGTTACGATGAACAAAAACAACAGTTTATGATATGCATTATTTCTCTTTCTATTAAATCCAGCAATTGTTGGACTAGCCCCCACTCAGGGTAGATCGCCCGGCACAGGGGGGCTGTGAATCCCCCCTGATGCAGGAGCTTGATCACCCCAACGAGGATGCCCGTTGCCGGCAAAGGGAGTAAAATCGTCCCATCAACGGAAGAATAGAGGCCCCCAACCGCTGGAGGACAAAGAAGGGAGAGATTTAACTTTTTTTCGTCTTCCATCACGGTGAGGAATGTGGAGGAGTCATTGTGGTGGATGTTTATGTTAAAATGCATTTTATGTGTTCTGTTCCTTCTAATAGGTATGCCTATGGCAAATCAAGACTGGAGGTAGGAAAATACCAGAACAAAACAGGACCAACAACAGATGACCAAGGAAGTTGGCTGGGGAATTGGTGACACAGGGATGTGAACAGTGGTTCTTTTAGAACTTTTGGAACTACTAGGGTGCGAGAGGGGGAGAGGGAGGGAATGCAGGGGTTATTTGAAATGAGAAAAATCAAAGTAGATATCGCTTAATAGGTAGATACATAGATATCTCCTATTCATCTCTAGCCTTTGTCACTTATTCCACCCATCTGATCCACTTATCATTAGCCATGCTTTCACATGCCCCTACCTCTTTTCCAACTTTCTTCCCCACACTCCACCAGGTTGAAGAAGGGTCTTCGGACTTAGCAGCCGATACAGAACAACGCGGCTGGCGTACCCAGGTGCTCCCTGTAGAGACTCATAGAAACATAGAAAATAGGTGCAGGAGTAGGCCATTCAGCCCTTCGAGCCTGCACCGCCATTCAATATGATCATGGCTGATCATCCAACTCAGTATCCCGTATCTGCCTTCTCTCCATACCCTCTGATCCCCTTAGCCACAAGGGCCACATCTAACACCCTCTTAAATATAGCCAATGAACTGGCCTCAACTACCCTCTGTGGCAGAGAGTTCCAGAGACTCACCATTCTCTGTGTGAAACAAGTCTTTCTCATCTCAGTCTTAAAGGATTTCCCCCTTATCCTTAAGCTGTGACCCCTTGTCCTGGACTTCCCCAACATCGGGAACAATCTTCCTGCATCTAGCCTGTCCAACCCCTTAAGAATTCTGTAAGTTTCTATAAGATCCCCTCTCAATCTCCTAAATTCTAGAGAGTATAAACTGAGTCTATCCAGTCTTTCTTCATAAGACAGTCCTGACATCCCAGGAATCAGTCTGGTGAACCTTCTCTGCACTCTATGGCAATAATGTCCTTCCTCAGGTTTGGAGACCAAAACTGTACGCAATACTCCAGGTGTGGTCTCACCAAGACCCTGTACAACTGAAGTAGAACCTCCCTGCTCCTGTACTCAAATCCTTTTGCTATGAAAGCTAACATACCATTCGCTTTTCTCACTGCCTGCTGTACCTGCATGCCTACTTTCAATGACTGGTGTACCATGACACCCAGGTCTCGCTGCATCTCCCCTTTTCCTAATCGGCTACCATTTAAATAATAGTCTGCTTTCCTGTTTTTGCCACCAAAGTGGATAACCTCACATTTATCCACATTACACTGCATCTGCCAAACATTTACCCACTCACCCAGCCTATCCAAGTCACCTTGCAGTCTCCTAGCTTCCTCCTCACAGCTAACACTGCCCTCCAGCTTAGTGTCATCCACAAACTTGGAGATATTGCCTTCAATTCCCTCATCCAGATCATTAATATATATTGTAAATAGCTGGGGTCCCAGCACTGAGCCCTGCGGTACCCCACTAGTCGCTGCCTGCCATTGTGAAAAGGACCTGTTTACTCCTACTCTTTGCTTCCTGTTTGCCAGCCAGTTCTCTATCCACATCAATACTGAACCCCCAATGCCGTATGCTTTAAGTATGTATACTAATCTCTTATGTGGGACCTTGTCGAAAGCCTTCTGGAAGTCCAGATATACCACATCCACTGGTTCTCCCATATCCACGCTACTAGTTACATTCTCGAAAAATTCCACAAGATTCGTCAGACATGATTGACCTTTCCTAAATCCATGCTGACTTTGTCCAATGATTTCACCACTTTCCAAATGTGCTGCTATCCCATCTTTAATAACTGACTCTAGCAGTTTCCCCACTACCGATGTTAGACTAACTGGTCTGTAATTCCCCGTTTTCTCTCTCCCTCCCTTCTTAAAAAGAGGGGTTACATTTGCTACCCGCCAATCCTCAGGAACTACTCCAGAATCTAAAGAGTTTTGAAAGATTATCACTAATGCATCCACTATTTCCTGAGCTACTTCCTTAAGTACTCTGGGATGCAGCCTATCTGGCCCTGGGGATTTATCGGCCTTTAATCTATTCAATTTACCCAACACCACTTCCCGACTAACCTGGATTTCACTCAATTCCTCCTTTGACCCGCGGTCCCCTGCTATTTCCGGCAGATTATTTATGTCTTCCTCAGTGAAGACGGAACCAAAGTAGTTATTCAATTGGTCCGCCATTGGTCCGACTCCTGAAGGGAAAGGGAGTTCGAGGTCAGGCCTTCCGGCAAGCCATCAGGTCACTGTCAGAGGCTGCCGAGTGAAACAGCAACTGGCTGTGGCTGAAGAGGAAGGACTCCAACCGGGCTGCAAAATGACCAGCAGGAAGGGTAAAACGGTGGGGCGCACCTGGGATGCCAGATGTTGCTGTTGAGACCGCTGGAGGTGTCGTGGGCCTATCAACGAAACACCGAGGAAGGAGGGTGCTCCCCTGATGACCCCAATGAAGTTTTTACCCCAACCCCCATCAAGGTATTAAGAAGGTGCCAATTATAGTAGGGATTGTCATATAAAATCCTATACGCTCAACTGATAAGCTGGAGAAATCCAGTGACTGCTGTGAAAGTGCAGCTGACAACTAGGGAAAGACTATGTGACGGTGTGGAAAGACAGCTGACAGGAGGAAAAGACCCCAACGGGGCTGTCATGGACTAGCTATCCATGACGGCAGGCTCCGTCACTGTGAATTTTGAATAGGAGTCACCCCTCATGGCCAAGAAAAATTAAGAGGGAAATACCCCCTGGGTCTGCGAGAGCGGGGGCAGAAGATGACTCATCGGATGATAACCCAGTAACTGACCCTGGCATGAACACGACGACGAAGAAGATAATCGGCACGGCACTTACAACATCAACTGCAGGACAAGAACTCCAAGTGCGTAGCTGCGGCTGGTCAACTATATTCTGTTGTGCTGAAGCAAAGCAAGATTTTCATTGTACTATCTGGGACACGTGACAATAAATTTTACTAGAATGTTGCCAGGGTTCCAGCAACTATGTTACAGAGAAAGGTTGAACAAGTTAGGTCTTTATTCTTTGGAGCGCAGAAGGTTAAGGGGGGACTTGATTGAGGTCTTTAAAATGATGAAAGGGATAGACAGAGTTGACGTGGATAAGCTTTTCCCATTGAGGGTAAGGAAGATTCAAACAAGAGGACATGACATGAGAATTAAGGGACAGAAGTTTAGGGGTAACGTGAGGGGGAACTTCTTTACTCAGAGGGTGATGGCTGTGTGGAATGAGCTTCCAGCAGAGGTGGTGGAGGCAGGATCGATTTTAACATTTAAAAGTAAAGTGGATAGGTATATGGACGTGAAGGGAATGGAGGGGTATGGTCTGAGTGCAGGTAGATGGGACTAGGGGAAAACAAATGGTCGGCACGGACTGGAAGGGCCGAGAGGGCCTGTCTCCGTGCTGTAATTGTTATATGGTTATATGTTATATGGTTAAATTCTATTGACTCTTGACTTGACTTGATCCAAGATCATTGATCCATCAGAGGACTTGATCCATCAGAGACCTAAAAATACATCAAGGGCGGATGAAGTGCTTGAAGGAAGTGAGGCGGGGACCTCGCATTGATCAGTATTTCCTGAGAAAAAAATCAAATCAGTCGAGTGAAGCTCAGCGGCAGGATACAACGCACAGTCCAACGAGCATCAATACCCCAGTGGCTGAGGAGAGTAATTCAAGCACAACGTCTGAGAACCCGGAATCCAGCCAGAAGAAGATGCAAGGCCACAGACTTCATGTGAAGTGGCCAAAATCCAGCAGCAAGAAAGAGTGGGCAACAATCGACGCAGACCTGAGTAAGATCCTAGACAGACTTTAAGGAATAGTAGAGAAGAAACTGTAGAAAATGAGTGATCTAATCTACTCCTACAGAGCAGAAATGTTCGGAACCAAAAAGAAGGATCAACAACCCCTCAAGCTCAGAAGGAAGTGAGAAATCGAGTACCTAATCAAAGAGAGAAGGGACCTGAGGAAACGGTGGAGGAAATCCTCGCTGGAGGAAAGAATGGACATCAACCTCCTGCAATCAGATTTAAAAGAATGTCTGGGAAGACTGCGGAGAGAAGAAACCCTCAGAAGTCGACACAAGAAGAAGGAGAGGGCAAAAACATCCTTCTACAAGGATCCCTTCAGATTTGTGAAAGGACTCTTCACAAAGGTAAAGAGCGGGTCACTTAAGGTGTCAGGGAATTGGAGGACCACCTGAAATCAAAGTACACAGACAACCAAAGATTTGAGCAAGATACAAGATATACAAGATACAAGATACAAGATATATTTATTTGTCACATGTGCCAGATGGCACAGTGAAATGTGATCACCATACAGCCATACACTAAAATAAAAAACACAATACGAAATCAAAAGTTTCCCACTGTGAGGGAAGGCACCAAAGTCAGTCTCTTCCTCGGTATTCACCCGTGGTTGGGGCCTCCGGAGCCCTCTGCAGTCACCGCTACGGGCAGCCCGCCGCTCAGGCCCGCTCGCCGGGATGTTGGATACCTCCAGACATGCTACCCATTCCTCAACCAGAACACCAGTTGGACGACAGCCCCCCAAGACGGAGCGAAGTCGAGAAAGCCGTAAGGAAGGCAAGGGCAGCTTCAGCCCCAGGACCAAACAGAGTTCCATACCGGCTTTATAAAAATGCTCCAAATGTTCTACAGTTCTTATGGAGGCAAATGAAGAAAGCATGGAAAAAGCAAACCATCCCAAAAGCATGGCGAAGAGCAGGGGGAGTGATCCCCAAGGAAAAAGATGCCTCAAATATCGACCAATTCCGGCAAATCAATCACTTGAATGTTGAAAGGAAGATCTTCTTTAGCATTGTTGCTCAAAGGATGATAACCTACCTGAAACAGAACAAATTGATTGGCACGTCGGTACAGAAAGCTGGTATACCAGGCTTCTCTGGATGCTTAGAACACACAAGCATGACATGGCATCAAATCCAGTCTGCAAAAAGAGAAGGAAAAGATCTGCTCGTCTTATTCCTGGACCTAGCCAATGCTTTTGGACCTGTTCCCCATTCTCTCCTCTGGACAGCCTTTGAGTTCTTCCATGTACCAAAGACCATTACAAACCTGGTCAGAAACTATTTCCAAGATTTGCAATTCTGTATTACAACAACAGAATACGCAACGTCATGGCAATCACTGGAAGTGGGAATAATGGCAGGTTGCACCATCTCCCCGCTAGCCTTCACCATGGCGATGGAAGTGATCATCCGAGCTTCCAAGTGGGTCGTAGGAGGAGAGCAGCTGCATTCTGGGCAGCGGCTACCTCCCATTCATGGATGGATGACATGACCACCCTGACCTCAACCATTGCATGTACCAAGCGCCTGCTGGAAAAGCTTCATGCGAACATAACATGGGCCCGGATGAATTTGAAGCCCAGCAAATCCAGGAGCATATCCATCATCAGAAGAAAAATCGTAGACAAGCGATTCCACATTGATGAAACACCCATTCCAATGGTGTTAGAGCTGCCAGTCAAGAGTTTAGGATGGTGGTAAAATGCAAGCCTCAAAGACTCAGACCAGTGTGACCAACTGAGGGAAAAACCATCAAAGGCCTTGCTAGCATGGACAAGACCTCACTTCCTGGTAAGATGAAACTGTGGTGCCTGCAGTTTGGACTGCTCCTCCGTCTGTTGTGGCCTCTGACGGTCTACGAGGTCCCCATCACCAAAGTCGAGAAGCTGGAGAGGACAGTCAGTTCATACATCAAGAAGTGGCTTGGACTCAGCAATATCGGCTTGTATGGACACAGCACTCTGGAACTGTCTGTCTCACAGAAGAATACAAATGCACCAAAGTGAGGCTGGACATGACCCTGAACGAGTCTCAATATGATGCGGTATGAGCGGCTGCTCCCAGACTGGCAACTGGGAGGAAGTGGACCCCATCAGAGGCTGTACAGCAAGCAAAATCTGCTCTCAGGCATGGAGACATTGTAGGATGGGTGCAGCAGGGAAGAGGTGGGATTGGACTCAGGACAAGTCGACCCAAATGGCGCAAGGCAACATCCACCCAGAGAAGAAAGCTGGTAGTTGCTGAGGTCTGCCAGCAAGAGGAGGCAGAGAGATGCGCAAAGGAAGTCCCACAGTCCAAACAGGGCCAGTGGACTGCCTGGGAAAACATAGAGCACCGTAAGCTTACCTGGAGGGATCTGTGGGAGATGCAAGGAAGCCATCTTAGCTTCATCATCAGAGCCACCTACGATGTATTTCCAACACCCAAGAACCTAAACCAGTGGTTTGGGGAGGATCCATCATGTTCTATCTGCCAAACCCCAGCAACATTAAAGCACATCCTCACTGGCTGCAAAACCAGTCTTTACTAGGCCGCTACACCTGGAGGCACAATCAGGTCCTGGCGATTACCTTGGAAGGAAGGAGAACTACCACCAATGCCCTCCCTCCCCCATCGCCTGGTTTCTTGAACACCATCCATTTTGTAAAGGCTGGTCAACTTCCAGAGAAGCCATTTGCAAGAAAGGAACCGACCCTCCTCGACACTGCCCCGGGACTGGAAAATGCAGGCTGATCTAGACCAGAAGCTCATCTTTCCACCAGAGATCATCACAACTAATCTCAGGCCGGACCTGATCTTGTGGTCAACCTCACAGAAGTCCCTGTACATCGTGGAATCAACTGTGCCTTGGGAGGTTGCAGTTGGTGAAGCGCATGAACGCAAATGTTTGAAGTATTCAGACTTAGCAGCCGAGGCAGAACAACATGGCTGGCGTACCCAGGTGCTTCCTGTAGAGGTTGGTTGCAGAGGGTTTGTAGCCAGGTCAACAACCAGACTCCTGAGGGGAATGGGAGTTCGAGGTCAGGCCTTCCGGCAAGCCATCAGGTCACTGTCAGAGGCTGCCGAGTAAAGCAGCAACTGGCTGTGGCTGAAGAGGAAGGACACCAACTGGGCTGCAAAATGACCAGCAAGAGGTGTAAAATGGAGGGAAGCTCTCCTGGAATGCCAGGTGTTGCTGTTGAGCCCTCTGGAGGTGACATGGGCCTATCAACGAAACACCAAGGAAGGAGGGTGCCCACCTGATGACCCCAATGATGTTTTTACCCCAACCTCCATCAAGATATTGAGAAGGTGCCAATTATAGTAGGGATTGCAATATCAAGTCTTATACACTCAAGTGGTCCATTGCATAACTAGGTCTTTTCCACAAGTCTTATCATAACAGTTGTATCATGCAATCTTCAGTAGTGATGACCAATCAGTTACTGTTACACATTAGAGGTGTCAGCTTTACAAAGTAAGAGACAGTACAGTTATCTCACCACATACACTGTCTACGTAGTCCCATCCTCAACTTCTCTCATCTTCTTTAAAATAAGAACAATTATTGACGAAAATGCACCCACAACAAAGTGGTTAAAAAACTTGGGAAATAGAAATTGCAAGAGCTTTGTTGAATATGAGAAGGTCATTTATTAGAAAATCATAATGAGTGCATGATTATTACATTCAAATGTTGCATCATGTAAATTTCAGTCTCAAAGTGTAAATGACCCAAATAATTCTACTTTGCCACCCATTATGATAAACTAGTCGAGCAGGTAGACACAAAGTGCTGTAGTAACTCAACAGGCCAGGCAGCATCTCTGGATAATCTCTGATAGCATTTTGGGTCGGAGTCCTTCTTCAGACTGAAAGTAAAGGGGGGGGGGGGGGGGGGGGGGGGGCAGAGACTGGAGGTAATAAAAGACCAGAACAAATCAGGACCAACAACAGATGACCAAGGAAGTTGGCTGGTGAAATGGTGATACAGGGATGCGAACAGAGGAACTTTTAGAACTTTTGGAACTACCAGGGTGCAAGAGGGGGATTGGGAGGGAATGCAGGGGTTATTTGTAATTAGAAAAATCAAAGTAGATATTGCTGAATATGTAGATACATAGATATCTCCTTTGCCTTTGTCACATCTCTAGCCTTTGTCACTTATTCCCCCCATCTGATCCACTTATCATTAGCCATGCTTTCACATGCCCCTACCTCGTTTCCAACTTTCTTCCCCCTACTCCACCAGGTTGAAGAAGGGTCCCGACCCGAAACATCATCTGTCCATTCTCTCCCTAGAGGCTGCCTGCCCAGGTGAGTTCCTTGTTTCGTGTTTCAGATTCCAACATCTGCAGCTTTTTTACATAGAAACATAGAAACATAGAAATTAGGTGCAGGAGTAGGCCATTCAGCCCTTCGAGCCTGCACCGCCATTCAATATGATCATGGCTGATCATCCAACTCAGTATCCCGTACCTGCCTTCTCTCCATACCCTCTGATCCCCTTAGCCACAAGGGCCACATCCAACTCACTCTTAAATATAGCCAATGAACTGGCCTCAACTACCCTCTGTGGCAGAGAGTTCCAGAGACTCACCACTCTCTGTGTGAAGAAAGTCTTTCTCATCTCGGTCTTAAAGGATTTCCCCCTTATCCTTAAGCTGTGACCCCTTGTCCTGGACTTCCCCAACATCGGGAACAATCTTCCTGCATCTAGACTGTCCAACCCCTTAAGAATTTTGTAAGTTTCTATAAGATCCCCTCTTAATCTCCTAAATTCCAGAGAGTATAAACCGAGTCTATCCAGTCTTTCTTCATAGACAGTCCTGACATCCCAGGAATCAGTCTGGTGAACCTTCTCTGCACTCCCTCTATGGCAATAATGTCCTTCCTCAGATTTGGAGACCAAAACTGCACGCAATACTCCAGGTGTGGTCTCCCAAGACCCTGTACAACTGAAGTAGAACCTCCCTGCTCCTGTACTCAAATCCTTTTGCTATGAAAGCTAACATACCATTCGCTTTTTTCACTGCCTGCTGCACCTGCATGCCTACTTTCAATGACTGTGTACCATGACACCCAGGTCTCGCTGCATCTCCCCTTTTCCCAATCGGCCACCATTTAAATAATAGTCCGCTTTCCTGTTTTTGCCACAAAGTGGATAACCTCACATTTATCCACATTATACTGCATCTGCCAAACATTTGCCCACTCACTCCAGCCTATCCAAGTCACCCTGCAGTCTCCTAGCATCCTCCTCACAGCGAACACTGCCCCCCAGCTTAGTGTCATCCGCAACTTGGAGATATTGCCTTCAATTCCCTCATCCAGATCATTAATATATATTGTAAATAGCTGGGGTCCCAGCACTGAGCCCCTGCGGTACCCCACTAGTTACTGCCTGCCATTGTGAAAAGGACCCGTTTACTCCTACTCTTTGCTTCCTGTTTGCAGCCAGTTCTCTATCCACATCAATATGAACCCCTAATACCGTATGCTTAAGTTTGTATACTAATCTCTTATGTGGGACCTTGTCGAAAGCCTTCTGGAAGTCCAGATATACCACATCCACTGGTTCTCCCTTATCCACGCTACTAGTTACATCCTCGAAAAATTCCACAAGATTCGTCAGACATGATTTACCTTTTGTAAATCCATGCTGACTTTTGTCCAATGATTTCACCACTTTCCAAATGTGCTGCTATCCCTCTTTAATAACTGACTCTAGCAGTTTCCCCACTACCGATGTTAGACTAACTGGTCTGTAATTCCCGTTTTTTCTCTCTCCCTCCTTCTTAAAAAGAGGGTTTACATTTGCTACCCGCCAATCCTCAGGAACTACTCCAGAATCTAAAGAGTTTTGAAAGATTATCACTAATGCATCCACTATTTCCTGAGCTACTTCCTTAAGTACTCTGGGATGCAGCCTATCTGGCCTGGGGATTTTATCGGCCTTTAATCTATTCAATTTACCCACACCACTTCCCGACTGACCTGGATTTCACTCAATTCCTCCTTTGACCCACAGTCCCCTGCTATTTCAGGCAGATTATTTATGTCTTCCTTAGTGAAGACGGAACCAAAGTAGTTATTCAATTGGTCCGCCATATCCTTGTTCCCCATGATCAACTCACCTGTTTCTGACTGCAAGGGACCTACATTTGTTTTAACTAACCTCTTTCTCTTCACATATCTATAAAAACTTTTGCAGTCAGTTTTTTATGTTCCCTGCCAGTTTTCTTCATAATCTATTTTTCCTTTCCTAATTAAGCCCTTTTTGTGTCTTACTTCTGTTATCCTGGCTAATTATATTCTGTACCTGCACATGAATCTTTCACTAATGATGAAATTGAACATCCAATTCCCTCTGAACCTCCCAACTCTGAAATCTCTCACCATTTGTATAATGTGCCAGGTGTTTAGGTGTTCACTTAATCTATCCATATTCCTTTGTAGTCTTCATTTGTCCTCTTTGCAACCTACTTTCTCAACATTTTGCCCTACTTTTCGTGGTGAAACTATACCTGGACAATTTAGCATATTCCACAATGTTTTTGCCATTCCATTCTAAGTCAGCCTGATCAGAGGAAGTCTTGAAACGTCACCCATTCCTTCTCTCTGTCCCACTGAGTCACTCCAGTATTTTGTGTGTACGATCAGTGGAAGAGTTGCATTGGCAGAGACTTTATAGCAAGGCATCACTCTTTCTGAGTGGTATTTGCCTGCAAGGAAATTACAGTTTGATAACAGAAACATTTGGATTGATCATTAATATTAGTGCTCATCCACAAAAATGAACACTAGCCTTAATCCTATTAAGATGGCCAGTTTGAACTATTTTCGATATTTGTTTCATAGCGTCATATAGCATGGAATCAGGCCCTTTGCCCCAACTCTTCCCTGCAGAACCAATGACTAAGCTAATCGTATTTGCCTGTGTTTGACCCATATCTCTCTTACTTTTCTTGCTTTCAACCGCCTATGTAATTACTGCTTTTTGTTCAATTGTAAATTATGGATGGTCAAATGCTTGTAGAGTTGCTGCCTCACAGCACCAGAGATCCGAATTCGATCCTGATTACGGGTGCTGTCTGTACAGAGTTTGTATGTTCTCCCTGTGACCATGTGGGTTTTCTCTGGGTTCTACGGTTTCCTCCTACATTGCAAAGGCATGCAGGTTTGCAGGTTAATTGTGTTCGGTAAATTGCCCCTAGTGTGTAGGATATAGGTGACTGTTGGTCGACAAGGATTCAGTGGCCCGAAGGGCCTGCTTCCATGCTGTATCTCTAAACTAAACTAAACCAAACCAAATGCTGGTGGTATCAAGCCCAGCATTCATCTGCATTAAAATGTCACTGTGCTCTTTTTCCAATCAGTTAGTGTGGGAGATTTATTTTACCAAAATACAACACTAAAATGAGTAATAGGCAATATTTTTCTTGCATGTTCCTACTGGTACTCCCTAATAATTAGGGAAATATTATTTTGTGCTTCAAGGAAGAACACAAGCCTAAAATGTCCTCAATATGTGCAAATTTGATGGCAACAACACAATGCAAATGTCTGTACCGTCACACACTGCTGACTCTGGATGTTCTGCATTTGAATCCTTAACATATTCATCATGAAATGTTGCTTGCAATGTGAGCTACTTGAAGGTGTGCCTGCATGAGGGGAACAGCTGACTTTATTTCAGAGAAAACGACAGCCACTAAATGGCCTCCCATTAATTGACCTGTGAAGCAGGCAAAGTTCTGTGATGCTGTTGAACTCCTGAAGAATGTTGGAGTCTCACCCTCTCACACCCACAGCACATTTACTTTGAAGAAAACCCGTAAAGTGAGAATGGATATAGCTCTACTTTGCACTGAAAAGCACCTTCCATGGGAGAGATTAATGCAACAAGCCTTGCGAAGAAAAAATGCATTAAAGGATGTTGATCTGAGGAAAGCAATGCCTCAGATTACCACAACATAGCTACTTAAATATCCCTCTGAATTTAATATCCCCAACCATGGCCCACTTACACCATTGTGCAATTGACCAATCATTACTTGCTTAAAATGAAGCAGAACACATGGAAACAACCCCAAATGTTCCACAGATTTAATTGCCACATGTTAGTTACGATCAGCACTCAAATCAAGGCACTTAAACAGGCTCAAAGCTGGTGGAACTTACAATTATGAGAGTCTTACGCAACCCCTATATTAAATCATAAGGCACGCACGAGGTAGTGCTAAAAACGGCAACACTTATACAGTGACTTGCAAAAGTTTTCATACCCCTTGAACTTTTCCACATTTTGTCACGTTATAACCACATCCGTAAATGTATTTTATTGGGATTTTATGTGATAGACCAACACATAGAGGTGCATAATTGTGAAGTGGAAGGAAAATGATACATGGTTTCCAAATTTTATTACAAATAAAAAACTGAAAAGTGTGGCGTGCAACAGTATTCAGCCCACCTGAGTCAATACTTTGTAGAACCACCTTTCGTTGCAATTACAGCTGCAAATCTTTTGGGGTATGTTTCTACCAGCTTTGCACATCAAGAGACTGAAATTTTTGCCCATTCTTCTTTGCAAAATAGCTCAAGCTCAGTCAGATTGGATGGAGAGCGTCGGTGAACAGCAATTTTCAAGTCTTGCAGAGATTCTCAATGGATTTAGGTCTGGACTTTGACTGGGCCATTCAAACGCATGAATATGCTTTGATCTAAACCATTCCATTATAGCTCTAGCTGAATGTTTAGGGTCGTTGTCCTGCTGGAAGGTGAACCTCTGCCCCAGTCTCAAGTCTGTTGCAGACTCTAACAGGTTTTCTTCCAAGTTTGCCCTGTATTTGGCTCCATCCATCTTCCCATGAACTCTGACCAGCTTCCCTGTCCCTGCTGAAGAAAAGCATCCCCACAGCATGATGCTGCCACCACCATGTTTCACAGTGGGGATGGTGTGTTCAGGGTGATATGCAGTGTTAGTTTTCCGCCACACATAGCGTTTTGCATTTAGGCCAAAAACTTCAATTTTGGTCTCATCAGACCAGAACACCTCCCTCCACATGTTTTCTGTGTCCCCCACATGGCTTGTGGCAAACTGCAAACTGGACCTCTTATGGCTTTGTTTCAGCAATGGCTTTCTTCTTGCCACTCTTCCATAAAGGCCCGATTTGTGGAGTGCACGACTAATAGTTGTCCTGTGGACAGATTCTCCCACCTGAGCTGTTGACCTCTGCAGCTCCTCCAGAGTTACCATGGGTCTCTTGGCTGCTTCTCTGATCAATGCTCTCCTTGCCTGGCCTGTCAGTTTAAGTGCACGGCCATGTCTTGGTAGGATTGCGGTTGTGCCATACTCTTTCCATTTCCGGATGATGGATTGAACAGTGCTCCGTGAGATGTTCAAAGCTTGGGATATTTTTTTATAACCTAACCCTGCTTTAAACTTCCCCACAACTTTATCCCTGACCTGTCTGGTGTGTTCCTTGGGCTTCATGATGCTGTTTGTTCACTAATGTTCTCTAACAAACCTCTGAGGCCTTCACAGAACTGCTGTATTTATATTGAGATTAGATTACACACAAGTGGACTCTATTTACTAATTTAGGTGACTTCTGAAGGCAATTCGTTGCACTGGACTTTATTTAGGGGAATCAGAGTAAAGGGGGCTGAATACTTATGTACGTCACACTTTTCAGTTTTTTATTTGTAAAAAAATGTTGAAACCATGTACCATTTTCCTTCCACTTCACAATATGTGCCACTTTGTGTTGGTCTATCACAAAAAACCCCAATAAAATACATTTACGTTTGTGGTTGTAACGTGACATAATGTGGAAAAGTTCAAGGGGTATGAAAACTTTTGCAAGCCACTGTAGCTTTACTTGTGTGATAATTGTTTAGGCTGCTTGTCTTCAAATTCTTTAATTTATTCTCAAAGTCATGAATATCACTGACAATTTATTGTCTGTTGTTCAAGATGCTATGACATCTGCCCATTTTCTCTCTATATAAGTGAGAAAGTACACAGCAGACAAAGGACAGACTCAGGCAACCTAAATCACAGTACAAATTGAAACACATAGAGATCTGCCTCAGAGGGATATACGTTACTTACTCCTTATTCCTGTACTTCTCCCATTGAGACACAACAAATATGTTTGCCCATATTCCAGGAGGGTCTTTGGCATGGAGGGGTAATGAGGGAAGAAACATATTCATAGGTTAGAATGCAGAAATTTGATTTATTATGTTGCAGGAAAAGTATAATGCCACCTGAATTTTAATGTTAACCCTTAGCCCCTCAACTGACATTTCGGCCTTTACACACTTTAAAACTTTTTAATATAATTCAGTTATTTGATATTTAGTTGGCTTGTAAATGATTTACAAACACATTAAGTTAATTTGCAATTTTAAAAACAATCTGAGTTTAATAGTTCGCTGAACTCTTTAGGAGCTTCGCATTACAGGTTCAAGACTCTAAATTTTGTGACATCTTATCTTATATATTATTAAAAGACTGATCTTGACCGCTTTTGGCTCGCTGTGCTGTGATTTTAGTTTGCTAAATGGAATTTCAAGGAATAGCCGTGAGTCAACTGCCAGCCCACCAGCCGTGAATGAGCTGGCAGCACATCAGGCTTGAGGGACTGAGCTGCCACTCCAAGAACCCATACTAGCGCTCCAGAAACCACCCCCCCCCCCCCCCCCCCACTGGCCACCAATATTGGAATTGGTGGAGATGTGGAATATTGCGTCGGGGGACCACCCCTCCCGTGTGAACATGGGATCCAACAGGTCCCACTTAGTCTAGTTAAGATTGTAAGTAGTAATCCCTAATATAGACCTTATGGTTTATATTACGATCAAAGAACAACATAAGTATCTATTTTCCCATGCCCATAGGATCACAATTTGACCAAATTTAGTTTGCTCCATCTGTCATATATTAACTGGCCCAAATTATATTCATAATTGCGTGATAAACTATGCCTCAGAGCACAAGCATCCATTTGATTCACAGTTATATTTTTGTCAAAGAGGAAATCAGGCAATGAAATCGTTCGAGAATGATGAAATAAAATGTGAAATAGGAACCATCTGCCCTCGCCTGTGAAGTCAGAGATCGCACGGCAATTATTCCAAAAGCTGCAGCCTTTTTACAAGCGTTTGTTTTTCACCATCAAAACAAGATTATTATAAGAAAACTTGATGTGAAACTGTTTGGTGCAATTCCTTCCACAATAACAGAGTTCACAATTAAAATAAATTGATATATTGCCAGAATATGCTGCAGGACATCTTGAAGTCTGAACAAATGCATATTCTTTATGTGGTACTAGGTCCTCCCAGTGTGCTAGTTGATTTATTATTCTCACTTGGGATAACTTTCAACTTCAGTTACGATAAACAAAAACAACAGTTTATGAAATGCATTATTTTTCTTTCCATGAAATCCAGCCATTGTTGATAAAGATGCATATCATCCACTAATATGTGAATGTGTTCAATTGCTTAACTGGGTCTTTTCCACAAGTCTTCTCTGAACTGTTGTACCATGCAATCTTCAGTAGTGTTGACTAATCAATTACCGTTACACATCACAGGTGTCAGCATTACAAAGTAAGAGATAATACGGTTATCTCACCACATACACTGTTAGTCCCATCCTCAACTTCTCTCAACTTTTTTAAAGTAAGAATAATTATTAACGAAAATACACCCACAACAATGCGGTTAAAAAACTTGGGAAATAGAAATTGCAAGAGCATTGTTGAATATGAGAAGGGTCATTTATTAGAAAAGTACTATGAGTGCAAGACTATTACATTCAAATTTTGCATCATGTAAATTTCTGTCTCAAAGTGTAATCAACCCAAATAATTCCACTTTACCATCCATTATGATAAACTAGTCGAGAAGGTGCTGGAGTAACTCAATGGGTCTGGCAGCATCTCTGGTTAATCTCTTGGGACGTTTTGGGTCAAGAGTCCATCTTCAGACCTGAAAGTAAAGGGGTGTGGGCGGGGGTGGGGGGGGGGACTGGAGATAGGAAAAAACCAGAACCAAGCAGGACCAAGGAAGTTGGCTGGGGAAATGGTGCGAGACGGGGAGAGGGAGGGAATACAGGGGTTATTTCAACTTAGAAAAATCAAACTAGATACCGCTGGGTTATAAGCTCACCCAAGCGAAATATGAGGTGCTGTTCCTCCTCATATTCGTCGCAGGAAGTGCACCTCATATTTCAGTGCAGGAAAATTAATTAAGTTAGTGAGGCAGGATTTCTCCACAGTATGCATAGAAACATAAAAACATAAAAACATAGGTGCTGGAGCAGGCCATTTGGCCCTTTGAGCCTTTGATCATAGAAACATAGAAACATAGAAAATAGGTAATCAGTACCCCTTTCCAGCTTTCTCCCCATATCCATTGATAACGTAACCCCTAAGAGCTACATCTAACTCTCTCTTGAAATCATCCAATGATGTTGCCCTCCAATCCCTTGTGTGGCAGAGAATTTCACAGATTCACAACTGTCTGGGTGCAAAAGTTTTTTTCTCATCTCAGTCCCTATGTTTAAACTGCGACCCCTGGTTCTGGACTCCCCCAACGTTGGAAACATTTTTCCTGCATCTAGCCTATCCAATCCCTTAAGAATATTATATATTTCTAAAAGATCCCCTCTCGTCCTTCTAAATTCCAGTGAATATAAGCCCTGTCAATCCATGTCCGTGCCGCCATCCCAGGAATTAACCTGGTGAACCTAAGCCGCACTCCCTCAATAGTAAGAATGTCCCTCCTCAAATTAGGAGACCAAAACTGCACACAATATTCCAGGTGTGATCTCACCACGGCCCAGTACAACTGTAGTAGGAATTCCTTGCTCCTATACTCAAATCCTCTCTATGAAGGTCAACATGCCATTCGCTTTCTTCACTGCCTGCTGTACCTGCATGCTTACTTTCAGCCATGCAGATTTTCCCTGATGAGCCCCTTCCTTTCCAATTACAAACCCTATTCCCTACGTTTTTCTAGCATGAATGGTAGTTTTGATACCTGGCTAATCCCTGCTGCGCTTCTTAAATAAAGCAACAACGTAGCTCTCCTCTAGTTTTCTGGCACTTGATCTGTGGCTAATAAAGATGCAAAAATACCCAATTGGGCTCCAGCTATCTCCTCGCTTACTTTCCACATCAATTTATAATAGATCTCCTGTCCCACAGGACTTTTCATCCACAATAGAATCATGGAGTCATAGAGCTATACAGTACAGTCATGTGTCCTTCAGTCCTTCAGCCCAACTTGTCCATGCAGACCAAGTTGCCATTCTAGGCTAATCACATTTGCCTGCACTTGGCCTATATCCTTCTAAACCCTTCTCTCCATATATATCTGTCCAAATTTCCATATGTCTAAAAAAAAAAAAAAAAAAAAAAAAAAAAAAAAAAAGTTGTAATTGTATCTATTTCTAATAGCTTCCTTTTGCCACTCATTCCAGATTCAGACTATCCTCACCCTCCCACATCCTCAAACAATCCCAGTTTATTTAACCTCTTCCTATAACTCAAGCCCACTCAAATCCATGGAACATCTTTTCTGTACCCTTTTCAATTACATGTTTCTACAACATCCGACACCTCATTTCTTCTTAATATAAATTAAGAATATCCAGGTTATCCAGGGAAACCAACCTGAATGCACTATTTTCCATAATATATATTCATAGATTCATTATAATATACAGCATAGAAATAGGTCCTTTGGTCCAACTAGCTCATGCCAATCAAGTTGCCTCACTAAGCTAGTCCTACTTGCCTGTGCCTAGCCCATACGTATCCCTCCAAACCCTTCTTATCCAAGTATTTTTTAAATGTCATAATTTTACTCACTTCTACTTTCTTTGACAGCTCATATAGTCATACAGAGTGGAAACAACCCTTCGGCCAACTTCCCCACACTGACCAGCATGTCCCACTACAATAGTCCCTCCTGCCTGCATTTGGCCCGTATCCAGAGGCCCACAGGAGCCGTTGGAGGAAGTGAAGGAGGGGGAGGAGCGACACCCGACCGGTAGGTTTAAAATCTAGCGCGGGGCTTGTGTTTCCAGAGGCCCACAGGAGCCGTTGGAGGAAGTGAAGGCGGGGGGAGGAGCGACACCCGACGGTAGGTTTAAAATCTAGCGCGGGGCTTGTGTTTCCAGAGGCCCACAGGAGCGTTGGAGGAAGTGAAGGAGGGGGAGGAGCGACACCCGACCGGTAGGTTTAAAATCTAGCGCGGGGCTTGTGTTTCCAGAGGCCCACAGGAGCCGTTGGAGGAAGTGAAGGAGGGGGAGGAGCGACACCCGACCGGTAGGTTTTAAAATCTAGCGCAGGGCTTCTTGTGTTTCCAGAGGCCCACAGGAGCCGTTGGAGGAAGTGAAGGAGGGGGAGGAGCGACACCCGACCGGTAGGTTTAAAATCTAGCTGCGGGGCTTGTGTTTCCAGAGGCCCACAGGGAGCCGTTGGAGGAAGTGAAGGAGGGGGAGGAGCGACACCCGACCGGTAGGATTAAAATCTAGCGCGGGGCTTGTGTTTTCCAGAGGCCCACAGGAGCCGTTGGAGGAAGTGAAGGAGGGGGAGGAGCGACACCCGACGGGTAGGTTTAAAATCTAGCGCGGGGCTTGTTTTTCCAGAGGCCCACAGGAGCCGTTGGAAGGAAGTGAAGGAGGGGGAGGAGCGACACCCGACCGGTAGGTTTAAATCTAGTCGCGGGGCTTGTTTTTTCCAGAGGCCCACAGGAGCCGTTGGAGGAGTGAAGGAGGGGGAGGAGCGACACCCGACCGGTAGGTTTAAAATCTAGCGCGGGGCTTGTGTTTTTCCAGAGGCCCACAGGAGCCGTTGGAGGAAGTGAAGGAGGGGGAGGAGCGACACCCGACCGGTAGGTTTAAAATCTAGCGCGGGGCTTGTTTTTCCAGAGGCCCACAGGAGCCGTTGGAGGAAGTGAAGGAGGGGGAGGAGCGACACCCGACCGGTAGGTTTTAAAATCTAGCGCGGGCTTGTTTTTCCAGAGGCCCACAGGAGCCGTTGGAGGAAGTGAAGGAGGGGGAGGAGCGGACCGGGTTAGGTTTAAAATCTAGCGCGGGGCTTGTGTTTCCAGAGGCCCACAGGAGCCGTTGGGGAAGTGAAGGAGGGGGAGGAGCGACACCGACCGGTAGGTTTAAAATCTAGCGCGGGGCTTGTTTTTCCAGAGGCTTTACCGAAATCCATAACGTTCCATTTGGAGAAGTAGGTTTTTTTTGAGGAAGCCGCTGATTGGTGGAAGAGGACCCGAGGAAGCAGCTGATTGGGTGCAACCCCGGGTTGACAATTTTTACATTTCTGCCTTCTGGGAGTGAGGGATTCTGGGAGTTAGGGATTCAGTATTTAGTAGTAAAGTTTAAAGGATAAGTTTTTGTGTTTTTTTTAGTAATTTGGGAGTAAGGTATGGCAGTAGAGATTGGCCCCATGGTTTGTTCAGCTGCAACATGTGGGAGATCAGGGAGATGGTCGGTTGTCCCTGGTGACTACGTTTGCAGGAAGTGTGTCCAGCTGCAGCTCCTGGCAGATCGCATTGAAACGATTGGAACTGCGGCTGGATTCATATGAGCATCCACGATGCGGAGAAAGTCGTGGATAGCACGTACAGTGAGTTGGTCACACCGCAGGCAAAAGGTAGGAGGACAAGAAGGGAACGGGTGGCCAATAGCCAGCAAAGCAGTAGGCAGGTAGTGCAGGAGTCCCCTGCGGTCATCTCCTCCTAAACAGGTATACCATTTTGGATACTGTTGAGGGAGATGGCTCATCAGGGGAATGCAGCAGCAGCCAGGTTCATGGCACCCATGGGTGGCTCTGCAGCACATGAGGGGGGAAAAAAGAGGGGAAGGGCAATAGATAATAGGGGATTCAATTGTCAGGGGAATAGATAGGCGTTTCTGCGGCCGCAAACGAGACTCCAGGATGGTATGTTGCCTCCCTGGTGCAAAGGTCAGGGATGTCACTGAACGGCTGCAGAACATTCTGGGGGGGAGGGTGAACAGCCAGTTGTCGTGGTGCATGTTGGCACCAACGATATAGGTTAAAAAAAGGGATGAGGTCCTACAAGGTGAATTTAGGGAGCTAGGAGATAAACTTAAAAGTAGGACCTCAAAGGTAGTAATCTCGGATTACTACCAGTACACGGGCCAGTCAGAGTAGAAATAGGAGGATAATGCAAATGAATACGTGGCTTGAAAAGTGGTGCAAGGGGAGGGGATTCAAATTTTTAGGGCACTGGACCAGTTCTGGGGGAGGTGGGACCGGTACAAACAGGACGGTTTGCACCTGGAATGGAATGGAACCATGTTCTTGGGGAGTGTTTGCTAGTGCTGTCGGGGAGGATTTAAAACTAATGTGCAGGGGGATGGGTACAAGAGCAGAGAGGCAGGAGGGTGTTAAAATGAGGGTAGAAGCATTAGGTAGCAAGGTGAAAGGTAAAGTGGCAGGCAGACAAAACCAGGGCTAAAATCAAAAAGGGCCACTTTTCAGCAAAATTGTATAAGGGGTAAATGCGTTGTAAAGACAAGCCTGAAGGCTTTGTGTCTCAATCTACAAGGAGTATTCGTAATAAGGTGGACGAGTTGAACGTGCAGATAGATATTAATGATTATGATATAGTTGGGATCACGGAGACATGGCTCCAGGTGACGTAGGCTGGGAGCTGAACATCCAGGGATATTCAATATGCAGGAGGGATAGAGAGAAAGGAAAAGGAGGTGGGTGGAGTAGCGTTGCTGGTTAGAGGGAGATTAAAGCAATGGAAAGAAGGACATTAGCTTGAGGATGTGAATCGGTATGGGTAGAGCTACAAAACACTAAGGGCAGAAAACGCTGGTGGGTGTTGTGTACAGGCCACCTACAGTAGCAGAGAAGTTGGGGTGGTATCAAACAGGAAATTAGAAATGCGTGCGGACAAAGGCAAAAACAGTTATAATGGGTGACTTCAATCTTCATATAGATTGGGTTAATCAAATTGGCAGGGGTGCTGAGGAAGAGGATTTTTTGGAATGTATGCGGGATAGTTATCTAAATCAACATGTAGAGGAACAACGAGAGAGCAGGCTTATTTTAGGACTGGGTTTTGAAGTAATGAGGAAGGGTAATTAGCCGTCTTGTTGTACGTGCCCCCCTTGGGCAAGAGTGACCATAATATGGTTGAGTTCTCCATTAGGATGGAGAGTGACATTGGTTAATCAGAAACAATGGTTCTGAACTTAGAGAAAGGTAACTTTGAGGGTATGAGACGTGAATTGGCCAAGATTGACTGGCAATTAATTCTAAAAGGGTTGACGGTGGATATACAATGGAGTCATTTTAAAGACTGCATGGATGAACTACAAAAATTGTTCATCCCAGTTTGGCAAAAGAATAAATCGGGGAAGGTAGTGCAACCGTGGATAAACAAGGAAATCAGGGATAGTATCAAAGCAAGGATGATGCGTACAAAGTAGCCAGAAAAAGCAGCATACCAAGGACTGGGAGAAATTCAGAGACCAGCAGAGGAGGACAAAGGGCTTAATTAGGAAAGGAAAAATAGATTATGAAAGAAAACTGCAGGGAACATAAAAATGACTGCAAAAGTTTTTATAGATATGTGAACAAAGAGAAAGAGGTTAGTTAAAACAAATGTAGGTCCCTTGCAGTCAGAAACAGGTGAGTTGATCATGGGGACAAGGATATGGCGGACCAATTGAATAACTACTTTTGTTCCGTCTTCCTAAGGAAGACATAAATAATCTGCCTGAAATAGCAGGGGACTGTGGGTCAAGGAGGAATTGAGTGAAATCCAGGTCAGTCGGGAAGTGGTGTTGGGTAAATTGAATAGATTAAGCCGATAAATCCCCAGGGCCAGATAGGCTGCATCCCAGAGTACTTAAGGAAGTAGCTCAGGAAATAGTGGATGCATTAGTGATAATCTTTCAAAACTCTTTAGATTCTGGAGTAGTTCCTGAGGATTGGCGGGTAGCAAATGTAACCCCTCTTTTTAAGAAGGGAGGGAGAGAGAAAACGGGGAATTACAGGACCAGTTTAGTCTAAACATCGGTAGTGGGGAAACTGCTAGAGTCAGTTATTAAAGATGGGATAGCAGCACATTTGGAAAGTGGTGAAATCATTGACAAAGTCAGCAGGATTTACAAAGGAACATCATGTCTGACGAATCTTGTGGAATTTTTCGAGGATGTAACTAGTAGGTGGATAAGGGAGAACCAGTGGATGTGGTATATCTGGACTTCCAGAAGGCTTTCGACAAGGTCCCACATAAGAGATTAGTATACAAACTTAAAGCATACGGTATTAGGGGTTCAGTATTGATGTGGATAGAGAACTGGCTGGCAAACAGGAAGCAAAGAGTAGAGTAAACGGGTCCCTTTTCACATGGCAGGCAGTAACTAGTGGGGTACCGCAGGCTCAGTGCTGGACCCAGCTATTTACAATATATATTAATGATCTGGATGAGGAATTGAAGGCAATATCTCCAAGTTTGCAGATGACACTAAGCTGGGGGGCAGTGTTCGCTGTGAGGAGGATGCTAGGAGACTGCAAGGTGACTTGGATAGCTGGGTGAGTGGGCAAATGTTTTGGCAGATGCAGTATAATGTGGATAAATGTGAGGTTATCCCTTTGGTGGCAAAAAACAGGAAAGCAGACTATTATTTAAATAGGTGCCGATTAGGAAAAGGGGAGATGCAGCGAGACCTGGGTGTCATGGTACACCAGTCATTGAAAGTAGGCATGGCAGGTGCAGCAGGCAGTGATAAAAGCGAATGGTATGTTAGCTTTCATAGCAAAAGGATTGAGTACAGGAGCAGGGAGGTTCTACTTCAGTTGTACAGGGTCTTGGTGAGACCACACCTGGAGTATTGCGTGCAGTTTTGGTCTCCAATCTGAGGAAGGACATTATTGCCATAGAGGGAGTGCAGAGAAGGTTCACCAGACTGATTCCTGGGATGTCAGGACTGTCTTATGAAGAAAGACTGGATAGACTCGTTTATACTCTCTGGAATTTAGGAGATTAAGAGGGGATCTTATAGAAACTTACAAAATTCTTAAAGGGTTGGACAGGCTAGATGCAGGAAGATTGTTCCCGATGTTGGGGAAGTCCAGGACAAGGGGTCACAGCTTAAGGATAAAGGGGGAAATCCTTTAAGACGAGATGAGAAAGACTCTTCTTCACACAGAGAGTGGTGAGTCCTCTGGAACTCTCTGCCACAGAGGGTAGTTGAGGCCAGTTCATTGGCTATATTTAAGAGTGAGTTGGATGTGGCCCTTGTGGCTAAGGGGATCAGAGGGTATGGAGAGAAGGCAGGTACGGGATACTGAGTTGGATGATCAGCCATGATCATATTGAATGGCGGTGCAGGCTCGAAGGGCTGAATGGCCTACTCCTGCACCTAATTTCTATGTTTCTATGTTTCTATGTATCGCTCTAAACCAACTCGATCCATGTACCTGTCTAAATGTTTCTTAAACATTGTGATAGTATCTGCCTCAATTACCTCCCCAGCAGGTCGTTCCATACACCCACCACCCATAGTGTAAAAAAGTTACCCCTCTTGTTCCCCCATCACCTTAAATCAATGTCCTCTGGTACTCAAATCCCCTACTTTGGGAAAGGGACTCTGTGCGTTTACCCGATCTAATAATTTTGTACACCTCTCTAAAATCACCCCTCATTCTCTTGCGTTCCAAGGAAAAAACTCCTAGCCTGCTCAACCTCTCCCCATAGTTCAGGCCCTTGACTCCTGGCAACATCCTCCTAAAATTTTCTCTGAACCTTTCGAATATGCCCACCCACTGTGTGAAAAAGTTGCCCTTCAGGTCCCTTTTAATTGTTCTCTCACCTATTCACAGTAGGCATGGTCCTCATGATTTTATACATTGAAGAGTCAAACAGAAAAAAAAGCTTGAAGCTGGCACCACATGTGCCTCGATGCGGAACTTGCATCAAGGTCATAAGTGATTCAGAATGGAAGTGGCCAGTTGTATTTTCTAAATAACTAAAGCGCAAGATCACATTTTACTCTTGGAAAAATTAGTTTGTAATTGCTTAATACTGCAGTTAAAAAGTGGCATTCAGTAATCGATATTACAGGCAACCAAAACAGGCACAATTTTCAGTGTGGAAAACTCTTGTGTTCAAAGAAGAAATATTACTCTGGATGTGTACGGCAGTTAAAGCAGCCTGTTGCACATATGGCAACATTGTGACTGCCTTTTCTGCTCTAATTCCATTTGTAAGTCTGCAGAATACGCCACCATAGGGGACCGGATCTGGAAGAAAGACGAAATGGAGTACAAAAAGGAGATAAAGAGCTGAGTAACTTGATTTCAAAACAATAACTTCTCCTTCAATGTCAGCAAAACAAAAAAGCTGGTAATTGATTTAACTAGCAGGATGGAGCACATGCCCCATTCCCCATCAATAGTGCTGAATTGGTGACAGTCGAGACTTTCATGTTTCTAGGTGTAAAAATCACCAATAATTTATCCCTCTCCAGCCACTTTGAAGCTATGGGCAAGAAAGCACACCAACACCTCTGCTACCTCAGAAAACTAAGGAAATTCATCATGCCCCCAATGATTCTTATTAACCCTCTACAACTGCCTAATGATGCTGTCTTGGGAAAGCAGTAAACATAATTAAGGACACCTGCATCCCAGTCATTTTCTCCTCTCCCCTCTCCCATCAGGCAGAAGATACAAAAGCCTGAAAGCACATACACCATGTCTGAAGAAGGGTCTCGACCCGAAACGTCGCCTATCTCCTTCGCTCCTTAGATGCTGCTGCACCCGCTGAGTTTCTCCAGCTTTTTGTGTACACCATGTTCAAGGTCACATCTTCCCAGCTATTATCAGTCTCTTGAACTGACCTCTGTTGTTAAGGATATCTCCCTGATTTTCTAATCGACATTATTGTGGCACTTGCATATTTTTATCTGCACTTTCCCTGTAGCTGTAACAGTATATTCTGCATTTTGTTTATTTCCTCTTTTGCATTACTTGTTGCACTCCTGCGTGGTATGATTCTCCTGAAGAGCACGCAAAACAAAGTATTTCACTGTATTTAGGCATATGTGTTCATTAATAAACCAAAACCAATGTTTATGGGGTTTTATGTAGCGATGTTACAATACTTACGTCAGTGGCTCTGCGGATCTGCCACTGGCCGTGTGCGCGACTTTGAGGGGGGGGGGGGGGGGAGCAGGATTAAAATGCAGTTTTCTCCTGCCTGTTGGAGTCAAACTTCCTCAGGCTGTTAAGCTGGTGCAGAAAAATCGTTCCAACTTCCATTCTCTGAAGTTTTTTTTTACATCTGCGGGACAATTTAACCGCTGGAGTAAAATAAAAAGCTACTTCTACGCCCTCAACGCCTACAATGGGACGGATCTCACGTAGGTGACAAAACAAAATGTAAGTCGTTTATTTTACATATAAACTTGCTTCTTAGGATGACTGTAATCAAAATTTCCCTGGCGATAATGTGATTTTGGCCCCATACGAACCGGCAGTCTTTTTCCTGCCGATATGGAGTTCAAATTTACTGCAACTGCAACGTTCCAATCAATCACGTTCCACAAAAACCCACTCGCAAGATGATTAAAATGCCCATTATTTACGGGAATTAAACATTAAATTCCTTCCATTTGGTCTATAAATTCATGACAATGAGATTTAAAAATCAAGTTATATTGTGAATTCCTGTGTGAATGTTATTTGGACACTTAGGCTATTTAAGAAATGGATAGATGTTTAGATCTGGTAATTGGATTTTGCAATTAGCTACAATTAGGTAACTAACTAATTATATGCTTTAATTTCAGGTCATCCAAGTAAGATTGTTTCATATTTGTTTCAGAATGCTTCAATCTATAATAACTGAAAATTTCATTCAGTTCTCTTTATTTTTAAGAAAGATATTGGCTTTTGACCAAAGATACTAGAGGAGCAAGATAGACAACTCGACGAAAAAGCCCTAGTACGGTCATGGGGTCATGGGTTTTTGTTTTTTTGCGCCATTTTGGGAATCAAATATATGAGGGTCTTTTTGAATGGGCTTCTGTCATGGCGTCCGCATTTACAAGTGTAACGAGCCGTTCTGCTATAGTGCTCGAATCGCCAATGTAAGCGATTCAAGCACTTTATAGCAGTCTTTCTTCAGGTTCCTCGCCAGAGAAGAGCTCTGACCGCCGGCCCGAGGCCTATAACATCGTGAAGTCCCGGTCTCCGGTAGAAGGTGGCCGATTCGGGACCTCCATGCAGCGGAGGTCCCAAATCGGCTTGTGTTTAAGCCGGTTTGAAATAGTGTTTAAAATACAGGATGAATTGTATTAAATATATGCAATGTACACGGATCAATGTAAGAAAGTAAGTAAGTAAGTAAGTTTATTGGCCAAGTATTCACATACAAGGAATTTGCTTTTGTGCTCCGCCCACAAGTAACTACATGACATACAGTGACAGTTACAAATGACTCAGAAAACACTAAACATTAATAATAATAAAACATTAGTGATAAAACACCATTGATCAAGCATGTGAACCAACAAAATACCAGATCAAAGGGAGGCTACAGATTTTTGGCTGTTGGGTAGAGCAACTACTCATGGATAAAAATGGTGTTTAAAATACACGATAAATGGTATTAAATATACACAATGTACACGGATCAGTGGTGTTTAAAATACATAATAAATGGTATTAAAGATACACAATGTACACGTATCAATGGTGTTTAAAATACACGATAAATGGAGTTATAGGGAACAACGACATGCTACGAGGAGCACACATTAAAGTCTTAATTTCCTTCCCAATGTATGATGACTTTAACATACAATTCTATTTTTATGATCCCGACAATAGAAAGTCTTCTTTTATAGGTCTAGACTTAGCACAATAATAAAGGTAGACAAAAATGCTGGAGAATTTCTCCAGCATTTTTGTCCACCTTCGATTTTCCAGCATCTGCAGTTCCTTCTTAAACAATAATAAAGGTATCAATTTTTACACTGCTGTACATTTTTGGTTTTGTTCTTGTTGTAAGGCATGCATGGTATTGTAAGCTCTTCTACATTTAAGATAAATCAAGTCACGTCAAGTCAAGTCAAGAGAGTTTATTGTCATGTGTCCCAGGTAGGGCAATGAAATTCTTGCTTTGCTTCAGCACACAGAATATAGTAGGCATGAATACAGAATTTATTCAGTAGGCATACATTGACCTATTAGAGGAAAAATGCATCATCAATATATGTCTCTCCCCACCCCAGAAAACAATTGCATTTAAGTGACATAACATCCATTCTGCAGTTGTGTAGTTATAATCAGATTTGTTCTTATAAGTTAATTCTATATGATATTTTACTGTAATTTCAGATGTTGACAGTGGGTCCAGAATACTCGTTGATAAGATCTCCTACAGCGAACTACGGAGTACTTGTCAAAAAACTGCTGTATTTTTTTTCTGAACACCCTGTATATCTCACACATAAAACAATAAATTATGTAAATCTTACCATAAATGACATATTAAAAGTGTTATCCTTGTATATGAATTTTGATGTAGAATGATTAAAAATTGATTGATGCAATATATTGCTAACCCACAAATGTTTAGTTATGAGATATTCACATTTAAAAACTCACTCAGTAGCTCGGGTGACTGCGAGCGGCATGCCGGGACCGGACAGCGGAACCGCAGCTAGACCCGGGGCTCGCAGGTGACCTGGGAATTGCAGCTAAACCCGGAGGGTCCTGGCCCCTGTCCAAAAAAGGCTGCGGACCCCTGGATGAAACCAAACCCTCGATCCTGTCCCACCATCCTTCTTTCAAATTTAGGAACGCAAATGGTGGTGCGTCTTCATTGCCGGGAAATACGGTAACTCATTTCCCTCAAATATATGTAGAATTCCCTCAAATATATGTTAAATTAAAAACAAAACTATGGTAGCAATGCACAGTATTCATGTCTAATGCTCGCACATCTGCATCAATATCGTTATATAGACACTATATTTCTTTACACTAATATAGAATGAAAAAATATCTTGGCATGTGTTCATTTATATTTTATTCACAATATTAGGATTTCAGAGAGGTTGAATGAAAGAAAAAAAAGTTCAACAAAATTATAGATCACAAGAAAGAAACTACAGAAATATACATATGTGTGTGTTACATATTTATATACATATATATCACACATATATATATAATGAATATGTGTTTATATACATAAGAAACTAGAGAAATATGTATGTGTGTTATATAATTATACACATCAATATCACATTTATATATGTGTGTGTACCATATATATAATATATATGTTTTTATAATATATAAATATAGGCAAATATATTTGCTTATGGCTTATGTTCCTTATATCTTATAGGCAAATAAATAAAGGCAAATATAATTGCTTTATGGCTTAGGTACATCATGAGTTGCTTTAAATCAAACTTGCTTCTGATCCATGAGGAACTTTGAAATCTATTATCTCTATCTTGCCTCTCACACGCAGAAACACTCACATACCATTCCCCCACAACACTGATTAAAGATCATAGAAAGCATATGATCCAGAGATCTTTCATTGCGCATTGTCTCTCATTTTATATGCAGTTTCCCTTAAACAAAATTGTTTTTAAAAAGCACCATAGTTATTATAAACAAAGATAATAATGGTTTATCATAGAAGGCTAAGAGACCAAGATAAACTGCAAAATTCAATGGACTGACGTGGATTAAACGGCGAGAGGCATAACGGGGATCGGGGTCTTATTCCTAAAATGACGGAAGTGACGTTCCGTTGCGTTCCGATGTGTACTACACATCAGTCCATTGGATTTCATAGGAGTAGTCTATCTTGCTCATCTAATTTCTTTGCTTTTGACTGTCCTCGATCACAGTTTTTGAGTTAAGTCAATGGAAAAGCAATAGGGTACAAGATGCTAATTTCAGAGTATGAAAATGGCCATAACCTTTTCAATACTGAAGATATGAAAGTGAATTAGGTGTCAAATTAAACTTCTTTTTATGCTTTATCTGATGGGATAAATTGCAGACTTGATTTTTAAAATTTCAAAATTCTGTAACATTGCTATTTTATGCTGCTAGTAAAAGCGATAAGTTTCATTCCTTACCTATCAATAAATTCCCACCTGATTTTTCCTTCCCCTGTTTCAAGCAAAGTCTTGAAGTCACGACGAATGCCAGAATGTCATGACCAATAAAGTTTGGAAGTGCTTGGTTTGGCACGAAGAAAACATTTTGACACTGAATAAATAAATGTAGTGAATCAATCTGGGCAATAAGGCATGATCTACTCATCACTCAAAATCTCCTTGCACTCGTTATATACTGCAGAAGAATTGTGTCAAGAAAAGGAGTGGTGCAGCCAGTTGCATGACTCCCATGTTGGCCAGGTTATTATTTGCTAGTGCTTTTCATAAACCAATGGTGATGACCCTACAAGTGTGTGTTTACCTAGTTGAATTCCTATTACAACTCCATGCTGAATTACTACAAAGATATCTATAATCTTTAATCGGTGAAATCTATAATACCTATAATCGGTGAAATCATTAGACAAAGTCAGCATGGATTGGTGAAATCAATAGACAAAGTCAGCATGGATTTATGAAAGGTAAATCATGTCTGACGAATCTTATAGAATTTTTCGAGGATGTAACTAGCAGAGTAGATAAGGGAGAACCAGTGGATGTGTTATATCTAGACTTACAGAAGGCTTTCAACAAGGTCCCACATAAGAGATTAGTATACAAACTTAAAGCACACGGTATTGGGGGTTCAGTATTGATGTGGATAGTGAACTGGCTGGCAGACAGGAAGCAAAGGGTAGGAGTAAACGGGTCCTTTTCAGAATGGCAGGCAGTGACTAGTGGGGTACCGCAAGGCTCAGTGCTGGGACCCCAGCTATTTACAATATATATTAATGATTTGGACGAGGGAATTGAATGCAACATCTCCAAGTTTGCGGATGACACTAAGCTGGGGGGTAGTGTTAGGTGTGAGGAGGATGCTAGGAGGCTGCGAGGTGACTTGGATAGGCTGGGTGAGTGGGCAAATGCATGGCAGATGCAGTATAATGTGGATAAATGTGAGGTTATCCACTTTGGTGGCAAAAACAGGAGGGTAGACTATTATCTTAATGGTGGTAAATTAGGAAAAGGGGAGATGCAACGAGACCTGGGTGTCATGGTACACCAATCATTGAAAGTAGGCATGCAGGTGCAGCAGGCAGTGAAGAAAGCAAATGGTATGTTAGCATTCATAGAGAAAGGATTTGAGTATATGAGCAGGGAGGTTCTACTGCAGTTGTACAGGGTTTTTGGTGAGGCCACACCTGGAGTATTGCGTACGGTTTTGGTCTCCAATTCTGAGAAAAGACATTCTTGCCATAGAGGGGGTACAGAGAAGGTTCACCAGACTGATTCCTGGGATGTCAGGACTTTCATATGAGGAAAGACTGGATAGACTTGGCTTGTACTCGCTAGAATTTAGAAGACTGAGGGGGGATCCTATAGAAACTTACAAAATTCTTAAGGGGTTGGATAGGCTAGATGCAGGAAGATTGTTCCCGATGTTGGGGAGGTCCAGAACAAGAGGTTAAAGTCTAAGGATAAGGGGGAATTCCTTTAGGACCGAGATGAGGAATACATTTTTCATACAGAGAGTGGTGAGTCTCTAGAATTATCTGCCACTGAAGGTAGTTGAGGCCAGTTCATTGGCTATATTTAAGGGAATTAGATGTGGCCCTTGCGGCTAAAGGGATCAGGGGGTATGGAGAGAAGGCAGGTACAGGATACTGAGTTGGATGATCAGCCATGATCATATTGAATGGCGGTGCAGGCTCGAAGGGCCGAATGGCCTATTCCTGCACCTATTTTCTATGTTTCTATGTTAATCTGAGGAAGTAAATCTTGAGGTAGACAGGCGTTCCATTCGGAGGCAAGTGACAACACTCACCTCTGACTTGTCATTATGGTGACATTATGGTGATCTGGTCCTCAGAAGAATGTGGATCTCCTGGTTCATCCAAGGCTTCTGGTTAGGAAACATTCAGAAGGTTTTTGAAGGAAGAGAGTCCTCCACACATTTGCTTATGAAGTCTGTATTGACTGTGGCGTATTCATTCAGGTCTGTTGCCGAGTCCTTGAACATTGCCCAGTCTACTGACTCCAAGCAGTCCTGTAGTTGTTCCTCTGCCTCCCCAGACCAGCTCTGTGCAGTCCTCGCCTCTAGGGGTGTGCTCTTCAGTTGCTGCCTGTATGCAGGAAGAAGCAGCACCACCAAATGGTCGGATTTCCCGAAGTTAGGGCGAGGGATAGAATGATAGGCATCCATGATGGTCGTATAGCAGTGGTCAAGGATGTTTAATCCTCTGGTGCTGCAGGCGACATGTTGGTGGTAGTTTGGGTGTGATTCCTTCAGGTTGGCTTTGTTGAATTCCCTGGCTATGGTGGTAAAGGCTTTGGGGTCCTCCAATGCTAGATGGACGTCGGCCTGGGGAGGGATATAGACCGCGGTCAGGATGATGGAGGTGAATTCCGTCGGGAGGAAGAAGGGGCGGCACTTCACCGCCAGATGTTCCAGGTGTGGAGGGCAGGAGTCAGACAGAACTGCCATGTCTGAGCACCACAATGAGTTGAACATGAGGCAGATGCCACCGCCTCTCCCTTTCACACAATCCTGCGCACAATCCAAATTTTCAGGCTGGACGGCTGAGTCTGGTGACGCAGAAGTCCATAGGAAATCTAGAAACAACCTTGACAAGGCCATGAAAAAGTCCAAAGGACTTCCGCTCAAAACTGGAGGATAGGGCGGATGTTTGGCAACTGTCGCAGGGTTTGGCAAATGCCACAGGCGAAACCAGGAGGCAGTTCAAGCAACAGCGAAGCATGACTCCCTGACGAGCTCAATGCGTTCTACGCACGCTTTGATAGGGAGAACACTGATGTGCCTTCCCGAGCCTCCATACGCCCTGATGGTATTACATTCATAGTCACAGAGGCTGATGTCAGAAGATTCTTCAGAAGGGTGAACCCTTGGAAAGCACCTGGACCTGCTGGTATACCCGGTCGAGTTCTCAAAATCCGTGCAGACCAACTGGCTGGAGTTATTGCGGACATTTTCAACCTCTCATTACTGAGGTCTGAGGTTCCCACATGCTTTAGGAGGGCATCACAATACCGGTGCCCAAGAAGTGTAAGGTGACGTGCCTCAACGACTATCGACCAGAGTGATGAAGTGCTTTGAGAGGTTGGTTATGTTGCATATCAACTCCTACCTCAACAAGAACCTCAGCCCATTGCAGTTTCCCTACCGTAACAACAGGTCAACGGAGGATGCGATCTCACTGGCTCTCCACTCTGCACTCGACCACTTGGATAATAAAATCATTTCCGTGAGGCTATTGTTTATAGACTACAGCTCGGCGTTCAATACCATCATCCCTTCCAAGCTGGTTACGCGAGGAGGTGTGGTGATTAGGAGCTCCCGTCCTGACACAAGAACGAATGTGTTTTACATCTTTATGCAATTCTTTATGCAAAAAGGTACCTTAAACATCTTTGTGTATCGCTGCAACGCTGCATAGACTGGTTTTAAAGTTGTTCTGCTTGTTTTGGGACTGCAAGCAGTCTTATCAATTGACTGCGTAGCTCCCACTACGGTGTCTGGCAACCTGCCAGGAAACTGCGAACAAAAGGGGGAAAAATCTTTCTGGATGTGTACAACTGCGTCCAGAACAACCCCCTTACTACCTCGTCGGAGCTGACCGGCCCGGTCTGGTTTTCATGGGGTGTGGGAGGTTCTCTGCATCTCCACCATCTCGACCATCTTTTGCAGCCTTGGAGCTTGGAGCTGACGATGAAGCCTCCTTTCTCTCGGCAAGACTGAGGGAGATAGGAGGCTTCCAACAACAAGACTGCAGGCAATTCCCTTTTGTTGCTGTAGGAGTGGCGAAGAACAGCTGGGTTTGCCTGCGAAGGTCAACAGCTCACCAGGGAATACAGGGGAGCCAAGATAATCCAGCGAAGAGGTGATGAAGCAGCAGTTTTCAGGGGAGCCGCCATTATCAGCGTTTGAGGCGACACCAATTTGCCTCCCTCTCTCGAACTGTTCCATTTGTTTTTGTCTTTGGACTTGGACGTGGCATTTGGACTGTCTGTGTCTCAGGCTTTATATGTGAGATGTTTTACTTGTAGCATCTTTACTATGCCGGGTCAGTGTTCTGGGGAGCCGGGGCCTTCCAGGAGCTATGCTCAGGCAGCTGCTTCAGTTGCTTCGGCTACTCCCCTTGGGGTCAGGTTCCCCATGAAGAACCTGCCTTTTGAGCATGGAGTAAGGTGCTACTTGCCCCCCCAGATCAACCTGGAGGACTGCTCGGCTGCCATGGCCGTGGCGGCCAGGCCCGCAGGCATCCTGTACATGGGCAAAATGTTTGGGAAGGCCGTGCTCTTCCTGGAGTCCGTTGAGGGGGTGAACGCGACCCGCCGGAACAATCCGGTGAGAACAAGGTCCCATACGTGAGGTCGCGGATCCAATTGCTCCATAATTTAAACCGCCGTTCACCCTTCTTCTACTCGCTGGAGAAGTGGCGCGGAGTCCGTCAGCTGTTACTGGAGCTGCTTGCTGATGATGACTCCTCCCGTCACTGAACCAGAGGACATTAACGCAGCAGATCGTTCCTTTTATGGGACCTTGTTCTCACCGGATTGTTCCGGCGGGGACAAGTGCAATGATCTGTGGGAAGGCCTAGCTACGGTCGACCCGGAGGGTGCCGAGCGTCTGGATGCCCCCCTGACACTGGATGAACTGACTGCGGCCATCCATCAGATCAGAAGGGGCAAATCCACTGGCCTGGATGGACTGACAGCAGAGTTCCTCTGCACTTTCTGGGGGATCCTGGGGGAGGACTACACCATGGTACTGAGGGAGAGCCTGGTGACTGGAGAGATGCTTCTGTTTTGGCGAAGGACTGTCGTGGTCCTTCTGCCCAAGAAGGGCGATCTCCGCCGCCTAAAAAACTGGCGCCTAGTCTCCCTCCTCTGCACCGACTACAAGGTCTTTGTCAAGGCAATGGCAAACTGCCTGGACCCAGTGCTGGCCCAAGCGATCCACCCTGACCAGTCTTACACGGTCCCAGGCCAGTCCATCCAGGACAATATCCATCTGGTCCGGGACCTGGTTTACCTGGATCAGGAGACCAGTGTACCCACTGCCTTTCTCCCACTCGACCAGGAGAAGGCTTTCGACAGGGTGGATCACGAGTATCTGTTGAGGACTCAACTGTACGCCATCTGCATGGAGCCAATCCTTAGTCTGCTTCGGAGGAAGTTGACGGGCATGGTTCTATGCGAGCCGGACATGGAGGTGGTCCTCTTGGTCTACACTGATGATGTGCTCCTCATGGTCACTGACCCCGTCGACCTGCAGAGGATGCGTGAGTGTCAACGAGTCTTCTTGGCCGCCTCCTCTGCCAGGATCAACTGGGAGAAATGTTCTGGACTCTTGGTGGGTCCCTGACAGGTGGACTCCCTCCCGGAGATGAGGTCTTTCACGTGGAATACCACGCACCTCCTCTACCTGGGAGTCTACCTGAGTCCCAGTGCGGAGACCTGGCTGGCAAACTGGCAGGAGCTGGAGACGAAAGTCGTCACCTGGCTGGGGCGCTGGGCGGGTCTCCTCAGAGTGCTTTCCTACCGGGGCAGGGTGTTGGTCATTAAACAACTCATGGCCTCCATGCTCTGGTACAGATTGACCACTTTGGTCCCATCAGCCACCTTTGCTCGGATCATCCAGAAGAAGTTGGTGGACTTCTTCTGGGGCAACGGAAAGTACTGGGTCTCTGCAGCAGTCCTGAGTCTCCCGATCGAGGAGGGTGGTCAGTCGCTGGTGTGCTACCTGTACTCAGGGCATCCTCCCAGGTGACACGTGCTGGCGGCGCACTTTTTCCAACAGGGCCGCTGCCTTCAAGGAGGTACACAAATCCCTGTGGTGGGCGTCAGCCCTGCGGTCCTGATGGGGATGCCTGGCTTCTACAGGGACTTGTTGGAAACTGGTTGCCGTCGACCGGGCCTCCCCTCTGCCGGCAGAGGGAGACGGCCCGGGCGTGAGAGCAGCCGGTCCTTGTCCCGCCCCACCGGGTGTCGGGGGGGCTCAAATGTGTGGAGTACCTGTGGTTGAGCAAACCCCCGCTCAGCCGGAAGTATTCCTCGGACCCAGGCGCCGTAATCCTTCTCGGGAGCCGGTCCCACACAATTTGAGCCGCCTTTCCTCGACACCCTTCATCTCCCTCCGAGATGCAGGGAGGCGTGTCCTGTATGGGCTCCTCCACATCCTGCACTTCCTCGCCCTGGTCCACCGTCCTGACACTAAGTGGCAGTCGGTGCTGCCTTCCTGTCACGAGGAGGCCCCCCGGTGAGGGTCACTCTATGCAGGGATTCTCCCCCTCTACATTGGGGACCCGAGGTGGAGGGTATTGTTTCTCTCGCGGTTCCAGCCGCCTGCCACTTTTGCGGGCTGGAAGAGTCTGTGTACCACGTGTACATGGAGTGCATGAGGCTGCAGCCACTGTTTGAATACCTAAAGGGGCTGCTCCTTATCCTCATCTTTGGACACCCTGTGCGTAGAGGGAGAGGGTAGGGCTGAAGATGTCCTGGTTCGGTTGCTCCTGGGCCTGGCCATGCTGGCCATCCGCGAGTCAAGGCGCTAGGTGATGGAGGGCTTTACCTGAGCTAGCTGCCTGCCCCTTTTCCGGGGTTACGTCCGTGCCCGGGTGGGGTTAGAAAGGGAATACGCCCTGTCCACTGGCACCCTGAGGGAGTTCCGGACTGCTGGGCTCTGCAGGGTGTTGAATGTATCCTCAATAAGGATTGTAACATAGTTGTATAGTAGTGTATTATGGATATATGTTTGTATTGCATTATGGTGTTGGGTTCTGACTTGTTTTTTTGTAGTGTAAATATAATTTTTTAATAATTGAATACATTTTTTAAATTTCAAATAAAAGCTTGTAACAAGGCCCTTTTCCGGGTTACGTCCATGCCTGGGTGGTGTTAGAGAGAGACTAAGCACTGTCCACGGGCATCCTGGGTGATTTCTGGCACCGCTGGGCACCACGGGGGATTGAATGCATCCTTGACAAGGATTGTAAGACAGTTGTATAATAGTTTATCGTTTGTCGTGTATTATGGTGGTGGGTTCTGTTTAGTTTTTTACTGTACTGTATGTATTATTATAATATTTCAATAAATATTTTTGATTACAAAAAAGTTACTAAGCTCACGGAAATGGGACACTGCACATCCCTTTGCAATTGGATCCTCGACGTCCTCATCCACAGACCACAGTCTGTTCGAATTGGCAGAAATACTTCTTCCTCCTGAATAATCAGTACAGGAGCACCTCAAGGCTGCGTGCTCAGCCCCCTGCACTACTCACTCTATACTCATGACTGTGTAGCCGGACACAGTGCAAACTCCATCTTCAAATTCGCCGACGACACCACCATTGTTGGACGAATTACAGAAGGTGATGTGTCAGAGTATAGAAGTGAGTTCGACCGATTGAGCAAATGTAGAACAACCTCTCAATATCAGTAAAACCAATGAACTGATTGTGGACTTTGGTAGAGGAAGGATGAGGACCCACAATCCTGTTTATATCAACGGTGGATAGAGTAAAAAACTTCAAATTCCTGGGCGTGCATATTTCCGAAGATCTTTCCTGGACCCAGTATAGGATGCAATTTTATATCGAAGTCACATGAGTGACTACGCGAAGAGCCCGCCAGTCCGCATGCACGTCAATACGTGGATGCATGGCACGCGAGTCAGAGCAGTTTGAAACTGCTCTGGCAGGTAAGTTGATTTTATTTCCAGTGCCGCTGCAGGACAGCGGGCCCGGAGTAACTGATGGAGGCGGCCGGTTTTGGGCCGCCGTGGAGGCTCCATAAGGACCTAGAACATTTTTTGCGGCTACTGCCGTTGGAACTCCATTTGTTAGCAGGCGACTGAAATTGGAGGCCGCCGTGGGGCTCCATAGGAGCTGGGATGAGATATTGCGGCTGCTGGCATTAGAGCTCCGAATGGGAGCAGGCAGCCAAATTTGGAGGCCGCGTGGGGCTCCGTAAGGAGCTAGGATTTCATAATTGCAGCTGCTGGCGCAGCCAGGTCAACGATCGCTGCAGGAGGTTTAGCAGCAGCCGGTGAGTTAAAAATAGCCACGGCCAGGAGCTACCGCACAGGGAAATTCAGCTCCCGTAGCACCGAGCAATTTTAAACATAGTTACTGCTAGCTGAGGGGTTCAGCTATTCTGCTGCAGCATATAATGTATGCTTTATTTTTGGACGGCTATAAATAGAGTTGGCAGGTTTTTTAATAACGGTTGCCACTCGGTCACGTTTGTGACTATCGTAGTAGATAGCATTCAAAGGTCATGTTTAATTCTTTGGCAATATAACGATGTATCTTATCATGCCAATAGAGTTTATATTGAAAATGATAATTAAAAAGGACATTTATTATCACTTTTCCAAATGGTGTAATGAAATTGGACGCCATTGCAGTCCAGAGCTCCTGGCTTAGGAAGCCTTTTTTGAGCTGTGTCTATCAAACACCTGTGGGAGGTACATCTGGTTCAGGGTGGCGTCATGGTGATTTCCGCTCACTAGAGGGGACTGTTGGAGATTCTTTTATAAGGGACTCCAACTATGTGGATATCGATAGAGCAGTCGAATCTCTGATTTAATTGGGATATGCTTCTTTTAATCATATGAACGCAAGGTAGCAACACCTTGTGCAGGAATACTACGTGAGGCTCCAGAAGGGAGCAAGGACTCGGAGTCACTAGCTGGTGCAACCTGTCTGGTAAGCATAATAAATAATGATTTATACCGATTTGCACAGCTAGTCCCGATTCAGCTCCTAGAGGGAGCAGCTTGGCACCCCGAGTCGGGGCAAAGTCAAAGCCAAGATAGTGAGCCAAGTTCTGCCGGACGATTTGGGTCAAGGGGATTCTGTCCCCACATCTATGGCAGATGCGATTGGCCGTTTGTCTCAATTAGAACATCTGATGAATCAGATGGTGGCACGAATTATGCTCCGCGTTACGGAGGCATGCACATGCAGTTCGAGTCATATGCCTGTAGCAACTCCTGGTCCAGGGATGCAATATTCCTCCCACTCGGAAGAGTATCGGAGATGGTGCCAAATAATATGCTCCGTGTTATGGAGGCATGCACAGGCAGTTCAAGTCATACGCCTGTGGCAACCCCTGGTTCAGGGTTGCAATATTCCTCCCACTCGGAAGAGTATCGGAGATGGTGGCACAAAATATGCTCTGTGTTACGGAGGCATGCACAGGCAGTTCAAGTCATATGCCTGTGGCAACTCCTGGTTCAGGGTTGCAATATTCCTCCCACTCGGAAGAGTATCGGAGATGGTGGCACAAAATATGCTCCGTGTTACGGAGGCATGCACAGGCAGTTCAAGTCATATGCCTGTGGCAACGTCTGGTTCAGGGTTGCACTATTTCTCCCACTCTACAGGAGTGTCAGAGATCAGTATGGAGCTAACTCCGAACATGATTATGTGCCTGAATCCCATGCTTTAATGCATGATGTACAAGAGTCACATAAGGAAGAGCTACCTGCTCTTGCCTTTAAATTTGCTGTTCCCTCGGGGACAGGAAAGCCATTACAAGAGGTGTTGGCCAGCAGCATCAGCTATCTAACATCACACCAGCTGAAAAAATGGCAAGCATGACAGACAGGGTCTGCAAATGGAACTTCGCTGAAGCTCCAACAAGCAAATCGACCCGGGTTCAGAGACGCTGGCAGATAAGGTCTCTTTAATAACCTCGGTAAAACTCAGAGATGGAGCAGCCTGTCGGCCCAGGTTTGGGTTACCTACTGTAAGTTCCAAGTAGGGACAGCTTGGTTACCCCGGTTCAGGGTAGACCATCATGGAACTGGCTCGTCATATGGGTCACATTGACCAGGGAAGCACTGCCTCAACATCTGTGATTGAGATTATCAGGCTGCTCAGTCAGTAGAGTTGCCGGTTCATTGGAAACATCTTTGCCATCCTCTCTGGGATCGGTAGTTACCAGCAGGAAGTGGTCTGGCATATAATATTTTTTTCTCTGACCTGCAGGTTCATGTTGTGAATTAACAATGAATTTATAATAATCCATAGGCTCTCAATACCAGTATTCCTGATTGAGTGGCGGGTCGAAGAGATTGTGTCGTGCACTCTGGCGACTCAGACAAGTGGTTTCAGTCAGAGGACTGCAAAGCATTTCCTGATTCAGGTTTGCTTTATGCTAAATTGACAGGGAACTCATATTCACACATCAAGGGGAGACTGTGTTTTCAGCTCTAGTCATAAGGTTCCGTCCGTATGGTCAATAGAGGAACGGTGGCTCCGAGTGGAATCAGTGACATCTCATCGAAGGATGAGTGGTCTGGCCAAGAATGAGAGGGGTATATTTCTGATACTTCTCAAGATTACAGAAACAGGGAGCATTACGAATCAGGTAGGCATTTGGCTAATCTGATCATGTGTTAGTTACCCAGTTTAAGATGGTTGATTGGCTTTCAGCAATTTAACTGAATCAGATAATCAATCTTGAAGATGCATACATTGCCATATCTATACACGTGAGGCACAGATTATCTGGTGTTTTGATAACAAAGATCAAAGGGCATTGGGTCATCCAGTTTTAGATAATATGCAAAATTTGCAGTTGATAATTCTTGGGGGTTATCAGTAGATACCTCTTGCGATATTAAGAATGAGGCAACATGAAATTTAATAGTGCCAATTTTGCCTATTCATTCACACCATGGTAAGGCGGCTGAAGCAACTCCTATTTACTCGGTCACGAGTGATGGCTGGGGCAGCCTGTCTTCTCGGGCAGCTAACTCTGCACGATTGTATGGGAAGTTTGTGAACAAAATATGTGAGTTACTTTTAAACGGAAGTAACAGAGGTTTTGTGTGGCTTTCAGTTTGAGCCTAGAGAAGCGTTTATGTGATAGCACAATTGACACTGCTTGTGCTGTTTTGTCATTCTCTATAGTACCGTAAGTGGGACAATAAATGATTGGTATTCACCCGCAGTTCACTAACGTTATGCAGGGTGTCTTTTATATGACCACTCTAATAACCTACACTCATTGGAGTGTGCAATGTATATCAGTAAATTATTATGCAAATATTCTTCTACTGTATTCCTAATGGGAGCAGTATTTTTAAGATGATTATGCTTTCAGCAACTAATCTCAGCACAAAGAACACAGTCTTTGCTCAAGCTCTGTCATTAGGGTAGTTTGTTATGGGAATGATCTCATAAGCAAAATAGGCATGATTGCGTACATTTGAAGTTGACAGCATACCAACCAGAGCAGAGATTGGGGGTGTCATTAGGTATACAAGTGCACTGAGCTTGCTAGTACCTATGAGATGAAAGATAGTTTCTTTATTGTTATTCAATAGTCAATATTCAAAAGATATTGCTGATGGCTCAATAGCAGCCAATAGAATGGATCGTTCCCTTTCATCATACAGCAAGAGGCTTACATAGTGTGTGTTAATAAATTATAAAATTTGGTTGAATATGTCTGGATATTGGCAGATAAAATTCTGCATAGTGTTACATGAGTTATTGTCTAACTCAGAGTCAATTGGTACTACGGTCCGGTTAGCATCATGGTATTAATAACCCATGTTTTTTCTACCATTAATTGTTTATCTGTTTAAATGTTTCACACGCAGATTGGGTTACTGCATGAAACTACAGAGCATTGAAGACTTCACATAGTCACTCACGTTACTTCGATATAAAATAGAAAGATTAAACGAGAACTTACAGCGGCTTGCAAAAGTATTCATACCCCTTGAACTTTTCCACATTTTGTCACGTTACAACCACAAACGTAAATGTATTTTATTGGGATTTTATGTGATAGACCAACAAAAAGTGGTGCATAATTGTGAAGTGGAAGGAAAATGATACATGGTTTCCAAATTTTACTACAAATAAAAAACTGAAAAGTGTGCCGTGCAAAGGTATTCAGCCCCTCTGAGTCAATATTTTGTAGAACCACTTTTCGCTGCAATTACAGCTGCTAGTCTTTTGGGGTATGTCTCTACCAGTTTTGCACATCTGGAGACTGAATTTTTTGCCCATTCTTCTTTACAAAATAGCTCAAGCTCAGTCAGATTGGATGGAGAGCGTCTGTGAGCAATTTTCAAGTCTTGCCAGAGATTCTCAATTCGATTTAGGTCTGGACTTTGTCTGGGCCATTCTAACACATGAATATGCTTTGATCTAAACCTTTCCATTGTAGCTCTGGCTGTATGTTTAGGGTCGTTGTCCTGCTGGAAGATGAACCTCCGCCCCTGTCTCAAGTCTATTGCAGACTCTAACAGGTTTTCTTCCAAGATTGCCCTGTATATGGCTCCATCCATCTTCCCATCAACTCTGACCAGCTTCCCTGTCCCTGCTGAAGAAAAGCATCCCCACAGCATGATGCTGCCACCACCATGTTTCACAGTGGGGATGGTGTGTTCAGGGTGATGTGCAGTGTTAGTTTTCCCACCACACATAGCGTTTTGCATTTAAGGCCAAAAGCTTCAATTTTGGTCTCATCAGTTACCAGAGCACCTTCCTCCACATGTTTGCTGTGTCCCCCACATGGCTTGTGGCAAACTGCAAACGGGACTTCTTATGGCTTTGTTTCAACAACGGCTTGCTTCTTGCCACTCTTCCATAAAGGCCCGATTTGTGGAGTGCACGACTAATAGTTGTCCTGTGGACAGATTCTCCCACCTGAGCTGTGGATCTCTGCAGCTCTTCCAGAGTTAGCATGGGCCTCTTGGCTGCTTCTCTGATCAATGCTCTCCTTGTCCGGCCTGTCAGTTTAGGTGGACGGCCATGTCTTAGTAGGTTTGCAGTTGTGCCATACTCTTTCCATTTTCAGATGATGGATTGAACAGTGCTCCGTGAGATATTGGACTTGGATAGGCTGGGTGAGTGGGCAAATGTTTGGCAGATGCAGTATAATGTGGATAAATGTGAGGTTATCCACTTTGGTGGCAAAAACAGGAAAGCAGACTATTATTTAAATGGTGGCCGATTAGGAAAAGGGGAGATGCAGCGAGACCTGGGTGTCATGGTACACCAGTCATTGAAAGTAGGCATGCAGGTGCAGCAGGCAGTGAAAAAAGCGAATGGTATGTTAGCTTTCATAGCAAAAGGATTTGATACAGGCAGGGAGGTTCTACTTCAGTTGTACAGGGTCTTGGTGAGACCACACCTGGAGTATTGCGTACAGTTTTGGTCTCCAAATCTGAGGAAGGACATTATTGCCATAGAGGGAGTGCAGAGAAGGTTCACCAGACTGATTCCTGGGATGTCAGGACTGTCTTATGAAGAAAGACTGGATAGACTCGGTTTATACTCTCTGGAATTTAGGAGATTGAGAGGGGATCTTATAGAAACTTACAAAATTCTTAAGGGGTTGGACAGGCTAGATGCAGGAAGATTGTTCCCGATGTTGGGGAAGTCCAGGACAAGGGGTCACAGCTTAAGGATAAGGGGGAAATCCTTTAAGACCGAGATGAGAAAGATTTTTCACACAGAGAGTGGTGAGTCTCTGGAACTCTCTGCCACAGAGGGTAGTTGAGGCCAGTTCATTGGCTATATTTAAGAGTGAGTTGGATGTGGCTCTTGTGGCTAAGGGGATCAGAGGGTATGGAGAGAAGGCAGGTACGGGATACTGAGTTGGATGATCAGCCATGATCATATTGAATGGCGGTGCAGGCTCGAAGGGCTGAATGGCCTACTCCTGCACCTAATTTCTATGTTTCTATGTTTCTATATTCAAAGCTTGGGATATTTTTAATAACCTAACCCTGCTTTAAACTTCTCCACAACTTTATCCCTGACCTGTCTGGTGTGTTCCTTGGGCTCCATGATGCTGTTTGTTCACTAATGTTCTCTAACAAACCTCTGAGGCCTTCACAGAACAGCTGTATTTATACTGAGATTAGATTACAAACAAGTGGACTCTATTTACTAATTAGGTGACGTCTGAAGGCAATTGGTTGCACTGGATTTTATTTAGGGGTATCAGAATAAAGGGGGCTGAATACTTTTGCACGCCACACTTTTCAGTTTTTTATTTGTAAAAGAATTTGAAAACCATGTATCATTTTCCTCCCACCATAATAATGCGCCACTTTGTGTTGGTCTATCACAATAAAATCCCAATAAAATACATTTACATTTGTGGTTGTAACGTGACAAAATGTGGAAAAGTTCAAGGGGTATGAAAACTTTTGCAAGCCACTGTACCGTTTGAAGTTTGATCTTTATTTTATGAGAAGTTGAAGTGAGGAACTACGTGCCCCCCACTCCCAACCCTACTTCTCATAAACATCATTCGGTAGTTCCAAGGTCGTTAATCTTTCTATAGCTTAGGTCAGCCACTATTCTGTGGTTTCTTATGGCTGCTCTAAAGATTGAAGAGCATGCGGACTGGCAGGTTCTTCACGTATTCCCTCGCTTCAACTTCTCATAAAATAAAGATCAAACTTCAAACAGTAAGTTCTCGTTTAATCTTTCTATTATACATAAAACACATCAACGCCTCTATTTCCTGAGAAGATTATGGAGATTCAGTATGTCAAAGAGGATTCTCTTGAACTTCTACAGGTGTACAGTAGAGAGCATATTGACTGGTTGCACCTTGGCCTGGTCGGTAACTTGAACGTCCAGGAGCAGAAAAGACTGCAAAAATTGGTGAACTTTGCGCAGTCCATCACCGGCTCTGACCTCCCCACCATCAAAGGGATTTATCGGAGTCGCTGCCTCAAAAAGGCAGCCAGCATCTTCAGAGACCCACATCATCCTGGCCACACACTCATTTCACCCCTGCCATTGGGAAGAAGGTGCAGGAGCCTGAAAACTGTAACATCCAGGTTCAGGAACAGCTTCTTCCCTACAGCCATCAGGCTATTAAACACTACAACCTCAAATAAGCTCTGAACTACAATGGATTATTATTATTATTATTATTATTATTATTATTATTATTATTATTATTATTATTATTGCACTACTATTGTTTGTTTTTTCAGTATGTGTGTATGTGTATGTGTACATTTATAAATATTGTTTACAGTGTACTATGTTTATATATGCTGTTGTGCTGCAGCAAGTAAGAATTTCATTATTCTATCTGGAACATATGACAATAAAACACTTGTCTTTTGATACCTGTGTAATAGGTTGCTTTAGTAAGGTTTGGGTAGTAAGGGTGTCTGCGGTTATGGGGAATAGGCAGTAGAATGGGGTTGAGAGGGAAAGATGGGTCAGCCATGATTGAATGGCGGAGTCAACGCGATGGGCCTACTTGTGCTCCTATAACTTATGAACTTATGAACTCATGAATACTGCCTGTGGCTGTACTTATATAATTGAGAATGACTGAAACTATTCCCTGCAAAAGTGGCAAAATCCTTTGACATCCACAAAGTGAAGTAAAATAACTGTCACAACTTTAAAATGAATACATCTGAACATCATCAATAACACAAGAAAAAAGGAGCAGTGGTGGGCTACTCAGCCTCTCAAGCCAGTCAATTCCCATGCAACACTCTTTTTGAAATTCTGCTTGCATTACGTTATAATGGGATGGACATTGGACATCTTTGGTCATTTGTAGAGAATGAGGTTAAAAGAGTAGGGTTGGATAGGGAAGGATGAATGGACTATGTAGTCATTGAGAGAGTGGCAAGATAAGCTAATGACATTTGCCTGCACACAAACCATACCACTCCATTCCCAGCTAGGCATGTACTTATCTAAAGCCACTTAAATATTTTATCTGCCTCCACTACCATCCTCTCTGTAAAAACCTGCCCCCTTACCTTAAAACAATGCCCTCTTTGACATTTTTACTCTGAGAAAAAAGATTCTGACCGTCTGCCTGTCATAATTTTACACATTTCTATTAAGTCTACCCTCAACCTCCAGCATTCGAGAGAAAACAACCTTTCCTTGTAACGTTTACCCCTTCATCCAGGCAGCATTCTGATAAATTGCTAAACATTACATGAAATAATTTGACCTATTAATGATTTGACCAGTTACTGTAATTTGACCAGTTACTGCAATGTATTCGATATCAAGCATGAAATGAGTTTGTGCTTTAGTTGAGAGTAAAAATAAACAATTCTTAATGCCACTTTACAAAACCTTTCACCTTATCCAGAAAAACAATAAAATGTTCAGTAGTAGCTTTTTATACTTTAAAACCAATAATCAATGATTACTTAATAAACCAGAACTGTCTAAAATGCAATCTTTTCAATTTGTGTTTAATGATTTCCCTTCTAATAATAATAGCCTGATATTCTTCCACAGCAACAGCAAAGTTACCTCAAGTGACTAGAATTTGCTTTTGGATCCAGCCTTGAGATGAGTAAAGGTAACAAAGCTGATTTTCAGAAAGTTCACTTGCAGTGAGCAGCTTTAGCTTCGACATCAGTACACAAATCAAGAATTTACACAATGAAACCTCACAACTCTTCATCCATAAATTGTGTCTACATCCATTCTCTAATCTTGCATGCATTAAGTACATCAGGCTTGAGAACGGTCCTTCCCTAAGCCAAGATACTGTCCACCTCCACCCTATTGCTGATTTTGAACTTTGTCTCTGGAACTAGTGCACTACAATGCTGAGAACTATATTTTGCACTCTGCCCTTCTCTCTACCTAAAAACAGTTGAAATTGTATTAATAAATATTTAAAATGTAAATGCATTGAAAAAACATTTAGAGCGGTACAGTGGTGTAGCAGTAGAGTTATTGCCTTACAGGGCCAGAGACCCTGGTTCAATCCTGACTAAGTGTGCTGTTTGTACAGAATTTGTACGTTCTCCCTGTGATTGCGTTGTTTTTCTCCGAGTGCTCCTGTTTCCTCCAAAACTCTAAAAATGTACAGGTTTGTCGGCTAATTGGCTTTGGTAAAAAAATGTAAATTGTCCCTCATGTGTAGGATAGTGTTAATATATGGGGTGATTGCTGGTTGGCGCAGGCTTGGTGGGCCGAAGGGCCTGTTTCCGCACTGTATCTCTAAAGTCTAAAAACATATTAAACTACAGTGATTTAAATAAAGAAAATAAAACAGAAAAACAGCTGACCTCAGCATCTCCATTCAAATGACTGAACTATACTGCAGGTATAATTTCAGTGGCACTATGCAAAATTTATTAGTGCGTCTTTGGTGCAGTGACATTCCATGTTCGAACAAAAGCTTGCAGAGTAAATAAAATACCTACAATAATGATAAATACATGGAATAATGAAGTGCATGTATTTATAGATTTTTAGTGCATGAGTTAGAAGTCCACAATGGAATTGCCTTCCAGCCATTATATACACATTCTTATCATTATTTCGATTTTCCTGTCAACATTTTGATTTCTCAGGTTTAATTTAGTCTTTGCTTTGATTCCAAGGCTTTTGCACAAACCAGACATTCAAGCCTGAGAATTGAAGGATGAGCAGACAATGACTCGGGAGGACACAGCGCAAAGAAATTGAAGGAAGGAAAGGACGGCACTTAACGAGAGTCCACATACAACCAATGCTTTCAGGGAGATATTCTCCCACTTGAATCTGAATGAGCAAAAGTGAATGAGTCATCGGCAATAGAATTAGCTGGAAGATGACTTTAAATGATTCAAGCAAGCATGAAACACAATTAGTCAATCACATTGTGTAGGAAGCAACTGCAGATGCTGGTTTGCACCGAAGATAGACACGACATGCTGGAGTAGCTCAGCAGGACAGGCAGCATCTCTGGAGAGAATGAATGGGTGACGTTTTTGATCGAGACCTCTGAAGAAGGGTCTAGTCATACATTTCTAGTCTATCATATTGTTGACCCTCCTGTTGCAGTAAGACTCCACTCTAAAGGGGTTTAGTAATGTAGGAAGGAACTTTGTGATATACCTGTTCCCTGAATCTGGCTTTACTTGGGGACCAGCTCAAATAGGAACAGACACAAAATAAAACATCTCATAGATCAGTGGCGAGCTTCTCGAACAAGTCGGTTTATTGAAGGCCTTAACAGTACGCATTGTGAAACACTCTGTGAGAACCCGAAGTGTTTCACAGATTCACAGCACATACAGCATTTTATATTCTCATGACACAATGGTTACTTATGGACTCGACGGTTTCAAAATAAGTAATCATTGAAAAAATGTCACCGTAACCTTTCATCTTTGTCTTTCCCCAAAGTTATCTTTAACCTTATGCTCCCTGTGACTTAAAAAGTACACTCTTCCCATTTGTACAACATAAATGTCAGTACTCCTGATCAGTTTTATTACCCTTAAGGGCCTGTCCCACGAGCATGCGACCTGCATGCGGCAAGCGCGACCAAACCGGAAGCGGGTGCCGCGCGGGGGCCACGCAGAGGTCAAGTGATCCCCGTGCAGGGCCGGTCCCACCAGCATGCGCCTGCATGCGGCGAGCGCGACCAAAACAGAAGCGGGGGCCATGCGGAGGTCGAGTGAGTGACGTGAAGTTCGAGCGAAGTCCGCAGGAAGTTTGCGTGTGACGTACACGCAATTTGGACGAGGGAATTAAATGCAATGAGTTAAACGAGGGATTTGGACGAGGGAATTAAATGCAACATCTCGAAGTTTGTGGATGACACAAAGCTGGGGGGCAGTGTTAGACTGGGTGAGTGGGCAAATGCATGGCAGATGCAGTATAATGTGGATAAATGTGAGGTTATCCACTTTGGTGGCAAAAACAGGAAGGTAGACTATTATTTGAATGGTGACCGATTAGGAAAAGGGGAGATGCAGCGAGACCTGGGTGTCATGGTATACCAGTCATTGAAAGTAGGCATGCAGGTGCAGCGGGCTGTGAAGAAAGCGAATGGTATGTTGGCATTCATAGCAAAAGGATTTGAGTACAAGAGCAGGGAGGTTCTACTGCGGTTGTACAGGGTCTTGGTGAGGCCACACCTGGATTATTGCGTACAGTTTTGGTCTCCTATTCTGAGGAAAGACATTCTTGCCATAGAGGGAATACAGAGAAGGTTCACCAGTCTGATTCCTGGGATGGCACGACTTCCATATGAAGAAAGACTGGATAGACTTGGCTTGTACTCGCTGGAATCTAGAAGATTGAGGGGTGATCTCATAGAGACTTACAAAATTCTTAAGGGGTTGGACAGGCTAGATGCAGGAAGATTGTTCCCGATGTTGGGGAAGTCCAGGACAAGGGGGTCACAGTTTAAGGATAAGGGGGAAGTCTTTTAGGACCGAGATGAGAAAATCGTTTTTCACACAGAGAGTGGTGAATCTGTGGAATTCTCTGCCACAGAAGGTAGTTGAGGCCAGTTCGTTGGCCATATTTAAAAGAGAGTTGGATATGGCCCTTGTGGCTGAAGGGATCAGGGGGTATGGAGAGAAGGCAGGTACAGGATACTGAGTTGGATGATCAGCCATGATCATATTGAATGGCGGTGCAGGCTCGAAGGGCCGAATGGCCTGCTCCTGCACCTAATTTCTATGTTTGGCGTCAGGACGTTGCGTACAGCGTCGAGATGCTGCGTATGGCGTCCAGGCGGCTGCGGGCCGACAGGCCGTTGCCGCGCGGAGTTTTTGAACACGGTCAGTTTTTCGGAGCCCCATGCGATGTCGGGACCAGCTCTGCACAACTCCATACGGCTCCGGCGATCGAATTGGGACTGGCCCCGCGAGGCCGTACGGCTCAAGCAACCACGTTAGGTCGCGCTTGCCCCATGGAGTTGCATGCTCGTGGGACAGGCTCTTTAGCTGTTTACAACCGCCCCCCATGTTTATTTTAACTAAACTAACTGTTCTCTGGAACCTAAACACCATGACACATCTATTTATTGCCTCCCTAACATGATTAAGTTCCCTATTTTGGCCATTTGCCCGTCATGCTTCCCCAGTATGTAAGTTCTAGGGTTAAACACATTCCAAACTACTCATGTTCCATATAATTTTCAAAATGTCCATCATCAGTACTGAATGCATGCTGCAATAATGCCACATCACAGGTAAGTCAAAAATTCACATTGCCTGCATCAGGTGCAACTTCAGCCAATGTTACGGGATGGAAGATTGCAACCTTCATGTGGTCCGCCCTGTTTCAACTAATGCAATCAACCCGGGGTGCACAATCAAATAAGATCAAATAGAACAAGTTGTCCTACAATTTTAGGCTGTGCACGCCATAGGCAAGAAGAAGAATAAGCCAATGTTACCCGCTTTATGTCTTTTTTAGAACTATTGATTTAACAGTTTCAAGAGAATAGCACATAGCACAGTACATCGCAAGAATGTCTATGCCAAAACATGATGCCAAGATCATTACTTATCTACCTGCACATAACCCATATCCCTTCATATCCTGCATATCCCTATGTTTATCTAAAAGTATTTTAAATGCCTCTATCATATCTGCTACCACCACTGACAGCGCAATCCAGGCATCCACCATTCTCAATGTGAAAAGGTTGCTCCACACATCTCTTTCAAACTTCACTTCTCCTACTTTAAAGCTATGTGATATTTCTACCCTGTGAAAAAGGTTCTGACTGTCTACCCTATCTATGCCTCTTATAATTGTATATACAGTATTGCTATCAGATTCCCCCACAATTCCAGCATTCCAGAGAATGCCCTCACATTAAACCTGCCCTCTGATTCTTGATTCCCCAACTCTGGATAAAGGACTCAGTATCTCATGTACATCTCTATAAAATCACCCCTCATACTCTTATTATCCAAGGAATAATGTCTTGAACAAAAATATAATATAATCATGGTTTGTACATGAATATATTCAAATCATCCACAAATACCACAGGTACTGTAAAGAGAAAAATAAAGAGTGTATAATGTAGTGTTACAGCTACAGAGAAAGTACTTTTTTTCTTAATGCGACAGCCACAAAAAGCTGGTCAGGTGATGTATTATGGAGTTTGTATGTTCTCCCTGGGTCTGTGTGGGTTTTGTTTGAGATCTCTGCCCGCCCCCCCTCCTCCCCCCCACACACACACTCAAAAGATGTACAGATTTGTAGGTTAATTGGCTTGGTATAATTGTACAAATTCTCCCATATGTGAAGGATAGTGTTAGTGTGCGGGGATCGTTGGTCAGTGTGGACTCGATGGGCCAATGGGCTTGTTTCCACATTGTATCTCTGCACTAAACTAAACTAAACATGCATTTGTTTCCTGGCCAATTAAGGCAAACCACTTTTAAGGAGATTTGAACATGGACCCCACTGTCCCTCTGCACATCAATGCTGTTTAGGGTTCATGCCAAAGAGTAACATCTCACACTTGCTCGGCTTAAACTTAATTTCTCATTAAACTGTCATTTCTCTGCTCATTCATAGCCACATAGCATGGAAGCAGGGCCTTAGGCCCAACTTGCCCATGCCTAACAACATGCCCCTTCTACGCTATCCCACCTGCCCATGCTTGGCCTATATCCCTCTAAACCTTTCCTATCCATCTTCCTGTCCAATATCTATTAAATGTTGTTATAGTATTTGCCTCAACTACATCCAGCTTGTTCCATACACCACCACCTGTTCTTTGCTTGGAAAGAGTAGCTGATTCTGTAGTTGATGTATATATGTAGGATACTTTCACAGCCTTCTTCACTGTCCACAATTCAAGCAATGTTGGTGTCAAAGGGACTGTTCCAATGCTGTATCTCTAATAAACTAAACTAATGAATAGCTGAACAATTGATGACAAAAGTGATATCACTTCAGTCTGCACTTGGTGTACAAAACTTTGTTTTATTGTTATCCTGTGAAAGATTACAATGAGTTATAGCCCTGTCCCACAGTACGAGTTTATTCCAAGAGCTCTCCCGAGTTTAAAAAAAAATCAAACTTGTGTTAAGCACAGAGAATGAATGAAACAAAGCACGGAGAATGCACGGAGAATGAACGTAGCGGGTACGTCGGAGCTCGGGGACGTCTCTTAGCGGCTTGTAACGCTAACGGCAGGTACTCGGGAAGACTCGCCAATGGCAGGTAAGCACGGGAAGACTCGTGAAGATTTTTCAACATGTTGAAAAATGTGCACAAGAGCCCTGAGTACCGACGAGTGGCAAATACCGTAAATCTATGAGTTCGAATCAGGGCAAACTCAGGGGAACTCATGGAATGAACTCGTACCGTGGGACAGGGCTCTAAGGAAGATTAGGAAACACTATCAGAGTTCAGTCGTTATTATATGTTTGCTTTTTTGGAATATGCTTATATGGAATCCCCCACACCAGGTCCCCCTTTGTTCTTCACCCCATTGTTTTCCACTCCCCCCTCACGCACATCGACAGCGAGGCCCCACAGCCACCGATGCAACAGTAGTTAGTTTTAGTTTAATTTAGTTTAGAGATTTAGCTCGGTAACAGTCCCTTTGGCCTACTGAGTCTGCACCGACCAGCGATCCCCGCACATTAACACTAACACACTCGGGACAATTTACACTTACAACAAGCCAATAAACCAACAAACGTGTATGTCTTTGGAGTGTGGGAGTAAACCGAAGATCTCAGAGAAAACCCACACGGTCACGGGGAGAATGTAAAAACTCTGTGCAGACAGCACCCGCAGTCAGGATCGAACCTGGTTCTCCGCCACTGCAAGCGCTGTAAGGCAGCAACTCTACCACTGCGCCACCGTGCCACATTTTCAAATTTTCTTCGAAAAAGAATACATTTGTAATGGAATGCTAATGGCACATACAACCATCACTTGCAATGAGTCATAAGTTACCAGTATTGACAAATCGTCTGCAAACAAGGGAGGTGGAAGACTTAATTATTGATAAATTCTGTTTTCAATTAGATTTTGTTCAGAACATCGAGATAAACCGTGAAGAACAGCGATGCTGTGTAATTTTATTAAAGAATTAATTAACTGTGGCAAGGAAGTAAATGTCAAGCACACTGAGAGTAAGATGTTGGAAAGTCATTGTTACTTGATCCACGGAGTTTTAATTTTTGCAAAGCTCAATTTGGAATTCAGTTGAATCTATATTTCTGTGTTAAAATGCAATGATTTAATATTTAGCAGGTATCTTTCTATCAGCAAAAATGTTAAGTTTGTATTTACTGAATAAACAACAAGAGGCTTAAGGAGGATTACGAACAGAAACAACACCTATTCTTTTTCTCCAGAGATACTGCCTAAACCATTGAGTTCCTCCAGCATTTTGTGTCTATCCAGATAAAATTTAAGTTTGACTCATCTGAAACTGGGAGTATAATTATTAATCTCTACTTCAAAAAGATTTTAATAATGATCACTGTGAGGAAAATGCATCTGTTTATATGTCCCAATTAACTCGCAGTTGGGTGAAAACTACAGGATATTTAAAGCGTAATTGGAACAGCAAATATCTATCATTTAAGAAGTTCTAATTCAGCCTTTTACAGGTATTTTATGCTGCATAAGTAAACCACAGAGGGTGGTGGGTATTTGGAACGAGCTGCCAGGTGGGGTTAGATGAGGCAGGTAGTATGACAACACTTTTGGACATTTGGACATGTACATGAACAGGAAAGGATTGGACGGTTTATGGGACAGATGCAGGCAGGTGGGACTAGTGTAGATGGGGCTTCTTGGTTGGCATGGTCAAGTTGAGTGGAAGGGCCTATTTCCGTGCTGTATGACTGACCAGATGAATGTCCTCTTAGTATAATTTTAGTTATCAATTTGCACACAATTTATCCTGACAAATGAATTTTAAATCACTTTCCAGTGCATAGGTTTATAGAGGTGACAAACAGTATGATTCATGTCCTGCTGAAAGAATGACTTTGCTACAAACATTATGGAGTACACAGCTTACTCACTTAAAGAAAGTTTTCAATCGTTTTTTACAGCAGAAACAACAACATTTCACTTCCTCCAGTTATTGACTGACTTACTCAGTTGTCAGATTTCCAACAGTAATCCTAGATGCTGCCAGGAATTGCAAAATTTGGGCTCAGAGGGAATATTACATTAGCCATGTACTATGACAGTTTCCTCTGTTCATTGTGCAGTATCTTAAGTTCAAGTTCAAGTTCACATTTATTACCACATGCACCAAATAAGGTACAGTGGAATTTGACTTACCATGCAGCCATACAATCAAAAAGAGCACAATACACAATGGAATATTGAACATGAACATCCACCACAATGAAATCACCACTCTTCACTGTGGTGGAAGGCAATAACGTTCAGTCAGTCCTCCTCCTTTGTTCATCCATGGCCGGGGCCATGAACCCTCCGCAATCGCCGCTACGGATGGCCCGATGTATAGGTCCTCTCGTCGGGATGCTCGAAACTCCGATGAGGGGACGGACGGACACTCCGCGGCTTGGAGGTCCTGAATCGGCCGCATCCTATCGAAGACTGGGGCTTTACAATGTTATAGGCTGCTGGCCGGTGGTCGGTGCTCTTCTCCAGCACTCCCCGGCAAGGGATCCCAGACTCCGCGATGGAATGTCCATGCCACGCCCACTGCTAGAAGCTCCGCAGACTGCGGCTTCAGGATGTTATAGTCCGCAGGCCGACGGTCGGAGCTCTTCTCCGGGGATCCCCGGCGAAGGGTCCCAGACTCCGCGATGGAAAGTCCAAGCCGTGCCCGCAGCTAGAAGCTCCACAGACCGCTGCTTTGTAAATTGCTCATTTCTAAGCTTCCCCCCAGTCTAGTTTCAGTAAAAACACTGAATCAAGCACTTGAAACAACTAAATATTATTTTAACAAAAGCACATTACAGTTCAACTACTGTACCTATCCCACCATGGCTTCGATCCTCGGGTCTGCCTGTTCAAGCCCTCTAGGCCTCGAGACACACCAGAAGTTCATGCAGTCCCAAGCGCTCTCCCAGAAGATCGCGCTGGACCTCGTGGTAGCGGACTTTTATATGTCCCGGGACCTCGAGGTGCCAATCCACATGGGGGTCATCTCTTAATAACCCAATTACAGATATCGATTAACCCCATATATAAAAGACATTCCCCAAACCCACTAATACAGCAGCTCAATACATTGTACTGAAACCGGACTTCGCAAGGAAGCCAACTTAGAAACATTTACCCTGATCTGCTGGAAACCCAGAGAAGGCTCAATACCTCATCCAATCAACACTCGGCAAAGTAGAATGCTGCAACATTATTTACAACTATTTATAAGCTGTATGTCTGGTTTGCAGCCATCCAATCCATTCTATGCATTTTGCACCTAATTGACAGGGTCTGCAGATGATCTCATTCTTTTCTTGCTAATTGTATCTAAGCTCCAGACACACTGGCACCTCTTCGCAGCTTGTCCCAGCTCTGCAGAGAGTAATTCCAAATTGACCAAATCTCCCAGCAGCCCTGAAGTGTTTTCCCCATTTTGAAGTCCTAGCCTCTCCAATTTAGCCAGGATTAATTCCTTCCTTTTTATCATGTATGATAACCCATCATTTATGATAACCAAATGGCTCAATAATCGGCTAACCAGATATACATATATGTGCTTTACATTTTCCATCTATCAGCAACACAAGATGACAATGTTTCTTCCCATAATCTTGTCATGCGTTCCAAGTTTTCATGGGCATAACTTCACAAGTTCTGTCTGAGGAGTCTTCACCTCCCGAGTTTTCATTGGGCACAAATTCCCTCCATCCGTGTTGCTGCCCAGTCTTCCATCACCTTCCACAGTTGAACCTAAAACCTAGAAATTAAACTTGGGGCACTTATGCTTTCCCACACCTTTGCAATACTATCCCTATTCGAACATATTATATTCCCTATTCTTAGATCGACACTAATTAGCCTTCTTCATTCTCACACAATGTTATAATATGTATACCTGATTACGGGTAATCATATAAATTTCAGCTGGATTCAGTCGTGACTCTACTTTACGTGGCTCTAAATACTCTACATACGTGACTCTAATTTAGAGCAAACTATGATAAGTGTTCCAATTGAACCAAATTCAGTCTCAGCCTTCAATTTACTATTTCAAATTTCAATGCCCATTTCATCCTTCTCATTCCACAGCATTGTAGCCGATAATACAATTCCCTTCCAATTCCTGTGGAATTCCCAGCTGTTCAAATTTAAACAATCAATTTCCTTTGCTATTATCTTAAATCCAATCAAGAATGCCAAGTCCAGGGACAATTTCTTTTCACCTTGATAATAGAAGCCGCTTTACCATCAAGGGTTAAACAATTCAAATCCATCGGGTAAATATGCATCGGCTCTGCTATTCTCAATACAATTCAAGTTTCTCCCTACAGTTTACCAAATCTTTCCTCCAGTTCCTTTTTTATGTATGCACTCCTCACTATGGTAACTCATTACTATGTTGATTCTCTACTATGTTGGCTCTTTACTATGTTAGCTCCTTACTATGTTGGCTTTGTTCTCTGTCTAGGGGTTCTCGCTTTTAATCTATTGGCTTTGTTCTTTGTCTAGGGTTCTCACTTTTACTAGTTCTTCACTATTGAATAATTCCTTAGTCCGGTCTTTTAAAGGGAAGTCCTTCTGCTCACAGTTCCTCTTTTGACCATTTCCAATTCCACTCCAATTTCAATTTCAATTCCCATTTTAATTTTCAATTTTAATTCCAGTTTTAATCTCAATTCTAATTCCAACTCTCATATTCCCTAAGTAATTCCAGGTTACCAGATATTCCCAAGTTCCATCCTTCTTGATGCCCTTTGAACAATCCTTTCCATCTTTGTCTGCATTTCTGAGGATGAAATAATAACAGTGTCAGTTAATAATCAAACTACAATTATTCCTGTCAGATTCCACAAGTCTGTTCGCAAACATTTTTAAAGTCCCTACAATTCATCATCATACAATTTCGAGATCGAATCCAAAATTTATAAATATATTTCTAATACTCATAATTTAGATGCAATTCAGGTATTTTACTCCAAACCACAGAGAAATGTTTTTTATTTGAGGTCAGTCCTTTAAAATGAGGCTTGTCCCAGAAGTCTTTATAGGTCGTCGGTGTTGTTTCTTTCAAAGATGATTAAAGTGTCCTTTATTCTCCTTCCTTTTATTTCTCCAATAGCTAGGTGATATTAAATTTGGACACTTGGGTAGGTCCTTTTCTTCTTCCTTTCTGATGGGTGTTTCAGTTACTAGGGAGTGGAGATACTGAAGAGCATATTAGTCTGCCTGCTGACCCTCACAAATGTCTTAAAAGGGCAGGACAGTATCAGGTCTTCCTGCTGGTCACCTATTTCTGGGGAGCTACAGTACCTTTTGCTGTCTTCTTCCCGTTCTTAAGGGGTATACGCATTATTTTACCTCACTCTCCAGATAGTCTTCCGTCGATATACTGACCTACAGGCACAAACTGAGCAACACATTAATTCAATATCTTCTTTCCCCACTCCCATTCCTCCTGCACGGTAAGTTTGTTTCTTCTCTCCCTATTGCCATTTCCATTCCTTAGTTGTCATCCCTTCTAATGCTAGCTACTATGTTTCTCTGTCATGCTTCTTCATTTTAGTGAGGGTTTCTTTGAGAGTCAGATTCTATGTATCTCCTCCTACTTGGAAGGGGTGGTGTTCTTTTTAATGTGTAGTGCTGTTTCTCAGGCCATGTGAGGTCGCCTTTAATTTTAATAGATTGTATTGCTGTTAATTAGCAGGTCAGGGCTACCTAAATGGGTTGGATTGTTGGAGTGTCCCTGCCCCCTGATCTCCCTGCCAATGTCCTCGTCCTCGTCCTCTACTTTCGGGGTCCCAAGAGTCTTGATACCTTCTTGGAATCCATCGGTTTCTGTGACCCCGTGGCCTCCTTCTCTGCCCCCTTCCTTCCTGATAATATTCTCTCATAGGACATGACTGACTTCAGTGTCCCACAACGGTAACACTGATCGGGCCGGATTGCTCTATAACCTCAACAGCCAAACCGAGGAAAGGTCAGTTCTTTGAATGCGAGGTCTATCCAGGCCTTGAGATCTTCTTCCTCCTTATCCTCATCTGTTCTTACTTCTTTTATTTGTACAACTAATTTCCGGGCTGCCGTTGAACCAGGCTGCCTTGATGTCTGACTGTCTGTGGTCTGAAGAACATTTATACCTAACTAGACTAAGTGGGACCCATTGGGTCCCAGTTTCACACGGGAGGGCTGGTCCTCCAACACTATATTCCACCTCTCCACCAATTCCAATATTGCTGGCCAATGGGGGGTGGGGAGGATTCTGAAGCGCTAGCATGTTGTTGTGGGCTGAAGGGACTGTATGGACATTGTGGGCCCAATTGGATTCTTGGGCTAGCAGCTCAGTCACTGAGATCTCTCACACACATTCATTCACACACTCACAAACACTCACACGCTCACACGCTCACACAGACACTCACACACACACACACACACACACACACATACATACATACACTCACAAACAAACACACACACACACACACACACACATGCACACACACAGTCACACACACTACACTCACAAACACATACACACACTCACTGACTCACACACCAAATATATGCCAGTAAACTATCTTGAATACTCACACGACTGAGTGTGGGCTCTCCACTTTGGGGCTTCCGCAGTCTGTGGCACTTCCGCAATCAGCATGACCTCTGCACTTATCGGAAATTACGCAATCAGCTCAACCTCTGCACTCACCGGAAATTAAGCAATTAGCACGACCTGTCCACTAAGAGGAAATCACGAAGTAAGCGGGAATTTTGAACCAAACACAGTTGGACCTAATAAAGCATTTATTCCTTCCAAACACAGTCGGACCTAATAGAGCATTGCAGTTTGAAGCACAGGCAGGGCAGCAGGCCAACCAACTCAAGGCAGTGTCATTAAGGGCTAATAAATCATTTATTGCAAGTACATTGCAGACACACTGTTCAGTTGATTCACAGCTTAGAATGAGAGTCGTGGCCTCTCCCTCATGATCTTGCAGTGACTGACCTCACGTCCAGGCATCTGGGGTTTTATAGTCCTGCCCGGCATCTCCCGGAAAGGGCATTACCTTCATTGCGGTGATTGACAGGCCAGTGGATCTCAAGGTTATTTAAACACTCATAACTTTTTTATTTTTCATCGATGAGAAAAATACCCGGGGCCTGCTCAGCAGAGGAGGACTGTGAGTACGATGGCGAAATATCGTAGCGATATATGGTAGCGATTTTTCTAAAATCAATATACAGCGCAGACAGGAAGTGGTCAAGATGACACTTTTAATTATATAGATGTGGGCATCTCCCTGCAAACACATTGTCTACGGGGAGTCCTTACTACAGTGGCTTGCAAAAGTATTCATACCCCTTTAACTTTTCCACATTTTGTCACGTTATAACCACAAACATAAATGTATTTTATTGGGATTGAATTTGATAGACCAACACAAAGTGGTGCATAATTATGAAGTGGAAGGAAAATGATACATGGTTTCCAAATTTTATTACAAATAAAAAACTGAAAAGTGTGGCGTGCAAAAGTATTCAGCCCCCCTGAGTCAATACTTTGTAGAACCAACTTTCCCTGCAATTACAGCTGCAAGTCTTTTGGGGTAGTCTCTACCAGCTTTGCACATCTAGTGTCTGAAGTTTTTGCCCATTCTTCTTTGCAAAATAGCTCAAGCTCAGTCAGATTGGATGGAGAGCGTCTGTGAACTGCAATTTTCAAGTCTTGCCAGAGATTCTCTATTGGATTTAGGTCTGGACTTTGACTGGGCCATTCTAACACATGAATATGCTTTGATATAAACCATTCCATTGTAGCTCTGGCTGTATGTTTAGGGTCATTGTCGTGCTGGAAGGTGAACCTCCGCCCCAGTCTCAAGTCTTTTGCAGACTTTTCTTCCACATTTGCCCAGTATTTGGCTCCATCCATCTTCCCATCAACTCTGACCAACTTCCCTGTCCCTGCTGAAGAAAAGGATCCCCACAGCATGATGCTGCCACCACCATGTTTCACAGTGGGGATGGTGTGTTCAGGGTGATGTGCAGTGTTAGTTTTCCGCCACACATAGCGTTTTGCATTTAGGCCAAAAACTTCAATTTTGGTCTCATCAGACCAGAGCACCTCCCTCCACATGTTTGCTGTGTCCCCCACATGGCTTGTGGCAAACTGCAAACGGGACTTCTTATGGCTTTGTTTCAACAATGGCTTTCTTTTTGCCACTCTTCCATAAAGGCCCGATTTGTGGAGTGCACGACTTATAGTTGTCCTGTGGACAGATCCTCCCACCTGAGCTGTGGATCTCTGCAGCTCCTCCAGAGTTACCATGGGCCTCTTGGCTGCTTCTCTGATCAATGCTTTCCTTGCCCGACCTGTCAGTTTAGGTGGACAGCCATGTCTTGGTAGGTTTGCAGTTGTGCCATACTCTTTCCATTTCGGATGATGGATTAAACAGTGCTCCATGAGATGTTCAAAGCTTGGGATATTTTTTTATAACCTAACCCTGCTTTAAACCTCTCCACAACTTTATCCTTGACCTGTCTGGTGTGTTCCTTGGGCTTCATCATGCCCAAGGAACATTGTTTGTTCAGTAATGTTCTCTAACGAACCTCCGAGGCCTTCACAGAACAGCTGTATTTATACTGAGATTAGATTACACACAAGTGGACTCTATTTACTAATTAGGTGACTTCTGAAGGCAATTGTTTTTTATTTAGGGGTATCAGAGTAAAGGGGGCTGAATACTTTTGCACGCCACACTTTTCATTTTTTTATTTGTAAAAAAATGTAAAAACCATGTATCATTTTCCTTCCACTTCACAATTATGCTCCACTTTGTGTTGGTCTATCACATAAAATCCCAATAAAATACATTTATATTTGTGGTTGTAACGTGACAAAATGTGGAAATTTCAAGGGGTATGAATACTTTTGCAAGCCACTGTAAATCCCAATCCGTGGTGAATTGTTCTGAAATAATAATATTATCCCTGTCCGAATCAATCCATCCATATTCTCCCCCAATCTCACCCTATGAAAGGCTATTTGTATTATCCCAGTACTTCAAGAAGGATTCTTTCATCCTCTCGCTACTGGAATCCCTAATTAATTTTGGCACGGATGTCGATGGAGTGTTCTCTCTAGCTCCTTGATTACCCCCACTGTCCTCCACATGTGGGGCAATCATAGGGGATAGAAGATCTCTCATTTCATAGAAGGTCTCTATTTCAGATTTAAATTTAGGGGGAGGAGCCGAAGATAACGCTGACTCCTCCCATGTGCCCCGCTCGCAGGCTCGCAGGTTTCTCCGATTTGGGATCATGAGCGTTCTGTGAGAAATACAGTGGCTCTAGCTCCACTCTGAAGATTTCTGCACACCCTGGCATATAATAAACATATCTCCCTTCAAGATGTGCAGACCCTGTTTCACTCTTTCCGAATTTACCCGATTTAGTTTACGTCGTCACCTCCACTTTAAGAGCCATCTCAGTGGTCTCCCTTTCAAAAGATGACACTCTCTCCTGCTCCTGCTCCTGCTCTTGGCCTACTAGTTCTCCCTGTCCCCACTCTGGAATGTCCCGAGAAGGATCAGTTCTATCATATTCTCCTATTCCCAATTTACAAGCCGCCATTCTTAGGGTGGACAGCATTTTTCTTTTAGTGAAGAATATCCTCCACATCCCAAATAACTCGTTTCCTTCCTCACTATTCCCATATTTTTTAATGATCGTCTCTATATAGTTTATCCCTATTAAAGACTTTAATCCTCCCAAACGGCCAACGTTTGTCTTTCAAAATTGCATTTAATTTCCCCGATAATCCTCTCAGTCTATCCGCTTAATTTGGAAGCTTCCCACAAATTATCCTTATCGGGCTTATTGATTGTTTGATCGGTCCTTCTCATACACATTCCCCATTCTCGGAACAATGGTCAAAACAATAGTTACAAAGGTTCCAGACACTAACACCTCTTTCAATCACTCCTCCTCTCAAACTCCAGGTCAATGGAATCACTCCCAGACAATGGTCAACGGTCTTTCCGATTCACACTCACGCTAGCAATTGCTTCCTTTCAACTGTCTCCCAGTCACTCCTATTCAATTATTCAAACCACTCGCTCCTCTTCAGTCTCTCTCCCAACTCTCTTATCGGTTAAATCGCAATCACTGCATTCAATTCCAAACTTTCAAACAACGGATCTCAATCCAAGTCTAACTCCCACTCGCAGTCTCTCACGCAGCAATCTCTCTCACACTCAATCCACTTTAAGTTTGCAGACAGACAAACCCAAAGCAAGCTAACAGAACTATAATTAAGAACAAAAATATTCCCCCGATTATCAATAACCCAAAACACACCATAATATAAACTATAATCATCCAGTAAACCCGACTCTATGACTCCTCCCCCACGCAATCGAAGGAGTTCCTGATCGAACCACCCCGATTCAGATTCTATACAAAACAACTTAAACAAATACGAATATCTAACCTCAAACACACTCTTACTTCAAGCACACTCGCACAGCAGCAACACAGTGGGGATCCTATGACAATACGAAAAGCCCTAAATGATTTGAAGCACAAGACGAAACACTTAATCGACGCCGGCATCACACAGTGACCTCTCCTCCCTCTGATACCAAACATTTTCCCCTTCCTAGTTTAAGGGGTACTAATCGTTCAACTTTTCCTCCCGAATGCTACTGTCCCTCTGCTAAGGCTGGATTTCTATAGGGGGACTTCTATCCCTCCTCTCTAAGTTCGACAGAATTAAGGGTACCCTTCGGATTACTTTTCGTCAAGTAGGCAGATTCTCATCTCTCAGGTACTCTTCGCTATCAAGTACTAATCAACAATCGACCAGAGGGTTACTATTTACTGTTGATCAGCTGCTATTCGGAATCGCAGACATGTACCAAATTTGAAGTTTTATATACAGGAATTTGAATTCCACCTTACTGGCAGAACTTCAATATGAAATTCAGTATTTGAAAATTTGGCATTATAAATATAGACTCGAACTCAAACTTGATCTCCTAATTTTAGTTTGTATCTCTCTTACTATGTGGGCACTCGAATCAACTAAAATTTCCCAGTTAAATTCTTGAACAGACTGGAGTTTTCTGGCCAATCTATACTCTGTCCATCCGTACCTTCTCGAGGCTCTTCGTCCATCACTTCAGGGAGTGACTCAGATACCTACACACAGACATTCCGCTCTGCTGGGCACTAGGGATCCGGCGCCTAGCCGCTTCGCACTGTGGGTTATTGATGCCGATTTTCAGAGCGCACCGTTTCAATTTGTGCTCCCGGCAAAGAACCGATCGAAGGCAAGACGTGTATTTTAATACTCCATCAAATTGGATACCCAGTCTAACCCTGGACCACCCCTCGCCTGATGTGGCACATTTGGCTCTCAGCTGCAGTCTGCCAACTACGAGGAAAGGGCCTCTAACCCAACCCCAGCAGGGCCTCTATCCACACCCTGCTTTTATGGGCCCATAACCCAAAAGCATGCTAACCACTCCCCCGTGCTTGCGAGACACTATTCTAATGATCTCGACTAGAACCTTTCCCAAGCCCACAAATGATTCATGTGTTTAAGAAGGAACTGCAGATGCTGGAAAATCGAATGTAGACAAACGTGCTGGAGAAACTCAGCGGGTGCAGCATTATCTATAGAGTGAAGGAAATAGGCAACGTTTCAGGCCAAAACCATTCTTCAGACTGATGGAGGGTGGGGGAGACAGGGAGAAGAAAGGAAAAAAGGAGGAGGAGCCCGAGGGCTGAGCGAGAGCAAGGAAGGGGAGGAAGACATCAAGGGCTAATGGAATTGGGAGAATTCAATGTTCAGGCCACCAGGATGCTGACTGTCCAAGCGGATTGGAGGAACAGCACCTCATATTCCTCTTGGAATTCTCCTTTTTCCTTTCTTCTCCCCCCCTCCCCCTTGCCCCCCCACCCTCCATCAGTCTGAAGAATGGTTTCCGCACGAAACGTTGCCTATTTCCTTCGCTCCATAGATGCTGCTGCACCCACTGAGTTTCTCCAGCACTTTTGTCTACCCACAAATGATTAATCCACTCCAACTCATGAAGTTCTGAAAATCAATGCGAAAAAAGCACCGTGGGCCCGATTTTGGCACTCACGATCGAAACAGCGCAACACCCTTGATCGCCAACTTGTGTTTGGGAGTCTTTTGAGATCCTGGACGAGCCCCCAATGTAAATTGCTCATTTCTAAGCTTCCCCCCAGTCTAGTTGCAGTAAAACAAATAGAATCAAGCACTTGAAACAACTACATTTTATTTTAACAAAAGCGCATTACAGTTCAACTACTGTACCTATCCCACCACGGTTTCGATCCTCGTGTCTGCCTGTTCAGGCCCTCTAGGCCTTTCTCGACAGTGACACTCCCGAAGTTCACGCAGTCCCAAATGCTCTCCCAGAAGATCGATGCTGGACCTCGTGGTAGCGAACTTTTATATGGCCCGGGACCTCGAGGGGCCGAACCACATGAGGGTGGTCTCTTAATAACCCAATTACAGATATCGATTAACCCCACACATAACAGACATTAAGGAAGCTAACTTAGAAACATTTACCCTGATCTGCAAGAAATCCAGACAAGGCTCAATACCTCATCCAATCAACACTTTGCAAAGTCGAACTCTGCAACATTATTTACAATTATTTACAAGGTGTATGTCTGGTTTGCAGCCATCCAATCCATTCTATGCATTTTGCACCTAATTGACAGGGCTGGCAGATGATCTCATTCTTTGCTTGCAAATTGTATCTGATACCGAGATGATCATGATCATATGAATGGCGGTGCAGGCTCGAAGGGCTGAATGCCTACTTGGTTTCTATGTATGTATCTAAGCTCCAGACACACTGGCACCTCTTTGCAGCTTGTCCCAGCTCTGCAGAGAGCAATTCCAAATTGACCAAATCTCCCAGCAGCCCTGAAGCTTTTACCCCATTTGGAAGTCCTAGCCTCTCCAATTTAGCCAGGATTTAACAGCTTCAGGATGTTATAGCCCGTGGGCCAACGATCAGAGCACTTCTTCTGGTGACCGCCGGCAAGGGATCGCCCAGCTCCGCTGCACCCGCTGCTGATGCTCTGGGCCTGACTCCGGGAGAGGCTGCACCAATCCAAGCTGTTAGGCCGCGAGGGAGGGTGAAACATACTAAATACCAAAAAACAAGTTCGAAGGGACGAACAGCTGCTGGCGAGGCTGCCGGCTCATGGCGCCACCCGTCATCATAATTAAATTAATTGAATATACTGGTGACATCGAAAATGCTGCTTCCTAGACAATAGACAGCAGTAAGAAATACATTGGAAAACAACAATTTCCACAAGAATCAAAAACTTAACAGAAAGTTCTCCGAGCACCTCATCAACCCTCCTCAAAGTCTTATTTGTTTCTATAAGATCACATCCCAAACTCCAATGAAGATTAGCTTAACCTGCTCAAACTTTCCTAATAAATCAATCTCTTCATCCCAGGAAACAAATCTATGAATAAGGTGTTAAGAATATGGGGTAGGCCATTTAGGACTGAGATGAGGAAAAACATTTTCACCCAAACAGTTATGAATCTGTGGAATTCTCTGCCACAGAAGGCAGTGGAGGCAAATTCACTGGTTTTTGAAGAGAGTTAGAGCTCTTAGGGCTAATGGAATCAAGGGATATGGGGTGATTGCATGAACGGAGTACTGATTTAGGATTATCCCCATGATCATATTGACCTACACCTGCACCTATGTTCTATGTTTCTATGTTTCCATGTAGCTTTTCTGAACTGCTTCCAATGCGAGTCCAGTGAAAGTCCCATAATCTGGCACAGTCGAGACTTTGCTGATGATGCGCAAGCAGATTTTCTCGATTTTTGTATGTTGGATGTTGTCCGTTAATAACCCAGCATGTTTTTAACTTGTTTCCTTTCTGCAGTTGCAAAATATTATAATAGATCTCTCGGTGATCCTGATACATCTGAAGAGAGTGCAGGAAAAAAAGATTCCTGGTCAATTTAAATTAAAAGTGGGATCCAGGACCACAGCAGGTTGGGAGAGAGTGCCCTGGTCAAGTCAAATCAAGTTGTATTTATTGTCATATATGGCACAAATACAGTGAGGTTCATAAGTTCAGAAGTTAGAGGAGCAGAATTAGCCCATACGACCAATCAATTCCACCATTCAATTTTGGCTGATCTACAGTATCTTTCCCATTCTCCTGCCTTCACCCGTCAAAGGTCGCCGGAAATTTTCAACGTTGAAAATTCTGCGGCTTCCAGAAAGGCGCTACTACTGTTTGGGTGACTAGGAGACTAATCATGGCCATACAGGCGACACCCTGGCGACATGTCGTGGGGTGAAGCCTATATGGTCGTGAGTAGTCGCCCAAAGAGTCGTACCTTGTTCTGGTCGCCGCTGGATTTTCAACATGTTGAAATTTTCGGCAATTTGTAATGACCTATGACAGGTGCCGGCAATTGCCGAAAAAGTCGCTTAAGTGGCACAGGCCCTTAACACCCAATGCTAATCTAGAATCTATCAATCTCCACCTTAAAAATATCCATTGACTTGGCCTCCACAGCCATCTGTGGCAATGAATTCCATAGTACGGGAATAATGAAAATCTTGCGTGCAGTAGCATCACAGGTGCGTAGATTCACAGTTAAAGATATAAGTTATACATAAATTACACATAAAATTCAACAGAAAAAACACATTATAAAGAACGTCCATAGTTATATAGTTGTACAGCATAGAACAGGTGCTTCAGCACAACTCATCCATGACAACCAAGATGTCCCATCTAGATGTATCCCATTTGCCTTGCATTTAGCCCATATCCCTCTAAACCTTTTCCAATCATGAACCTGTCCAAGTGATTTTCAATACTGTTATAGTAACTGCTTCAACTACCTCCTATGACATCTCATTTCATTTACTCACCACACTCTGATTGAAAATGTTGCTCCTCATTTTAGGTTTGGACTAAATCTTGCCCCTCTTAATAAAAACAAATGTCATCTGGTTTTTGATTCACATCCCCTTGGTAAAATATTTTGTGCACCCACCCTATCAATTCCTATGGCCAATGTTGTCCCTTTGTTTGTTTATTTATTTATTTATTTATTTATTTACTTATTTATTTATTTATTTAGTTCAATTCTTTATTTCAAACAGAATAAAACACTAAAAAGCAAGTGTGAAACACCATACAAAAAAACAAAACAAGAATATTTATAAAGTGTCATAAACAGTATCTATAAATAAATTAAATTGTATGTGTCCGGAAAGGAGCAGGAAGAAGCCAAAGCTTATTAATTCCCACCCCTTATTCAACTGCTTATAATTATCTTATACAAATGTAGCAGCTATATGTACACCATATGTACACCAGAAGGTACATGTGCACCAATTTTCTTGATTGTCTTGATTTTCCCATATTGCTATAGACCTTGCCAGTTTTGCTTTGACGTGGTTTATATGTGGTTTCCAGCAGATTTTGTGGTCTAAGATCACACCAAGAAATATGTTTTCATACGGTACACAAAAGGCTGGAGAAACTCAGCGGGTGCAGCAGCATCTAAGGAGCGAAGGAGATAGGTGACGTTTCAGGTCGAGACCCTTCTTCAGACCCTGGTCTCGACCCGAAACATCGCCTATCTCCTTCGCTCCTTAGATGCTGCTGCACCCGCTGAGTTTCTCTAGCCTTTTGAGTACCCTCGATTCTCCAGCATCTGCAGTTCCTTCTTTAACAATATATTTTCATATACTCTTTCTATACTTATGTTATCTATTTTCAATTGTACTTGAGGGTTTTTTTTTCATGCTTTCCAAATAGCATGTTCTTTGTTTTGCTTAAATTTAGAGACAATTTGTTGACATCAAACCACTGTTTTAATTTATTAATTTCTGATGTGATGACCTCCAAAAGCTGCTTCAAATTGTCACCGGAACAAAAAATATTCGTATCATCGGCAAATATAATAAATTTCAGTATATTTGATACTCTCCATATCTTGTTAATGTATATTATGAATAGCTTTGGCCCTAACACAGACCCTTGAGGTACTCCACAAGTTATGTTCATGTAAGTCGGGTAGAGGGGGCTAGGGGTCAGGGTGTGGGGCAAGAGGCAGAGAAGGGAAGCACTCGGATCCAAAATGTAGGCGAGAAAGATGAAAAAGATAATAGACAGAGAATAAGGGATGGTGGGTTTCTAAAATGTGTTTATTTTAATGCTAGGAGCATTGTAAGTAAGGTGGACGAACTTAGAGCCTGGATTGACACCTGGAAATATGATGTTGTGGCAATCAGTGAAACATGGTTGCAGGAGGGCTGTGATTGGAAACTAAATATTCCAGGATTTCGTTGCTTCAGGTGTGATAGAAAAATGGAGGGACCAGAGGGGGAGGTGTTGTATTGCTTGTCAGAGAAGATATTACAGCAGTGCTTTGGCAGGATAGATTAGAGGGCTCTTCTAGGGAGGATATTTGGGTGGAACTGAGAAGTGGGAACGGTTGTAGCAACACTTTTAGGGGTGTATTATAGACCGCCAAATGGGGAGCGAGAATTGGAAGAGCAAATATGTAAGGAGATAGCAGATATTAGTAGTAAGCACAAGGTAGTGATTGTGGGAGATTTCAATTTTCCAAAAATAGACTGGGAAACACATTCTGTAAATGGGCTGGATGGTTTGGAGTTTGTAAAATGTGTGCAGGATAGTTTTTTGCAGCAGTACATAGAGGTATCGACCAGAGAAGGGGCAGTGCTGGACCTCCTGTTAGGAAATGAGGCAGGTCAGGTGACGGAGGTATGCGTTGGTGAGCACTTCGGGACCAGTGATCACAATACCATTAGTTTCAATATAATTATGAAGAGAGTCAGAACTGGACCTAGGGTGGAGATTTTTGATTGGAGAAAGGCTAACTTTGAGGGAATGCGTAAGGATTTTAAAGGAGTGAATTGGGACACTTTGTTTCATGGGAAGGATGTAGAAGAGAAATGGAGGACATTTAAAGGGAAAATTGTAAGAGTACCGATTCTTTATGTCCCTGTTAGGTTGAAAGGAAATAGTAAAAATTGGAAAGAGCCATGGTTTTAAAGGGAAATTGGACACTTGTTTCGAAAAAAAGAGAGATATCTACAATAATTATAGGAGGCATGGAGTAAATGAGGTGCTAGAGGAGTATAAAGAATGTAAAAAGAATCTTAAGAAAGAAATTAGGAAGGCTAAAAGAAGATATGAGGTTGCTTTGGCAAGAAAGGTGAAAGTAAACCCAAAGGGTTTCTACAGCTATATTAATAGCAAAAGGATAACGAGGGATAAAATTGGACCATTAGAGAACCAGAATGGACAGCTATCTGCAGAGCCAAAAGAGATGGGGGAGATATTGAACAATTTCTTTTGTTCGGTATTCACCAAGGAGAAGGATATTGAACTCGGTGAGTTAAGGGGAAAAAGTAGAGTAGCTATGGAAACTATGAGATTCAAAGAGGAGGAAGTACTGACACTTTTGAAAAATATAAAAGTGGATAAGTCTCCAGGTCCTGACAGGATATTCCCTAGGACATTGAGGGAAGTTAGTGTAGAAATAGCAGGAGCTATGACAGAAATATTTCAAATGTCATTAGAAACGGGAATAGTGCCGGAGGATTGGCGTACTGCGCATGTTGTTCCATTGTTTAAAAAGGGATCAAAGAATAAACCTAGCAATTATAGACCTATTAGTTTGATGTCAGTGGTGGGCAACTTAATGGAAAGAATACTTAGAGATAATATATATAAGCATCTGGATAAACAGGGTCTGATTAGGAACAGTCAACATGGATTTGTGCCTGGAAGGTCCTGTTTGACAAACCTTCTTGAATTTTTTGAAGCGGTAACTAGGAAATTGATGTGGGTAAAGCAGTGGATGTTGTCTATATGGATTTCAGTAAGGCCTTTGACAAGGTTCCCCATGGAAGGTTGGTTAAGAAGGTTCAATCTTTGGGTGTTAATGGCGGAGTAGCAAGATGGATTCAACAGTGGCTGAATGGGAGATGTCAGAGAGTAATGGTGGATGGCTGTTTGTCAGGTTGGAAGCCGTGACCAGTGGGTGCCTCAGGGATCTGTGTTGGGTCCACTGTTGTTTGTCATGTACATCAATGATCTGGATGATGGGGTGGAAAATTGGATAAGTAAGTATGCAGATGATACTAAGATAGGTGGTGTTGTGGATAATGAAGTAGATTTTCAAAGTCTACAGAGAGATTTGGGCCATTTGGAAAAAGTGGGCTGAAAGATGGCAGATGGAGTTTAATGCTGATAAGTGTGAAGTGCTACATCTTGGCAGGACAAATCAAAATAGGACGTACATGGTAAATGGTAGGGAATTGAGGAATGCTGTGGAACAGAGGGATCTAGGAATAACTGTGCATAGTTCCCTGAAGGTGGAATCGCATGTAGATAGAGTGGTAAAGAAAGCCTTTGGTGTGCTGGCCTTTATAAATCAGAGCATTGAATATAGGAGTAGGGAAGTAATGTTAAAATTGTACAAGGCATTGGTAAGACCAATTCTGGAGTATGGTGTACAATTTTGGTCGCCTAGTTATAGGAAGGATGTCAACAAAATAGAGAGAGTACAGAGGAGATTTACTAGAATGTTGCCAGGGTTCCAGCAACTATGTTACAGAGAAAGGTTGAACAAGTTAGGTCTTTATTCTTTGGAGCGCAGAAGGTTAAGGGGGGTCTTGATTGAGGTCTTTAAAATGATGAAAGGGATAGACAGAGTTGACGTGGATACGTTTTTCCCATTGAGGGTAGGGAAGATTCAAACAAGAGGGCATGACATGAGAATTAAGGGACAGATGTTTCGGGGGTAACGTGAGGGGGAACTTCTTTACTCAGAGGGTGGTGGCTGTGTGGAATCAGCTTCCAGCAGAAGTGGTGGAGGCAGGATCGATTTTAACATTTAAGAGTAAAGTGGATAGGTATATGGACGTGAAGGGAATGGAGGGGTATGGTCTGAGTGCAGGTAGATGGGACTAGGGGAAAACAAATGGTCGGCACGGACTGGAAGGGCCGAGAGGGCCTGTTTCCGTGCTGTAATTGTTATATGGTTATAAGTTGATTTATGTTCACCTATTTCTACAAATTGTTGCCCGTTTCTTAAATAGCTTCTCACCCAATCCAATCCAACCCCTCTTATGCCATATCTATCCAATTTCATAGAATCATAGAAAATAGGTGCAGGAGTAGGCCATTCGGCCCTTCGAGCCTGCACCGCCATTCAATATGATCATGGCTGATCATCCAACTCAGTACCTTGTTCTGGAGTTCCCCAACATCGGGAACAATCTTCCTGCATCTAGCCTGTCCAACCCCTTAAGAATTTTGTAAGCCTCTATAAGACCCCTCAATCTCCTAAATTCCAGCGAGTACAAGCCGAGTCTATCCAGACTTTCTTCATATGGAAGTCCTGCCATACCAGGAATCAGTCTGGTGAACCTTCTCTGTACTCCCTCTATGGCATGAATGTATTTCCTCAGATTAGGAGACCAAAACTGTACGCAATACTCCTGGTGTGGCCTCACCAAGACCCTGTACAACTGCAGTAGAACCTCCCTGCTCTTGTACTCAAATCCTTTTGCTATGAATGCCAACATACCATTTGCTTTCTTCACAGCCTGCTGCACCTGCATGCCTACTTTCAATGACTGGTGTACCATGACACCCAGGTCTTGTTGCATCTCCCCTTTTCCTCATCGTCCACCATTCAGATAATAATCTACCCTCCTGTTTTTGCCGCCAAAGTGGATAACCTCACATTTATCCACATTATACTGCAACAGCCATGCATTTGTCCACTAACCCAACCTATCCAAGTCACCTTGCAGCCTCCTAGCATCCTCCTCACAGCTAACACTGTCCCCCAGCTTCGTGTCATCCGCAAACTTGGATATGTTGCAGCCAGATCATTAATATATATTGTAAATTGTAAATAGCTGGGGTCCCAGCACTGAGCCTTGCGGTACCCCACTAGTCACTGCCTGCCATTCTAAAAATTATCCGTTTACTCCTACTCTTTGCTTCCTGTCTGCCAGCCAGTTCTCTATCCACATCAATACTCTATGGAACTATGGAAAACTTTATTGTCATTCAGACCTTGCGGTCTGAACGAAATTTTGTTGCCTGCAGTCATACATATAGTAAATAACAAAACACACAATAAACACATATTTAACATCCACCACAGTGAGTTCACCAGACACCTCCTCATTGTGATGGAAGGCAAAAATCTTGTCTTTGTCTCTTCCCTTCTTGTTCTTCCTCTTCCTCTGCACTGAGGGGACCCGGGCCTCCAATGTTGTGACTGCACTGGGTGATGTAAATAAGTCCCGTGGGTGAACCGCGCTCCGCGAGCGGGCCGGTTCCACTCCACGGCATGGGGCGATTGAAGCTGTTGCCACGGGAGCTCCGGAAAAACAGGTCACCAACCTGTGACCTGCGAGCTCCCGACGATGTCGTCCACTGGGCCCGCGGCCAAACCTCCGAAGTCGCTGCCACCGCCACCGGAAAGCTGCCACAGCTCCGAGTCAGGCCGCTGGAACACCTGAACCCGCCACAGGCCCGAGGTCCGCCAGCCCCGCGCTGGTAAGTCCTGGCTGACTCTGCCTCCGGAGCCTCGGGTCGGTCGTAGTTGGAGGCCGCCAGCTCCGCCATTTGGCCTCATCGGAGATGGAGACGGGGTATACGACAAGAAAAGTCGCGTCCCTCCCAAAAGGACTCAACCCCCAATACCGTGTGCATTAAGTTTGTATGCTAATCTCTTATGTGGGACATTGTCAAACGCCTTCTGAAAGTCCAGATATAACACATCCACAGGTTCTCCCTTATCCACTCTACTAGTTACATCCTCAAAAAATTCTATAAGATTTTGCCTTACATGATTTACCTTTCATAAATCCATGCTGATTTTGTCCAATGATTTCACCGCTTTCTAAATGTGCTGCTATCCCATCTTTAATAATTGACTCTAGCATTTTCCCCACTACCGATGTTAGACTAATTGGTCTGTAATTCCCCATTTTCTCTCTCCCTCCCTTTTTAAAAAGTGGGGTTACATTAGCTACCCTCCAATCCTCAGGAACTACTCCAGAATCTAAAGAGTTTTGAAAAATTATCACCAAATGCATCCACTATTTCTGGGGCTACTTCCTTAAGTATTCTGGGATGCAGCCTATCTGGCCCTGGGGATTTATCGGCCCTTAGTCCATTCAATTTACCTAACACCACTTCCCGGCTAACCTGGATTTTACTCAGTTCCTCCATCTCATTTGACCCCTGGTCCCCTACTATTTCCGGCAGATTATTTATGTCTTCCTTTGTGAAGACAGAACCAAAATAGTTATTCAATTGGTCTGCCATGTCCTTGTTCCCCATGATCAATTCACCAGTTTCTTACTGCAAGGGACCTACATTTGTTATAACTAACCTTTTTCTCTTCACATATCTATAAAAAGTTTTGCAGTCTTTTTTTTTGTTCCGTGCCAGTTTTCTTTCATAATCTATATTCCCTTTCCTAATTAAGCACTTTGTCCGCCTCTGCTGGACTGTTAATTTCTCCCAGTCCTCTGGTAGGCTGCTACTTCTGGCTAATTTGGTATGCTTCATCTTTAGTTTTTATACTATCGCTGATTTCCCTTGTTATCCATGGATGCACTACCTTCCCTGATTGATTATTTTGCCAAACTGGGATGAACAATTGTTGTAGTTCATCCACGCAGTCTTTAAATGCCTTCCATTGCACATCCACCATCAACCCTTTAAGAATCACTTGCCAGTCTATCTTGGCCAATTCACGTCTCATATCCTCAAAGTTACCTTTCTTTAAGTTCAGAACCCTTGTTTCTGAATTAACAATGTCACTCTACATCCTAATGAAGAACTCAACCATATTATGGTCACTCTTGCCCAAGGGGCCACGCACAACAAGACTGCTAACTAACCCTTCCTCATTACTCAGTACCCAGTCTAGAATAGCCTGCTCTCTCGTTGGTTCCTCTACATGTTGGTTTAGAAAACTATCCCGCATATATTCCAAGAAATCCTCTTCCTCAGCACCCCTGCCAATTTGATTCACCCAATCTATATGTAGATTGAAGTCACCCATTATAACTGTTTTACCCTTGTTGCACGCATTTCTAATTCCATGTTTGATGCCATCCCCAACTCCACTACTACTGTTAGGTGGCCTGTACACAACTCCCACTAGCGTTTCTGCCCCTTAGTGTTTCGCAGCTCTATCCATATCGATTCCACATCCTCCAAGCTACTGCCCTTCCTTTCTATTGCGTTAATCTCCTCTCTAACCAGCAACGCTACTCCACCTCATTTTCCTTTCTGTCTATCCCTCCTGAATATTGAATATCCCTGGATGTTCAGCTCCCAGCCTTGGTCACCCTGGAGCCATGTCTCCATGATCCCAACTATATCATATTAATTACGAATGCTCCTTGCATTGAGACACAAAGCCTTCAGGCTTGTTTTTATAACACTCTTACCCCTTTTACAATTATGTTGAAAAGTGGCCCTTTTTGATTTTTGCCCTGGATTTTTCTGCCTGCCACTTTCACTTTTCACTTTGCTACCTACTGCTTCTACCCTCATTTTACATCCCCCTGTCTCTCTTCTCATGTTCCCATCCCCCTGCCACATTAGTTTAAATCCTCCCTGACAGCACTAGCAAACACTCCCCCAAGGACATTTCATGAGTAAAATGTTGTGATTTACAGTATCAAATGCTTTTTTTAAGTCCATGAATATTCCCACCGCAAGTTTTTTATTATCTATGCAATTTGTGATTTCCTCAATTAGTTCCATTTTTTGCCATCTGTCTGTCCGGAATCCATATTGACTGTCGGCCAAAAGCTTATGTTTTTCAATGAAATTGTCAAGTCTTTCTGTAAAAAGCTTTTCAAGGATCTTGGAGAATTGGGAGAGTAAAGAAACAGGCCTGTAATTTGTGAAATGGTGTCTGTCCCCAGTTTTATATAATGGTATTACTTTTGCTATTTTCATTTTGTTTGGAAATTTACCAGATTGAAAAGACAAGTTACAGATATGAGTTAATGGTTCTGCAATTTCCTCAATAAGGTTTTTTATTATAATCATATTGATATCATTCCAATCAGTAGAAGATTTGCTTTTACATTTTCTTACAGTGTCTATGATTTATTTTCCTTCGACTGCTCTAAGGAAGATAGAAATACTAGCTCTATACCAAAGATCAGTATCCGCCCCTTCTTTTGTACCTGAGTCATTAATTTTTTCTTCTAAATCTGGTCCCACATTTACAAAGAATTTGTTAAAACCATTAACTGCATCAACCATGTTATTTATTGTCTTGTCTTCCTCAATAAATTACTCGGGGTAGCCTGTATTTTTTTGATCCATTTCTAATAATACTATTTAGCACGTTCCATAAACCTTTAATATTGTTTTTATTATTCTCTAATAATTTATTATAGTATTCTTTCTTACATATCCTCATAATATTGGTTAATTTATTCTTATATTTTTTATATTTATTTTCTGCTTCTGAAGTTTGATAGTTTATGAATTGTCTATATAGTGTGCTTTTCTTTTTGCAGACATTTTTTAAACCCTTAGTGATTCATGGACTATTTGTTTGTTTTGTCTTTCACTATATTGTTTCACAGGACAGTTTTTGTCATAAAGTGATTTAAAAATATTTAGAAATCCATTGTATGCTTTGTCGACATCTTCACCTTTATATACTACCCTCCAATTCTGTTTCAGTAATTCATTCTTAAATGCATTTATGTTTTCTTCAGTTCTCACCCTTTTGTATTTGCAATGACTGGTGTTCTTAGGTTTCCTATAACTACAGTGATAAACAATAAAAACAGGTAAATGGTCAATGATGTCACTATATAATAGTCCGCTTACCGTATTGTTTTCCATAATGTTTGTGAATATGTTGTCTATTAATGTCGTACAATGAGAAGTAATTCTACTAGGTTTGGTTATTTTAGGATATAAAACCATACTGTACATGGTATTGATGAATTCTTCTGTCATTTTATGCTTTTTTAGATTCAACAGGTCAATATTGTAATCCTCACAGATGAACATAATCTTTTGTAATGATTTTGCAAACATGTTTTCCATCCAATCTTTAAATATTTCAATACTGGATCCGGGAGCTCTGTATATACAGCTCACAATAACATTTTTGGTCTTTTCCATACAAACCTCTACTGTAATACATTCCAACAAATCGTCAACAGTCAGTCAGGAGACCCGGATGGTAGTTTGCCTCCCTGGTGCCAGGGTCCGGGATGTGACTGAACATGTCCAAGATATCTTGAAATGGGAGGGAGAGGAGCCAGAGGTGTTGGTACATATACGTACCAATGACATAGGTAGAAAAAGAGAGGAGATCCTGAAAGGAGAATTTAGGGAGTTAGGAGGAGTGTTAAGGAGAAGGACCGCAATGGTAACAATCTCAAGATTACTGCCTGTGCCACGCGACAGTGAGAATAGGAATGGAGCAAGGTGGAGGATAAATGCGTGGCTAAAGGACTGGTGCAGAGCGCAGAGATTCAAGTTTCTGGTTCATTGGGACCTCTTTTGGGGAAGGTGTGACCTGTACAAAAAGGACGGGTTGCACTTGAACCCGAGGGGAACCAATATCCTCGCGGGGAGATTTGCAAAGGCTACTGGGGAGACTTTAAACTAGATCGGTTGGGGAGAGGGACTCAAATATAGAAAGCAAGTAGTCCATTTGTGAGGCAGGAGGCAGAGAAGAGAAGCAGTCAGACGCAACACGTAGGGGGGAAAGAAGAAAAAAGTAACAAACGGAGAATAAGAAGTGGAGGGTTTCTTAAATGTGTGAGCAGAGAGACAGAGGGGTGTAAAATGAGGATAGGAGTAATAGGTAGCAAGGTGAAAAGTGGCAGGCAGACAAATCCAGGGCAAAAATCTAAAAGGGCCACTTTTCAACATAATTGTAAAAGGGGCAAGAGCGTTGTTAAAAACAAGCCTAAAGGCTTTGTGTCTCAATGCGAGGAGCATTCGTAATAAGGTGGATGAGTTGAATGTGCAGATAGCTATTATATAATTATGATATAGTTGGGATCACAGACACATAGCTCCAGGGTGACCAAGGCTGGGAGCTGAACATCCAGGGATATTCAATATTCAGGAGGGATAGACAGAGAGGAAAAGGAGGTGGGGTAGCGTTGCTGGTTACAGAGGAGATTAACGCAATAGAAAGGAATGACATTAGCTTGGAGGATGTGGAATCTATATGGGTGGAGCTGCAAAACACTAAGGGGCAGAAAACGCTAGTGGGTGTTGTGTACAGGCCATCAAGCAGTAGTAGTGGAGTTGGGGATGGCATCAAACAGGAAATTAGAAACGCGTGCAACAAAGGTAAAACCGTTATAATGGGTGACTTCAATCTACATATAGATTGGGTGAATCAAATTGGCAGGGATGCTGAGGAAGAGGATTTCTTGGAATGTAACATGTAGAGGAACCAACGAGAGAGCAGGCTATTCTAGACTGGGTATTGAGTAATGAGGAAGGGTTAGTTAGCAGCCTTGTTGTACGTGGTCCCTTGGGCAAGAGTGACCATAATATGGTTGAGTTCTTCATTAGGATGGAGAGTGATATTGTTAATTCAGAAACACGGGTCCTGAACTTAAAGAAAGGTAACTTTGAGGGTATGAGACGTGAATTGGCCAAGATCGACTGGCAATTGATTCTTGAAGGGTTGACGGTGGATATGCAATGGAAGGCATTTAAATACTGCATGGATGAATTACAACAATTGTTCATCCCAGTATGGCAAAAGAATAAATCAGGGAAGGTAGCGCATCCGTGGATAACAAGGGAAATCAGGGATAGTATCAAAGCAAAAGATGAAGCGTACAAATTAGCCAGAAAAAGCAGCCTACCAGGGGACTGGGAGAATGAAAGAAAACTGGCAGGAAACATAAAAACTGACTGCAAAAATTTTTATCGATATGTGAAGCGCAAAAGATTAGTTAAAACAAATGTAGGTCCCTTGCAGTCAGAAACGGGTGAATTGATCATGGGGAACAAGGACATGTCAGACCAATTGAATAACTACTTTGGTTCTGTCTTCACTAAGGAAGACATAAATAATTTGCCGGAAATAGCAGGGGATCGCGTGTCAAATGAGATGGAGGAACTGAGTGGAATCCAGGTTAGCCGGAAAGTGGTGTTAGGTAAATTGAATGGATTAAAGGCCGATAAATCCTAAGGGCCAGATGGTCTGCATCCCAGGGTACTTAAGGAAGTAGCCCCAGAAATAGCAGATGCCTTTGTGATATTTTTTCAAAACTCTTTAGATTCTGGAGTAGTTCCTGAGGATTGGAGGGTAGCTAATGTAACCCCACTTTTTAAAATGGGAGGGAGAGAGAAAACAGGGAATTACAGACAAGTTAGTCTAACATCGATAGTGAGGAAACTGCTAGAGTCAGTCATTAAAGATGGGATAGCAGCGCATTTGGAAAGTGGTGAAATCATTGGACAAAGTTAGCATGGATTTACTAAAGGTAAATCATGTCTGACATCTTATTGAATTTTTTGAGGATGTAACTAGTAGAGTGGATAAGGGAGAAGCAGTGGATGTGTCATATCTGGACTTTCAGAAGGCTTTCAACAAAGTCCCACACAAGAGATTGGTATACAAACTTAAAGCACATGGTATTGGTGGTTCAGTATTGATGTGGATAGCGAACTGGCTGGCAGACAGGAAGCAAAGAGTAGGAGTGAACGGGTCCTTTTCAGGATGGCAGGCAGTGACTAGTGGGGTGCTGCAAGGCTCAGTGCTGGGACCCCAGCTATTTACAATATACATTAATGATTTGGACGAGGGATTTAAATGCAACATCTCAAACTTTGCGGATGACACAAAGCTGGGGGGCAGTGTTAGCTGTGAGGAGGATGCTAGGAGGCTGCAGGATGACTTGGATAGACTGGGTGAGTGGGCAAATGCATGGCAAATGCAGTTTAATGTGGATAAATGTGAGGTTATCCACTTTGGTCAAAAAAACAGGAAAGTAGACTATTATTTGAATGGTGACCATTAGGAAAAGGGGAGATGCAACAAGACCTGGGTGTCATGGTACACTAGGCATTGAAAGTAGGCATGCAGGTGCAGCAGGCTGTGAAGAAAGCAAATGGTATGTTGGAATTCATAGCAAAAGGATTTGAGTACAAGAACTGGGAGGTTCTACTGCAGTTGTACAGGGTCTTGGTGAGGCCACACCTGGAGTATTGTGTACAGTTTTGTTCTCCTAATCTGAGGAAAGACATTCTTGCCATAGAGGGAGTACAGAGAAGATTCACCAGACTGATTCCTGGGATGGCACGATTTCCATATGAAGAAAGACTGGATAGACTCGGCTTGTACTTGCTGGAATTTAGAAGATTGAGGGGTGATCTCATAGAGACTTACAAAATTCTGAAGGGGTTGGACTGGCTAGATGCAGGAAGATTGTTCCCGATGTTGGGGAAGTCCAGGACAAGGGGTCACAGTTTAAGGATAAGGGGGAAGTCTTTTAGGACCGAGATGAGAAAGTCGTTTTTCACACAGAGAGTGGTGAATCTGTGGAATTCTCTGCCACAGAAGGTAGTTGTGGCCATATTTAAGAGGGAGTTGGATGTGTCCCTTGTGGCTGAAGGGATCAGGGGGTATGGAGAGAAGGCAGGTACAGGATACTGAGTTGGATGATCAGCCATGATCATATTGAATGTTGGTGCAGGCTCGAAAGGCCAAATGGCCTGCTCCTGCACCTAATTTCTATGTTTCTATGTTTCTATGTTGTCATGTTTTCCACCACCTTATATTTCAGTCTTTTATCCACATAGATCGCCACACATCCTCCACTAAGAAAGGAAGTAGAGAGAATCCAGGAAACTACAGGCCAGTAAGCCTCAGGTCAATGTTAGAGAAACTAATGGAGAGAATATGTTGTAATATGACTTGCTACCATTTGGAAGAGAATGAGATAATGAGGGATAGCCAGCAAGTCTTTGTGCGTGGCAGGTCATATAACTTTTACGTTTTTACGGTTTTTGAAGTTTTTAGTGAGGCCCATGATAAGGTCCCTCATGGTAGGCTGATCCAGAGGATAAGGTGTACAGGATTCACGTTGACTTGATTGTATGGATTAGGGCAGCATGGTGGCGCAGCGGTAGAGTTCCTGCCTTACAGCTCTTACAGTGCCAGAGACCCAGGTTCGATCTCGACTATGGTGCTGTCTGTACAGAATTAGAATTAGGTAGTTAGATGTGGCCCTTGTGGCTAAGGGGATCAGAGGGTATGGAGAGAAGGCAGGTACGGGATACTGAGTTGGATGATCAGCCATGATCATATTGAATGGCGGTGCAGGCTCGAAGGGCCGAATGGCCTACTCCTGCACCTAATTTCTATGTTTCTATGTTTCTAAGTACGTTCTCCCCGTGACCATGTGGGTTTTCTCTGAGATCTTCGGTTTCCTCCCACACTCCAAAGAAGTACAGGTTAGTAGGTTAATTGGTCTTTAGTATAGTGTTAATGTGTGGGGATCGCTGGTCAGTGAAGACTCAGTCGGCCTGTTTCTGTGCTGTATCTCTAAACCAAACAAAACCAAACGAAACTACCTTATTCATATAGGAAAGAGGGTTGTGGTGGAAGGTAGATATGTATCTTGACTTCCGGATTCTAATTCTCACTACCCCCAAACAACAAAAGCAGGCATACAATAGGCCTTCTTTGTCACTCTATCTCTTTGTGTATGGATGTGTTGAACTGAAATGCTTGGTTCTGTGCTGTATGCTCTATGACTCATAAAACTCCAACTGTTGAAGCAGCTTATTTGCTTCAACCTCCTTTTAATAGATTCACTTCAATTATTTCCTGTGGCAGGCAGTCCCACAACTCTCATCAGTCTCTTGATTAAGTGTCTTTTTTCCAGGTTTCTTGACATATTTCCAGTTGACAATGTTAAATTGATGAGTTCTAGATTTGGTCCTCCCCACGTCAAAGCTCCGTTCTTATAAATCTCTCAAAACCTCCATAAAGGTCTCAGAGACCAAGACCGATGTTTTTTTCCTGATGGCTTGATCTCTCATCAGGTTTTAACCCTCCGTGGTGGGCTGGATATCAAATAATGATGATATGGAGTACAGGAAGGAGATTGGGACCTTTGCAACCTGGTGCCAAACCATCAACCTCTTCCTCAATGCCAACAAGACAAAAGAGATTGTGATTGACTGCAGGAAGTAAAACAGTATACATACCATACAATGTTAGCACAGAAGTAGAGATGGTCGAAAGCTTCAAGTTCATAAGAATAAACATAATTAGCAATTTGTCCTGGACATCAAAGCTACAGCCAAGAAATTACACGAATGCCTCTACTTCCTTAGAAGGCTTACGAAGTTCTGCATACCCCTAGAAACCCTCACTAACTTCTCCAGATGTGCCGTAGAAAGTATTTTAATGTGGTGCATCATAGTATGGGCTTAGGAACAGCTCCATCCAAAACCACAAAGTTGTGGATGCAGCCCAGATCATCATGCAAATCAGTCTCGCTTCTGTTGTCCCCATCTATACATCACACTGCCTTGGCGAGGCCTTCAGCATGATCAAGGGCCAGTATCACCCCGATCACTACATCTTCTCCCTCTTCCAACAGGCAAAGTACAAAAGTTTGGAAGCACATTTCTCTACATTCAAGGACTGTTTCTTCCCAGCTGTTATCAGGTAACTGAACCATGCTCCCATCACCAACAGTACGGTGCTGACCACCCATCTACCTCATTGGAGAGCATTGAACTATCTTTAATTGCACTTTATCTTGTATGAAATGTTATACCTTTTATTCTTTTTCTGTGCACTGTGGCCAGATTGATTGCAATCGTGCATTGTATTTTCTTTGACTGGGTAGCATGCGAAGAAAATCTAAGCATTCTACTTTGGTGCACATGACAATAATAAACTAAACTAAATGCCGCTGGTCAGAAACCTCTAACTTTAACTTTGTCATTTCACCACAACCCTCTGTATTCTTTGTCCTTCTCCTTAGCGAAAACAAATGCTTTTTTTTAGTACCACACCTACATCCCCAGACAAATGCAAGTGTAGATGGAGTTTGGGGGGACAATTCATACTGTAGTGGTGAGCAACCTTTACTTTTCGAGATATAACACGGAAACAGGCCTTCGGCCCACCGAGTCCATGCCAACCAGCGATCCCCATCTACACTAAAACTATCCTACACACTAGAGACAATTTAACCAGAGCCAATTATCCTACAAACCTGTACGTCTTTGGAGTGTGGGAGGAAACCGGAGCACCTGGAGAAAACCCACGTGATCACAGGAAGAACTGTACAAACTCCATACAGACTGACCCGTAGTCATGATTGAACCTGGGTCTCAGGCGCTGTAAGGTAGCAGCTCTACCACTGCTCCACTGTTCCGTCTTAATGTGAGATATGGCAGAGAAATGGAATAAACCCAAGCCTTATGAAGCTGAGACTGACTGTCGTCAATGTAATGCAGACACGTGCAGTGCCCCGGGACTGAGGTTGTAGGAGGCCACAGACCTGTTCTGTGAGTGCACAAGAACAGTTATTTTTAATTCCAATTAATGTGAATCCAGTGATTCACATAACACAGAATAAAAAGCTAGCATCAATATTGACCACCATGAAACTTGCATAACAAACAATCTGTATTGGCTCATCTCTTTCAGATAAGGAAATCTGCACTCATTGTCAGTTGTAGCCTGTGTGGATCCAGACACTCAGCAATGTCATGACAATTTCCTTTCCAAATTAGCCCAAGCGATTCAAGGACAATTGGGAAAAGTGAGGAAAGTTGGCCAACCCGGAAATGCTGACATCTTGTGAATATTGTCATTTGATGAATTTTGGATCTGACTAGCCAATGCATGGAAAATGCAGTGTTTGTGAAACAAGCGCCTCTTTGATTTAAAGAGTCCTCTTTGGATATTGTGTAAGAGCCATAAGGCACCACGTGAACAATTCCTTCCAACTTTATCTTCCCCCCAACCCACCCACCCCCATCCCCAACTACAATCAGACTGAAAAAGGCTCCCAACCCAAAACATATGCCTATCCATGTTCTCAAGAGATGTTGCCTAACCCCCACTAACTGGTTAGCACCAACAAAAGCTTTTCACTGCTCCACAGAACACGTAAAAATAAACTCAGTTTAGTTTAGTTTATTTTCTACTAATCTACTAATCCCAGTATTTGGACCACAGATTGATGTGCTTTGGTTAATCAATGGATTGTCCAGATACTGTGATGATAAACTAAGTTTAGTTTAGTTTAGTTTAGATTATTGTCACCGTATCTGGATGATTAGCCGAGGCACATCAATCCATGGTCCAAATACTAGGATTAGTAGATTAGTAGAGGATTAGTACAAATTAGTTTTTGATGGTTGGTGTGAGCATGTTGGGCCAAATGAACTGTTTCTATGCTCTGTGACTCCATGATAATCCTGGCACAGCTGAATTTATTGCCATTCCCATGTCCCTTAATTAATCTCTGTGCCTTGATTCTGAGAACTTCAAAGAGATGGTTGGTGTGGGCATGTTGGGACAAATTAATAGAGACACTTTTTGCAAGCATTTTAGAACCAATAGAGACACCTTCTGCAAGCATTTTAGACCCAATAGAGACACTCATTCAGGAAGCATTTTAGAACCAATAGAGACATGTTCTGCAACCATGTTAGACCCAATAGACACATTTTGCAACCATTTTAGAACCAATAGAGACACTTTCTGCAAGCATTTTAGACGCAATATACACTTTTTACAACCATTTGGACACAATAGACACTTTTTGCAAACATTTAGACACAATAGACACTTTTTTGCAACCATTTAGACACAATAGACACTCTTTGCAACCATTTAGACACAATAGACACTTTTTTGCAACCATTTAGACACAATAGACACTCTTTGCAACCATTTAGACACAATAGACACGTTTTGCAACCATTTAGACACAATAGACATTTTCTGCAACCATTTAGACACAATAGACATTTTCTGCAACCATTTAGACACAATGGACACTTTCTGCAACAATTTAGAACCAATAGACACTTTCTGCAACCATTTAGAACCAATAGACACTTTTTGCAAACATTTAGAACGAATAGACACTTTTTGAAAACATTTTAGAACCAATAGACACTTTTTGCAACCATTTAGAACCAATAGACACTTTTTGCAACCATTTAGAACCAATAGATACTTTCTGCACAAATTTTAGAACCAAGAGACAATTTCTGCAAGCATTTTAGAACCAAGAGACACTATTTGCAAGCATTTTAGAACCAATAAAGACACTTTTTTGCAAGCATTTAGAACCAATAGAGACTATTTTTGCAAGCATTTTAGTACCAATAGACACTTTCTGCAAGCATTTTAGAACCAAAAGACAACTGCAAGCATTTTAGAACCAATAGACACCTTCTGCAAGCATTTTAGAACCAATAGAGACACTCTTTCAGCAAGCATTTTAGAACAAATGGAGACACTGTTTCATTAAGCATTTTAGACCCAATGGAGACACTCTTTCAGCAAGCATTTAGACCCAATAGACACATTTTGCAACCATTTTAGACCCAATAGACATGTTCTGCAACCATTTTAGACCCAATAGATACTTTCTGCAACCTTTTAGACACAATAGACACTTTCTGCAACCATCTAGACACAATAGACACTTTCTGCAACCATTTAGTCCCAATAGACACTTTCTGCAACCTTTTAGAACCAATAGACACTTTCTGCAACCTTTTAGAACCAATAGACACTTTCTGCAACCTTTTAGACACAATAGACACTTTTTGCAACCATCTAGACACAATAGACACTTTTTGCAACCATCTAGACACAATAGACACTTTCTGCAACCATTTAGTCCCAATAGACACTTTCTGCAACCTTTTAGAACCAATAGACACTTTCTGCAACCTTTTAGAACAAATAGACACTTTCTACAACCATTTAGAACCAATAGACACTTTTTGCAACCATTTTAGAACCAATAGACACTCTTTGCAAGTATTTTAGAACCAATAGACACTTTTTTTGCACGTATTTAGAACCAATAGACACTTTTTTTGCAACCAGTTTAGAACCAATAGACACTTTATGCAACCATTTTAGCACCAATAGACACTTATGCAACCATTTTAGAACCAATACAGACACTTTTTGCAAGCATTTTAGAACCAATACAGACACATTTTGCAAGCATTTTAGAACCAATACAGACACTTTTTGCAAGCATTTTAGAACCAATACAGACACTTTTTGCAAGCATTTTAGAACCAATACAGACACTTTTTGCAAGCATTTTAGAACCAATACAGACACTTTTTGCAAACATTTTAGAACCAATGCAGACACTTTTTGCAAGCATTTTAGAACCAATGCAGACACTTTTTGCAAGCATTTTTGAACCAACAGACACTTTTTGCAAGCATTTTAGAACCAATAGAGACACTTTTTGCAAGCATTTTAGAACCAATAGACACTTTTTGCATCCATTTTAGAACCAATAGAGACACTTTTTGCAACAATTGTAGAACCAATAGACACTTTTTGCAAGCATTTTAGAACCAATAGACACTTTTTGCAACCAGTTTAAAACCAATAGACACTTTATGCAAGCGTTTTAGAACCAATAGAGACACTTTTTGCAAGCATTTTAGAACCAATAGACCCGTTTTGCAACCTTTTTAGAACCACATTAAGGGCACTCACAGTTGAGTAGACATGTGTTCAGTGCTATTCAGAGCTCAGAGAGACTGAGTGAGGCACACCACTGGCTTCCTCCATTTTGCAGAGACTGAGTGAGGCACACCACTTCCTGGTTTTATAATCCCTTCCCCTCCCTCCAGCAGGAGCAGCAGAGAGAATGGGGAATATTTTAAAAACAGTAATATCTCTCTGATTTTTCATTGATGGGGAAAATCCTCTGGCCATGGAAGGCAGAGGAGGGCTCTGAGCGAGGTGGCCATAAATGATGGCCGTAGGTGACGGCATTCTCTCCGAAATCACAGCACAGCGAGCCAAAAGCGGTCAAGATCAGACTTTTAGTAATATAGATGAATGAAAGAGATGCAAAAATGTAATGATAATAAAGGGAACAGCCATTGTTTGCTGTGGGCTAGGAAAAAATAAGTTACAGACAATGATAAAAATGTGTATAGTTTTGATTCTTCAAATGTGGAACTGAATGTGAACAGCTGTGCTTACTAAAGATAATGTTCAAGGTTTGATGTTGGCATGAAATAAACATGCCTATAAAATTGATGATATGCTGAAATTCACATTGATCAATGCTTTAGATTATATATTTCCATCTTCTTTTTCTATGTCATCACAGAAAGGAATGCAGTTTGAAGTTTAACAGTCTTCCAATTATTTGCCAGCAAACCCCAAAACAATGTTGGCCTAGAATGGTGGTTAATGCTTTGAAAATAACATCAATGTCGATATTTTGATGCACATTTTACGGAATTATCACAGAGAGCCACTCCAGGTCCCACGTTCAGTTAGCAGGAAAATATTCTCTGATCTGAACCAAAGCCTTCTTTCACTGAGACTCCCTTTTGATCTCAAATGGGAAACGCGTGTAACTAAACTCATGATTATCAAGGCCAAATGGTAATTTTGATATACTTTTAGTATTCTGAGGCTTGCTTATGTATTTATTGTATACATAATATGTTAGAAGTTCACATCACAAGCCAATAAAGTAACAGAAGATATATGGCATGTGTCAGAAAAAAAGGGGATCAGATTGTTTGAACTTGTAGTGATGATTTTGTATTTATACTCAATATAATCTCATAATCTTAGAGCAAATTTTCAGCAGTTGATATATTTTATCCATTAACTAGAAATACAGTACTATTGTATCATTGTGCTTATTTAATTACATTTTACAACACCATAACTTGTAATCTTATTTAGTTTATTTATTGGACTACTTGACTGTGCCTTTCCCAATAACGTTTATGTGAGAAAATAACATAGATGAACTTATGAAGATTAATATTATTAACTGATAGAAACATAGAAACATAGAAAAATAGGTGCAGGAGTAGGCCATTCGGCCCTTCGAGCCCTTTTGTAGGACTCTCTAACTACAAAAACCTTCTGAGTGTTTCCTAACCAGAAGCCTTGAATGAACCAGGAAATCCGCATTCTTCTGAGGACCAGATCACCATAATGTCACCATAATGACAAGTCAGAGGTGAGTGTTATCATTTGCTTCCGAATGGAACGCCTGTCTACCTCAAGATTTACTTCCTCAGGTTAACATAGAAACATAGAAACATGGAAAATAGGTGCAGGAGTGGGCCATTCGGCCCTTCGAGCCTGCACCGCCATTCAATATATCATGGCTGATCATCCAACTCAGTATCCCATACCTGCCTTCTCTCCATACTCCCTGATCCCTTTAGCCACAAGAGCCACATCCAACTCCCTCTTGAATATAGCCAATGAACTGGCCTGAACGACCATCTGTGGCAGAGAATTCCAGAGACTCACCACTCTCTGTGTAAAGAATGTTTTCCTCATCTCGGTCCTAAAGGAATTCCCCCTTATCCTTAGACTGTGACCCCTTGTTCTGGACTCCCCCAAACATCGGGAATCAATCTTCCTGCATATAGCTTGTCCAACTCCTTAAGAATTTTGTAAGTTTCTATAAGATCCCCCCTCAATCTTCTAAATTCCAGTGAGTCTATCCAGTCTTTCTTCATATCAAAGTCCGACATCCCAGGAATCAGTCTGGTGAACCTTCTCTGAACCCCCTCTATGGCAAGAGTGTCTTTCCTCAGATTTGGAGACCAAAACTGTACGAAATACTCCAGGTGTGGTCTCACCAAAACCCTGTACAACTGCAGTAGAACCTCCCTGCTCCTATACTCAAATCCTTCCGCTATGAATGCTGACATACCATTTGCTTTCTTCACTGCCTGCTGCACCGGCATGCCTACTTTCAATGACTGGTGTACCATGACACCCAAGTCTCTTTGCATCTCCCCTTTTCCTAATCTGCCACCATTCAGATAATAGTCTACCCTCATGTTTTTGCCACCAAAGTGGATAACCTCACATTTATCCACATTATACTGCATCTGCCATGCATCTGCCCATTCACTCAGCCTGTCCAAATCACCCTGTAGCCTCCTAGCATCCTCCTCACAACTAACTATACTCCCCAGCTTGCTGTCATCTGCAAATGTGGAGATGTTGCATTCAATTCCCTCGTCCAAATCATTAATGTATATTGTAAATAGCTGGGGTCCCAGCACTGAGCCTTGCGGTATCCCACTAGTCACTGCCTGCCATTCTGAAAAGGACCCGTTTACTCCTACCCTTTGCTTCCTGTCTGCCAGCCAGTTCTCTATCCACATCATTATTGAACCACCAATACCGTGTGCTTTAAGTTTATAGACTAATCTCTGATGTGGGACCTTGTCGAAAGCCTTCTGAAAGTCCAGATATACAGTGGCTTGCAAAAGTATTCATATCCCTTGAACTTTTCCACATTTTGTCACGTTACAACCATAAACGTTAATGTATTTTATTAGGACTGTATGTTATACACCAACACAAAGTGGGGCATAGTTGTGAAGTGGAAGGAAAATGATACATGGTTTTCAATTTTTTTTACAAATAAAAAACTTAAAAGTGTGGCGTGCAAAAGTATTCAGCCCCCTTTACTCTGATACCCCTAAATAAAATCCAGTGCAACCAATTGCCTTCAGAAGTCACCTAATTAGTAAATAGAGTCCACTTGTGTGTAATCTAATCTCAGTATAAATACAGCTGTTCTGTGAAGGCCTCAGAGGTTTGTTAGAGATTAGTGAATGTTCCTTGGGCATCATGAAGCCCAAGGGACAGGTCAGGGATAAAGTTGTGGAGAAGTTTAAAGCATAGGTTATAAAAAATATCCCAAGCTTTGAACATCTCACGGAGCACTGTTCAATCCATCATCCGAAAAATGGAGAGATTATGGCACAACTGCAAACTATGCACCTAAATTGGGAGAGCATTGATCAGAGAAGCAGCCAAGAGGTCCATGGTTCTGGAGGAGCTGCAGAGATCCACAGCTCAGGTATTCTGTCCACAGGATAACTATTAGTCGTGCACTCCACAAATCGGATCTTTAATGGAAGAGTGGCAAGAAGAATGCCATTGTTGAAACAAAGCCATAAGAAGTCCCGTTTGCAGTTTGCCACCCATGTGGGGGACACAGCAAACATTGGAGGAAGGTGCTCTCTGATGAGACAAAATTGAAGTTTTTGGAATAAGTGCAAAAATGTGTGGCGGAGAAAACTAACACTGCACATCACCCTGAACAACCCATCCCCACTGTGAAACATGGTGGTTGGCAGCATCATGCTGTGGGGATGCTTGTCTTCAGCAGGGACAGGGAAACTGGTCTTAGTTGATGGGAAGATGAATGGAGCCAAATACAGGGCAATCTTGGAAGAAAACCTGTTAGAGTCTAAGTTTCACCTTTGGAATGGTTTAGATCAAAGCAATTCATGTGTTAGGATGGCCCAGTCAAAGTCCAGACCTAAATCCAATTGAGAATCTCTGGCAAGACTTGACAATTGCTGTTCACAGACGCTCTCCATCCAATCCGACTGAGCTTGAGCTATTTTGCAAAGAAGAATGGGCAAAAATTTCAGTCTCTAGATGTGCAAAGCTGGTAGAGACATACCCCAAAAGACTTGCAGCTGTGATTGCAGCAAAAGGTGGTTCTACAACGTATTGATTCAGGGGGGCTGAATACTTTTGCACGCCACACTTTTCAGTTTTTTATTTGTAATAAAATTTGGAAACCATGTATCATTTTCCTTCCACTTCACAATTATGCACCACTTTGTGTTGGTCTATCACATAAAATCCCAATAAAATACATTTACTTTTGTGGTTGTAACATGACAAAATGTGGAAAAGTTCAAGGGGTATGAATACTTTTGCAAGTATCCACTGGTTCGCCCGTATCCACTGATCACATCCACTGGTTCTCCCTTATCTACTCTACTAGTTACATCCTCGAAAAATTTACCTTTTGTAAATCCATGCTGACTTTGTCCAATGATTTCACCACTTTCCAAATGTGCTGCTATCCCATCTTTAATAACTGACTCTAGCAGTTTTCCCACTACCGATGTTAGACTAACTGGTCTGTAATTCCCCGCTTTCTCTCTCCCTCCTTTTTTTTAAAGTGGGGTTACATTAGCTATCCTCCAATCCTCAGGAACTACTCCAGAATCTAAGGAGTTTTGAAAAATTATCCCTAATGCACCCACTATTTCCGTGGCTACCTCCTTGAGCACTCTGGGATGCAGACCATCTGGCCCTGGGGATTTATCGGCCTTTAATCCGTTCAATTTACCCAACACCACTTCCCGGCTAACCTGGATTTCACTCAGTTCCGCCATCTTATTTGACCTCCAGTCCACTGCTATTTCCGGCAGATTATTTATGTCTTCCTTAGTGAAGACAGAACAAAATGAGTTATTCAATTGGTCTGCCAAGTCCTTGTTCCCCATGATCAATTCACCTGCTTCTGACTGCAAGGGACCAACATTCTGACTGCAAGGGACCAACGACAGAAATATTTCAAATGTCATTAGAAACGGGAATAGTGCAGGAGGATTGGCGTACTGCGCATGTTGTTCCATTGTTTAAAAAGGGTTCAAAGAATAAACCTAGCAATTATAGACCTATTAGTTTGACGTCAGTGGTGGGCAAATTAATGGAAAGGATACTTAGAGATAATATATATAAGCACCTGGATAAACAGGGTCTGATCAGGAACAGTCAACATGGATTTGTGCCTGGAAGGTCCTGTTTGACAAACCTTCTTGAATTTTTTGAAGCGGTAACTAGGGAAATTGATGAGGGTAAAGCAGTGGATGTTGTCTATATGGATTTCAGTAAGGCCTTTGACAAGGTTCCCCATGGAAGGTTGGTTAAGAAGGTTCAATCTTTGGGTGTTAATGGCGGAGTAGCAAGATGGATTCAACAGTGGCTGAAATGGGAGATGTCAGAGAGTAATGGTGGATGGCTGTTTGTCAGGTTGGAAGCCGGTGACCAGTGGGGTGCCTCAGGGATCTGTGTTGGGTCCACTGTTGTTTGTCATGTACATCAATGATCTGGATGAGGGGTGGAAAATTGGATAAGTAAGTATGCAGATGATACTAAGATAGGTGGTGTTGTGGATAATGAAGTAGATTTTCAAAGTCTACAGAGAGATTTGGGCCATTTGGAAAAGTGGCTGAAAGATGGCAGATGGAGTTTAATGCTGATAAGTGTGAAGTGCTACATCTTGGCAGGACAAATCAAAACAGGACGTACATGGTAAATGGTAGGGAATTGAGGAATGCTGTGGAACAGAGGGATCTAGGAATAACTGTGCATAGTTCCCTGAAGGTGGAATCGCATGTAGATAGGGTGGTAAAGAAAGCCTTTGGTGTGCTGGCCTTTATAAATCAGAGCATTGAATATAGGAGTAGGGAAGTAATGTTAAAATTGTACAAGGCATTGGTAAGACCAATTCTGGAGTATGGTGTACAATTTTGGTCGCCTAGTTATAGGAAGGATGTCAACAAAATAGAGAGAGTACAGAGGAGATTTACTAGAATGTTGCCAGGGTTCCAGCAACTATGTTACAGAGAAAGGTTGAACAAGTTAGGTCTTTATTCTTTGGAGCGCAGGAGGTTAAGGGGGGACTTGATTGAGGTCTTTAAAATGATGAAAGGGATAGACAGAGTTGACGTGGATACGTTTTTCCCATTGAGGGTAGGGAAGTTTCAAACAAGAGGGCATGACATGAGAATTAAGGGACAGAGGTTTCGGGGTAACGTGAGGGGGAACTTCTTTACTCAGAGGGTGGTGGCTGTGTGGAATCAGCTTCCAGCAGAAGTGGTGGAGGCAGGATCGATTTTAACATTTAAGAGTAAAGTGGATAGGTATATGGACGTGAAGGGAATGGAGGGGTATGGTCTGAGTGCAGGTAGATGGGACTAGGGGAAAACAAATGGTCGGCACGGACTGGAAGGGCCGAGAGGGCCTGTTTCCGTGCTGTAATTGTTATATGGTTATATGGTTATATGGTTATTTGTTCTAACTAGGCTCTTTCTCTTCACATATCTATAAAAACTTTTGCAGTCAGTTTTTATGTTCCCTGCCAGCTTCCTTTCGTAATCTATTGTCCCTTTCCTAATTAAGCCCTTTGCTGGATTCTGAATTTCTCCCAGTCCTCTGGTAGGCTGCTTTTTTTGGCCAATTTGTATGCCTCATCTTTAGTTTTTATACTATCCCTGATTTCCCTTGTTATCCACGGATGCACCACCTTCCCTGATTTATTCTTTTGCCAAACTGGTATGAACAATTTTTGTACTTCATCCATGCAGTCTTTAAATACCTTCCATTGCACATCCACTGTCAACCCTTTAAGACTCACCTGCCAGTCTATCTTGGCCAATTCACGGCTCATACCTTCAAAGTTACCTTTGTTTAAGTTCAGAACCCTTGTTTCTGACTTAATTATGTCACTCTCCATCCTAATGAAGAACTCAATCATATTATGGTCACTCTTGCCCAAGGGGGACTGCTAACTAACCCTTACTCATTACTCAATACCCAGTCTAGAATAGCCTGCTCTCTCGTTGGTTCCTCCACATGCTGGTTTAGAAAACTATCCCGCATACATTCCAAGAAATCGTCTTCCTCGGCACCCCTGCCAATTTGATTCACCCAATCTAAATGCAGATTGAAGTCACCCATTATAACTGTTACCCTTGTTGCACGCACTACTAATTTCCTGTTTGACTCCATCCCCAACTCCAATACTACTGTTAGGTGGCCTGTACACATCTCCCACTAGCGTTTTCTGCCCCTTAGAGTTTCACAGCTCTACCCATATCGATTCCACATCCTTCATGCTAATTTCCTTCCTTTCTATTGCGTCAATCTCCTCTCTCACCAGCAACGCTACCCCACCTCCTTTTCCTTTCCGTCTATCCCTCCTGAATATTGTATATCTCTGGATGTTCAGCTCCCAGCCTTGGTCACCCTGGAGCCATGTCTCCGTGATCCCAACTATAGCATAGTCATTAATAGCTATCTGCACATTCAACTCATCCACCTTATTACGAATGCTCCTCGCATTGAGACACAAAGCCTTCAGGCTTGTTTTTACAACACTTTTACCCTTTATAGAGGCCCACAGGAGCCGTTGGATGAGAAGGAGGGGGAGGAGCGACACCCGACCGGTAAGGTTTAAAAATCCAGCGCGGGGCTTACCGATATCCATACGTTCCATTCGGAGCAGTGGTTTTTTTGAGGAAGCCGCTGATTGGTGGGCAGTGGACTAAGGTAAGCAGCTGATTGGTGGGAAGTGTACTAGGGTAAGCAGCTGATTGGCGATCAGATTTCAGCAGTTTGTGGTGTACTTTGTATTGTGTGATATTGTATCCTGTGTATGGGGGGAGCATGAAGGCCAGGGCAGTGTACTGTTCTGAATGTCAGATGTGGGAGGTCAGGGAATCTGATAGCCCTCCAGACGTCCACATCTGCGCCAGGTGTGTTGAGATTGGGCTCCTAAAGGACTGTGTTAGGAACCTGGAGCAGCAGCACGATGACCTCTGTCTGGTCGGGGAGAGTGAGGAGGTCATAGAGAGGAGCTACAGGGAGGTAGTCACTCCCAGACCACAGGAGGCAGACAACTGGGTCACGGTTAGGAAGGGCAAGGGGCAGAGGCAGGGGCTAGAGAGTACCCCTGTGACTGTACACCTGGTAAATAGGTACTCGGGTTTGAGTACGATTGGAGGGGACAGCCTACCTGGGGGCAGCAACAGCGGCCGGGTCACCGGTACAGAGACCAGCAATGATGCTCAGAAGGGTAGCAAAAAGAGGAGGGCAATTGTAATAGGGGACTCTATAGTTAGGGGTCGGATGGGCGATTCTGTGGACGCAGTCAGGAGACCCGGATGGTAGTTTGCCTCCCTGGTGCCAGGGTCTCATGTGCAGAACGTGTGATTCTGAAAAGGGAGGGAGAGGAGCCTGATTTTGTGGTGTACCAATGACATAGGCAGAAAAAGTGATGAGGTCCTGAAGAAGGTGGGAGTGGGGGAGCCTGATGATCCCTTGCCACAAGGGTACAATAGGTACCAGATGACTCACAGTCTTTCTATCTCGGTCTTAAAGGAATCCTTAAAGTCGGGATGCATCTAGCCTGTACCCCCTGAGAGTATAAACCGAGAAGTCTTTCTTCATAGGGATATCAGTCTGGTGAACCTTCTCTGCACTTCCTCTATGGTAATGTAAGACCAAAACTGCAGCAATAAGGACCAAAACCCTGGGTAAGCGATACCATTCGACTGCCTGCTGCACCTGCATGGATTACTGCCTGTCGGGCCACCATTAAAATAATAGTCTGCTTTCCTGTTTTTGCAAAGTGGATAACCTCACATTACTACAGTGAGAGTAGCAGAATGAAATGCTTAGGGGAGGAGCTGGGGTCAGCAATGCGGCTAGTTACTGCCTGCCTGAAAAGGGTTTACCCTCCTACTCTTTGCTTCCTGTTTTGCCAGTTCTCTATCAATACTGAACCCCCATTCCGTGGTTTGTATGTGGGGTCGAAAGCCTTCTGGAAGTCCAGATATTCCACTGGTTTCTTTGAGTTCATCCTCTCCACAAGGTCAGACCTCTTTGTTTGGACTTTGTCCAATGAAGGCTATCCCATCTTTAATAACATGTTTCCCCACTGGTCTGTACACCAAAAGTGGATGGGTTGCACTTGAACCCGAGGGGGACCAATATCCTGGCAGGGAGATTTGCAAAGGCTACTGGGGAGACTTTAAACTAGAAAGTCTGGGGGTAGAGGGGGCTAGGGGACAGGGTGTGGGGCAAGAGGCAGAGAAGGGAAGCACTCGGACCTAAAATGTAGGCGAGAAAGAGGAAAAAGATAATAGAGAATGGTGGGTTTCTAAAATGTGTATATTTTAATGCTAGGAGCATTGTAAGAAAGGTGGATGAACTTAGAGCCTGGATTGACACCTGGAAATATGATGTTGTGGTAATCAGTGAAACATTGTTGCAGGTGGGCTGTGATTGGAAACTAAATATTCCAGGATTTCGTTGCTTCCGGGGTGATAGAATTGGAGGGACCAGAGGTGGAGGTGTTGCCTTGCTTTTCAGAGAGGATATTACAGCAGTGCTTTGGCAGGATAGCTTAGAGGGCTCGTCTAGGGAGGCTATTTGGGTGGAACTGAGAAGTGGGAATGGTGTAGCAACACTTTTAGGGGTGTACTATAGACCGCCAAATGGGGAGCGTGAATTGGAAAGAGCAAATATGTAAGGAGATAGCAGATATTAGTAGTAAGCACAAGGTAGTGATTGTGGGAGATTTCAATTTTCCAAAAATAGACTGGGAAACACATTCTGTAAATGGGCTGGATGGTTTGGAGTTTGTAAAATGTGTGCAGGATAGTTTTATGCAGCAGTACATAGAGGTATCGACCAGAGAAGGGGCAGTGCTGGGCGTCCTGTTAGGAAATGAGGCAGGTCAGGTGACAGAGGTATGCGTTGGTGAGCACTTCGGGACCAGTGATCACAATACCATTAGTTTCAATATAATTATAGAGAGAGTCAGAACTGGACCTAGGGTGGAGATTTTTGATTGGAGAAAGGCTAATTTTGAGGGCATGCGTAAGGATTTAAAAGGAGTGAATTGGGACACTTTGTTTTATGGGAAGGATGTAGAAGAGAAATGGAGGACATTTAAAGGAGAAATTGTAAGAGTACAGAATCTTTATGTCCCTGTTAGGTTGAAAGGAAACAGTAAAAATTGGAAAGAGCCATGATTTTCAAGGGAAATTGGACACTTGTTTCGAAAAAAGAGAGATATCTACAATAATTATAGGAGCCATGGAGTAAATGAGGTACTAGAGGAGTATAAAGAATGTAAAAAGAATCTTAAGAAAGAAATTAGGAAGGCTAAAAGAAGATATGAGGTTGCTTTGGCAAGAAAGGTGAAAGTAAATCCAAAGAGTTTCTACAGCTATATTAATAGCATGATAACGAGGGATAAAATTGGACCATTAGAGAGCCAGAATGGACAGCTATCTGCAGAGCCAAAAGAGATTGGGGAGATATTGAACAATTTCTTTTCTTCACCAAGGAGAAAGATATTGAACTCTGTGAGGTAAGGGGAAAAAGTGGAGTAGCTATGGAAACTATGATATTCGAAGTTTAGAAATAGTGTAGAAATAGCAGGAGCTATGACAGAAATATTTCAAATGTCATTGGAAACGGGAGTAGTGCCGGAGGATTGGCGTACTGCGCATGTTGTTCCATTGTTTAAAAAGTGTTCAAAGAATAAACCTAGCAATTATAGACCTGTTAGTTTGACGTCAGTGGTGGGCAAATTAATGGAAAGGATACAGAGATAATATATATAAGCATCTGGATAAACAGGGTCTGATCAGGAAAAGTCAACATGGATTTGTGCCTGGAAGGTCCTGTTTGACAAACCTTCTTGAATTTTTTGAAGCGGTTACTAGGGAAATTGATGAGGGTAAAGCAGTGGATGTTGTCTATATGGATTTCAGTAAGGCCTTTGACAAGGTTCCCCATGGAAGGTTGGTTAAGAAGGTTCAATCTTTGGGTGTTAATGGCAGAGTAGCAAGATGGATTCAACAGTGGCTGAATGGGAGATGTCAGAGAGTAATGGTGGATGGCTGTTTGTCAGGTTGCAAGCTGGTGATCAGTGGGGTGCCTCAGGGATCTGTGTTGGGTCCACTGTTGTTTGTCATGTACATCAATGATCTGGATGATGGGGTGGAAAATTGGATAAGTACGTATGCAGATGATACTAAGATAGGTGGTGTTGTGGATAATGAAGTAGATTTTCAAAGTCTACAGAGAGATTTGGGCCATTTGGAAAAGTGGGCTGAAAGATGGCAGATGGAGTTTAATGCTGATAAGTGTGATGCTACATCTTGGCAGGACAAATCAAAATAGGACGTACATGGTAAATGGTAGGGAATTGAGGAATGCTGTGGAACAGAGAGATCTAGGAATAACTAGTTCCCTGAAGGTGGAATCGCATGTAGATAGGGTGGTAAAGAAAGCCTTTGGTGTGCTGGCCTTTATAAATCAGAGCATTGAATATAGGAGTAGGGAAGTAATGTTAAAATTGTACAAGGCATTGGTAAGACCAATTCTGGAGTATGTGTACAATTTTGGTCGCCTAATTATAGGAAGGATGTCAACAAAATAGAGAGAGTACAGAGGAGATTTACTAAAATGTTGCCTGGGTTCCAGCAACTATGTTACAGAGAAAGGTTGAACAAGTTAGGGCTTTATTCATTGGAGTGCAGAAGGTTAAGGGGGGACTTGATTGAGGTCTTTAAAATGATGAAAGGGATAGACAGAGTTGACGTGAATAAGCTTTTTCCATTGAGGGTATGGAAGATTCAAACAAGAGGGCATGACATGAGAATTAAGGGACAGAAGTTTAGAGGTAACGTGAGGGGGAACTTCTTTACTCAGAGGGTGGTGGCTGTGTGGAATCAGCTTCCAGCAGAAGTGGTGGAGGCAGGATCGATTTTGAACATTTAAAAGTAAAGTGGATAGGTATATGGACGGGAAGGGAATGGAGGGGTATGGTCTGAGTGCAGATAGATGGGACTAGGGGAAAACAAATGGTCGGCACGGACCGGAAGGGCCGAGAGGGCCTGTTTCCGTGCTGTAATTATTATATGGTTACATGGTCATACAATTATGTTGACAAGTGGCCCCTTTTGATTTTTTTCCTGGATTTGTCTGTCAGCCACTATTAATTTTCACCTTGCTACCACTTGCTTCTATTGTCATTTTATACCCCTCTTTCTCTCTGCTCACACCTTTAAGACACCCACCACCTCTTATTCTCTGTTTATAATTTTTTGTCTTCTTCCCCCCGTACATGTTGGGTCTGAGTGCTTCCCTTCTCTGCCTCCTGCCTCAGACACCGTCTCCTAGCTATCTCTATTTAAGTCCCTCCCCCCAACCTATCTAGTTTAAAGTCCCACCAGTAGCCTTTGCAAATTTCCCCGCCAAGATACTGGTCCCCCTTGGGTTCACGTGCAACCCATCCTTTTTATACAGGTCTCCTTTCCCGAAAGAGGTTCCAATGATCCAGAAACTTGAATCCCTGCCCTCCACACCAGTCCTTCAGCCACGCGTTTATCCTCCACCTTGCTCCATTCCTACTCTCACTGTCGCGTGGCACAGGAAGTAGTCCTGATATTGTTATCTTTGTGGTCCTTTTCCATAGCTCTCTTCCTAACTCTCTAAATTCTGCTTTTAGGACCTCTTCTCTTTTTTTACCTATGTCATTGGTACCAATATGTACCACGACCTCAGGCTCCACTCCCTCCCTTTTCAGGATATCTTGGACACGTTCAGCCACATCCCGGACCCTGGCACCAGGGAAGCAAACTACCATCCGGGTCTCCAGACTGCGTCCACAGAATCGCCAATCTGACCCCCTAACTATGGAGTCCCCTATTACTAATGCCCTCCTCATCTTTTCCTTATGCTTCTAAGCATCAGGGCCGGTCTCTGTACCGGAGGCCCGGTCGCTGTTGCTACCCCCAGGTAGGCTGTCCACCCCAACAGCACTCAAACTGGAGTACCTATTTTCAAGGTGTACAGTCACAGGGGTACTCTCTAGCCCCTGCCTCTGCCCCTTGCCCTTCCTAACTGTGACCCACTTGTCTGCCTCCTATGGTTTTGGAGCGACTACCTCCCTGTAACTCCTCTCTATGACCTCCTCACTCTCCCTGACCAGACGGAGATCATTGAGCTGCTGCTCCAGGTCCCTAACACAGTCCTTTAGGCGCCCCATCTCGACACACCTGGCGCAGATGTGGATGTCTGGAGGGCTATCGGATTCTTTGACCTCCCACATCTGACATCCACAACAGCACACTGCCCTGGCCTTCATACTCCCCCCTTACACAGGATACAATATCAACACAATACAAAGTACACAACAAACTGCTGGAATCTGACTGCCAATCAGCTGCTTACCCTAGTCCACTTTCCACCAATCAGCGGCTTCCTCAAAAAAACCACTTCTCCGAATGGAACGTTATGGATTTCGGTAAAAACAAGCCCCACGCTGGATTTTTAAACTTACCAGTCGGGTGTCGCTCCTCCCCCTCCTTCTCTTCCAACGGGCTCCTGTGAGCCTCTGAGAAAAACAAGCCCCGCGCTGGATTTTTAAACTTACCGGTCGGGTGTCGCTCCTCCCCCCTCCTTCTCTTCCAACGGGCTCCTGTGGGCCTCTGAAAAAACAAGCCCCGTGCTGGATTTTTAAGCTTACCTTAAATAAAGGTAAGTAAGCTTAAATAAATTATATTTACAATGGAATAGCAATTTGTTCAATCTGAAATATTTAAGGTAAGATAAGATCCCACTTATGTTTGCTTCAGGCCTATCAATGTATATTGTTTAATTTATCAAAATAAATATATTTTGTTGTTGAAAGTATTATTAATCAGATGTACTGACTCCCTTAGCCTGACATTGTGCAAATGTGTGTTTTGATGAGAATAATCAGAAGCTTAAAATGTACGGGATTTACTATGACTTGGTCACGTGGATTCAGAACTGGTTTATTTATAGAAGACAGAGGGTTGTGGTGGAAGGAAGATATTTGGCTGAAAGTCTGTGACCAGTGGAGTTCCGCAGGGATGTGTGCTGCAACCTCTGCTGTTTGTAATATATATAAATGATCTAGATGTAAATGTGGATGGGATGGTGAGTACGTTTGCTGATGAACTGGGAATACTTGCTGATAGTGAGGAATCCTGTCAGAAGATTCAGTAGATGTAGATCAGCTGCAGAAACAGATGGAGAAATGGCAGACGGAGTTTGATCCAAGCAAGTGTGAGGTGTTGCGCTTTAGAAGGTTGTAAGTTGTAAGTATGAAGACCCTTCTGGCGTTGATGTGCAGAGGGATCTTGGAGTCCAAGTTCATAGCTCACTGAACATGGCTGCACAAGTATATACGGTGGTAAAGAAGGTGAATGGTATGCTTGCCTTTATTGCTACAGGTCTTGATTCAGCTTGAGTTGCTTACAACTCAACAGTATGAACACTGAATTCTCCAATTTTGGGAAACTACAAATCCCTCATCTCTCCGACCCCCCTCCCTCCCTCCCCGCCATTGCTCCATCCCCACCTGGATTTGTACCTATATCTCCCCTCCCCTTCCCTTTCCAACCATATTCCGTCCTCTAACTTCACAAGGGGCATCTCTTCGACCATTTTGTCTCACACCTTCTGTCTTTTCATCTCTGGCCAACCATCTTCACTTTTCACTTTTATCAACCTTTTACCAGTCAGGCTTTGTCCTGTCCCCTCCCCTTTCTTCCAGCTTTCTTTACCCCCTACAATCAGTCTCATGCAAAGTCCCGACCCGAAATGTCACGCAGACATGCTCTCCAGAATGCTGCCTGACCCGCTAAGTTACGGCAGCACTTTGTGCGGCCTCTATTCTTGTCTCCCTGCCCCAGCTGATGAAGACAAGCATAGAATATAACATCTTCACCATGCCCTCGATTCATGTTGCTACTTTCAGGCAACTGTGGACTTGAACCCCAAGTTTGCTCTGTCATTCGCATTCCTTCGTATAGTACCATTTACTGTATATATCTCACACAACCCTAGCCACACTTTCATTTCACCCCTGCCATCAGGAAGAAAGTATAGGAGCCTGAAAATTGTGAGGTCTAGGATCAGGAGCAGCTTCTTCCCTCCAACCATCAGGCTATTAAACACTATACTTCCAAAAAAGCTCCGAACTACATGGACTTGGGGGCATTGTTTTTGCTTTGCACTGTTATTGTTTATTTTATTTTTTTAATTATATATGCTAAACTTTTTTTGATGTTTATTATGATGTTTACATATCTGTTGTGCTGTTGCAAGTATGAATTTCATTGTTTCGTTTTGGGACATATGATAATAAAACACTCTTGACTCTTGATTAATTCACACGTTGTGAGTGCGCTCAATACTGCTATTTTCAATGCTGTATAAAGAAAGATAATGCTGAAATTCCAGAAGTTAAAGCTCAGTGAGTTAAAAGAACACACCCGATATTGGAACATTGCATTAACAGATGTTGTTTTATTCAATTTGTTTTCAATTGAAGAGGTATCCATCTCTTTAAAAAAGCAGCTTTGTATTAATTGCATGTTGTTGGTACAATATAATTACAATGCTTAACTAGAGGAATTCATCAGAGAGACAATAACAATCAGCATAAGTCTATAAGGTCATAATTTTACAAATAAATTGAGTTAAATGGTATCCCAACAATGGCCTAAAGAGAAATCATTATGGCTGTAATATGTACATAAGGGTGGTCTTTAGACTGAGCGTGATTTTCTTTATTGTTCCTCAATTGCACATTTCTCCCATTGCTTTGTGCAGGTGTGTATTTTAAAATATAAATCAACTAAAATGGAAAAAGGACATGTAAATTAACAGATAATTACCCATTTCCAAAGACAACAGTATTTTAAAGTGAAGTGTCAAATGATAGTATGCTTAGATTATGTTGGCTATATTATTAATTGCACAATAGAAACTACAGTACATATCTAGCATTTAAATTTGGAAACATGATTAATAACTGGCACCAATAAGCTTGTCATGTAGCTAAAAGGATTTTGCTTTGATATTCTGTTAGGTTGATCTTTTTTAGTCAGCTTGTGTTCTAGAACACTTATTCTTAGAAGTTACATAATGGGATAATGATCCATTTGGCTGGCGTGGGCACTGGGACTTTTGAACCAGCTGCTATATTGGACTCACGAGAAACTGCAGATGCAGGAATCTCGAACAAAACACAAAGTGCTGGAGGAATCAGAGGGGCAGGCCTTTGCCTCTTACTTCACCCATCTGCAGATCAAGCCTCCTTCACTTCTATCCACCTACCACCTGCCAGGCTTTGTCCCTGCCCCATCTCTATTTTCCAGCTCTCTCTCCAAAACTACAGTCGATCTGGAGAAGGGTTCCAACCCATAACATCGCCTATCCATTCCCTCCCCAGATGCTGCCTGACCCAGCTGTGTTCTTCCAGCACATTTTGCTATATAGAACTCTCAAGGTGGAGTTGCATTGCATTAAATAACATTGCATTTACTTTTGAAAATGATTTTTTTTTTTAATTCCCTGCATTGAAAGGTACACATGCTTGAAGAAATAGCTCAGTAGAGGTTCAATGATTAAGGCATGGATATTTTCATTAACATTCATTCAAATATACCTTTAGATTTATAGCTGCCCACTTCAAAGCCCAATTATAGTCATAGTGATACAGCATGGAAACAGGCCCTTCGGCACCACCTGCCCATGTCCCATCTACACTAACCCACCTGCCTGCGCTTGGCCCATAATCCCTCTCAACCTATCCTACCCATTGATTGGCATAAATATATTAACAACATACCCCTTTGAGATACTTTAGTAAGATGGCAAGTACAGTTGGAAAGTAAAGCAAAGAAGTACCATTTACTTCATCAGGATTTGATGGACCTATTTATTGGTAAAATCTTAAATGTTAAATGCTTTCAACTTTTAAACAAAATATTGTAAAATTCAAAACCCTGAATGTGTATTTGTGTGAACTTGCATTATTCATTGAGGCATCAAGATATACCATATTTTGAACTTATTTTCTCTCTTTCCCAGTTAGTATTGCTTCTCCAGATGGAAAGACAGGCCATTGCATCTTCAGCACCTGAGCTACATGATAATCCTCTGGTGCAGCACTAAGGAGCAGCGTGTGAATGGAGATAGTACACCCTGCTTGAGAGTTACAATCACAAATCTGTTGTAATGGTCTATATTAGTAAGATTAAATGAGAACTTACCAGTTTGAAGTTTGATCTTTATTATATGAGGAGTTGCGATGAGGGATTTCGTGAAGACCACGCCAGCACGCATGTGCAACATTCTTCAAAGCAGCGGTGTGGAATCACAGATAACAACAATGACTGAAGATAGTAAGATTTGTCATTCAAATGTCATTAGAAACGGGAACAGTGCCGGAGGATTGGCGTACTGCGCATGTTGTTCCATTGTTTAAAAAGGGTTCAAAGAATAAACCTAGCAATTATAGACCTATTAGTTTGACGTCAGTGGTGGGCAAATTAATGGAAAGGATACAGTCAACATGGATTTGTGCCTGGAAGGTCATGTTTGACAAACCTTCTTGAATTTTTTGAAGCAGTAACTAGGGAAATTGATGAGGGTAAAGCAGTGGATGTTGTCTATATGGATTTCAGTAAGGCCTTTGACAAGGTTCCCCATGGAAGGTTGGTTAAGAAGGTTCAATCTTTGGGTGTTTAATGGCGGAGTAGCAAGATGGATTCAACAGTGGCTGAATGGGAGATGTCAGAGAGTAATGGTGGATGGCTGTTTGTCAGGTTGGAAGCCGGTGACCAGTGGGGTGCCTCAGGGATCTGTGTTGGGTCCACTGTTGTTTGTCATGTACATCAATGATCTGGATGATGGGGTGGAAAATTGGATAAGTAAGTATGCAGATGATACTAAGATAGGTGGTGTTGTGGATAATGAAGTAGATTTTCAAAGTCTACAGAGAGATTTGGGCCATTTGGAAAAGTGGGCTGAAAGATGGCAGATGGAGTTTAATGCTGATAAGTGTGAAGTGCTACATCTTGGCAGGACAAATCAAAATAGGACGTACATGGTAAATGGTAGGGAATTGAGGAATGCTGTGGAACAGAGGGATCTAGGAATAACTGTGCATAGTTCCCTGAAGGTGGAATCGCATGTAGATAGGGTGGTAAAGAAAGCCTTTGGTGTGCTGGCCTTTATAAATCAGAGCATTGAATATAGGAGTAGGGAAGTAATGTTTAAAATTGTACAAGGCATTGGTAAGACCAATTCTGGAGTATGGTGTACAATTTTGGTTGCCTAGTTATAGGAAGGATGTCAACAAAATAGAGAGAGTACAGAGGAGATTTACTAGAATGTTGCCAGGGTTCCAGCAACTATGTTACAGAGAAAGGTTGAACAAGTTAGGTCTTTATTCTTTGGAGCACAGAAGGTTAAGGGGGGACTTGATTGAGGTCTTTAAAATGATGAAAGGGATAGACAGAGTTGGACGTGGATAAGTTTTTCCCATTGAGGGTAGGGAAGATTCAAACAAGAGGGCATGACATGAGAATTAAGGGACAGAGGTTTTCGGGTAACGTGAGGGGGAACTTCTTTACTCAGAGGGTGGTGGCTGTGTGGAATCAGCTTCCAGCAGAAGTGGTGGAGGCAGGATCGATTTTAAACATTTAAAAGTAAAGTGGATAGGTATATGGACGTGAAGGGAATGGAGGGGTATGGTCTGAGTGCAGGTAGATGGGACTAGGGGAAATCAAATGGTCGGCACGGACTGGAAGGGCCGAGAGGGCCTGTTTCCGTGCTGTAATTGTTATATAGTTATATAGTTATTTAAGAGACTCTAATATCAGTTGACCTTATGATAGAGGGTTGGGAGCGGAGGGCACAAAATCCCTCATCGCAACTCCTCATCAAATAAAGGTCAAACTTTAAACAATATTCCTCCATCAGTAATTACGGCAGTGTGTGAGCATGGACATGGTCCAGGGCATGGAATCACAGAGCTTTGAAATCTTCACAAAGTCACGTGACTCCGAAGTAAAATAGTAAGATTAAACGAGAACTTACCAGTTTAAAGTTTTTTTTTTTGTTTTTTTTAAATATTTTTATTATAGAAACAAAATAATAACAAAGTACATTATTTTACAATGATGAAAATACATGATATTAATGATATATTCATATTAACAGTACAAATATATCATTAATATCATGTATTTTCATCATTGTAAAATAATGTACTTTGTTATTATTTTGTTTCTATAATAAAAAATATTAAAAAAAAAAAAAAAAACTTTAAACTGGTAAGTTCTCGTTTAATCTTACTATTTTACTTCGGAGTCACGTGAGTGACTTTGTGAAGATTTCAAAGCTCTGTGATTCCATGCCCTGGACCATGTCCATGCTCACACACTGCCGTAATTACTGATGGAGGAATATTGTTAACGTATTTCAGACTTGAACAAGCTGAAAAATAATAACATATTTGTTAATACAAACAATAAACCCCTGAACTAGGGGACAAACGTTTAGGGAACAGCACTTAAACTGACTTTGCAAACGTTGCGGGAGCGGCCACAAGTTTGTTATAAAAACGCTGAAATATAGCTTCACTGGCCCAGCCCGCTATTGCGAGGACATGATCCATGGGTACCCCCATGGTCCTCGCCGCTGATATGTATGCAGCCCTGGTAGAATGAGATTTTAAAATGTTAGTGTCTTACCTGCTGCACCGAATACTACCCTGAGCCACCTGGAGATAGTCTGGACCGTCACCCTGTTATGTGGGTTTTCATGGCTGATAAACAGACCCATCTCCATATTCTTGATCGTGTGTGCGACGTTAATATAATGTTGGATATAGGTAGCTATACAGAGTCTTATATCAACGAGGTATGCTAGGAATTCCATTTTCAGTCCTGTAGTCCCAGGTCTGTGTTGTTTAAGCAACTCATCTATAAAGAAAGTCACTTTATTGGGGGTCGAGACCATTCTATCCAGTTTTAGTTTCTGTAGAGTCTGGACCCGTTGTGCTGTGGTCAGTGCCATTAACATCACCACTTTGAAGGTGAGTTAGTCCAATGGTAAATCCGTCATAGGCAGCCAGCTCCTGAGTAGGGTCAACACCCCTATATCCCAGGTAAATTATATCGTGGTCGGGGAGGGTTGGAATTGAATACACCCCTCATAGATTGGATACCAGCTGGTGAGATCCCACTCCAATGTTGAGATAGGATGACAGTGCTCTCATGGCACTGTTACGGCACTGTAACTGAGGGCCTCATCAGAATGAAGGCCCGCGAGGAATTCCAGCACATTGGAGATCGTAGCAGAGTTGTAGGTGGTCTTGGTCCGACCTCAGAAGGCCTCTTATTTCCTTATGTGGTGAGGTACTGTTTCCTTGTGGACTCTCTGCACGATGCTGTTATGATGTCCATGGTTTTTGATGACAGCCCGAATTTCAGTAGTGGCCTCTTCAGAACCTGCAAGCCAACAGGTTCAGATGACCATAGCATGGATGATTTTTCCCTGTTATGGGATTAGTCACCAAATTCGGGTATTTGGTACCCTGTGCCCATGGTTCTTTTATCATGTTGAGGACCAGCGGGTACCATGGTTGTGTGGGCCAGTCGGGTATTATCAGCATACCTGTTGCAGAATCTAGTTGATTTTTCTGCAATACCCGACTAATGAGGCAGAATGGGGGGAAAGCATAGAGACCCCATGTCCCCTAATGTAGCGAGAACGCGTCCATCGCCACTGCCCCAGGACCTGGTTCCCAAGAGACATATGTTGGTATCTGATGGTTCAACTTGGATGCAAAAAAGGTCGATATCTGGTGTTCCATATTTGGCTATAATTTTAGCAAATATTTGGGGGTTCAACATCCACTCGATGTCGTTATTAAATACTCGTGACCTGGCGTCTGCTACTGTATTGAGCTTACCCGGAAGGTACGCAGCTGATATCCAAACATTTTTTTCAATACACCAGAGCCAAATTAAATTTGCCAATTAATCACAAGATATTGACTTGATACCACCCATATGGTTTAAATACGCCACCACAGTGGTATTATCTATTTGAAGATGGACATGCGTATGATGCAGATTAGTGCAGTAAGCCCGCAGCCCATGACATGCTCCCAGCATTTCCAAATGGTTTACCTTGTGATTGAAGAAGAGTAGACTCATGCAAATCCCATCTGCCGCCACAACTGGAAGTGGTGTCGGTAGTTCCCAGCCCTGGGTGCTTGCGTCGGTTTGTAACACAACTGATGGGTTTGATATAATGATGGGATTAAACAATCACAAACATTGCTAATCCACCATTGTAGCTCAATTTTGCCTTGTTTGGCAGCTGCATAGGCCTGTCAAAATGTCCAGCATTCACTTTTAATGCTGAGATTTTGCTCTTTGCAAGTTTTGATAGTGTAACTGCCCAAATTGTGCAGCTGGAATATAGCTACAAGCTTCCCAATCACCTTAGCAGCATGTCTAATAGTCGGTTTTCTGGTGCAAGCAAGGCTGTTACATGCCTCTATTATATCTGTTGCTCGTTCCCTAGGATAGTGACAATCAAAAACCCCATGCATCCCAGAATGTACGCAACCTCCCTTCTACTTGTGAGGTTATACATGCATCACTCCCAAGAGAACCAGACTCCCTTACCTCCATGGTTACCGGCGGGCTTGATGCTCTGGGCTTTTGTGTTCGTTGTGTTGCTGGGATGTGGGGTTGGCGCATCTTCCACGCTGGTTGCTGTGGGCCCTGTCCTAAAAAAGGCTTTTGTTGATAGGGTGCGACCGGTGGATAGGTTCTGGTTGCCCTGTCGGGTTGAACCCGAAACCTGTTAGATGTAGCTTAAGGATGCTGTCTGTGATACGCCGGTGGCCTGCTCGAGGATGGTGGTTTCTCAACCCGACCGCTTTTACCTCCTCGTCCAGGTCTTTTACCTGATTTGACAGGTTTTCACAGAACAGCTGTTTCGGTGGCGGCGTAGCAGAGGCTTTGCACAAACCCCCCGAATGTTGGGTTATGAGTTGGGCGGATGGAGCTCTCGCGAAAGCAGTTTATTTCTTAATGTGTATTGCACAGCAACGCTAGTGCATCCATTTGCTCCTCCGTCATGTCTGTCCCGTCTATGGATCTGGCAAAGGCAGTAATGCCTGAGGTCAACAATTTCAGGAGTTTCTGTATTTTTAATTCCTGAGCCCTGATCCCAGGACTGCCCCAGATGGGTGGACATTGAGCGACACACAATTAGCCGGAGCTTGTACTTGTTTGTAGCCTCCATGAGCACCTGTTCCTGCAGCTGGTGTGTGGTTGAGTAATTGATGCTGGCCGCTAGTTTGGGCTGAAGAGGTTGCCCTGATTGCTGATTGGGCGAATTTTGACACTACTTCCAGTAGTTCCTCTTCAGACATCTCTGGCAACATCGGTTCTTGCGCCAACCCCTCTTCAAAGTCACCTAACGGCTGACATCTGGCACTCCCATTTGATAAGGGAGAGATATTTGGTGGTTCTGCTGTGTGTCTCCTAGATCCTAGGGACACACGCTCTTGATGGAGAAGGTCCCGTTCAAGCAACTGCTCGACCATACGCTCCATACGAGCCATGCGACCGCCGCCGCATCTGCGGACGACAAGTCGACTTCCCCCAGGTTCTCCAGAACTACTGGGGCTTCTGCCAATGGACTGCACCTCGTCGAGGTGATATCTAGGGTACGTTGGCAGGTAGTCGCTGCCTGCCGCTCCTGCGGGGCTACACGACTCCCGCGCGGACTTGCCGCTAGTCCGCCGTCTTCCGGACTGTAGCGGTCCGCCTGTCTGGATGACAGAAGCGGAGATGAGTCGGTGACGGCCACCTCAGCGGGGCCACACGACCGAAATACACTGCCATCGGCCTGCACTCTGGCAGCCTGCCCCAGTGGTGATAGAAACATAGAAACATAGAAATTAGGTGCAGGAGTAGGCCATTCAGCCCTTCGAGCCTGCACCGCCATTCAATATGATCATGGCTGATCATCCAACTCAGTATCCCGTACCTGCCTTCTCTCCATACCCTCTGATCCCCTTAGCCACAAGGGCCACATCCAACTCACTCTTAAATATAGCCAATGAACTGGCCTCAACTACCCTCTGTGGCAGAGAGTTCCAGAGACTCGCCACTCTCTGTGTGAAAAAAGTCTTTCTCATCTCGGTCTTAAAGGATTTCCCCCTTATCCTTAAGCTGTGACCCCTTGTCCTGGACTTCCCCAACATCGGGAACAATCTTCCTGCATCTAGCCTGTCCAACCCCTTAAGAATTTTGTAAGTTTCTATAAGATCCCCTCTCAATCTCCTAAATTCCAGAGAGTATAAACCGAGTCTATCCAGTCTTTCTTCATAAGACAGTCCTGACATCCCAGGAATCAGTCTGGTGAACCTTCTCTGCACTCCCTCTATGGCAATAATGTCCTTCCTCAGATTTGGAGACCAAAACTGTACGCAATACTCCAGGTGTGGTCTCACCAAGACCCTGTACAACTGAAGTAGAACCTCCCTGCTCCTGTACTCAAATCCTTTTGCTATGAAAGCTAACATACCATTCGCTTTTTTCACTGCCTGCTGCACCTGCATGCCTACTTTCAATGACTGGTGTACCATGACACCCAGGTCTCGCTGCATCTCCCCTTTTCCTAATCGGCCACCATTTAAATAATAGTCTGCTTTCCTGTTTTTGCCACTGATCCGGTACCTTCCGCTCCTGCGGGGCTCCCCGACTTCACAGCAAGTACGTCACCGGTCCGCGATCTGGCAGACTTCTCCGGTGGCATGTCGATGCCGGCCGCTGCAGCGGGGCTACTCGACCTCGGTGTGGCTTTCCCCCCTGGTCTACCCTCTGGAGACCTGTAACAGAGGGGAAACAGAACGTGCCGTTGAACGAGGCACGGGTTTACGCACCTGTTTGCCGCTGGCCCGGTGATGTTTGGGTAATAGCGGTAGGGAGTCAGGGTCTTGCCTACCCTGCTCCCGCACGGTGTTCCTACCACCATGTGGTTCCATAGGCTCCCCGATTTCCGCGTTCTTATCCCGGCCCGCGGAGCGGGTGCTGCCGATGTTGTGGGCAGCTCCAAGGTTAGTGGCCGCTGACTCCCATCCGAAGTCCCGTGGCCCTTGGAGGCATGCTTCGATGCCTTCATTCTGGTCTCCATCCATCGTTTCTGTAAGCAAAGTCTACTACAGAAGCTAAGCAACTCAAGGTTAGTATAACTTACCTGAGGCCTTTTTGAAGCTGCCGGTGGAGGAGCGCACTCCCCCACCCCCCAGCTCCCATGGTGACCGGACTCTCATGCGGGAATATATACTCCCGCTAACGGCAAGTCTCCCGCCTATGTTGTGAGTCGTGGGCCCAGCTCTGTATTCGCTACCTCTACCGGGTAGCGTTGCCGTCAGTCCGCGGTATTCCTGCAGCGTTGAGTCGGAACTCCTGCTCTGCCTTCGCGACCCGCGAATGGCAGTCACCGAGCCCGGACTCTCCTGGGTCACGGGCTTGCCCGACTTCCGGGTAGTGTTGCCGTCAGCCCGCGGTGATCCTGCGGGCTGAGGTGTTGAGTCGGGCTGCCGCTCTGCCGTCGCTACCTGCAAACAGCGAGTCTGTAAGCCCAGACCCTGCCGGGTCAACGGGCTGCCCAACTTCCCGGAGAATTCACGACATCAGTCCGCGGTGATCCTGCGGGCTGCGGTGTAGAGTCGGGCTGCCGCTCTGCCGTTGCTACAAATGGCGAGTCTGTGAGCCCGGACCCTCCTGGGTCAATGGGCTTGCCCGACTCCGGTCTGTTACTGCCGCTGCTGAGTGCCCGCATCCAATGTCTGCAGTCAATCTCGAAGTGGCCCATGGAGTACTCTGTTACACAGAGTCCCTGGTGGTGAAGAAAAACCCGACCGCGGGTTAGTTTAGCTTACCTGCAGGTCCGTTGCAGTAGAGGAGCGACGCTACTTCCTGCCTGTCGCTTCGCATGCGGTCGACGATATGCCGCGCATGTGTGCTGGCGGGGTCTTCACGAAGTCACTCACGTGACTCCGAAGTAAAATAAATAGTTCTGAGCAATTTTAAAAGATCAGATGTTATAAGTCATGTCATAAGTAATAGGAGCAGAATTAGGCCATTCGGCCATCCAAGTCTACTCCGCCATTCAATTATGGCTGATCTATCTCTCCCTCCTAACACCATTCCCCTGCCTTCTTCCCATAACCCCTGACACTCATACTAATCAAGGATCTATCTATCTCTGCCTTAAAAATATCCATTGACTTGGCCTCCACAGCCTTCTGTGGCAAAGAGTCCCTCAGATTTGCCACTCTCTGACTAAAGAAATTCCTTCTCATCTCCTTCCTGAAGACACTCTAGACACTCCCACTAGTAGAAACATCCCCACAACATCCACTCTATCCAGGCCATGTTTTTTCGCTGTCCTGCCAGGCATTTCTCCCCCATTTAGTGGGACATTTAACAAGGTCCCACCTGGGACGCCAGTCCAGAAGGTTAAGGCACATGAGATTTAAGGCCAGATGGCTAAGTGGTATTTGGCATGGTAATGGAGATGTCATAAAGATTGGTGGTATTGTGGTTGTATAATGCCCCTGTCCCTCTTAGGAAACCTGAACGGAAACCTCTGGAGACCTTGCGCCCCACCCAAAGTTACCGTGAGGTTCCCGGAGGTTCCGGTCACACTCCATGAGTCACCAGAGGTTTTGGTCACTTGCCTGGAAAGCCCCGACCGAAGCGTGAGCTGCATCTACTGACCAAAGATCCTACAGGATCTTTGCTACCGACCACACACACACACACAAACACATCGCGAAGGTGGGGGCCAGGGCTAACGGAGTAGCGTTGTCAGCGCGATGAAGAGGAAGATAAACGGCTGCCACAGAGCACGGTAAGTCCTTTTGAGAACTCGGGAGGGAGGGAGAGAAGCAGAAAGAAGGGGAGAGAAGGACAGAAAAAGGGAGAGAGGGGGAGAAGGGGGGAGAAGAGGAGAGAACGGGGGGTGGGGGGGGGGGGGGAGAAGGAGTGGAGACAGTTTTAAGAAGTTTAATAAAGTTAGCGGGCATTTTACCTTCCGGCGGATCTTCTAGGTCCTGAAAACCAATGATCCAACAGGATCTTTGCTGAAAACTCCAATGAGCCAATCAAAATGGTCAGTCAGCGAAGGAGATTGCCTTCAACTGCCTGTAAGAAAATAGCAACCCCACTCCTCTGGCTTCGACCAAATGGCAACCTATTTTTAGTCGAGGCCGTTTTTTGTTTTTTTTTAATAATCGCAGGAACATAGAAGAAGCCACGACTACGTAGAAACCACTTTCCACCATTAGGGAGAGTGACCGGAACCTCCGGGAACTGCACGGAACCTTGGGTGGGGCGCAAGGTCTCCAGAGGTTTCCGTTCAGGTATCCTAATGCCCCTGTCCCTTAGGAAACCTGAACGGAAACCTCTGGAGACTTTGCGCCCCACCCAAGGTTTCCGTGCAGTTCCCGGAGATTTTTGTCCTCCGGCTAGCATCCCAACCAGCTTCGACTAAAAAATTACCAATTTTTAAAACGGAATCCACTTTCGACCATTAGGGAGATGATAAAAGCCTCCAGGAACCTCCGGGAACCTCCAGGAACTAAACAGAAACCTTGGATGGGGCACAAATTCTCCAGAGGTTTCCGTTCAGGTTTCCTAAGTGGGACAGGGGCATAAGTGTGATAGGGGCATTAGGCTACAGCTGGTTATAGATCAGGTGGAAATTTGGGTGGAACATTGGCAGATTGAATTGAATCCTGATTAACATGATGCATTTTTGGAATTTCTATGGGGGTGGGCTATACATAATAAATAGTAGTGCCCTTGTCGAAGTTTAAAGTTTGGCTTTGACCAAGCAAGGATCATTTATGAATGCAGAAGTGTTTCTTGCAAATACTCAGGATGTTCATGAGGATGATCAAGGACCCTCACCGTCTTGGCTGAGCTTGCATTTCACATCTGACATCAGGAAGAAAGTACAGGAGTCTGAAAACTGTGCTCTCCAGGTTCAGGTATAGCTTCCTCCCTACAAGCATTAGTCTCTTGAACACTACAAACACCAACTAAACTACGAACTGCAAACTGTCTTGCTTGCACTAGGGACTTTGAGCTTTTGTTTTCACTAAAGTTTTTTTTTAATTTCTTGAACTTTATTTTGTTATTGTATTCTCTATGAGTACAGTGTTTACAGACCTGTTATTCTGCTGCAAGTAAGAACTTTATTGTTCCGTTGTCAGTAAATATGATAATTAAATACTCTTGGCTCTTGACACTACACTGAACGCTTGTGTTGTAAGATCCAAGTATATTTTAAATGCTATTCTTCTACCTGCCCCCAACTAGTTCCTCTGGTAGCTGATTCCATATACCCACCTCACTCTGAGTGATGATGTTGCCCCTTAGGTTCCTGTTAAATCTTGCCCCTCTCACCTTAAACCCATGTCCTCTGGTTCTTGATTCCCAGACTCTGGATAAGAGTATGCATTCAATTGCCCTCATGATTTTATACACCTCTGTAAGATCGCCTCTCAGCTTCCTTCACCAATGAATAAAGTCCTAGACTGCTCAATCATTCCCTAGAGCTCCAGCCTTCTGAGGGGCACAGTGGTGCAGCAGTAGATTTGCTGCCTTCCAGCGTCAGAGACCTGGGTTCGATCCTGACTATGGGTGCCGTTTGCATGGAGTTTGCACATTCTCTCTGTGACCATGTGGGTTTTATCTGGGTGCTCTGGTTTCCTCCCACACTCCAAAGATATGCAGGATTGTAGGTTAATTGGCTTCTGTAAATTGTAAATTGACTGTTCATAGACTTCAGTTCAGACTTCAACACGATAGTCCCCAACAGACTTGCCGAGAAGCTGCTGGAATTGGGGCTGAACACCCCCCTTGTGCCTGGGTCCTGGACTTTCTCTCCACCAAGCCCCAGGTAGTCAAGATGGGAGGAAATACATCGAAGTCCCTCACCCTGAGCAAAGGATCTCCCCAGGGTTGTGTCCTCAGCCCCCTACTGTACTCCCTGTACACACATGACTGTGGCTAGGTTCAGCTCCAACTCTATAATCAAGTTTGCTGATGACACTGTGGTGGTGGGCCTGATCTCCGATAATGATGAGAAGGCCTACCGGGAGGAGGTGGCTGATGTGGCACTCTGGTGTCAGGACAACAGCCTCCTCTTGAATATCAAAAAAAACAAGGAGCTGATCTTGGACTTTAGGATGGGACATCATCTGAGGACGTACACACCAATGAAGATAAATGGGGATACTGTGGATAGGGTGAGCTGCTTTAAATACCTGGGAGTCCACATCTCAGAGGATCTGACATGGACATCACACGCTGCAGCACTGGTGAGTAAGGCAAGGCAGTGCCTTTACCACCTCAGGCAATTGAGGAAATGCAGAGTGTCTCTGAGGATCCTCCAGTGCTTCTACTCAGCGGCTGTGGAAAGCATCTTGTCCGGAAACATCACGATTTGGTTTGGGAACTGCTCTGCCCAGGACAAGAAGGCTCTGCAGAGAGTAGTGCGCTCGGCCGAACGCACTGTGGGAACTACACTCGCCCCCCCTTCAAGAACTATACATTAGAAGGTGCAACTCCAGAGCCGACAAGATCATGGGAGACCCCTTCCACCCCAGCAATGGACTGTTCCAGCTGCAACGGTCAGGCAAACACCTCCGTTGCCATGCTGTGAAAATGGAGAGGATGAGAAGGAGTTTCTTTTTCTTCCCAGAGGCCATTAGGACTTTAAACTCCTATCTCACCAGGGACTAAACTACTGTACCATTTTACTGTTGTGTGTTTTTTTTAAAATTGCTGTTTTTTTTCTTTTTTTCCTCCCACAACTATGTAATATGTAAATATGTGTTTCTGTTCCATTCTGTTTTCTAGTTTTATTTTGCACAATCCACAAGCATTGCCACTTTTCTTTTCACTGCACATCTCTCATGCATATGGACGAATAAACTTGACTTGACTTGACGTGACTGTGTAGGTGTGTGTGGGATAGTGCTAGAGTGCAGGGTGATCACTGGTTGGTGTAGATTCAGAGGGCCGAAGGGCTTGTTTCCATGCTGTATCTTTAAATCTCTAAGGTCCCGGGAAAATGCACATAAATATTATCGGTACTCTTTTCCTAGAGCAGCATGAAGAAATGCACGGTGATGCAGCGGTAGAGTTGCTGCCTTCAGGGCCTGTCCCACTTGGGCATCATTTGCGCGTAATTTACGCTACATCATTTACGGATCATGACGCACGACAAGTGCGTCGTGAAGCGCATGTGATGCACGCATGGCGCGTGGTGATGTAGGCAGTGACGCGCGGACGTCCGCGGCGCCCCGGGATTTGGAGATTCTCTTGATGCGCAAATGATGCCCAAGTGGGACAGGCCCTTTACAGCGCTTGCAGGGCCAGAACCCTGGGTTTAATCCCGACTACGGGTGCGGTCTATACAGAGTTTGTTCATTCTCTCTGTGACCGCATTGGTTTTCTCTGAGATTTCCTCCCACACTTCAAAGACGTTTGTAGGTGGATTGGTATAAGTGCAAATTGTCCCTAGTGTGTGTAAGGTAGTGTTAATGTGCAGGAATCGCTGGTTGGTGCAGACTCGGTGGACCAAAGGGCCTATTTCTGCGATGTGTCTCTAAACTAAACTAACCTTAACTAAACTAAAAAAATGCAGCTTCCTTTATACTTTATTTCCCCTTTATGTATTTCTCTCATACATTCAAGATGCATTTCTCTGTGCATACCCATCAGCCATAGTCTGTATCTTGTCCTTACACAATTATCCACTGAATACTCCCCAGGAGAATCCCCAGCTAAATAACTAGCACTGGGCCACCATTTGCACTGTTTCCGTAACTGAGTAATCTGCGACTATGTGGTTTCCCCCTTGACACTTGTTTAACCTTTAACCTCCGCCCCGATGTCTCTGTCATCTCAGTCTTCCGAGGCTAACATCAGAGCTCCCTTTTAGAGGGCAAATCCACAAAAACCATCTGGCCCAGCCATCATACCTGCTGAGTACAAAGGACCCATGCAGTCCTATGGGCGGCACAGTGACACTGTGGTAGAACTGCTGCCTCACAGTGCCAGAGGTCTGGGTTGGATCCTGACTATGGGTGCTGCTGGGCGAGTTTGCACGTTCTCCTTCTGATTGCATGGGTTTTCTCCGGGTGCTCCAGTTTCCTCCCACATTCCAAAGATACGCAGGTTTGTAGGTTAATTAGCTTCTGTAAATTGCCCTAGTTTGTAGGATAAAACTAGTGTACAGGTGATCGCTGGTCAGTGCAGACTTAATTACCAAAGATTGGATAAGTACATTGAGGGAGAGAATGTAACTGGAGAGTGAATGTGCACCCCCCCCCCCCCCCCCCCCCCCCCCCCCCCCAGAAACCAAGGGGATAAATTCTGTGTGGAGCCGCAAGAGATGGGCAAGGTCCTCAATCAGTATTTCTTCCGCTTTTACTATGGAGAAAGGCATGAAAACTGGGGAACTTGGGACAATTAATGGAGATGTCTTGAAGACAAGTCTGAATTACCGTCAAGGAGGTGCTGAATGTCCTAAGGCATATAAAGGAAGATAAATCTCCTGGGTCTGATAAATATCCAAGGGCTCGAGGAGGCTGAAGAAAAAATGTGTGCGCCCTGACTGAGATTTATGAATCATCATTAGACACAGGTAAGGTGCCAGATGACTTAATGTTGTCTCTACATTTAAGAAGGTAAACCTTAGGAACTATAGACCAATGAGCCTAATATCTGTGGTAGGTTAGTTACTGGAGAGTATTCTGAGCGATGAGATATATTTGCATTTCTTTAGACGGGGCCGATTAGTGATAGCCAGCATGGGTATGTAAGCTGATGAGAACAAAGCCACAAATGTTGTCTATATGGACTTCAGCAAGGGCAGTTGATAAGTTTCCACATGGTGTGCAGCGCTGGTAAATTATATCACATGGGGTCCAGGGAGAACTAGCCAATTTAACAGTTCCTTGATATCTGTAGGAAGAATGGCACAATAATTAATGTATCTGTATTTAAGATATTTGCATCTTCTGTGGCATGCAATTCAGTAGGCACTGAGGAGTGATGGAGAAGCAAGATGCAAGAAACAATGATTAGATCTGAAGAACCAGTGACAGCATTCCCTCTCTCCCCAGGAGGAAGGGAATGTAATAGGAATATTTTACCCCAGTTCTGCTGCCACAAATAGCTTTCGTTTGGTTTATTGTCATGTGCACCGAGGTACAAACAAAAAACAATGTGCGTTTGATTAACAAAGGTATTGAGTACTGCGTGAAACCAATGGGTTAGACATGGCACTTGAATATAAATGTATGATCTTAACAACTTGTTTAAGCTCACTTAACTTTTTACAGTGTAGCATCAATGACCCATTTGCTAAATTCATGCCATTGACCTCGACAACTGTTTGCTCTAGCTTTTGAAAACGTGCAAGTCTGTGGCTTCTTCCAGATTCAAGACACCACTGTTAACCCTGGCCAAATTGGTGAGGGTAGGACCATAACATTGAGTAAAGGCTTCTGGGCTGCTAGGCCATTTGGTTAATTTAAAAGTGCTTTCTGCAGAAATGGGACAAGCTGCAGAATGGTGCCAGTTTGTCTAGAGCCTAGATCAGAAATGCAGGAAGAGAAGAGGAACATCTGCAGACCCTGAAAATTAGGTGCAAAATGCATAGATTGGATTGGATGAATGCAAACCAGACAACATATTGTAAATAATGTTGCAAAACTTTACTTTGCTGGATGTAGATTGGATTAAGTATTGAGCCTTGTCTGGTTTTCTTCCATATCAGGGCACATGTTGCGATGTTTATTTCCTCTGAGTAACATTGTTTGAATACAATGTATTAGCCACTGTATTATTGGGTTAGGGAAATGTCTGTCATGTATGGGGTTAATCGATATTTGTTATTGGATTGTAAAGAGACCACCCCTATGTGGTTCGGCCACTCAAGGTCCGGGGACCTATAAAAATTCACTACCACAAGGTCCCGTGTCGACCTTCTGGGAGAGCGCTTAGGACTGCGTGACCTTCTGCAGTGTCTCTATTTGAGCAAGGCCAAGAAGGCTTCATCGGGCAGATACAAGGATTGAACCCGTGGTGGTTAAGTACAGTAGTGGGTACTGTAATTATGTTTTGTCAAAATAAAGTTTAGATGCGCAAGTGCTTGACTCGGTGATCTTTGACTGAAACTAGACTGGGGGGAAGCTTAGAACAAGCAATTTACACCACGGCTTTATCCAACAAGACTCCAGTGTAGTGTCCAAAAGATCAGGCAGCTATTGGGTGTACTCTGTCTCTTCAGGAAACACAATCATCATTACAATGACCTTGAACTGGTACTTGCAACTCATGAAATTGTGCACCCTGCTGGTACAGTAAGGCAAGCTACAACTCAGCCAGTACTGGCTGAATGCTAAAATATTTAGAACGAGCAAACTGTGTGTGTTCAATGCACTGTTGGCACCACCTCACCCAGTGATCACAACAACTGCTATTGGGTGCGAATCAACATGATCAACTCAAATATTTGCAATTTAAAACTAGCCATGTGCTTTCCAGCAACCAGTAAGCCAAATAAATGAAAACACAAATATGTTAAGAAGGATAGTTTGGATAACTAAGAATTTCTTTACAACTTAATGAATTTCAGCTTTTTTTCCATGCTACTAGTTCTGTAATACAGGTTGAAGCTTGAGTTTGGAAATAAATATAAATGTTAGAGATATTCTGATCATGGCTTCACTCCTGACAAAACATTTGACAGGTTCAAAGTCAGTCAAAAGAGTTTATTGTCATGTGTCCCTGGCAGGACAATGAAATTATTTATTTGCATAGCACAACAGAACATAGTAGACATTGACTACAATTATATACGTAAATACACAAATTAATTAATAAATTAATAAAGTGCAAATAACAGATGGAGGGGTATTAATGTTCAGAGTTTTGTCCGAGCCAAGTTTAATAACCTGATGGCTGTGGGGAAGTAGCTATTCCTGAACCGGGTTGTTGCAGTTCTCAGGCTCCTGTACCTTCTACCTGAAGGTAGCAGGGAGATGAGTGTGTGGCCAGGGTGGTGTGGGTCCTTGACGACACTGCCAGCCTTTTTGAGGCAGCGACTGTGGTAGATCCCCTCGATGGAAGGAAGGTCAGAGCCGATGATGGACTGGGCAGTGTTTACTACTTTTTGTAGTCTTTTCCTCTCCAAGGCGCTCAAGTTGCCGAACCAAGCCACGATGCAACCGGTCAGCAAGCTCTCTGCTGTGCACCTGTAGAAGTTAGAGAGAGTCCTCCTTGACAGACCGACTCCCCGTAATCTTCTCAGGAAGTAGAGGCGCTGATGAGCATTCTTAATAATTGCATCTGTGTTCTCTGATCAGGAATGATCTTCACAGATGTGTGAATTTGAAGCTCTTGACCCTTTCAACCATCGACCCGTTGATATAAACAGTACTATGGGTCCCCATCCTACTCCTTCCAAAGTCCACAATCAGTTCCTTGGCTTTGCTGGTGTTGAGGGCCAGGTTGTTGTGCTGGCACCATATGGACAGTCGCTTGATCTCTCTTCTATATTCTGACTCATCCCCATCAGTGATACGTCCCACAACAGTGGTGTCGTCAGCGAACTTGATGATGGAGTTCGTACTATGACCGGCTATGCAGTCATGAGTATAGAGTGAGTACATCAGGGGTCTGGTCACGCAGCCTTGAGGTGCTCCCGTGCTGATTGTTATCGAGTCTGACACATTTCGACCAATATGAACAGACTGTGGTCTGTGAATGAGGAAGTCGAGGATCCAATTGCAGAGGGATGCGCAGAGACCCAGTTCTGCGAGTTTAGTAACCAGCTCGGAGGGGATGATTGTGTTAAATGCCGAGCTGTAGTTAATGAATAACAGCCTGACATATGAGTTTTTGTTGTCCAAGTGGTCCAGAGCGCAGTGGAGGGCCAGCGATATCGCGTCCACCGTTGATCTGTTGTGGCGGTAAGCGAACTGCAGTGGGTCCAGGTTTTTGTCGAAGTAGGAGTTGATTTGCGCCATGATCAACCTCTCGAAGCATTTCATCACCACAGGCGTTAATGCCACAGGTTGATAGTCATTGAGGCACGTCACCTTGCTCTTCTTGGGCACCGGTATTATTGATGCCCTTTTGAAGCAGGTGGGAACCTCAGACCTCAGAAGTGACATGTTGAACATGCACGTAAAAACTCCAGCCAGTTGGTCCGCACAGTTTTTCAGGTTGATCAATGTGTCACAAACAACAGTAGACTACACAGGAGATTGAGAAGTTTAATCGAGAGGGCCAATCTCATCTTTGAAAGAAACTGCATAACTAAACAAAGGAAGACGAAGAGTTTAATCATAGATCCTTCTTCACTGCTCAATCGAGTCTTGAGCAAATCTGAAGCTGTGAGTGGGTTGGTAATGAGTGATCATCCTATTTTGTCACCTTAGGCTTCTGCCTTCTGTTAAATTTCATTAAAATTCTCACATGCAAGTTCAATGTCTCATCTAAAGTACCAGGGGAGGGTTCTTTCAATCAGTTCAGAAGATGTGACTGAAATCCCAAGTAGTACAGTTTTATGATGGCAAACCTGAAGGAAATCTCTCAGTTAAAAAGACGGGCTTTGGTATTATTGATAAGCTTGGACGGTAAACGAGATACATAGATGGTATCTGGCCGACCAAGTCCACACCGACCCTCCATCACCTGAATACTAGTTCTATGTTATCCCACAATGTTATACACACAAGGGGCAATTTGCAGAAGCCAATTACACTGCAAACCTGCACATCTTTGGAATGTGGGAGGAAACGGGAGCACCCAGAGAAAAGCCATGTGGTCACAGGGAGAACATGCAAACTCCGCACTGACAGCACCCAGAGTCAGGATCAAACCCTGGTTTTCGGTGTCGTGAGGCTGCAGCTCTACCGTTGTGCCACTGTGCCATCCATATGCTGTGATACTCTAGAGGTGTATAAGATCATGAAGGAAATAGATAGGGTAGATGCACAGACTATTTTACCCAGAATAGGGGAATCAATAACCAGAAGACATTAGGTTTAAGATGAGAGGGGATGTGTATAAGTCACAAGGGGAGTAGATATGTTGAATGGACAGAATATTTTCCCCTGCATAGGTTTGACGTGAGAGAGAAGAGATTTAGTAGGAACCTGAGTGGTAACGTCTGTACACATAGCTGCCAGAGGAGGTCTGTATAAGAAGGAACTGCAGATGCTGGTTTAAACCAAAGATAGACAAAAAAAGCTGGAGTAACTCAGCGGGACAGGCAGCATCTCTGGAGAAGTGTCTTGACCCGAAATATCACCCTTTCCTTCTCACCAGAGATGCTACCTGTCCCTCTGAATTCTTCCAGCTTTTTTGTGCCTATTACCAGAGGAGGCAGGTATAATAAAAGCATTTAGAGATTTGGATCAATGCAGGTTCATGGGCTTAGCTTAGAAGAGGCCGAATGCTGTATGGCTTTATGGCTTTATGACTCTAACTCTAACTTATCTTTCAACTCACATTCCAAATTAGTACGTGCAAATTCTATTATGTAAATATATTAGACAAATCATTGCACTCAATAATGGTGAAAATGGCAATATAGAATATTGGGATCTTGATCAGTTGAGCAAGTGGGCTGAGAAATGATTAATGGAGTTTAATGCAGATAAATGAGGTGTTGCTTTATACAAAGTTTAACCAAGGCAGGACCTTCACAGTAAATGACAGGGCTATGGGGAATGTTGTATAGCAGAGGGTTCTAGGAGTGCAGGTACATAGTTGCTTGAAAGTGGTGTCACAAGTAGATAAAGTGAACAAGAGGGCTTTCGGCACATTGGCCTTTACCAGTCAGCGTATTGAGTATAGAACTTGGGATTTTACTTCGGAGTCACGTGAGTGACTACGTGAAGACCCCGTCCAGCACGCATGCGCGACATTAGCGTTCATGCAGTGCACCCGCGACGAACGGGAGTTCAAGGCGCTCCCGCTACAAATTGAAAAGTCGGGCCGACAGGTAAGTTTTACCGTGGCCGTGTGTCTTTTTCTCTGTGGTCTGCTTGTTTTCCAGAAAGAATGAGCAAGACCAGAGGAAAGAAGTCTGCAGCTCGCCCCCGTTCGTCCTCCGTTGAGGAATGCTCTTTGGAGGGGGGGCAAGAGGCGGCGTGTATAACTACCGAGCCGAGCCCAGCACCGCTCGTGCTGCCTGAGCAGCGGTCTGGAGGTACCTGCAGCCAGAACCGGGCGGTAGTGTCCGACGATTCGGATGAAGATGCCTCACCGCTCGAGAGCGACACAGGCAGCCGCCTAAGCCGCATGGAACGGCTTATGGAGCAATTGCTCCAGCGAGATCTGCTGAGAGAGCAGCAGCAGCCTCGCCAAGGGAGTTCAGGCACTCCCGCAGTGCCCTTTACGGCACTGGCCATTGCTTCACCTTCTTTTGAAGGCAGCATTGGCGACCAGGTCTGGGCTGGTCAAGAAGAGGGGTCACTGGCTGAAGATATCGGGAGTACGCAGGGTGTACAGGATCAGGAAGAGCTGCTGTGTGTGTGGTCAACCGCTACGTGGCCATTCCACAAGCGGGTCAGCCATTAGAGCCGAAACTTGCAGCCAGCATTAACCACCTGTCCTCAAAACCCCTACAAGAACAGGTGGTCAATGAGGCTCTTGAACTATATACAGCCCCAGTAAATTGTACATCATTGAATGTACCCGCTGTAAACAGCCAAATTTGGGGACATTTGGGGCAGAACATCAGGAACCTGGAGTTAAAGCTCCAGAAAATCCTTAAACTCCTGACTGCAGGAATAACATCTTTATGCTCGGTCCATTGATGGTGCGGACATCTCCACAAATCAGCAAGACACATTAGCTCTGCTGTGCACCACTCAATATGAAATAAACAATTTACGGAAGGAAATTATCAAGCCTGCCCTCAACCCTAAATTTGCGGGACTTTGCAAAACACCGGGTTCAGAACCTCCTATTCTGCTCTTTGGGAAAGACCTGAAGAAGAATCCAAGACCTTTGGTCTCATGAGGGCAGGTTTGGGACCAAGCAGACCTAACAAACCCAGGCGGCAGTACCCCATGGCGTCCACCAGTCGTCGACCACACTATGGGACTGGTGAAAGCTCGGGGTCCGCAACCATTCCCCGTAAGCCTTTTTTAGGCCAGGGCCCAGAGCGGACCCCATGGAAAATGCGCCACCCCCAACAACATCAAGATCAACATCAACCCTCTACAGCCCAGCAGACGCCTCATCGCCCAGTGAAGAGGCAGAAGAAGCACCAATAACCATGGAGGTAGGTGGGTCTGGTTCCTCTCAGCATATGAGCAGTAGGGGCTCTATACTAACAGGGGGGAGATTGCACTTGTTTTTGGATGCATGGGAATCCATCACTAATGACAAGTATATACTCAGCAGCGTTCATGGCTACAAAATTGACTTTGTTCATGAAAACATTCCGCCAGTTCAGCATATACCCAAAAGGGTATTCACTCTCTCAGTCAAAGAGAAACAAGAGGGTCAAGCTGAACCGATGAGGTTACAAGCAAAAGGTGTCATTGAAAGAACAAAACATGAACCTTTGGAATAATATTCTAATATGTCTAATATTTTCACTAAAATCAAAAAAGATGGTGGACGTCGCATCATCATTGACTTAACTACTTTAAACAAGTCTGTCAGGTATATACATTTCAAGATGGATACTTTTGAAACAGCCAGACTATTGGTTTCTAGAGGGTACTTTCTAGCAAGCATTGATTTAAAAGATGCCTACTACTCAGTACCCATACACAAGGAGCATCATAAATACTTAAAATTTATCTGGATGAAATTGGCAATTTAAAGCCTTACCAAATGGGCTAACCTTTGCTCCAAGGCTGTTCACTAAAATCTTAAAACCTGCCTTGGCATTATTGAGGAAACAAAAGCATATAGTCATGGCGTATTTAGACGACATTTTAATAGTAGGGAAAACCTTGGAGACAGCCATTTTGGCAGTAGCAGCCACCAAACGTTTGTTTGAAACTTTGGGGTTTGTCATACATCCAGATAAATCCAATTTTACACCGTCCACTGCCATGGACTATCTTGGATTTACGATTGATACTGTTCACATGATTGTAACTCTGCCGAAGGGGAAAGCATCAGAATTGGCACTATCATGCAACGAACTCATGAATAAACATCAGCCAACCATACGGGAGGTAGCTAGAGTTATTGGCAAAATGGTAGCAGCTTTTCCAGCTGTACAATTTGGGCCTTTGCACTATCAAAATTTGCAAAGAGCAAAAGTGCATGCACTAAAGCAAAACTCAGGTCACTTTGACCGAGCTATGAGTTTAACTGCTGAATCCATTCCAGAGTTACAATGGTGGGCAAGGAACGTAAAGCTCAGCTCCAGTCCCATAATAATCACCAACCCAGTATTAACCATTCAAACGGATGCCAGTGCTTTGGGCTGGGGAGCAAACTAACATGCAATCCAGCACAGGGGGCAGATGGACTAATTTTGAATCATCTTGCCTACAGACACGGGGTATCAACTACTTAGAAATGTTGGGTGCGTTTTATGGGTTAAAAGCATATTCAACTAATACGCATCATGCACATGTCCGGTTGCAATTAGATAATACCACGGTGGTGGCTTATATCAACCACATGGGTGGTGTAAAGTCGATATCGTGTGACAATTTGGCCAACCTAGTCTGGCAATGGTGTGTGTTGAAAGACATATTTGGTTATCAGCAACTTACCTACCAGGTAAGCAAAATACAGTGGCAGACACCAGGTCACGCAGATTCAATGATAACATCGAATGGATGTTAAATCCCAAAATATTTGCTGAAATTACAAAGCAATATGGCACACCAGATATTGATCTATTTGCATCCAGGCTGAATCACCAGGTACCAACGTATGTCGCTTGGGAACCAGACTCTGAGGCAGCAGCAGTTGATGCATTCCCGCTGCATTGGTAGAAAATGTTCTTTTATGCTTTTCCTCCCCTCTGCCTCATCAGTCGGGTATTGCGCAAGATTCAATTGGATTCCGCTTCAGGAATCTTGATAATACCCGACTGGCCTATGGTTTCCCAGTGGCCTTCGACATGGCTGTTGAAACACCGTTGGAATTCCCCAGCAGTCGAGAGTTATTAATCCACCCAGTGTCAGGCATTAGTCACCCGTGCCATGACAGAGTCAATCTCCTGGCTTGCAGATTCTAAAAAGACCTCTACTGGGCCTGGGACTGTCTGAGGACGCCATCAACATGATTACCGCATCCCACCGGGAGTCCACCAGGAGACAATACCTGACCAACATAAGAAAATGGGAACGGTATTGCTCCAAAACAGGAACTATCCACACTACAGCTACAGCCACCAGTGTTGTGGAGTTTCTGGTTGGATTACATCGGGAAGGACTCAGCTACAGCGCCATTAATACAGCCAGGAGTTAGTTGTCAGCTTATTTGGTTCCAGCAGCAGGACAACTGACTTTGGGGTCCCATCCACTAGTGGTCAAAATCATGAGGGGCATTTTTAACACCAATTCCCCTAGGCCTAGGTACACTCAGATCTGGGATGTCAGCATTGTACTGACGTACCTTAGGGGATGGCCACCACCCAGGTCACTCACGCTGGAACAACTTACACTGAAATCAGTCATGCTCATGGCACTAGTGTCAGCTCAAAGGGTACAGTTCCTCCACCTTCTGAGGCTGGACAGCATGACAGAGTCATTGGACTGTATCACATTTCAACATTCAGGGACTGGTCAAACAAACTAGACCAGGTACCACGCCTCCAGTAATGGAGTTCCGGGCATATTTCACCTGACCCACGGTTGTGTGCCAAGACCCATCTCGCCAATTACATAGACACAACATACAACTTAAGAGGGAGAGAAAAATCCATGGATAAGCCACAAGAAGCCTCATAGTCAGGTGACGAGCCAAACCATTTCAAGATGGCTCAAGCAGGTGCTTAAGTCCGCGGGAGTCGATACTATTGTTTTACAAATCTCATTCCACCAGGGCTGCATCTACGTCGGCGGCTAGGCGAATGGATGTGCCTATGGACCATATTCTGGCCAGAGCAGGATGGTCCTCGGAGAGAACTTTCCAAAGGTTTTATAATAAGCCGCTGGCGGAACCTGCTACATTTGCAGACAGAATTTTAGAGTCTGCAGCTAATATTTAATTTAAGCCGGGGGAGCTCTCTGTTTTTTGTTATCATTAATAAACCTTTATTGTTCACAAACAGGTTATTGTTTGATTGTATAACATGCTTCCTCCCTCAAAGGTCTTCAGGCAGTGAGTGAAGCATGAGCTGGTTCACGGTTCGGATTCACAGAGCTTTGAAGTCTTCACGTAGTCACTCACGTGACTCCGAAGTACAATAGTAAGATTAAATGAGAACTTACCAGTTTTGAAGTTTGATTTGTATTTTATGAGGAGTTACGATGAGGGATTACGTGCCCTCGCTCCCACCCTCTATTATACAGATCAACTGGTAATTAAGTTCTTATTTTTTTCTTTACTATATTTATTTCAATTGTTGTGTTTTTTCTGTGAATCCACACCGCTGCTTTGAAGAAATGTCGCGCATGCGTGCTGGACGGGGTCTTCACGTAATCCCTCATCGTAACTCCTCATAAAATACAGATCAAACTTCGAACTGGTAAGTTCTCATTTAATCTTACTATTTTTATGTTACAGCTGTACAAAGCACTAGCGAGGCCACATTTACAGTCCTATATTCAGTTTTGTTCACGCGGCTATAGGAAAGATGTTGTTAAGCAGAAAAGAGTGCACAGAAGATTTACAAGGATGTTGCCAGGACTTGAGGGCCTGAGCTGGAGGGAGAGGTTGGGCATGCTCGGAGCATAGGAGGATGAGAGGTGATCTTATAGAGGTGTATAAGATCATGAGAGGAATAGGTAGGGTTGACGCACAGAGTATTTTACTCCAAGGGCATAGGTTTAAGGTGAAAGGGGAAAGATTTAAAAGGAATCTGAGGGGCAACTTCTTCACACAGAGGGTGGTGGGTATATAGAATGAGCTTCCAGAGTAGGTAGTTGAGACAAAAACTATAACAATATTTAAAAGCCATTTGGACAGAACCATGAATAGGAAAGGCTTAGAGGTATATGGCCCAAATGTGGGGTGGTGGGACTAGTGTAGATGGGGCACCATGATTCCATAACTACATGATTTCATGACTCCCATTTACCTTATCTGCAAAGGATATTTCATTACCTATTTTCTCATTATTGTCCCTCATGACCTTCTTTCTTAAATGTACTTTCATATCCCGTAAACTGATCAAAGGATTTACTTGATCTCTGCTTCTAATGCCCAACATATTCTTCTTCCTGACCTGGGCTCAGTATTGCTCCTGAGACAAATTGGGGCAAACAGCCTCTCTCATTTACTGTTAAGTTCCTCTCTTACGCCATCAGAAATAGCATTACCCCAATGTAATCCTTTAATTTGTGGACCAGTCTAATCTGTCTCCATAACTATTTAAAAACTAATAGTCATGGTAACTTATGGTCATTGATCGCAATATACCTCCCCACAGACACTTCAGCCAGCCTCATTTGCCAAGAAGCGGCCAGGTATCTATATGTTTCAGGTTGAGACTCTTCTACTCGACCCGATACATCACCTATTCCTTTACTTCTGACCCGCTGATTTACTCTAGCTGTTTGTGTCTATCTTCCTTATAAACCAACACCTGCAGTTCTTTCCTACATCTTATGTAATGGAATTGCCTCCCTAAGTCTTTCTGTTTTGTTCCTTTACCTCCTTTAAGATGCTGGTCAAAACTTGCCTATTTTATCAAGCATAGACACAAAGTGCTGGAGTAACTCAGTGAGTCTCTGGAGAAGAGGAATAGGAAGAAAAAGGATGGGTGACGTATCTTTAGACTGGGTGGCGTATCGGGTCGGGACTTTTTTTCCCAGAGGTGCTGCCTGACCAGCTGAGTTACTCCAGCACTTCGGTACATACCAGCATCTGCGGTTCTTTTCTGCCTATATTATCAAGCTTTTGGTCACGTCATAATATCTCAAAAAAATGTGTTTGATAATGCCTCTTTGAAGAACTTCGAAAAGTGCATTTGCAGTGTTCTACAAATAAAAAGTAATTGTTGTTTGTTATATTGTTAAGTAGAAAAAAATAACATTAATTATCACCAATACAAACATCAAAATGCCTCAAACCCACCTTTGTCAACCTCTCCTGTGGCTTTAACAAAGTACATTGTTGCCATGATCAGATTCCCTTTGAATGAAGCTGCACAGCCTGGGGCAGCTGCTCTACTTTGAAATGTACGTAGTGAAATCCTCCATCCTAGTTACCGTGGAGGCTGCTTCCACCCATGATTACCCTCTGGACTTGTTTTTTTGTAAAAGCTGAAAGGATCACCAAATGCCTCAAACTGACGATTAACTGTGGTTTGTAGCTAACTAGAAAAAAGGTCATGTTAAATATTAATTTCAAAGCAAACCTGTGTTCTAAGGTTCAAATTAATTTTTAAAAAGTTCAAAAATGTAATCTTAATGAGCACACTGCAGTTGCTTATTGATTGAAATAACACGTTAACTGGGTAAGAAAAAATATCAGTGAATCCCCCCCAGTTAATTTTACCCGAGTACCAATTATTGTTTAACCCTTCAACTAATAACTAGTTCATTTGAGCTATGCCTCGATACTCTGATGACTTTTTCCTCTTATTTATACAAGGTATTAATGATAATTAATGACAATAAAGTATCATTCATTGATTCATTCATAATGACATCACTACATTTGCACTATCATAGTGGTACTAACAAAATGCAGAGATAAAAATCTTACATTAGAAGCTCACTTAAAAAGGTTTTATTTCTTTGTCAGCTCTTGACCTTTATTCTATCTTTTTTTTTTAAAGAGGCGTTTATTTAAATGGTATGTTAGATGGACTCATCCTAACTAGTGTGAGGGGATGCATTTTAGGGAGTCACGTCGGGGTAGAATATAAACAGTAAATGGTAGGGTTCAGTGTTGGTAGGGCTACTTACCACTGAGGAAGAGAGAGATATAATGACCTAAAAGAAGCCACAGCGGGTAATAGGGCACCAAAGAGGATGCACAACATGGCTTTCCTTCATAGTTTGTGCTATCATGTATAAGGGCTGGAACTTCAACTCCATTACAACTTCACAAAACACTGGTTAGGCTGCACTATTCTGATCATGACACAGGAAGGATGTAATTGCGCTTAAGAGAGAGCAGAGGTACCTTCAAATTCGAGATTATTTGTAAAAACATATACAAGGATATCAAACTCTACCCTCAGATTTATTAGATGAAGGAATGAACAGAAAGGCAGAATTAAGCAATTTAATATCATATTTATATAATATAATTTTAAATATAGAAACACCAACGACAGAGGCAATTAGAAGGGACTGTGAGCACGAATTATTGATAAAAATTCCGAAGGACAGATGGGAAAAAACCTATTATATATACATAAATCTTCGATTAATGTAAGGCATAACTTAATTCAATTAAAAATTTTACATAGATTATATTGCTCGAAAACTAGACTGAATAAAATATTTCCAAACGTTTTCCCCATTTGTGACAAATGTCTAACTCAAAATGCCACTATACACATTCCTTTGTCTCCTGTACAAAACTTCATAAATTTTGGAATGAAATCTTTGGAACTTTTACAAAACTATTTAACATAAAATTGAGCCCAAATACAGAACTGATTATCTTCGGATCAATGGAAGAGGGACATAAGCTAACTTCGTTCCAATAATATCTATTTAATTATGGTTTAATAACAGCAAAAAAACTTATACTTAAATTTTGGAAAAACGCATCCATGCCAACGTTTAAAATGTGGGTTTCAAATAAGTCGGATACGTTCCATCTTGAAGAAATGAGATTCCTCCTATTAGGCACAATAGACCAATTCTTAAAGATTTGGTCTCCTTTTATCAACTTCTTACAAGCATATGGTGCAACATAACCTTAGAAATTAAATGGTTCAGAACCAGGTGACAGGTGGGTAAAGATATTAAATGGGTATATCTCTCCTAATTTCTTTTCCTTCTTTCTTTTTGTTTTATTTCTTTAGCTTCTTCTTTCTGACTCTCTCGCTATTTGTTTCTACTCTGTCTATCTATCTCTTTTTTGGGCTCTTCTTATTATATCTTGAATTAGCACCATCACCATTGCCTACGACACTCTCTATTTTCTTCTTCCTATCAGTTGTTTTATTATTAAATTAAAAATAAGAAGTTGTACAAGAACTGTAATATGTCTGTATGCATCAAGTACTTAGGTACCAGATTACTGTATTTACTTCTAGCAAAAAATTAAAAAAAATTAAAAAGTAAAAAAGAGAGAGCAGAGGAAAGTCACCAGGGTGTTTCCTGGTTTGAATTATGGGGAAAGATTAGAAAGGTTGATCTTGCTTTCCCTCCTTGAATGAAGATGGTGACTGGTAACAATATGAGAATCATAGATTCTACATGGACTTTAGTAAGGCCCATGTCAATGTATTGCATGGTAGGTGTAAAAGATTAGATCACATGGGATCCACGGAGAGCTAACCAATTGGCTTGAAGGTAGGAAACAGCGCATGGTGGTGGAGGGCTGTTATTCCAATTGGAGGCTTATGGTGTGCCACAGGCGTTGATCAGGTCTACAGTTGCTAATTTTCATTAATTTGTGATTTTGAGTGAGAATGTTGGGATAATGGTATAGTCGACAATGAAGAAATGTATCAAAAATTGAAACAGGATAAAGGAACATTGCGCCGAGGAACAGCAGATGGAGTTAAATGCAAGGTTTTCAGTTAAATGCAAGGTTTTGCAAACCAGGACAGGATTTATACAGTAAATGGTAGGGCTTGATGAGTGTTGTAGAACAGGCAGACCAGGATGTGCAGAGATATAATTCCATGAAAGTGCCAACACAGGTGGAGATGGAGGGTGAAGAAGGATGGAGGGGTGATAGAGATATTTAAAATCACGAGGGGTATAGATAAAGTGAACACCCACAATATCTTCCCCAAAATAGTGGAATTTAAAACTAGAGGGTATAGGTTTAAGAAAAAGGGGAAATATTTAAAAGGGATCGGAGAGGCAACTTTTTCACACATAGGGTGGTGCTTACATGTTGCCAGAGGTAGAGCCAGAAATGGATACAATTATGACACTTAAAAGAAATGTAGACAGGTACATAGATTGGAAAGGTTTAGGGATATGGGCCTGGCGCAGGCAGGTGAGACAGGTAGGCCTAGGTGGTTGGACAACTTGGTCAGCATGGCCAAGTTGGGCCAAAGGTCCTGTTTCCGTGCTGTAAACCTCCATGACTTTATGACTCTTGGTGGGAGGGAGTTTTAAAGGAGTTCTGACGAGTGACATTTCCTTTTTAGGAATAGGAATGGGAATACCTTATTGTCACATGTGACTAGGCACAGTGATATTCTTTGCTTGCAGACACAATGTATACAAATAGCAACCACCTACGGCACTGACAAAGTTACAAAGCATGCCGACTCCCCCTTTTGTGGTCCCCCCCCCCCCAACAGTTTCAATCTAAACCTCAAATATTTCACTATTCAATGTGGAGTCAGAATGGAGATGTACCATGCAGATGTATTTTAGTTGTTTAAAGTGTTCATTTGTTGATGTAAATCCCTTGGTTTGCAACTTTAATGGAAGCATTAGCATAGCAGATAGAGTCTTCCATTCAAATTAACTGCATCTCTAACCACACTTCATCTTCTTGCGCTTGAGGCAGCAGAGGTTATGTAACGCCCTCCAGGCGTTGGTAGCCAATTCAATGTCTTATTGTCGAGGGCCGTGAGGTCTACCGCTCCACTAGGGGCGAAAATGACGTGCTGCGCTGTTTGCTGATGTGCCCCACACATGCAGGCTGCTGATGAATGCAGCAATGCAAGTTGTCGTTGAACTGGCCGACCCCTGTACGGAACCGGTTCAGGGCGACCCACTCTTTGCATGGCAGGTCCAAGCCGGGTGGGGCTGCGGTGTTCGGTGCAACAGTGAATTGAGGAGGTCGCAAAGTCTGTTCACAGCTCGTTCTCCATGCTCCTAGTGTGTTGAAACGAGAGCCTCAGAGGGCCGCTGCGTGACATAGAAACATAGAAAATAGGTGCAGGAGGAGGCCATTCAGCCCTTCGAGCCAGCACCGCCATTCATTGCGATCATGGCTGATTGTTCCCAATCAATAACATGTGCCTGCCTTCTCCCCATATCCCTCGATTCCATGAGCCCCTAGAGCTCTATCTAACTCTCTCTTAAATCCATCCAGTGATTTGGCATCCACTGCTCTCTGTAGCAGGGAATTCCACAAATTCACAACTCTCTGGTGAAATAGTTTTTTCTCACCTGGCCTCCCCTTTATTCTAAGACTGTGGCCCCTGGTTCTGCACATGCCCAACATTGGGAACCTTTTTCCTGCATATAGCTTCTATAAGATCCCTCCTCATCCTTCTAAACTCAAGTGAATACAAGCCTAGTACACGGGAGAAGGGGCGTCGAGATTACAGGCGTTGAGGTCCCGCTTTCTGTGAGTCCTGGATGAGGTGGTGCAAAGGATGTTTGCTGTCCAATGGGGCCTTGCACACCAGCCTGTGGGTGAAGTACTCTCTGCAAAGCTTGGCAGATGCGATACCTGCGAGCACCGGCAGAAGATCCGTTGGAGTAGGACGTAGGCAGCCGGTGATGATCCGCATGGCGTCGTTGAGGATGTCGTCTAGCTTGCTAGTATGGGCGCTGCGGCACCTTAGAAAATAGGTGCAGGAGGAGGCCATTCGGCCCTTCGAGCCAGCACCGCCACTGGGGCAGCGTACTCAGTGGTGCTGTACACGAGTGCAAGAGCACTGGTTCGGAGAGTAGATGTCCTGGCGCCCCATGACGATCCAGCCAAGCAACGCAGGAGGTTGTTCCGCGCCAAGACTTTAGCACGGAGAGCTTCAAGGTGTTGCTTGTAGGTCAGCTGCCAATGTAGTTGCATCCCGAGGTATGTAGAAAATGGGTTATATGGCCACTAGCAGGTTACCACCTTCCTTTTTTCATGTGTGGCTGCATTGATGTCCTTTGATTTCTGGTGCGACTTGCCAAAATCAGGGAGATCACTGTTCCCTGTGCAATGCAATCACCTCTGATAATTCATACTTTTCCAGTTCACCAACCTATCTCTCACTATTACTGCTTTACCTAGATATCCCATTTCCTTTATCTCATGTTTTATTACATCCTTACTATTTCCTGCTTCCTGTTACTATTACCTCTGACCAATGTCCTATATTCATCGCCAATATAATGTATGTAAATTCTTCGATATGTCAATATTCAGCAAGATGAATAACCATGGAAGGGTTTCTAGCCAAAAATACTTTGAAGGTATTCAACTCTACACAAGTTTGTGGCTTATGCAACAATGCTTTAAAATCCATACATATGAAACACAACTATACACACACACACAAAATATAAACAATTGTAAGAAAAGAGGAGGAGGAGGAGGGCATAGAGGTTTAAGGGAAGAAGTGAACAATTGTGCAAGTAGTGAATTGGGACAGTCATCACAGGGTCTATTTGCAACTTATTAGGAGGGGAAAAAAAATTAAAAGTCCAATAAATTGGACAGATTTATGCATCGTGAGCATGAGAGAAATGGAGAGGAGTTGAACAAGTACTTCGGATCTGTCTTCACTAAGGAAGACACAAACAATCTCCCAGAAGTACTGGAGGACAGAGGAACTAAGGGAGTCAAGGAACTGAAAGAAATGTTCATTAGGCGGAAATAGTATTGGGTAGGCTAATGGGACTCATGGGTTGGAGCCCCACATTTTTTTGGTGCCAAAATATAGCCACAGTGCAAGAATTTCACTGTGCATTGCATGTAACAATAAAGAACCAGAGAACCATTGAACCATTGAGTTTACCTTGTTTAATGGGTAGCAATTATTCACCAAGACATACTTAAACCCCTGTCTCACGGTGCGAGTCCACCCAAGAGTGATCCAGAGTTTAAAACAAATCAAACTCGTGGTAATCATGTAGAATTAACGTAGCGGGAATGGTGGAACTCGTGGAAGCAACTTAACGACATGTAACGCTAATGGCAGGTCCTCGGGAAACTTGTTAACTCGTGAAAATCTTTCAACATGATTTCCACGAGTCAAATTTACTCTTGAAGTAAAAATTTTAAACTTTTAAACTCGTTGTAAGAATGTAGTAGCCCGAGTTTACCATAGTGACTCGCGAGTCTACCGTGGGCACTCTTTAACTCAGTGGGACAGGCAGCATCTCTGGAGAGAAGGAATGGGTGATGGGATGACGTTTCCAAAATTCTGCTGCGTCTTTGTGATACTCCAGCACTGTGTGTTCACTTTTTGTCAACCAGCATCTGCCCTTTCTTGTGTATGACATTATTTGTATCCGTGGCAGTTGATTGTCGCTCCCTTCAGCTTCCCAGGGGATCGGGACAGGACAGGAGTTGGGAGGGAAAGGTGGGGGCAGGGGTTGGGGTGAGAAGCATTTAAAAATGCTGCTCAATGTTTCAAATTAAATGAATTACTGTTCAATAAATAAAACAAATTCCGACAATCCCCTGAACCTGAAATCTAAATGTGTGTGATGATAATGCACTGTTTAATGTTTGGATGTACTGTATATCCTTTATTATTTGTATGGTTAAGTTCAAATGTAACAATTCTTGTTAGCTTACTATCTATTTTTAAATGCTGTTTAGTTTTGTCTATTTAACCACTCTGACTGAATTTAAAAAGACCCAAAACTTCTAATTTTGGAATTATTGAAAGATTTTCACGAGTTAACATATTGCCCGGGTACCTGCCGTTAGCGTTACGAGTCGCTAAGTTACGTCCACGAGTTCCGACGTTCCCGCTACGTTAATTCTACGTGATTACCACGAGTTTGATTTGTTTTAAACTTGGGACCACTCGTGGGTGGACTCGCACCGTGAGACAGGGCCATTAGGGCTTCTCATAGTACAATTCAATACAACAAAATACAACTGTTTTTCCCCCAATGGTAGTTGGTCAAACAGCTCAGTAGTCAAGTTTTAGTGAGAAACTCGGTGCCTTAGCAATAACTTGCAATGTGGTATACCGTCAAGAGGGGTGGGAGCAATACATTTATTTGGACTTCAAATACTATCAAGTGTTTTACTAACAATAATTACTATTAATTTGATCTGTTGTTCTGCAAATATTATTGCCCATTGACACAATTCCTTGGAGATGGTATATTTATAACAACTGCAGATAAACAAATTAATTGCAAATGGAGTAGGTAGAATGTATTTAAAGAATGCCCAAATAATAATAAGCATTACGTAAAGAAGTAGAAGCTGGACAATGGCTCAGTCCATCCAATGAGGAATCAGAATTTGTGAGTCAGAGATGAACTTAAGTTATTGAAGGAATCTAGAATTAATACTACAAACAATAGGTATGACAAATATTGCTCAGAGCAAATTAATTACAGATGGAAGATTTTGAGCTCTAAAGATTTTTTAAACTGATGGATTGGAAATGACTCCCATATGCCTCCAAGGAAAAGCAGTCTCTGTTAAAAAGCAACCCCAAATTAACATCTATATGAAAACCATTGTTAAGTATCCTGCTATTTTACTTCGGAGTCACGTGAGTGACTACGTGAAGAAGCCCCACCTGGCGCTGGAACGGCATTACGTCGACGCTGACGGCAGAGCAAGAGCTGCAGAGGCAGCTCCTCGACAGCGGTAGGTACGGGCCCGCAGGTAAGTGCAGGGGAAAAACACTTTCAGGGTCTAAAAAACTCCGTGGCTGGTACTGAATACCAGAATTTAACTAATTTAAAAGTAAAAAATAAGTTGAAAAACAACGGAGTTTTAAAAAAGAAGGAATATATACAGGTGTAAGTACAACACCTGAATAAGAAGTGAGGCCATGGAAAATAACCATGGAAAACAAAAATTAATTGGTCTCTCACTAAAGCTGTTATGATTAAAACAGCAGAATAATAATACAACTTTGTTTTATTTTAAGTACACTTCAGCACAAAATTAAAAAATATATATAAATTGATAAATATATAAATAGTACACTTATTTATATATTATATATAAATAAGTGTACTAGGTTTGATACCTGAATGTATGAGTGAGACCATGAAAAGTAAGTATGAAAAAAAAAAGAAAAACATTTTGGCCTCACCAAAGCTGTTATAGTGAAACAGCAGAATATGATAACACTTTTAAATTATAAAGATATCAACGGTGAATCCGGTTATGATATCCATGTCTCAATTAGATGAGATATAAGGAAATACGATTTTAAAAGTATTTCAAACTGGTGCATGGCATTTCCATTCAATAGAAAACAAATAAAATATTGTGCAAAATAACCAGTACATTTAAAGGAAAATTAATTGCCATCAGTTTGTGGAGCTCATTGGGAAAAAATATATAATATTTAGGGACCAAATCTGCACTCTAGAGTTGCAGATCAAATCAGGTTATGTTAAAATCCTGATTATTACGGAATAAAACCTGCCTTATGATTATTCAAAGTATTGATTACAAAAAGAACAGACTATTGGTCTTTAAACTTTGGGGGAAAAAATTATGATCCAATATAAAGATTTGATAATGGATCAAAACTAAGGCAGAAGTATGATAAATAAACATAATCAAACATAGCCTTATCCAAACCCATATAATTGGGAAAAGAAGGCCTGAAGTACGTGGAAGAGGTGCAAACAACTGTTACAAAATAAATTCATGAAATCTCCGATTGTGGGGGATTACAGGTGTATTATGATCATTAATTTAATATAACTAAGGATTACAAAAAATTAGAAAGGATTGGTTCACCTGTATAAGAAAACGTAAAAAATTGATTTTAGGTTTGCACCCAAAAGTAACTCCAATAAACAAGGGGTACGTGTATATATATATATATATACGTACCCCTTGTAATCAGGATTTTGTATGGTTTATACCATCACATCTGTACACTTTCACAGGTAATTTTATAATATAAACAAGGGGTACAGTTGTATATAACAAAGTGTTAATCAAATATTACAGGTGCTTGAAATTAATTAAAATGGGTCAAGCAGTGCAAGTTAAAACATTGTCTAAAGGATTAAATCCAGTTTAAGGCTGTTAAACAGAATACTGGAAGAACAATTGCACTGATAAGATCAGCACTTGCACTAATGAGGACATGGTCATGGTTATCTTGATCACATTTAAATTAGAGTCAGCTGCAAATTAGTGCTGCAATTACAAGTCTGTTGAAAGGCAAAGACTTGACCCATCACATAAAGCCTATGTATTAGGCATTCATAAATATTCATAAACTACTATTTAGGAGTAATTCAGCACCATAAGAGGGGGAAAATTGTTCCATGATACAAATATGTCTTATGGTTTTGTTGACATACTTTGTCCCTCCATTAGAAAAGGAACCTAGGTAAGAGTAATAAAGCTCCAAAAGAAATACAGAAGATTTTAAGAATATGTATGCCTTTGTGAGAGGCTTATACAAATACCAAATTATACATTATCATTATTAAAGTAATGGATTAAAAAAAATTAATAAATTTAAAAAAGGGGTTCACAAGTTACTTCAACTATAAGCTTAGCAGCTGTTGCAAGCTGAAGCAAGTATTAACAGATGATGGACAGTTTCTGTGAATATTTGGGTAAGATAAACATATTATCTATTCTTATAAAGATAATTGATACGTCTCTTTGTTGGGACTACGGACAATAATACCAGGTAAATGCAAACGAATTGTCCTAAGAAATTCTCCAAACATTTGTATTAATTATTGAATTATAATTATAGAATTATGGATTAAATATCGATTGTTCTATTATGGAAGTGTCCAGGTCATAACAAGGTGTACAATACCACGGATGTGGCGTATATTAAATCACATAAGATAAGTAAAATAATAATCATGTGATTATCTGAGTAAACAGATGTGGCATATTCTAAAATGTTTAGTCCAGCTGTTTATCTCTAAGAAAGAGACAATGTTATCACAGACTACACATTAAGGGGGGAAAATACATTGTCATTAATATGGATTACTTACAATTAATCTGGTTGTATACAGATTAAATAACCAATTTTTCAAATATTCTCGTGGGTAAACCAAGAACAGGAAAGGTGGATGCTTTTCTCTCAATTACATGAGGAAAAATGGGTTTTATGTTCCTGATTTTTGTCTGATAGGGCAGTGTCTGATGAAAATATAGCAAAACACGGCCAGACGCATTTTGGTGGTCTAAAACGGATCCTTCATGGTTTTCATAAATATTGAGTGATGTTGAACCATTTGTGATGATCCATAGTTGCAGTAATTATTGTTGGCATCCATAATATGAAAATATGAATTGACTATCTGCAGGTTGATCAGACCATTACAATAGTTTAATGGTCAAAGAAGTCTATGAATGTTTAACTAATATAACAACAAAACAATAAAATAATTATGTATAAAGTGTTATACCTGCAATTTGCAGGAAAAAAAAAGCAACAATATTTTATAAGAAATTGGAAGTCTGTGTATACAGTAAAATTATTTGTCATATTAGATATATGTGAGTTCTTGTGGATTGCATTTTTTCTGAGTATCTAATTGATAGAGCCAATAATAGGGCTCAGAGTGTTTTCGTCCTATTTACGGACAATATATTAACCAAGAAGTTATCAGGTTCATTCGTAAAATCCCGATATGAAAAGGGATATATGAAGATATAAATATAAGTATATATATGTATATGTGTATATATAATCTGTCCAAAATTGCAATACATAAGTCTGGAGATCAATATAGTCCTGAATTGCCTTAGGCAATGGACTCCAGTTCTATCAATGATTCAAAAAAGTTAACATTGAAAGTAATAATGCTGATGACTTTAGTATCAAGATAAGAGTGCAAATATTGTAAATATTATGTTATAATTATATGTGGATACAGATTACATTATCATATATGTTTATGAATTTACCAAACAAAGCAGACCAAGAAGAGCTGGAACCAAGGTAAACCTATAAGCATATCCTGTCGGCCTTAAATTGTGTGTGTATGTGCACATTGATGAAATATGTTAAAGTAACTAAGAGTCTCTGTGGTAATGAGACAGCACTATTTATTACACACAAAAAAACACATTACGTTCAGTAAAACTGATGGTTCTAGAGAAATGTATTCTAGATGGTTAAACATTGAATAACACTCAGTGGAACTAGACACTGAAATGTGGAAAATTACTCTGTTAAGGAGGTAGATACATTCACAGGAATGGCACAGGATGAGTCGCTCGAGCAAAGATGCAAGGCCACAGGAGGGTGTAAAATAAATATTAAATTAAATGAAATCAGTCATTGTGTCACGATTGGACATGGAGTGTTGGGTTCTCTATAATTGTTGCTTTGTTCATACCATCAAATTATATATATCAATTGATATTTTGTGATAAACTTGCCTTTCAATAGAAAGGGCATTACTTTTATTCTTTTATAATGTGAAATAATTTATCACATAACTTGAGGCAATGTTTGGGGGAAAAAAATGTGTTATTTTGCTCATTACTGTGTTGTGTGAGCCAGAGTGTCGTATGGAAGGAGTCTACGACATGAAAAACACAGAAAGCTTCAAAATCTTCACGTAGTCACTCACGTGACTCCGAAGTAAAATAGTAAGATTAAACGAGAACTTACCAGTTCGAAGTTTGATCGTTATTTTATGAGGAGTAACGATGAGGGATTACGTGCCCTCCACTCCCGACCCTCATAAAATAAATGATCTGGTAGTTCTAAATCTATGTTGAGCCTTATTATCTTACTCCGGCTATTATGTTCTGTGTTTTTCATGCCGCTGCTTTGAAGTATGCCGTTCCAGCGCCAGGCGGGGCTTCTTCATGTAATCCCTCATCGTTACTCCTCATAAAATAACGATCAAACTTCGAACTGGTAAGTTCTCGTTTAATCTTACTATTAAAATAGTTATAAAATACAATAAAGTAAGAGAAAAGATACGGCCTTTTAAAAAAAGGAAATGAAAATTTAATAACAAATTGGAAGACTGAAATATTTCTGAAAGTTTCCACGGAGCTGATATCTCTGAAAATCCTGTCACAACCTGATAGTTATGAGAAGCACTTCAGCCTCCTGATTGTTTGCAGAGCCAAATTTATTGCTCATTCAGAAAGTTACTTGTCACAATTAAATAAAGTAATATGATATTTGACAAAGGGAGACGTTCACGCTAAGCATTTAAATGCTGCTGAATGTTTCAAATTAAATGAATTACTGTTCAATAAATAAAATAAATTCCGACAAGCCCATGAACCTGAAATCTAAATGTATGATAATGCACTACTTAATATTCGGATGTACTGTATATCCTTTATTATTTGTATGGTTAAATGTTCCATTCAAATGTAACAATTCTTATTAGCTTACTATATATATATATATTTTTTTTAATGCTGTTTAGTTTTGTCTATTTAACCACTTTCTGACTGAACTTAAAAAGACCCAAAACTGCTAATTTTGGAAGAGTTATTTAAAGATTTATATATATGCTCTAATCATACCAGAATAAAAACCTTTTAGAAGATAACTTAATGCTATAAAAAAGCACTTAGCACTGCGCAGAGTGTAGGAATTTGAGATAGGCAAACAAATTGCATCACAATGCTCCAGTAATACAACAAGAAAAGATTACGGCAAAGGTGCTTAAGTGATGAAAAAAATAAAACAACAATGAACCATTTCTGTTGATAAAATAGTAAAATGTCTGCAACGTATAAGATTTGCCATAAAGGTAATAAGTATTCTGGTTTAACTAAAAATAAGGCAACATGCAGGAAATTATTCTTAAAATAGGATAATGTCACTTATGTGTTAGGTTTAGGTTTAAGATTAGGTTCATGTTTATTATTGTCACATATACCAAGATACGGAGAAAACCTTTGATTTTATTGCTATCCGAACAGAACAGATAACACTATACATAAATACAATCGTCAAACTCAAGTACGATAGATAGAACAAAGGGGAAGATGTGGACAATATAGTTCTCAGCATTGTAGCACATCATTTCCACAGATAAATTCCAATGTTGTGTAAAGAATGAATGAATAAATGAATGAATCATTTTATTGGCCAAGTATTCACATACAAGGAATTTGCCTTGCTGCTCTGCCCGCAAGTGACAACGACATACAGTGACAGTTAGGAATGGCACATAAAACATTAATAATAAGACATTATTGATTAAACATGTGAATTAAATAAAATACCAGAGCAAAAGGAGGCTACAGATGTTGGTTATTGAGTAGAGCTACCACTCGTGGAAAAAAAAGCTGTTTTTATGTCTGGCTGTGGCAGGTTTGACAGTCCAGAGTCGCCTTCCAGAGGGAAGTGAATAAGACAGTACCCTAGCTTGTGGAAGGTCGATTCAGAAGCCTGATAGCAGAGGTGAAGAAGCTGTTCCTGAGTTTGCTGGTGCGTGCTTTCAAGTTTCTGTACCTTCTATCAGATTGGAGCAAGGACAAGAAGGAATGACCGGGGTGGGACAAATCTTTAGTTTAGCTTCATTTAGTTACGTTTATTGTCATGTGTACTGAGGTGCAGTGAAAAGTTTTTTGTTGCATGCTATCCAGTCAGGGAAACGACCATACATGATTACAATCCAGCTGTCCACAGTTTACAAAGATATAATATTCCATAAAAAGTCCAGTAAAGTCCTATTAAAGATAGTGCAAGGGTATCTAATCATGTAGATGTCAGGACCGCACTCTAGTCGGTGACAAGATGGTTCAATTGTGTGATAACACCTGCAAAGAAACGTCCCTGAATCTGGAGCAACCGGGATGAGAGTCCTCCTTGGTTATGATGGTGGCCTTGCCAAGACAATGTAAAGTATAGATGGAGTTGATGGAACTTCACGTAGTTTCTTGCGTTCTTGGATGGAGCTGTCCCCGAACCATGTTGTGATGCATCCGAGAAAATGCTTTCTATAGCACATCTGCAGAAGTTGGTGAGAGTTGTTGGTGACTTGCTGAACTTCCTATGTGTCCTAAGGAAGTACAGGTGTTGGTTGCCCTTTTGCCCTCCTAATTGTCCTGTTATGTGTATTCCTAGTCTTTAGGGACGCATATGTCTCCTTCTTTTATCTGACCTGAACCTCAATATCCCTAGTCAACCAGGGTTACCTAATCCCGTCCGATTCACCCTTCACTCCACCGGAAACATACGGCCCTGAACTCTTGCTGTCGCACTTTAAAAGCTCCCACTTGCCTTTAACTGCAAACAGCCTCTCCCAATCCACCTTTCCAAATTAGTTTAACTTGACATCACATTCGGCATGAATATTGTGGGCCAAAGAACAGCCATGAGCTGTATTATATTATCTGTTCTATTTTATCATGCTTTACATTTTCCCAAATAATAACTAGTTTTGCCTCAGCATTAAAGACTCAAAGCAGGCTGAACTTTTATTGTGCGTCCAGTATACTAAGGCTAAAAGAATATCCAAGGAAAAGGAGTTTCTATTGGAGGCAAAGGGGACAATCTGTGGGTGTGGAGCTAGTACAGATGAAACTTTTCCTTGGTCTTCACAAAGGGAACAAATTTCATAAGTTGGAGAACTCAGTGAAGCGGAAGGTGAAAGTCAAGTGAAGATCTCCATAAATAAAGAGTTACTTGATCTCTTTCTGGTAGTAATTATGGAAAGTACTTTTGTTGACTGGATAGCAAGCAACAAAAAGCTTTTCTTTGAAGCTTAGTACACGTGAAAATAAACTATACTAAACCAAAGAGACTCTCCTTTCAATTACCATACTGACCATTCCATCCAGGACCTCGTCACTGTCCGAGGGAGGCCACACGGAAATTGGAGGAACAGCACCTCATATTTTGCATTTACATCCCAGCTGCATAAAAAATGATTTATCTCATTTCAAGTAATATTACATTCCCCCCCCCATCTCTGTCCCGCTGAGTTACTCCAGCATTTTGGGTGTACCTTCGATTTAAACCAGCATCTGCAGTTCTTTCCTACACCTTAGACCTTTAGTCATTTTAATACTGTCAAGTCTTTAAACACTGGTTTTCATTGGAAGATTTAATGAGAAATTAGAGCAGAGAAAAAATTGCATCCATCTGATTTCAATGTTTCTATAGGTCTAGGGGCGAGTGCAATCAAGGGATATGGGGAGAAGGCAGACACGGGTTATTTATTGGGGATGACCAGCCATGATCACAATGAATGGCCTCCTCCTGCACCTATTTTCTATGTTTCTGTAACATCAATCCACCTATATTTGCTGCTTGCAGCCCTTGCCAGAGTATTTTTGTAAATCGCAAATTGCACAATGTTTTTTTAGAACTTTGATCCCAAGTTGTATTTCTCTTCAGCTGAATGTGTGTTAATTATTGTTTTCATGAGCTTCCCTCAAGTAAAAATAACGACCATGAGCTTTCTCAGCTTGATAAGTACTGAATAAAGGTACAGTTTTGCTCAGCAATAGGAGGTCCTATTAAAAGATTCCCACTGTAATTTAGGCTTTTAGATGTGTCTGGAAACTGCAATTATTAGTATTAATGAAGCTTATTGGTACCTACTTTGGTGTATTATAATTTATTGTACAACATACCACCAATAAGCCACAATCTCGTATTTTTCATGAGAAGCTAAAATTGTATAACTATTTTTGCATAATTATCTGTTTCTGTCTGAGTATTTTCTTTGCACTTTTCAGAATACGTGCTTATTTAATGTTAGCTGTCATCTGACAAAAATTGCTATGCAAATGTGCAATTGTTTAAAACAAGTCAAAAAACTGTAGAAAAACAGCTGCAGGATTGTTCCATGCAGCTGTTGAAGCTATTTGAACATTAATGTAGGCAAGTAGTATGAATTTATGAGCTAGACAATGGAAGACTATTAACAGGTATAAAATTAATATTCATAGAATGATAATTGACCAGGCAATACATTTCCAACAATGAAAATAAAACATGCTGAAAATACTTGGCAGAACTTGGACTTTGCCCCGAAATGTTAACTCTATTTCTCTTGCCATGTTGTCATCTTACTAAATACTTGCAGCATTTTCCATTTTTAATTAAAATTTACAACCTCTGCAGGTTTCTTTGCTTTTCAAAACATTTGCAATGCTTGTATTAACTTGCAAAAACTGTACTTTCACTTGTGACCAACGTGGTAGGTCGCAAGTGAAATAGGTGCAGGAGTAGGCCATTCAGCCCTTCAAATCAGCATCGCCATTCAATATGATCATGGCTGATCATCCAAAATCACTACCCCGTTCCTGCTTTCCCCCCATATCCCTTGACTCCATTAGCCCCAAGAGCTATATCTAACTCTCCCTTGAATATATCCAGTAAATTGGCCTCCACTGCCTTCTGTGGCAGAGAATTCCACAGATTCACAACTAATTTGGGTGCAAATGTTTTTCCTCATCTCAGTCCTAAATGGTCTACCCCTTATTCTTACACTGTTACCCTTGGTTCTAGACTCCCCCAACATCGGGAACAAGATTATGGGAAAGGATACTTACCCTCACACAGGTTTGAGTTGCAAGAGAATAAGTTCAGAGCTCACAACCCAACTGGAAAGAGATATCAATGTACTTCACTGCAATCTCTTGAAAATGAAAGGCTTACAGCCAATTATGTCAAAAATACATGTCTCCGTTTCATAATTAAAAGGATAAAGATCTCTTATTCTGAAATAATGGGTTAATTTGATAGTGTAAAGTGGCAATATTGATTCAGCCAAGTTTGCTAGTGCATATGGTTAAGAGAACAGTTTTTCAAATAATAATTTTCAGATCTTGAAACATACTCCTGCCAGCAAACAAAGAGCATTGGTAATCAAAGCTGAAAATGAAAGTCATGAATTCTGATCATGTGATCAGGAAATAATAATCTGTGTGCAAAACGCACCTTCAAAAAGTCGACCTCACTCTTTGATATCAAATCATAGATATGTAGGATAGTGCTAGTGTACGGTCCGCACAGTGGGCTGAAGGGCCCATTTCCGCGCTGTAGCTCTAAACTAAACCGAAACTTCACTCCGCAGTCCTCCAATTCTTTGCCATGATGCATATTTAAACGTTGAAGAAGGTTATTGGTTTTGTTCCTTACCCATGTCTGGCAAAGTCATTGTTGCCTTTTCACTGGCTGATGGCTGCCCTGCCGGCAGTCTGCTCATTTTTTCACTCTTTTTGTTATTTTTTAGTTTGTTAAAAGTTTTTGTTTTAATGTTCTTCAGTCTGTTTTATGTGGGGGGAGGGGGAGGGGGGAAGGGATCAGGGGAAACTGTTTTTCAGGTTCTTACCTTCCTGGAGAGGTGAATAAATTTTCGGATCACATTCTCCGGGGTCTGCGGCCTACCATCGATGGAGATGGAAGCCACCTCGGACTGTCATGAACCCCACCGCTGGGCGTGGACTTAACATCGGAGCTGATCCCTTGCCTGGGATTGCTCCCACTGTGACCATGGCGGACTTACCATCAAGGGCTCGCAGTCTTCGGGTGAGGCAGAGTCGGGAGCTCCAACGTTGCGGAAGGTTCGACCAGCCCCGACGTGAGGTTCAATCGCCCGGCACAGGGGAGCTGACATCCCCCCTGATGCGGGAGGTGATCGCCTCGACGCGGAGGGCCTGAACGCCGCCAGCTATGGGAGTCAAGATCGTCCTGTCAACGGGGGCTCGAGGCCCTCGACCGAGGAAGAGCTAAGGGAAGGACTTGAACTTTATTTTGCCTTCCATCACAGTGAGGAATGTGTAGGAGTCACTGTGGTGGATGTTTCATGTTAAAATGTGTTTGAGTGATCTGTTACTTTTAATTGCATGACTGACCTGGACAACGAAATTCCTCATATATTGCAAAACATACTTGGCGAATAAAGTGTGATTCAGATTCCTTGTGATATCGCTGATGTCTATTCTCCACTGAAAAAGCATCTGGGTTTAAGAACAGAATGGAAAGCATCATCAATCAAGCTCTGATTAGAGGGACTGCACAGATATATTGCCAATACAACCTCCTTTTCTGGAATAACTGCCACTATCTTTGAGAAAAATCGGTGATGTAGGAAAAGGGTCTTCAAAAGCTCCAGGTGCAACTGAAGAAGATATCTGGAATCAAGGATCTGCAGATGCTGGTTTACAAAAAAAGACACCAAGTGTTGCAGTAACTCAGGAAGTCACACAAGTTCCCTGGAGAACATGGATAGGTGATATTTCATATTGGGACCTGTCTGAAGAAGATATCTAATTGGCTTTAAGCATGTAGCCCTAAAGGCACTAAACGATGTTTGATCTCAAACTGGTAGATGAAGATCACTGCGCTAAACATGAATCATATCCCACAATTCCCTGCATTTCCATGTGCCTTTCTAAAAGCCTCTTAAACACCGCTATTGTATCTGCCTTCCCAATGCGTTCCAAACCCCCTCTACACTCTGTGAAAAAAACATGCCCCACACATTTCCATTGAACGTTCCCCTCTCACATTATAGTTATGCCCTATGGCACAGGACAATTTCCACCCTGAAAAAAAAGACTCAGACTGAGATGCAATCTTTGGCTCAATTTTATGTACTTCTATCATTCCCCCTTAAACATCTGACGTTCCAGAGAAAACAATCCAAGTCTATCCAACCTCTCTCTGTAGCTGAAACCCTCTAATCCAGGCAGCAGTCTGGTAAACCTCCTCTGCACCCTCTCCAAAGCCTCCACCAGAGGCAACCAGAACTGCATGCAATACTCCAACAACCTTTAGAGCTGTATCATGTCTTCCTAACTCTTATATTCAATGACCCCATCAATGAAGGCAATCATACCTTACACTTTCTTTACCACTCTGAATGAGATTAGTTTAATGTGACATCATGTTCAGCATAGATATTGTGGACAAAGTGCCAGTGCCGTGCTATACTGCTTTATGTTCTACATTTGATGATGGAGCAGTGGTAATTTTGTAAACGTGACGCTGCATGTGATAGCTGTGACTTCACTGACCCAGATCTCATGAGTAAGACAATTGAACACCATACTTCACCAGAACCAAATGTAAAATAACTCAATGAACAGATTTACCTCTCTAGTCACCACCTCTCACTGCTGCTCCAAATGGGCATATTTCTGAGGATCTGCTCCATGTGCTGTTGAACGCTTCCTCTGGAACATCAAGGTTTGTTCCCGATGTTGGGGAAGTCCAGGACAAGGGGTCACAGCTTAAGGATAAGGGGGAAATCCTTTAAGACCGAGATGAGAAAGACTTTTTTCACACAGAGAGTGGTGAGTCTCTGGAACTCTCTGCCACAGAGGGTAGTTGAGGCCAGTTCATTGGCTATATTTAAGAGTGAGTTGGATGTGGCCCTTGTGGCTAAGGGGATCAGAGGGTATGGAGAGAAGGCAGGTACGGGATACTGAGTTGGATGATCAGCCATGATCATATTGAATGGCGGTGCAGGCTCGAAGGGCTGAATGGCCTACTCCTGCACCTAATTTCTATGTTTCTATGTTTACATCCCAAAATCTCGAAGCTGTCAGAACTGAACGAGGAGGAGGACACAAATGCAGGCTCAGACATAGGGCAGATCCGTATTCAGAGTTTAATCAGTCCACGTTGGTACACAGGTAAGCAAACACTGAAGCAACAGTAATCTAGGAGCAGGCAAAAACAGTGGTCGAGTACACAGTCACAATATTTCTAGAGCTGGAATGAGTTGATACCAGATAGCATACACAACAAACTGGCAAAGAAACCTAAAACACAAAGGCTTAAATACATACTTAACAGGGGATAACGAGACACAGGTGAAACACACCAGGGCAGGGTCAACAATCACATGAGGGTAAACGACCTGACAGGAAATGGCACCTGAAACAAGAGGAGATGTGAGGCACCAAAATAAAACAAGAATGCAAACTCAAATACTCAAAACCAATAAGGAACAGAAACTAGATTAAATGCGAGACCTGACAGGAGCCTCGCCAATCTCTTTACTTATTTGTGTGCATCCATTCCCTTCAGCTGTGGTTAACAAACTATACACTGATTTCCAGGATATAATTGAATTGGGTGTGAGGTACTTGAATAATGTTAGTTAGAACTGGATGTTTGTAAATAATCTTGATAAAAGTCACACCTCAGATATTTCTTGAGAACGATGAAGAAACACAAACAACTCTCATCTTTTCTGAAACAGGGTCTCGACCCGAAACATCACCTATTCCTTTTTTTCCAGAGATGCTGCCTGACCCGCTGAGTTATTCCAGCATTTCATGTCTCTCATCTGTTCATATTTCATCACCACAAAGGAAGAAAATAGCATTTTAATTTGTTAGTGGCACTATCCCTACAAGGACCAACGGATCAATTCTGTTCAATGACAGGACCAGCAATTGTCCCGGGTTCCTTTACTTAATTTCCCCACATTCTCGTGGCTATTATTAACTACTAAACTGATTCATTGCCACAGAACCCTGCATCATCAGTAAATGTAATTACATTGTAAACATTGTTCTCCAAACAGATAATTCAATCTCCAAAACAAATATCTGTGCAACTCCCTTTTCTAATTACCTTCTCGTTAAAACTGTGTTATTTTATGCCTTTTGTTGTCTACAGCCAGACAAAAAAACCAAGTTGTTAATTTGGCATGAGTTCTGTGAAGTTCGTTCCGCAATTGAAATTAGTTTAAACAATAGTTAGTCTGAATTCAACCAGAATGACCTGCTTATGAACAGAAGTGAAAAATGAAACTAAAGGGATGTCTGCAATGGACATGGGGTCATACAGTCATACAGCATGGAAACATGTTCCTCAGCCCAACTTGGCCATGATGATCATGGTGCCATTTAATCAAATCATATCCCTCTAAATCTTCCCTTTCCATGTACCTGTGTCCATGCCTTTAAAATGTTGCATTTGAACCAGCTTTTACTACTTCCTCTGGCTGCATGTTCTATTTTCCCATCACCATCTGTGTGGAAAAACTGCCCCTCAGATCCCCTTTATCTTTCTACATTCTGTATCATTACGTTCCAACACTTGAACTCGATGCTATGGCTAATGAAGGCAAACATGCCAAATGCCTTATTCACCACCTTGTCTTTCAAGACATTATAGTCAAGAGCTAGGAGTCAAGAGTGTTTTATTGTCAAATGTCCCAAAACGGAACAGTGAAATTCTTACTTGCAGCAGCAAAACTGATATGTAAACATAGTAGTACTCTGTAAAACCCATAATAAATAAAAAGTTTTGTGTATATTAAAAAAAAGCAGACAAATAAATAAATAATAATAGTGTAAAGTCAAAATTTTACTTCGGAGTCACGTGAGTGATTCCATGAAGACCCGGCCAGTCCGCATGCGCGTCATTGCGTCTGACGCATGGCGCAGTGACTGGCTGGGAGGAGCAGCGCTTCTCCAGCGGTAAGTTTAAAAAAGCCTCAGGTAAGTGTCAAACTTGTTGGAGATCGTTTCTGTGCTTGTTAAATCTTGTTACAGGAGGACAAGTCCAAGCATGGAGAAATCGTTGAGAGCAAGGCGAGCTGTTGCGAAAGTAACTAAAGAGCGCGGGAGTGCGGGTAGCGGGCGGCCGCCTAGTTCATCTACCGAGTCGCTAATAGCAAGACCAGCGACTACAGATTTGGTGTCTGAGGGCACCTTGGCTGCGCTGGAGTGGCGTAAGGCCACCAGAAAGTCTGTACGAGTCCGGTCGGGAGGGTTCTCCCTCGAGAATGGATACCATGTTACGGATATCCAAGATGGAGCTCCTAATGGAGAGGATGCTCCATCAAGAGCGCCGGCCTCTCCAAGAGCCCGCGCCAGCAGCACCTACAGGGCTGCCTAGTGTCTCCCTCTTGGAGGAGGAGAGCATAACGGTCAGTATGATTCTGACGCCGAATCTGTGGGCTTAGCAGTGGAGGCTGCCCCAAGGGATGAAGGGCACAAGCCAGAGGTCCCATTCCTGGCGGCAAGGTTTGCCATCCCAACAGACTCCGGAGTGCCGCTGGGTGAAGAGCTGGCTGGGAGTATAAATTACTTGGCCGCACACCAGCTTCAGGAGCTGGCCATGGATGCAACCATGAAATAACATCAAACTTGTTTATACTGCAGAGTATACAAGGGTTTTAAATTTAATTTATTCCCAATTTGTGTCCACCCACCCAGCACAAGCCAGAGCGGGCACTCATTTTCTCACAAAAGGAGAATTTGGAGGTTCAAGCTGAAATTGGAAAATTATATTTAAAAGGTGTAATTGAGAAGACAGTTTATCAAACTCACCAATTTGTATCTAATATTTTTCCTAGACCAAAGAAAGATGGTGGGAGTCGGATTATTTTGGACCTGACAGGACTTAATCCATTTGCGCAGTATAATCATTTTAAAATGGAAAGATTTGCTACTGCCAAGCAATTGGTTTCCAGAGGGTGTTATATGGCTTGTATAGAAATTAAGGATGCATATTACTCAGTGCCTGCTCATAAAGAGAATTGGAGATATTTGAAATTTAGCTGGATGGGGCATTTATGGCAACTTAAAGCACTGCCTAATGGGTTAACCTCAGCCCCTAGATTATTTACAAAGCTGCTAAAACCAGTACTGGGGTTACTCCGGGCTCAGGGACATATTGTAATGGCTTATTTGGATGACATTTTAATAATTGGAAAAATCCGGGTGGCAGCTGAGTTATCGGTTTCAGCTGTTAAACTCATGCTTGAGAGATTGGGGTTTCTCATCCATCCAGTTAAATCAACATTGGTAATTGACTATTTGGGATAAACAGTTAATTCAACACACATGTCTGTGACTCTGCCCAAGGGCAAGAGATTAGATTTAATTGAAGGCTGTTTCAAGTTCTTGGTGGTGCAATCACCTTCAATTAGACATGTGGCCAGCATGATTCGCAAATTGGTAGCAGCCTTTCCAGCTGTGCAGTATGGACCTTTGCATTACCAAAATTTACAGAGGGCAAAGGTACAGGCACTCAGGATACATGCAGGTCACTTCAACAGGCCCATGCAATTACCATCTGAAGCCATTGCTGAAATACTGTGGTAGATAAGAAACATTTTAAATTGTTCTAGCAAAATTCTGATGGGAGCACCTTCAGTTGGTTTGCAGACTGATGTTAATGCCCTAGGTTGGGGTGCTACTGATACAATTTCTAGCTGTGGAGGCAGATGGAATATGCATGGGGCATTTATTCTCTAATCACATGGAATTAATTATTTAGAGCTTTTGGGAGCATTTTACGGGCTCAAGGCTTATTGTATCACCAAGCATCAGTTAAATGTTCAGCTTCAGATTGACATCATCACGGCAGTGGCGTATGTTAATCACATGGGTGGAATCAAGTCGGAATCTTGTGACAGATTGGCTAACCTTATTTGGCACGGGTGCATTAAAAATAACATTTGGGTTTCAGCTGTCTACTTGCCAGGCAGATTCAATATGGTGGCAGACACCACGTCATACAAATTCAATGACAACACAGAACGGATGTTGAATCGTGATGTATTTAATGATATTGTTGTTCGGTATGGGATGCCAGATATCAATTTGTTTGCATCCAGATTGAATAACCAGGTACTGAAGTATGTTTCATGGGAACCAGATCCAGGGGCAGTAGCAGTAGATGCGTTCTCGCTACACTGGGGCAGAATGTTTTTATATGCATTTCCCCCATTCTGCCTCATCAGTCGGTGCTTGGCCAAGATCAGGCAGGACTCCGCTTCAGAAGTTTTGGTGGTACCCGATTGGCCTACACAGCCATGGTTCCCTCTCATTTCGGACATTATTATACAGCCTACTATGGTGGTCCCAAAACATCATGATCTATTGGTGCACCCTATGACTGGAGATCAACACATTGTATGATTGTATTAATCTGTTAATTTGCAGATTCTAAGAAGGCCATACCTGGGTCTGGGACTATCCAATCGTACCGTGGATGTCATCACATCGTCCTGGAGGGATAGTACAAAAAAGTAGTCAGGAATCTCTGACTGCTCATGTCAATCTCTCATGTCAGGAAATGGGAGGAGTTTTGTTTACATGGGAACATTACATACCACACAGTTTCCATCACAGATGTGCTTGAATTTCTGTCCAAGTTACATTTCGATGAAGGGTTGAGCTATACTGCCATAAATAGTGTCAGGAGTGCCCTGTCATCGTACCTATGCCTGGGGTCGGAACTTCAGTCTGTAGGATCTCACCCGTTAATATCCGTTATGAAGAGTGTTTTTAATTCCAATCCCCCCAGGCCTAGGTACTCTGAAATCTAGGATGTGAGCATGGTACTCACGCTGCTTCGTCAGTGGGGTCCAGCCACATCCTTGTCATTGGCAAAGATTACCCTAAAGTTGGTCATGCTCATGGTGCTGGTGTCAGCGGAAAGGGTTCAGACTTTGCACAAACTGCGTCTGGACAGGATGGTGTCATCAGGGAATGACGTTATGTTTTACATCTATGATCTAATTAAACAAAACATACCAGGGGTGTCAGGATTCAAGCTTGTACTGTCAGCACATCCCATGGAATTACAGCTGTGTGTAGTGGTGCACTTGTGGTGTTATATCGAGGTCACCAAGTGCCTCAGAGGCTCTGAAGTAGCATTGTTTATAAGCCACAAAAAGCCACATATGAAAGTGTCCATTCAGACCATTTCAAGATGGCTGAAACAAGTGCTGTGTTGTGCAGGAGTTAATACTGACAATTTTAAATCTCACTCCACCAGGGCAGCATCAACGTCAGCAGCGAGGGCAATGGATGTCCCTCTAGACCATATCCTCGCGGCCGCAGGATGGTCAAATGAATTGACTTTTCAGAAGTTTTATAGTAAACCACTTATTGAACCCAGGGTGTTCGCCCATTCCGTTTTAAGTTCTGTTTCATAGCTTCCTCTGGGAGAGAGGAGTCGCTATTGTGTTTTTCTTTTGTTTATTTTTTGTGAATTAAAGCATCAGCATGTTAATCAGTACCATGTTTCAATGTATTGCTCATTATTCACTCTTCCTGAGTCAACTGATGCAGTGTGAGACGCCTGGATTTGTATCTACGGCATGAAATCACAGAGCTTTGAAATCTTCACGGAATCACTCACGTGACTCCGAAGTAAAATAGTAAGATTAAATGAGTACTTACCATTTTGAAGTTTGATCTTTATTTTATGAGGAGTTACGATAAGCGATTACGTGCCCACCGCTCCCGGCCCTCAATATCATAAAGGTCAACTGGAAGGTCTGGTTTATAATCTTACTATGTTACTTCAGTTACTGTTATCTGTGATTTCACACCGCTGCTTTGAAGATTGACGCGCATGCAGACTGGCGGGGTCTTCACGTAATCGCTCATCGTAACTCCCCATAAAATAAAGATCAAACTTCAAACTGGTAAGTTCTCATTTACTCTTACTATTAATGCCCCAAATTCTAAATAGGTTCAAAGCCTATTTGGAGGTAGCAGGAATTCACGTGCTTCCATGTCTAATTCCATAAGGGTGAGAACTATATCTGGTTTGTACATGAACTCAACATGATTGAGTTAGAATGTAGATAGAACATAGAACAGTACAGCACAAGAACAAGCTCTTCAACTCACAATATCTGTGCCAAATATGATGCCAGGACCAGCGCTTATCTGCCTGCACACAATCCATGTCCCTTCATTCTCCTCAAAACTCTCTATCTTACCCCAGGGTCAGAAAACAATTCTTACTGTATGTGTTGGACAATTTATCTTCCCCCCTAATCCTCGTCACTCAACTCTACAGCCTCATTGCCTCTTTCAGTGAGTAAGATTATTTTGTATGGAGTTATGGAGTCATTTGGTATAGAGTGATACAGCATGGATACAGGCCCTTTTGCCAACCTTGTCAGTGCTGAACAAGCTGACATACAGAGCCCAGTCCCATTTGCCTGCATTGCCCCACATTCCTCTCTATGCAATTGTCCAAATGTCTCTTAAATGTCATTGTATCTGCCTCAAATCACTTCCAAAAGGGACAGGTGCACTTCTATACTTGCATCAGGTCTCCCTGCAACCTTTGGCATTCCAGGGAAAACAATCTAATTCTGTCCAAGCTCTCCCTGCAAATTATGAGAGGCATAGATAGGGTAGACAGTCATATATTTTTCCTAGGTTGGTAAAATCAAAAGCTAGAGAGCATAGCTTTGAGGTGAGATGGACAAAGTTTAAAGGAAATGTGCGGGGTGTTTTTTTTTACACAGAGGGTGGTGAGTTTCTGCCATGCACTGCTGGAGGTGGCTGTTGAAGCAGATATGTGAGTGGCATTTAAAAGGCTTTTGGATTGGCGTTTGTCTATGCAGCAAATGGAGGGATATGGGTTATATGCATGTAGATAAGTGATGGTCTTACCATCATGATGGACACAGATATCGTAGGCCAGAAGGCCTATTCTTGTGCTGTAAGGTTCTATGCCTCTCACAATTATATATACTTCTATCAGGTCTCTCTCTCAACCTCAGATGTTTGAGAGAAAACAATCCAAGTCTATCCTACCTCTCCCTATTGCTAATACCCACTAATCCAGACATCATTCTGGTAAACCACCACTGCAGCCTTTCAAAAGCCTCCACATCATTCCTGTAATGGGATGACGAGAACTGCACACAACACTCCAAATATTATAGTTTTGAATAAGGGGACAATATAAGCTATCATCCCATCTTCTGGTACCTTACCATGTTTAACAAAGATACAACAGACATTTAGACCCAGAAATCACCTCCCTTGCTTCCATTAGCATCATAGGATAGATTCAACATCATAATCCAATCCAAACTCACCTCCACAATATTTCTGTATACTGGTACCCCACAAGGATGCGTTTTCAGTCCCATACTACACTTTCTATTCATTCACAACTACGTGGCTCTAACTTGGGGCACCATAGTGGCGCAGCAGTTGTGTTGCTGCCTTAGAATGCCAGAGACCCGGGTTCGGTCTCTCTGTGACCACGTGGATTTCCCCCGGGTGCTCCTGTTTCTTCCCACACTCCAAAAACTTGCAGGTTTGCAGGTTAATTGGCTTTGATAACATTGTAAATTGTCCCAAGTTTGTAGGATCGTGTTAGTGTAACAGCGGGATTACTGATCGGCACCAACTCGGTGGGCCAAAGGGTCTGATTCCGCACTGTATCTCTAAGGTCTAAAGGTTAAAGTCTAAAGTTCATCTACAAGTTTGCAGATGACACCATTGTGATGGGCTAGATTATTAACGATGATAAGACTAAATACAGGAAGAATATAGAGAACCTAGCAACATGGTGTAAAAATGACAACCTCTCCTTCATTGTCAGCAAGATGATGGAGCTGGTTATTGACCAGGAAGTATGGTGGAGTACATGACCCAGTCAGCAACAATGGTGCTGAGTGAAAATGGTGAGAGCTTCAAGTTCCTTGACATAAATATCACCAACGATCTGTCATAGACCAACCACATTGAAATGGCAGCGAACAAGCACACCAACGCTTCTACATCTTCAGAGACTGAGGAAATTTACCATGTCCCCAATGACTCTTACAAACTTCTGCAGATGCACCATAGAAAGCATACTGCTGGGTTGCATCACAGCTTGGTTTGGGAACAGCTCTTCCCAAGACGGCTAGAAACTGCAGAGTTGCGGATGTGACCCAGTCCATCACACAGACTAGAGTCGCCACCATTGACTCCATCTCCATGCAGAATCTTTTTTTTGTTAATTTTAGTTTGCCTAAATAGTTTGAATGGGAGATTTATTTCGTTTTTTATGTGGGGCTGGGGGGGAGGTTAAGGGGGAACCCGCTTCCCAGTCACTTCCTGGCGGGGATGCAACTATTTCTCTGGGCCGCGTCCTCGCCCCCCTCCTCGCGGCCTACCATTAGATCGGAGTGGCCTTTCCTGCCGGAGACCGGGGACCGGACCAGAGCTCCAGCAACAAATTTCAGACCTCGGTCTGACAATAAAGTGCCATCGTATCATATCATATACTTCATGCTGCCTTACTAAAGCAGCCAAGATATAGAGTACTGATTAACTTTGATATTATGCTGATGTTCCACTTTGTGTGATACCAAATACAACAACCGTATTGTTGCAGTTATGGTAGAGAATCATAGAGAATGCATGATAACGGCAACAGTACAAAAATGCAAGAATGCATTTCATAGAGAAAGCATGATAACTGCAACAATACAAAAATGCTTAATACAATTTGATCTCCCTACATTATCTTTAGATCTTTAGTTCCAATTGTTTTCCTCCCTTTTTATGCATTGTAACTTCTTTCTAAGTGCGTTAAAATGTTCCATTTATTTTTTTCCAAATTTAAATATAACGTAATTGGCATTAGAAAAGACCCATTTCCCAAATCATAAGCCAAATTGGTGGATCTACTGGTAATTGATAAACGGTTGCAGGTTGTATTAAAAGTGAAGTTATACTAGGCACTTCCACGAATACAGCTTCTTAATTACGTATTATCATTTAATGTGATTGAGTTTATCAGTTTGATCTTAAATGGGCTCTGCTCTTCTATTTTCCAGGAAGCTCCTCCATTGCTGGAAGTGAAGTAAAATGCATTCACATGAGCTGGTGTGCACTTAGAGTGTAAATGGTTGATGGTTGGAAATGTTTGATGAAATCTGCGAAGGGATCGGTACAGAGAATAATCATTATACATCATCCATGGTAATGGTTCTAGTGAACTGTCAACACATTCAAAACAAAATAAACAGTGATAAATAACTAAAATTTCCATATTACTCAGTTATTCTGTTTGTTTATTCCATATTTAATGCACTGCAAAACATTTTTTCTTTGATTCTACATCAGAAATTAAGTATAGAACAGTGTGCAGTAGATTTTCTAGCTTGTTTTCTCAAATGCCAAGCATATTTACATTCTGGATCCCCTGGAAAATGTTTTTGGGCAAAATTTGATCAATTGATCAATGATTAGATTTTGAGGGGGAATTTGTAGTTTGTGATATTTAAATTACTTATGCGCCCTTCTAGATTATTTTCTTAGTTACTCCTTACCGTTCTCCAACGTTCCGTTAGCTGCATGGTAGCTTCATCTACCAACTGTTGTTAACATCCCACAAAAGAACTGCAAGACAAAAAAGGGCGGGAATGTGCAGATCTTTCTCTGGGTATTAGGCTATGACCGGTGGCTACCACAGGGATTGTTGCTTAGACATCAGCCCATCACAAACCATGTCAGCAATTTGGCTGAAGGAAAAATACTTCATATTTCCAAGTTAACTGATGATACAAAAGTAGGTAAATTGTGAAAAGGGAAGAGTTTAGTTTAGTTTAGTTTATTAATGACACGTGTACCGAGGTACAGTGAAAAGCTTTAGTTTGCGTACCATCCACACAAATACATGATTACAATCAAGCTGTTCACAGAGCACAGATAAGGGATAAAGGGTACAACATTTAATGCAAGGTAAGGTCCTATTAAATATAGTTGAAAGGTCTCCGGTAAGGTCAATGGCAGGTCAGGACTACTGTCTAGCTGATGAGAGCCAAATTCAGTTCAGTTGCCTAATAACAGCTGGGATCAAACTGTCCCTGAATCCGAAGGTATGTATTTTCAAACTTCTGTACCTCTTGCCTGTTGGGAGAGGGGAGAGGATGGAGTGGCCAGGGTAAGACTGCTCCTAGATTATGCTGGCGTATTAGTGAATGAATAAGTAACATGGTGGAATATATTACAGAAAGATGTGAGTCAAGTCAAGTCAACTTTATTTGTCACATACACGTACAAGATGGCAATGCCTGCGGGATTGTACAAAACAACAGAACAACAGAACAGAACCAGTATTTACATTTAAAAAAAAGACACAACAGTAATTACGCCCCAGTGAGATTAGTGTTTACAGTCCTGATGGCGTGTGGGAAGAAGCTCCATCTAATCTTCTCTGTTTTCGCAGTGTGACAGCGGAGGCGCTTGCCTGACCGTAGCAGCTGGAACAGTCTGTTGCTGAGGTGGTAGGGGTCCTTCATGATCTTGCTGGCTCTGGATCTGCACCTCCTGGTGTATAGGTCCTGCAGGGGGGGGGGGGGGTTAGTTTAGTTCCCATGGTGCGTTCAGCTGAGCGCACTATTCTCTGCAGAGCCTTCCGGTCCTGGGCAGAGCTGTTACCAGACCAGATGGAGATGTTTCTGGTCAGGATACATTCTACAGAAAAGGGTAGAAGGAATGAAGAATCCTCAGAGAGACTCTGAATTTCCTCAGCTGCCTGAGGTGGTAAAAGCGCTGCCTTGCCTTTCTCACCAGTGTGTGTTGTCCATGTCAGATCCCATGCGATTTGGACTCCCAGGTATTTAAAGCTGCTCACCCTATCCACAGTAGTCCCATTTATCTCCAGTGGTGTGTATGTCCTTGGTTGTTGCGTCCTTCTAAAGCTCACAATCAGCTCTTTAGTTTTAGTGACGTTCAAGAGGAGGGTGTTGTTCTGACACCAGAATGTCACCTCCTCCAGGTAGGCCTTCTCATCGTTATCGGAGATCAGACCCATCAGCAAACTTGATGATGGAGTTGGAGCTGAGCCTGGCCACACAGTCATGTGTGTACAGGGAGTACAGTAGGAGGCTGAGGACGCAACCCTGGGGGGATCCTGTGTTCAGGGTAATGGGGTTGGAGGTATGTCTCCCCATCTTGACCACTTGGGGCCTTGTGGTCAGAAAGTCCAGGACCCAGGCACACAGGGGAGTGTTCAGTCCCAGTTACAGCAGCTTATCAGCACGTCTGGTGGGGACTATGGTGTCAAAAGCTGAACGGAAATCAATGAACGGCAGCCTCACATAGCCCCCCTTCTGACTATTAAGGCGAGACTGTGGTGTGCAAAGTCTGGGAGACCGCATCACCTGTGGATCTGTTCGGACGGTATGCGAACTGCAGCGGATCCATGGTGCGAGGGAAGAAAGCGCAGATGTAGTCCTTGATCAGCCTCTCGCAGCATTTCATGACCACTGAGGTGAGGGCCACTGGTTGGTAGTCATTCAAGCAGGCTGGAGAGGCATTCTTAGGCACTGGTACTATAGTGGATCTCTTGAAGCTGGTAGGGACCATGGACTTGGCCAGGGAGAAGTTGAATATTGTGGTGAACACTGGAGCTAGCTGATTAGCACAAGTCATTAGTACTCGCCCAGATATACCACCTGGGCCTACAGCTTTCCTCGTGTTCACACGCATCAGAACCCTCTTCACGTCGTGCTCAGACACCGAGAATGTGTGCTCATCCCCAGCAGTGTGCCTCACTCCAGCCTCGCTAGCCAGCGTGCTGACGATGGTGTTGTTAGCAGGCAAGCTAGGGGTGTTGTTGCCCGTCTCAAATCGTGCATAGAAAGAGTTCAGGTCATCAGCTAAGGAGGCGGCGGCACTCCCGGATGAGGGGGCGGGGAGGCTGCTTTGGTAGTCTGTAGCTTCTGCCCTGGGCGTCTATCTTTGTGTCTATCTTTGGTGTGGCAGTTGTCTCATTTCATCGGCTTCGTGTATTGCGTGCCCAGAAGAGACGCTGTACATGCCACTTGCGTCTATTCAAACAAGTGCGCTCAAATTGAAATCTCACATCTCACAACAGTGAAGGCACTGTGAAACCAGCGGCCACAAGCACTTCCCATGGGGGGGGGGGGGGGGGGGGGGGGGGGGAAATCACCCTGGTGTGGGGGTTGGGGTCCGATGGTGGTGGATGTGACTGTGGGACGCTCCCGCCGGTGGAGATGGAGGAGAGAGAGAAGGGGGAGAGAAGGGGAGAGAGAGAAGGGAGAGAGGGGGGAGAGGAGGGGAAGAGAGAGAAGGAGAGAGAGAAGGGGGAGAGAAAGAGAAGGGATGGAGAGGGGGGGGGGGGGGGAGAGGAGAGAGAGAGAGAGGAGGAGAGAGAGAAGAGGGGAGAGAGATGAGGAGAGAGAAGGGGGATAGAGAGAAGGGAGAAAGAGATGGGGAGAGAGAGAAGAGGGGAGAGAGATGGGGAGATGGGAGCATGGGGGTCCTTTGACCCCCAATCTGAACCCAAGCACCAAGTTGAAAGTGGCCGAAGGTGCGCATCCCACGGGACAGCCGCCACACTCCCACGGTCACCCTCCGCGTGCTGTGGGTCGGTTGGAGCGGAGGTGTGGTACAATGTTCATCCCTTCACAGTGATGTGATGGATGGGGGGGGGGGGGGTCTGGACCAGTCGTTGACAAGTCCCGCCCCCTGACAACGTCATGTCCATTATTGGACCTTTCTGTTGAGCGGCAGTCGGTTCGTTGGCGTGTAGGCGACGCCGCCTTTCGGGTAGGTGGCATTTCGACAGAGCGGCCATTCGGTAAATTTGCTTTTAGGCGACACAGCTTTTCAGTTTGTTGGCCTTTAGGCGTCCCGTCCTTTTGGTTAGTTTGCATTTAGGCATCCCATCCTTTTGGTTAGCAGGCGTTTCGTCTTCATACTCTTTCGGTAATTGCCGTTTCGGCCTCATTTCCATTCGGTTCTTTGGCTTCGACATCTTTGCTTCGGCTTCTCGTCCGTCGGTGCCACGTCCGCGTACCGCAATAGCATAGAATAGAAGCATAGTAAATAGGTGCAGGAGTTTGGACACTCGGCCCTTCGACCCAGCACCGCCATCCAATATGATCATGGCTGATCATCTAAAATCAGTACCCCGCTCCTGCTTTATCCCCATATCCCTTGATTCCTTTAGCCCTAAGTGCCAAATCTAACTCCCTCTCAAAAACATCCAGTGAGTTGGCCTCCACTGCCTTCTGTCGCAGAGAATTCCACAGATTCACAATTCTCTGGGTGCAAAAGTTTTTCCTCATCTCAGTCCTAAATGACGTACCCCTTATTCATAAACTGTGATCCCTCATTCTGGACTCCCCCAATAAAGATTCAATAGACTGGTTCCTCAGATGGTACATTTGCTATATGAGGAGAGATTGGGTAGATTAGAACTGTCTACTGTAGCCATTTGCATAATGAAAGAAGCTCTCCATTAAATTAGCAAAACTCCTACAGAGCTCAACAAGATATTTTCCCTCCTTGAGTCATCTAGAGCCAAGGGTTATAATATCAAAATGGGAGACAGTCCATTTAAGACTAAGGTGAGAGATGTCATCCCTGAGAATGTGTTGAACCTATGAAGCTACATTCAAGGAACCATGTACCTGCATTCCTACATCCCTCTACTCTACTTCCCAGGCTCCTAATATTCTCTGTGTAGGTTCTGCCCTATTAGACTTACCAAAATGCAACACCTCTCATTTCTCTGTATTAAATTATTTCAGCCATTCCTCAGCTCACCTGCCCAACCAATCAAGATCCTGCTGCAATTTTTGACACCCATATTCACTGTCCACCATACCACCCACTTTAATGACATCTGCAAACTTGGTAATCTTGCTTTGTAAGTTTTCATTCAAATCATTGATATAGATGACAAACAGCAATGGACCGAGCACCAAACCTTGAGGTGCACCACTAGTCATAGGCCTCCAGACTAAAAAGCAACTTTCCACCTTCACCCTCTACTTCCATCCACAAAGCCAGTTTTCAATCCATCCAGCTACCTCTCCTTGAATCCCATGCAGCTGCAAGATTATTGCAAAACACACAATCAGCATCCTCCAGCAATAATTCCACTTCTCTGGCAGAGTCATCAGAAGTCTTCATACTTCAGCAAAGAGATTTCAAGATACGGGATGTTCTGGTGCATGCTGAACCAATCATAAGAGATCAAAGTGGTTACCTGGCGAAGGGTAAACAGCAGAGTTACGGGGAGTAAAAGTAAGGATAAAAGCAATGTTGTTGCAACGCTGAATGTCTGAGCATGAGCTCATGTGTTCTGATAGAATGTTTATGGATGAGTGATGTTAATGCGATGCATTATCCATTTGCTGAAGGGGGTAGTGAAGTTGATAGGATGTGGGCTTTTAACTTGCCATCACAGACCGTAAATACAAAGCCATTGAGCCCCGTGGCACTTGCTTGAGAGCCTCAAACCTTGAACACTAGCACTGAGTTTCACACATATCTCCTCCCACTAGCTTCTGAGGGAGGACACTTGAGTGAGACTTTAGTTGGACTCATGGACCCCATGGATAGGTCACTGAATTGTTCCTCCTCCTCCATCAAACCCTTTAGTGCAACACCAGTATACCCAAGAGTCTGTTATCCACATTTTGTGCCATTCTTCCCTTTTTCCCCATGTTATATTCACTTGCAGAACAAACGTCTGCACATGTTCCAGCCTTAATGCGTTTATTTTGTAAGTGTTGGAGGCTAACTTTGAATGGTATAGAGTATAAGGTGTAGGAAGGAACTGCAGATGCTGGTTGAAACCAAAGATAGACACAAAATGCTGGAGTAAACTCAGCGGAACAGACAGCATCTCATGAAAGAAGGAATGGGTGATGTTTTGGGTCGAGATCTTTCGTTAGATTTCTGAAGAAGGGTCGCGATCCGAAATGTCACCCATTCCTTCTCTCCAGAGATGTTGCCTATCCCGCTGAGTTATTCCAGCATTTTGTGTCTATGCAACTATAATGATGGTAGACAAGCATCATCTATATCATTGTAAGTTTGTGTGTTAACCACGTGCAACAATTCCTGAGCCAGTTCATCAAATTTTTTCTTAAACTATTTCCGCTGCGCTCTTCAGCAGTCCTTCCCAGTAACTTGTTCCACAATATATTAAGAAGACTTTTTCAAGGCCCACATCACTAGTAAGACCTTGTACGTTGGCTTATCTTACCGGAAAATCACAGGCACATTGCCTCAAATTTTCCACCCGGTAATGCAAATGGATGGAAAATCATTGGTGATGTATCTATAATTGTCCAGCAAATAGCTTGCATTGAAATATTCTGTCTGTTTGTTCCGGATGAAGAAGTTCAAATAAACTTCTTATTTCCTCTTTGTAACATATGTTCTTGGGTGTTTAAACACTTCAGCATAATGAGCTGTTTAGCTGGATCAGTTTTCGTCAAAGTGACAAGGCACAGCATGGAAAGCTGACTCTAGCAGAGTAAAAAATTCACTGGATGACAAATCTTGTACCAATATGGTCTCTAGAGCAGTCTCACAGCTAACTGGAGGCACAAGGAACTGCAAATGCTAGAATCCTTCCCTCCTCGCACCCCCTGTCTCCCACGCTCCCATCCCATCCACCAACATCCCTCCCTCTGGCTTTACATTTCCACCCCTCTGCAAGTTAACCCCCCTCACCTGTATCCACCCATTACTTGCCAGGCTTTGTCTTACCCCGCTCCCACACGCCCTTCCCCGACCTCTCTTTTCCAGCTTTCTTCTCCATACAGCAACCAGTTTGAAGAGGGATCCTGACCTGAAATGTGTCCTGCCCATTCCATCCACACATGCTGCCTGACCCATTGAGTTCCACCAACACTTTGTGTTTTGCTCATAGCTGACCTAGTTGGAGTGGCACCTCAATGGAAGTAAGTTGTCACAAAATGGAATTAAGGAAATATCTAAGTCACCAATAGACGGCAGGATAGTATTATGCAAACAAACTGTACAAATTTGATAATCCTGCCAAGAAATTGAGGAAGAATTAAACAAATTTAAATAACCGAGAAATCAGCAGCTTTGCCGACTGACGTGTTCTCTTGTGTGCAACTGAAAACCCGTAACACTAATGAATTCCCTTTAGATTTTCAGCATCAACGTCAGGCTTACTGAGTTCCTGCCTAATGGATCTTGCTACACAAAATGGACTTGCAGGGTTTTATTTATCCCACAGGGAAATGTCACTGGGTTATAACCAGTTTTTTTTTTTTCCATTCTTATCTATTATTTATTTGGTGAACCATTCCTGCTGCCATTTTCTGAAAATGGCTCAATGTTCCTGGAAATGTGTTATGGAATGCTATGGGAACATTTCCCATAGAACCTTTTTTTGCAAAGGAATACGAATAAAGGAATCATACAGCTTCTCTTTACTTACAGAATAATTGGCATTTACAAACTGAAGTAAAATAACTTATGCCGTATCTATGAAAGCTGCAGGAATTGTAAAGAAACTCATACCTAGAAATTGCAACCCAGTTACAATGTCATACCAGCTGTGTAATCTACTTTGTTCATATAATTAACAGTCTCTGGAATTTTGGATCATGCAGCTGCTAATATCTCTTGCATTTAGTCAATTATTAATCATAATAACCACAAAGCTCCATCTGAAAAATGTTTTTGTTGGATTAAGTAATTTGGTAATAACTAGATTATATTTGAACATGTATCTCATTAGTGGTAAGTAGAATATCACTGCCAGATGAAGCATGAAAGCAGAAAATAAATAAGTTCAAATTTCCTGCTTTTGAATTGGCAATTTTCTTAAGAAAGGCGTACGTGATGATCATGCAATGGCAGTATGAGTTACTGTCAAAGGGAGAATGGATTGTTGATTCCAAATTGCCATCGTGGAGGGATTGTTGAGCCATCTTCTTCAAGCCAGTCCATCGGTTGCAGGCTACGACTTGAAGGTTATCCGACAAATCTGTTTCAGCAAAGGCTGATGCATTCACAACCAGGTTCAGCCTGGGTAGATGATCCATCTCAGCTTCATCTTGAGATTCTTAAGAGCCCGTCCAACTTACGTGTCCTTGGCACGCAAATTACACGACCTCGTCGTCGCGTTGAGGCGCACGGGCAGCGTGTGGCCGTGCGGGGCGGGTCCCACTGAGAAGCGCGGAGGGGTATGTAGTTGTGCGCGACATCGTGCGGGGCTCCGAAATTTTTGTAGAAAACGAAATCTTCGCGTGCCAACAGCCAGTCGCGTAACTGACGGCCAAAGTGGGTCAGGCCCAAGACCCTGGCGCGACACAACGTCTCACCTCCAACAGCAGCAGAAGCAGGCAAACGATCGCCGAGCTCGGCCTGGGGCTCACGGCCGTTGCGGTCCGGATCCGCCCCAACTTCTACTCCCAGAGCGGGGCCAGGAGCGGAGCTGTGCTGCTGGCGGGGAGGATTTGATGAACTTTTCGGAAGGTGGGGAGGAACAAAAGCAGTCAGACTTTGCAGTTCAGAGCTTTGTCGGACTGCAGAGGCTTTCTTTGTTCAAAGAGTCCTCTAATTAGTAAGGTTTGTCTGTGTGTATCTGGAAAGTCGTAGGAGCTGCAGTGGCTGGCGGAAGGCCAAGATTCACTTGAGCTGGTGGGAGCTGAGTCTGGAGCGGTGTTGTAGTCAGTAACATCGGACAAAAGCACCCTCCTACACCGACTTGCCCGGTCAAGGTGTGCTGGGTAAGTGCGGCAACAGTGCCTTGGATTTCGTTGAAGCCGGGGGAGGCGACGGAGACCTGGGGAAGAAGCCTCCGGAAGCTCCATTTTTTGACGGCGGGAGGATTGACACGGACATTCCTATCTTATCAGGAGCGTGACTGTTTCTGTTGCTATTGTGGGGCAAGAAAGCCTTCACAAGACTCATTAACTGTTGCAAAAGAGTGAGGTGCAGCAACAGCAGAATGACTGCTTTGATTTAAAAGGACGGATACTGTTGTGTTGTGCCGCGCCCTAAAGATGGCGACCCCTCAGAGTTATGCAGCTGTCGCACAGTCGGCAGTCCCCGAGACTGAGGGCCATGAGTTGATGGGGCGCACACATGGGGTAAAAATGTACATGCAGAGCAACCTGCCCTTCAAGGCCTTTCTAGATGCGCTGGGTGGACTGTTGGCAAGAAAGCCATAGTCTCGGGCGCGGTGGTCAGTGGGAGGTTTTGTTCTACTGAAGACTCAACAGGCGGTGGCTCTGGCTCTGGAAAGGGGCATAACAGCGGGTGGGAATTTTGCGGCGGTGGACCCATGGGGGGGTCCCGTGCTGCCGGTCATTCTGTCCAACGTTCCCACTTTTGTTCCGGATGAGCTCCTCTCCCACATGTAAGGAAGCTGGGGGAGGTGCGGTCGGGGCTCACCAAATTGTTGTATAGGTTTGATATCCTGAGATGCAGCATATATATTACGTTCAAGCGTCGTGTGTATATACAGATGGCACAGGGGACCGACACGGAGGGGAGTTTTTGATGTGGAGGTGGATGATTCCCTTCACGTGTTTTGGAACGCGGGCCAAGTGCGTTGTCACGCTTTGCAAAAAAGGTGGGGCATTTTCGCTGGAATGTCCCAGGACCCCGGGCTGCCACTTCCACCACGGTGGCCCGGGAGAGCACTGTGGCCCATCTGGGGCTGCTGGTTCTACCACGGTAGCCCGTGAAGGCTCTATTCCCCTACCTCCACCCCCCATCCCCCCCCACCACCCGTGCCCCCATGTCCCCTACCTGCGGCGGTGGATGCGGGTGAAGTGCGTGGGGTGGACAGGGACGGTTGGGAGCGTCAGGGGGGAGGAAAGTCAAGAAAAAGAAGAAGGGCGGGCCCCAGGAAGAAACCACCTCCAAGCGGGACCCCTGGCAGCGTATAAACTCGTGCTCGCCTCTGAACCCGGACCAGGGAAGCATAAGGGGCCTAGGGTCCAACGGGGGGCTGGAGAGGTTTGAACCAAGTAGACGGTAGTGTGGAGGTAGAGGCTTCCGCAATGGAGATCACTGTGCCACCGCACGCCAGTGGTTCAAAGAGGAGGAAACATGGGTCCTCCGATATAGAGAAGGGCCCTGAAGTTCAGGAGCAACCTGAAGGGGGGCCTTCCCCTCCTGTTGAGGTGGGGGACCCAGGGCACTCTTCCTCTGAGGGGGAGGTTGCCTCTGTATGCAGGGAACACCTGAGAGTGGGGATACATTACCCTTGGGGGCTGTTCCCCCAGAGAGTGCGTCTGCTAGCTTAGAGGAGACCAGGGGCAGCCTGAAGAGGGACTTGGGTGAGGGGGAGGGTCCCCAGTCTGAGCTCCCCGTTGAGGCTATAAGCCCAGTTGAGGGGTGTGATGTCCCACTGGTCGAGGGAGCAGGGGGACTTCAAATAACATCGGCCCCTGAGGGTCACAGTGAGGTGATTCACCTGGTGAGTGGGGGTAGGGGCCTCTCTGGGTGATGGTGTTGGGGCAGGTAGCCTGGGCGCTGGAGGAGGGCAAGGTCGTTTCGGATCGTGTCCTTCGGGTCGGACTCTAGACAGGCCCGCTACAGCAAGGCCCGGGAGACTTGCTCCGACTTCACTGTTCCCAATCCGGTTTACAGAGGGCGGTGGGAGCATGCAGGAGACTGGCCAATTAGCAGATAGCTTGCCGCAGTCAGAGGCACCGGTACCTGCCCCTGTCACTGATCCTGGGGGTGGGAAGGTGACAGAGGAGGGACCGTGTGATGTGGCTGAACGTCCACCTCACAAGGAGAGGTGAGCGAGGTGGCTGAGAGTAGCAACCTTCCGGACTCGGGCTCGGACATTGAAGTGCGAGGAGGAGGGTACACGGAGTTTCGTCGACAGTGAGCTGACGGATTGCCCCACCCGCGGCCCTGTGTCACGACTTGTCGAAGTCTGGGAACTTCGGAAGTTCTTAAAGGAAACTAAAGGGAGTAGGAACAAGGTGGATTTGGCTGTCGACCGCTGGTCGGACCTGAGGGTGCCCATGCGGTCCATTTAATGCCCATCCTTCAGAAGAAGGTGAATGAGGCGGGGCTAATACGAAATGAGCGGCGCCAGTTCCAAGAGCTTTTTAAGGCCCTAAAGAGAGGGCAGAAGTCTAGGGGAGGCTCCACTCCTTCACTGGGGCGGTAAAAGATCTAGTGTACACCTCAAAATGAAGCTCCACTATAGCCAGCCTTAATATCAATGGGGGCAGGGGGTCTCTCCGTAGGTATCACCATCTCTCAGTGCTCAGGGACGGGGGGTACGCGATGAGCTTCCTGCAGGAAACACACACTGTGGCTACTGATGAACCCACCTGGCTCCTGGAGTGGGAAGGGGGGGGTCTACATGAGCCATCTCAGCTCCAATTCGAGTGGAGTGGCATTCCTGTTGGCCCCGTCTTTCCAACCGGAGATCCTCAGAGTGCAGGACATTGTACCAGGCCGTTTGCTGTATCTGGCCGTGCGTTGGGATGGCGTGCCATTACACTTCATTAATGTGTACGCCCCCAAGATCGGCGCAATGCAGACGCGCTTAACCAGGGAAGTGACCACGTGTGTAGAGCCTTTCCTGTGCCTTCTCCGGAGGCGGTTGACAGGCCTGGTTGTGGCGGGGCCGGGGATGGAGGTGGTTCTCTCGGCCTACGCCGATGATGTCATTTTGATGTTCACCGACCCTGTTGACCTGCGGAGGATGCGTGAGTGCCAGCAGGTTTTCTCAGCTGCATCCTCCGCCAAGATCAACTGGGGGAAATGTTCTGGTCTCTTGGTGGGTCAGTGGGCGATGGACTCCCTGCCGGAGGAGATGGCAGGTTTTGCATGGAGCACCATGCACCTCCTCTATCTGGGGGTCTACCTGAGTCCCACTGAGGGGGCGTGGCCGGCGAACTGGCAGGAGCTGGAGGCGAAAGTGGTCGCTCGGCTGGGACGTTGGTCAGGCCTCCTTGGTGTGCTCTCTTACCGGGGCAGGGCTGTAGTTATAAACCAGCTGGTGCCTCTATGCTGTGGTACCGCTGGCCACTATGTCCCGTCCTCTTTATTTATAATCAGGTTACAGAGGAGATTGGTCAACTTCTTCTGGGGTGAGAGGAACCACTGGGTCTCTGCGGGGGTTCTGAGTCTCCCGTTGGAGGAGGGTGGTCAGGCGCTGGTCTGTGTTCGTACCCAGGTGGCGGCTCTCCGACTAAGGACCCTGCGGAGATACGTCTACTCAGACTACCCTCCTAAATGGCACGTGCTGGCGACGTACTTTTTCCGCCAGGGGCGCTGCCTGCAGGAGGGCTCAAAGCTACCAGTAGCGGGTATGAGTCGACGCGCTCGGCGGGAGTTGCCTGGCTTTTATACCGTGACCTCCTGAAGGCCAGGAATTTGGTCACCTTCAGCCAGGGCGCTGCTCCTCAGGGGGAGGGGGGGTGTTGTGGCTGTGACGGGGGGGTGTTGAGGAGAGGCGTGTGCGTGGAACGATTCCGGATGAGCTTACCCCCGCTCCATCGGAATTGTTCATAGGACCCATGGCCCGGCTCCCTCCCCGAGAGCCGGCCCCACGCAACATGAGCCGCCTTTCCGAGATGCCAGCGTGCCGTTCCGTGATGCGGAGAGGCGCGTGTTGTACAGGTTGCTCTTGCACACTCTCCACTTCCTCGCCCTCGTCTTCCGTCCAGACACACTCTGGCGGTCCGTGTTACCACCTGACGAGGGAGAGGTCCTCAGTGGAGGTCTCTCTATAAGGGAGTCCTCCCCCTTTAACATCGGGGACCTGGGGTGGAGAGTGTTGCACAAAGGTGTGGCCTGTAACAGGTACTTGAGCCGGTTCACGGACTCGTCCGCCGCTTGTCACTTTTGCGGCGAGGAGGAGACCGTGTTCCATGTCTACATGGAGTGTGAGAGGTTGCAGCCCTTGTTCGAGTATCTGAAGGGGCTGCTCCTCAAGTTTTGGCTCCACTTATAGTCCGACGCTATTGATTTTTTGGGCACCCGGTGCAGAGGGGGGAGGGTCGGGAGTAGGGGGTCTCCCTGTCGGTATGCTGCTGGGCCTGGCCAAGATGGCCATTCGCGGGTCCAGGCAGCGGGCAGTCGACGGCCGCACAGCAGTCGGCTGCCTGCCCCTCTTCCGGGGTTACGTCCGTGCCCGCGTGTCCCTAGAGAGGGAACACGCGGTGTCCACGGGGACTGTCCGCGAAGGCTTTCCCGTGAACGCTGGTCGCCGCAGGAGGTCGAATATATTATTGACAAAGATGATAATATTTTAATTTGAGAACTTTCTTTGTAAATGCCAATATAGGCATTCTCTGATCGTGTTACTGTTTTGTATTTGTTGGTTTGAATAAAAGCATTTGTAAAAAAAAAAAAAAAGAGCGGGGCCAAGAAAATTGAAGATAGACAAAAAATGCAGGAGTAACTCAGCGGGACCGGAAGCATCTCTGGAGAGAAGCAATGGGTGACGTTTCGGGTCAAGACCCTTCTTTCAGACTGAAGATGGTTCTCGACATGAAACGTCACCCATTCCTTCTCTCCAGAGATGCTGCCGGTCCGCTGAGTTACTCCTGCATTTTGTGTCCATCTTCAAATGACATCACGCGCTCCAGACGGCTGTGCGGTCGAATGAAGTCGCGCGCGACCTTCGCGGGATCATCGCGCCACAACGCGACCACGAGGTCGATAATTAGCGTGCCAAGGACACGTAAGTGGGACAGGGGCTTTACCATTATAGAAGTCATTCCTCAGCCAATAAACTGACCTCCATGTGTTTAGTTTAGTTTAGTTTAGTTTAGTTTAGTTTAGTTTAGTTTAGTTTAGGTTAGAGATAAAACATGGAAAAAGGCCCTTTGGCTTACTGAGCGTGCACTAGTTCTATCCTACACACTATGGATGATTTTTTTTAACGGAAGCCAATTAACCTACAATCCCGCAGGAGGAAACAGATTCAACCCGGAGAAAACCCATGCAGTCACAGGGAGCAGTGCAAACTTGATAGCGACAGCACCCATAGTCAGGATCAAACCCAGGTCTCCGGTGCTGTAAACAGCAGCCCTACCGCTACGCCATTGTGCTCTGCCTATGTGATATCAAGAAATGGCTAAATGGACTAACTGTAGACCATTTTGGTTGTCGTCCTGAAGATCAGTGCTCTATAAATACCCAGGCCTCGGGCCAAGCTGTTCCAGTATAGTTACAATACTGTGCATTTTCCCAATAAAAAATGGAATTTTAACAAGCTATGTCCTATTTACAAAAAGCAGGACAAATCCAATCTAGTTAATTACGGCCTCACTAGTCTACTCTCGACCATCATCAACCATCTATAACCATATAATCATATAACAATTACAGCACGGAGACTAAGTGATTTAAGTGATTGACGCAGTTATCACGCAGTATTTACTTATTAATAACACTGAGACCATTGGAAGGAAAATATGCATTTTTAAATGTATTACAATTTATCTCTCTATTTACCAGTTTCTATGGCATTACCCATGGTCAGACATTGTTCATAAGACGCTGGCAGGGACTTTAAAGGTTGTGAAGTTTTTTCCATAACAAATAATTTGTTGGTGTGAGTAAAGGGGCTGTTCCACTGCGGCGACCTAATCGACGAGTTTAGAAGAGTTTGCCCTCGACTCATACTCGCAGCATGGTCGACACGAGGTCCTAGGAGGTCTTTGTAACTCTCCTTCATGCTTGAGAGTAGTCCCCGCATACTCGAGGCCTCAGCTAGGTCGTGGCGTATTTGTCAACATGCTGAAAAATGCCCATGGGTAAAAAAAGGTCACCATGGAAGGAAAAAAAAAAAAAAATAATATTTTTTTTTTACTCGTAGGTTTAGTCAAAGTAGGTTGTAGTAGGTTGGCATGTTATTCATAGGTAATCGAGGGTAGTCGAAGGTAATCAAAGGTAGTCGAAGGTAGTCGTAGATAGTCTTCAACATAATCAAAGGGAGGTTGATGAAGATTGAAGGAGGTAGTCTTCACTCTCCACTATTCGGTGTCCAATTTTCCCAAAGCTAGACGAAGCTAGTCTTCAACATAGTCGAAGGAGGTCTTCTACATAGTCGAAGGAGGTCTTCAACATGACACTTTTTCAAACTCTCCTAAACTCGCCAATTAGGTTGCCGCAGTGGGTCAACTCCTTTAATAGTGAGATGCTATGAATATGTTGAGTTTGTGTTGTGAATTATTAGATGCACGCCTATATTAAATGACTGCTTACTAGCATAAAATATGAACTGAACTGATTCATTAGTGAGTAGGAATGAACTGCAGATGCTGGTTTATACTGAAGATAGACCCAAGATGCTGGAGTAAATCAGTGGGTCAGGCAGCATCTCCGAGTATCTCTGGAGAAAAATAATAGGTGACGATTTGGGTTGGAACCAATGTTTCCTCTAATTTTTAGTATCCATGTGTGCAGAAATCTTGTGTTGTGCATTTTTTTATGCTGTTACAAATGTGTGTGTGCACTGAATTCTTGTGCAAATATATAACCCCATGAGCTTTTGGTGTAGTAGTTTTTACTATTTTGTTAAGCCATTCAACTTTAAACCAGCTTGCGCTTCGCACACTTTGCATCCTTTAATTTTGACATGGTGAATCAAACTTTCTTTCAATAAAAACACAATAAGCCAGCTACAGAATTCTGCACGAAATGCTACACTTGTCACTTTACCTCCCCACCTCTATCCTCCTCCCTCTCCCCCTCCCCCTTCCCCCATCTCCCCCTATCCCTCCCTTTCCCCATTCACCCTACACCCCTCTCTCCCTATCCCCGATCACCTCCCTCCCTCCTCTCCAAGGTCCAGTCCTGTCCATTTACCGGTAGGTTCCTATCAGCAGCGCCGCTAACCCTGGCCCTCTCCTGGTTGAAGCGCAGGGACTGGATGTGGCGCCCGTGGATCGGATGCGGCTCCCGTGGACCAGATTTCCCCGATGACAGAGCGGGCTGCAGCTGACCCCGGTGCGTGATTTCAAAACTTGTGTGTACACGCACGCGCGCAAAGCTTAGAGGGAACATTAGTTGTAACCCTTCTTCTGACTGAGAGTATAGGTTGGGGCGTGGACATGAACTGGAAGTGGGGTGAGGCCAGCAACAGATATGAGCCTTAGGGGAAGAAATCTGCAAATTTGACCCAATCTATTTTCCTCATGACTGTATCCTAGCAATAATATGCATGATTCTTCTTGACTTTGTAAATAGCTCGTCCTAAGCTTCCCCCCCCCCCACCCCCCCCCACCCCCCCCCCCCCCCCCAGTCTAGTTTCAATCAAAAATCACTGAGTCAAGCACTTGAGCATCTAAACTTTATTTTGACAAAACACAATTACAGTTCCACTATTATACCTAACCACCGCGGGTTCGATCCTCGTATCTGCCTGATCAAGCCCTCTTTAGCCTCTCTCAAGAAGAGACATTCCAGAAGGTCATGCAGTCCTCCCAGAAGATCAACATAGGACCTTGTGGGAGTGGTTTTTTTATAGGTCCCCGAACCTTGAAGAGCCGAACCACATAGGGGTGGTCTCTATACAGTCCAATAACAGATATCGATTAACACAGTATATGATAGACATTTTCCTAACCCAATAATACAGTGACTAATGCAATGTATTTGAAAGAAAGTTCTAGAAGGAAGCAAACAAAAATAAACATTGAAACATGTGCCCTGAGATTCAAACAGTTTCTCCAAGGCTCAACAATTCGACCAATCATCGATTAACAGGATGACCATCTTGCAACATTATTTAAACTATTTACAATGCTTTTGGAGCGATCCAATCGAAATGATGCATTTAGGGCTTGTTTGCAAAACTGCTATACATTTTATCAATTTAGGAGAAACAAGGAGCACCTGGATCCCTCACCAACTGTATACCAGTCTGAGCCTAGACTGGCTGGCGCCATTCAAAGCCTGTAAAGTTCAGCTGACAAGGGTTAAGCAATTCCGACAAGCGCAGGGATCCTCCATTTTATGGTGTCTTTAATTTGGCCAATATTAACATTCCCCCGTTTATTATTCATGATAACCCTCATCATAAATGATAACTCCAGAATACAATGATGACTGCTATACTGTAACAAATGTTCTAACAGGAAGATGTTGATGTAGCTTCTCAGAATTTCCTCGAGCTTCCCAAGTTTTCGTGGATGTAGCTCCATGATTTCTGTCTGACGAGTTCACCTCCCGAGTTTTCATTGGCGTGAATCCCATCCATCAATCTTGATAGTTCATTGGTCCTTGATTCACAATAGAGTGGAGAATCTCTAAGAAAACAAGTTAACCACTAATACCTTCACTAATACTTTTACAATGATGAAGATGCACCCAGGCATTTCTTCCCTCTACTTTTACTGCTGTCAGAGTCATTAGAGGAGCTTGGTAAGGTCCTTCAAACAAATTCTGTTCCTTTCCTTATGCACTAAGACATAGTCTCTAGATTTTACTTTAATTGGAGTTGCTAATGAAGACATATCACCATAGGCTGCTCTCACTCTACAATGTAAATCCCTTAAGGCTCTGGTCAAGGCTAAGATATATTCGGTCATCTCTGCAGTCATATGGTGGGAATTGACTGTTTTCATTGCATGACTCATCTGAAATAGGGATATTCAGAGTAATTTAATCCATCCAAGTCCAGTCTCCGCCTTTAATTTGGCTAATTTAGTTTTAGGGGTCTGGTTTTCCCTTTCTATGTCCAGCAGCCTGTGGTCGCTTTATTGTCAAGGGTTGGGTATGCTTCGATCCACCGGCTGAATACATCGACTTTGACAAGAACGTATTAATATCCTTGGCATCTTTCCAATTCAATACAGTCCATTTGCAATGTCTCAAAAGGAGCCATAGGCAATGGTGTTTTCACCTCCTTCACATCCTATTCCTTTACCTGGATTGTATTTCTGGCAGGCCAGACAATTACTGCTTACCTTTTGAGCAAAGGATTGTAATTTTGGATGCCATCAAGTAGCCAATGGAGTGTCCCCTACTGCCTTGCACCACAATGGGTTGCATAGTACATACACTCTATAACCCATACTGCTAATGAGTATGTGGGGGATAAAGTGATTAAACCCCATTAAAGTAAGGAGTTTTAAAGAGAATTCGAACCGATAGGGGCCGGAGAGAGGGTTCTGACACAGCTGTGTCTAAAGGTTACCAGACCCATCCTTGAGTCCTTGAGTAAGAAGTAATAGCATTGTATAGCGGTAGAAGGGAGTGATGTAGAGAGATCCATATCAGTGGAAGGGAGTGATAGATGGGACCCTTGTCACTATAGCTTAGCTTTAGAACTGATATAGAGGAACTGAGAGGGTTCACTAGGAGGTGAGTAAAACTAGGGTAGGTCATGAGCAACTGAGCATGCTTAATAGAATAAATGAATATTACAACACACCCCTGGTCAAGAAACTGCTCATTACCATGAACATGCGATGTATGATGTGGGAGGTACTGGGGGGATGTACCTACAGATTGTGCACCTCAGACCCTGATTGGAGAAGGGTCCGGAGGGGAGGTTGAATGTAAAATTCTGTGTATAAAGGGGGATGACTTCTTTGGCTTCGGTGTGTCTCGACTTGGAGAGGCACCCGGGTCTGCAGATTCATGAAAAATAAAGAAACTCTTGCTTCCAAGATTTAGTCTTTGAGCAGTGATTGTGAGCACAAAGCGTATCTCACAAATTGGGGGCTCGTCCGGGATCGCCACTCCGGCTGCTTGGTGGAGGCACGGAAGGAAGGGAAGGTGCACCCTGCTGATTTCAGCAGTCTCTGATCTCCTTGCTTGCCATCAGCAGTTTGAGCGAGTGATATTCGGTTGGAAAGACTCGGGAAGCAAGAGGGGGTGTAAGGTGAATAAATAAGAACGGTCGAGTGATTCTTGTGCACAGGACCCAGGTAAGAAAACTGACTATTAAATATTGCCTGGGCGACCGGGGTCTGTCGGACGGTAATAGTACGACGAGACAATGGAAACCGGAACGGAAAAGGGTCCGGGGAAACAGGATAAGGCTCATACTGATATGGAGCCGCACATTCCGCCCGATAGTCCGTTGGGGCGAATGTTGCACGGATGGTGTGAAGGGAACACCCGGGTAAGAGTAAGGAAACTATGATAAAGTTTTGTTACTTTGAATGGCCAGAAGGAGCCTATTCGAGGGAGCGCAGTGTGGTGGCCGCGGTTGGGTTCAAATGAGGACTGGGTGAGACAGGCGTTGAATGTTTTTATGAATGAAAGAGAAACGCCGAATCAAATAAAAAAGGAATATGCCCAGTGCTGGAAACCCAATAATGGGATGTTTCCGTTAAAGACGGAGAGAGAGCAGGATGAACCTGACTGGCCCCCAATTGATGATGATCACCTACGACACCTATGAATCCCAGCCCCCAAATATACCCCCATCAGCGCCGGCTGCATCTGCCCAGGAGGTCCCACTAAACCAGAGCGGATCGGCAGTAAACCTGTCCGCTCCTGTCTCAGAAGAGACAGATAGTAGAGAATCACAGAGAGTAGAGAAGAAACAGGGTGAAAGAAACTGTGATTCAAACATAGAACGTGAAGGAGAGAGCCAGTCAGATAAGGAAGAGGAAATAAAAAGTGAGGACGAGAATGGGACGGGTGTCCCAGGCAGTAGTCGGAATGACTCGATCTCAAACGAGGGCAGCCGAACAAAGATCAGACCGATCTGTTCAAATGAAGCCCCTCAGGGAGGTCCCGTTAGGGGGAAATGAAGGGGGGGATGGGATTTGTAAATGTGCCTCTCACCAGTATGGAGGTGAGGAACTTTAAAAAGGAGATGAAAAGTTTATTGGAAGACCCCTTGGGACTGGCTGAACAAATAGATCAGTTCCTAGGCCAAATATATGTACATGGAAGAAATTATGTGGAATTCTCTGCCACAGAAAGTAGTTGAGGCCAGTTCGTTGGTCATATTTAAGAGGGAGTTCGATGTGGCCCTTGTGGCTGAAGGGATCGGGGGTATGGAGAGAAGGCAGGTACAGGATACTGAATTGGATGATCAGCCATGATCATATTGAATGGAGGTGCAGGTTCGAAGGGCTGAATGGCCTGCTCCTGCACCTAATTTCTATGTTTCTATGTTTCTATGAAAAATATTGAGTTGTTTCAAACAATCTCATTGAAGTAAGAATGGAACTAATGTGATGTGTGTGTAAAAACCGGTTTTGTATGAATGAGGAAGTTTGTATATGTGATAGGTTTGTTTGCTGTGGGCCACATGCTGTAAGGGTATGTGTGTGTGTTCCTTTAAGAAATTGTAAGCAATGGGGGAGGTTACAATAGTTGTAAGGTAACGGACAACGCTTTGTATCATCGCAACTTAAAAGGGGAAGTTGGAAAATGCAGGTTGCTTGGCTTCTATAGATTTCTTTTCAGTAAAGTTAATTTGGAAAATTGTTAGTCGTATGTATTTAAACTAGGAATTGGAATTTGGGAATTGTAGGGACAATGGTTTGAACAAAATTAGAAATAAAGTTAATTGCTGAACAACAAGCAGCTTTTATGGTTTGTTTTTTAGATAAACATTCTGGTTGGAGAAGGGTAATAAATTAATGGGGCCCAGGGAAAAAAAAGGAGTTGGCAGACAATGAGTCAATAATGGGAAGTTTGTTTACTCCATAAGAAAAGACAGATGGTCAGACAGGCAGGAAAAAAAGTCTGGGATAAGGGTTGCAGGCTCAAGCGGGAGCAGCAGATGCGGGAGCAGTAAAATATCCCATTACTGCGCCGGATTGGAGTAAAAAAACAGAAGAAGTATGAGAGATCTCAGGGAGATAATAATCAAGGGAATCAGAGAAGCCGTTCCCAAGGGACAGAATTTCGAACGGGCTTTTGAAAATCAGCAGAACAAGGACGAACCTCCGATAGTGTTCTTACAAAGGTTGAGGAGGAATGTCCAGCAGTATTCGGGGATAGACCCTGATTCAGACGCAGGTTAGCAGTTGCTAAAGGTTAATTTTGTAACCAAATCATGGCCAGACATTAGAAAGAAACTGGAAAAATTGGAAGATTGGAATGACAAACCATTGAATCAATTGTTAACAGAGGCTCAAAAGGTATATGTAAGACGGGATGAGGAAAAACAGAAGGAAAGGTAAAAATGATGTTGCAAGCAGTACAGCAAGGAGTACAGAAGGGGGGAATCGAAGGTGATAGAAGGCCGGGTGCTCATGGAGTCCGGGGAAGGGGAAGCGGTAGTATTAGAGGACGAGGAAGTGGTGAATGGAGGGACCGAAGTTGGGGTCCCCGGGAAAACAAGGAACAAGGATCAGGAGGGTGGTACACGGGGCCATCCTGGTGTTACTATTGTAACGAGGAGGGTCATTTCAAGAGGGAATGTCCCAGGCTACGACGGGAGGTGCAGTCGTACACACTCATGGAGGAAGAAATAGGGAAGTCGGGGGTCCTGCTCCCTGGGGTGTATGGGGATACACACGGGAACCTCTGGTAAACTTGAAATTAGGACCCCAGGGAGAGGATATTGGTATTTATGGTAATTTGGGAGTGGAGAGATCACGTGGAACTAAGGTACCAGAAGAAATTGGATTAGGTGAAAAACAAGTCAGAATCTCGGGGTAGGAGGAAAGTGATGACATTACCCAAGGTAGAAGGGGTGGTGGTAAAATATGAGGATCGAGAAGTCAGTGGAAGATTTTAAAAGGAAGGTGAATAAAACTTTGCAAAGGAGGATAAACTATCTGAAAGTAAGACATTGAGTTTAGAATGAGAAAGAAGGCAGATCAGAAAGGATTAAAGTGGGAAGCAGAGGGATAAATTGATGAGACTGCTTTAGAAAGAAAGAGCGTGAAAAAGGAAAGACAATGTTGTCAGTAACAACAGACCTGGTTGAAAAGTCTGAAATAAGTGATGCACCGACACACAGTGAGTCCTATGACAGAGCCAAACAGGGGCCAGAGATTCCATGCCAATAATAAATGTATTTTGGGAGAGTGTTTTCTCAAATGCCCTATCAGGAGTGAAATAAATCTGGATCTAAGCCCAGACAAGGCTTGTAAGGAGATAGGTAATGGATAAGGTGTGTTGGGGATGTGAACAGGTACGATAATCAGGAAATAATAATAATAATAATAATAATAATAATAATAATAATAATAATATAATAATAATAATAACATTAAGATAATGGTGAACATAGCTATGGTAAGAACATTAAGAAGAGGTATTAAATACACCTAGGCTAGGATGCGGCAGCATTTTAAATACTAGCGCCGTGTTTTTAATCAGATGTTGTAGGCAGATTTGAAAGGTGTTGATATAGTATGTGAATGATTTGTTGGTTTGTTCCACAAATGAGGAGCAATGTGAGAGAGAGACATTGTAATTATCTTGGAAAAGGTGGCACAGGAGGTCATTATGTATCAAGGAAGAAGTTTTTGTTTTGTCAGCAGCAGGTAGAATATTTTGGACGAGTAATATCTAAAGAAGTAAAAGCTATAGCGCAGGATCAAATTGGAAGCTTGCCTGCAATCTTGCTTAGCTCAATTGGCAGAAATTAAGGCTTTAAGAGCAGCATATGTACATGGAGTCTGGCACATGTTTGGAGCAGTAGGGAAACAGAAAGGCTTGAGAAAAGCAACGGAGACCCCATGCAAAGTTAGCAGTGTCTCCCTATGAAATGTTGTATGGGTTAGCTTATTTGGGAAAGATAGAAGGAATACCCACCATAGAGGGCAGTGATGTATTCTTAAGGAACTATTTACTGGCAGTATCTCGTTTCCTTACAGAATTAAAAGCTAAAGGACTATTGGCTCAAAGACCACCACTCGAACTTTCCAATACATGCTGTAAAGGCCGGCGACTGGGTACTGGTCAAGAATTGGAAGGAGGAGAAACTCCAGCCCAGGTGGACAGGCCCATACCTAGTATTACTGACAACCGAGACAGCAGTATGAACAAAAGAAAAAGGGTGGACCCACGCAATCCGGGTTAAAGGACCCGTTGATCCACCCGTCCCTGATGAGGAGGAACAGTGGATGGTGAAGCCAGGAAGCAAACCCCTAACAGTAATTTTTTAAAAAAAAGCATTGAATGTATAACTGACAGTATGAAAGGAGCAGTCGTGGTATTGTTTGCTTTGTATGTAATTGTGGTAAAAAGTGTTAATAATTGTGATAAATGTTATCATCCTATCAGATATGGAGGGCGGACGACCAGATCATTTACCTATCATTCCCATGTGAACGGTGCATGCTATAATGTGAGGACTAGAACAATTTGTGAAGAGGGGGGAAAGAAGTATTTGATGATAGGAAATAGGGGGTATATAGGGAGGTTTGGGTACGTTACCTGCCCAAAGGGGGAGAGATGGGTTTGTGTAACCAAGGCAGGACAGTTAGGTTTCCCTTTTCAGATCGTAAAATGGGCAATAGATAAGATGAAGGAGGAAGTAATAAAAGAGTTTACAGAAGTAGTAGTCACTAAGCCTCCCCCTCCCCCTCCCCCACCTACTCAGCCTCAATTGCACCAGACACTGTACGAAGAAATAAAGAAGCAGATTGAGATCCCTGAAGGAGAAAAAAAACCTGTTTGTGGACTTGGCCCTCCGGATAGCTGGAATCCTGAATGTGACTAACTGCTGGGTCTGTGGCGGACCACTGATGAGCTCACGTTGGCTGTGGAGGGGATCCATTATTGAAGTATGGGACCTGATGGAGTGGAACCTGACAGTTGGACCAAGACCGAGTTCCCCAGGCATGGGTCCTGACAGACGCTCCGGTTGGGACTGAGTGTATCGCTAGGCCCTGGGCAAAGGATGGCGTCCTAGTAGGCAGCAGCCCCTGCCAGCGCATCGTCACCCAGTGGCCAAATCAGTCCCGAGTGTGGTGGCCAGAAGAGCCTAAATGGTATCCAACTAAGAAATACGGGAAAAACTGCGCTATCTGGATGAAGACTGATGGAATGGAATCGACTGGACTATGGAACTGCACCGGGAACAACCCTTATCAAGGAATCCCAGTGTAGCGAGACATATGGAACAAGGTTACCTCTAGTGGACCAGCCCCTGAAGGACTGTTATGGATATGCGGATACAAGGCATACTCGGTGTTACCGATAAATTGGAGTGGGACTTGTTTTATTGGACTGGTACAACCTGAATTTTTCCTGTTAAACACCGCAGAAGGCCGGTCGCTAGGAACACCTGTATTTGACGACCTATATCGGAGGAAGATGAAAATAGACATTGGATTATGGGAAGATGATGAATGACCACCAGCAAGAATCATCTCATACTACGGACCAGCCACTTGGGCACAGGATGGATCCTGGGGCTACCGAACCCCAGTATACATGTTAAACCGGATCATAAGACTGCAGGCAGTATTGGAGGTAATTACCAACCAAACTATTGGGGCACTGGAGATGCTGGCAAAGCAGCAGACACAGATGAGAGCAGCAATATACCAGAACAGGTTAGCCCTAGATTACCTCCTGGCAGAAGAAGGAGGGGTATGCGGGAAATTCAACCTCTCTAATTGCTGTTTAAACATCGATGATAATGGACAGGCAGTGATGGACATATCAGAAGGGATCCGTAAGTTGGCACTTGTTCCAATACAAAAGTGGAATTCGATTATGGAAAACCCAATGGGGGATTCCATCCTCGGAGGAACATGGTGGAGAACGGTGGGACTCGTGTTTCTATGTGCAGTGGCTGGACTGATCTTTATTCCCTGTTGCATCCCTTGTTTTAGGGAACTTATTACAAGAAGTATCAGTCAGATGCAGGCTGTAGTTATGCCTATGGGAGAGAAAGGGGAAATACAGAGAATAATGATAATGCGGCCAAGGGAGGTCCATGATCTACAGGAAAAGAAGATTAGGACAATGTTATGTCAATTCGAGTTGAGGGAACTTGAAATGGGGGTTTAATCAGTATATGCGTAGCAAAAGAAAAAGGGAGGATTGTGAGGGATAAAGTGATTAAACCCCATTAAAGTAAGGAGTTTTAAAGAGAATTCGAACTGATAGGGGCCGGAGAGAGGGTTTTGACACAGCTGTGTCTAAAGGTACCAGACCCATCCTTGAGTCCTTGAGTAAGAAGTAATAGCATTGTATAGCGGTAGAAGGGAGTGATGTAGAGAGATCCCTATCAGTGGAATGGAGTGATAGATAGGACCCTTGTCACTATAGCTTAGCTTTAGTACTGATATAGGGGAACTGAGAGGGTTCACTAGGAGGTGAGTAAAACTAGGGTAGGTCATGAGCAACTGAGCATGCTTAATAGAATAAATGAATATTACAACACACCCCTGGTCAAGAAACTGCTCATTACCATGAACATGCGATGTATGATGTGGGGGGCACCTCAGACCCTGATTGGAGAAGGGTCCGGAGGGGAGGTTGAATGTAAAATTCTGTGTATAAAGGGGGATGACTTCTTTGGCTTCGGTGTGTCTCGACTTGGAGAGGCACCCGGGTCTGCAGATTCGTGAAAAATAAAGAAACTCTTGCTTCCAAGATTTAGTCTTTGAGCAGTGATTGTGAGCACAAAGCGTATCTCACAAGTATGACATGCAAGTTTGCCCTGCTTGAGTGGATCACAGCCCAGTCACACAATCCAGTACACATCCCAGTTGACTCCATCTCTCCTTATCTCCTTCAGTCGCCTCTTCTTGTAATCAAATGATTTCTTGGATGGTTGCCATCAGTTTCTCCAAGAAGGACTTGTTAGTTACACTTTTAGCCTGCCTCATCATTCTAGGTACCACCTTACGTTTCCATGATACTTTCTTAGCTACTAAATCGGCATTACTGGGGTCTGTCCTTTAGTACGAGTGCTACATTTCATTACAGAGATTTGTCTGGGTGGCATTAAGGCCTTCAATAAATTTGTCATCAATTGTTTGTGTGATATTTGGGTTCTGGCAGGTTAGAAATCCTCTATTTTGCCATAATTGTCCAAAATCATGCACCATGCATATCAAGCATCAGTGTAAATATTCACTTTTAGATTTTCCCCAATAATACAAGCCTTAATTAAAGTGAATAAAGCTTGTTGTGCTGAAGAGGGCAATTTAAAAGCAGCTGCTTCTGAAATCTCCGTCTTTTGATTAATAATTGCATACCCAGACAACCTTGCACCACGCGGGTTGGATGCACTCCCGTCCACATATAATGTGATGTCAGGATCTTCCATGGGTACATCCCTCAAGTCTTCTCTCACTGATGTTTCTTCCTCTATAACAAATAGACAGTTGTGCCCTGCTTCTGATTGCTCTTCTGGGGGTGAAATAAGAAAAGAGGCTGGGTTAATCAATGTACAATGTTTGAACTGCAATTTCGGATTGTTCAACAGATAGACCTCATACTTATTTTGGCGGGCCATTGTCAAGTTCTGGGTTTGAAGCTGCCCCAACAATGCCGATACCGAATATGAACTGTACACTACAATTTCCTGCTGAAGTGTCAAATTAGCAGCTGATTGTAAACTATTGTAGATTGCAGTTAAGATTTGAGTGCAAAGAAATAAGAAAAGAAAAATTGGATCTAATTTGGAGGAGTAATATGCAACTGGTCTATGTCTATCCCCATGCTTTTGTGTTAGTACCAGTGGCATTGTCAGATAGAATTGTACAATACAGTTGGAAAGGACGATGATATAATGGCCTTCCCAATGCCGGGGCTTGCATCAATGGTCGTTTTAAAGTTCTCAAATTCTTCCTGTGCCTCCTTTGTTAATTTAAATTTGCCCTCCTTGCTGGTATAAGGTGTTAGCTTCTTGGTTTCTAGAGCTATATTTGGAATCCAGGGTCTGCAATAATTAACCATGCCCAGCCATTGTATCATTGGTATGGCTACTTTTGGGACTGGAAATTTGCAGATAGGTTTGAGTCTGCTCTTTTCAAGGCTCCTCTCGGTGGCCGAAATTATAATTTCTAGAAATTTTATTTTCTCCTGAGCTACCAGTACTTTTGATGGTGAGACCACATACCTTAGATCGGCTAGATGATTTAGTAGTTGTGCAATGTCTTTCCGATTACTGGATTCCTCTTTACTGGCCAATAATAAGTCATCAGCATACTGCACTAATGTTGAATTCATTTTCAACTTCAAAGCACTTAGTTGATCCTGCAGACACCTGGAAAATAAAGTAGGCAAATTAACAAATCCTTGAGGCAACCTGGTCCAGGTAAATTGTTGACCAATATATGTGAAGGCAAACAAATATTGGCTGTCTTCATGAAGAGGAAGAGAAAAGAATGCATGTTGCAAGTCGACTATCGAAAAGACTTTTGCTTCAGCCGGTATTTGGGCTAGGATATGGCCAGGGTTTGGCACTAGGGCATCTCTCGCCATCAGGTTGCAATCTAATCCGGTGGTTATCACTAATCAATGTTTGATTGCCTTTCCTCCATATACTACTCCGACTGGCTCAGAGATGGGATACTGGCAAACTTGTCCTTGAAACCCGGACAGGTTCTGAACTTCTCTTGATTCTGGTAAATTGTAAATTGATTGAAGCGATGACATGGATGTGCCTGTGTCTACTAGGAAGGTGCAGATTTTATCTTCAACCTGTAGAAACAACATAGGTTCCTCATCAGAATTGCATCCAGTCACTACTAGGTTTGCTAATCATTGGAGTGTGAATGGGTTATTCTGAGAAAAAGAGATTTGGCCCTTGGCGCTTGATTATCCTGCCAGTTCTCTGTGCTCTAGGATCCCATTGATCCCTCCATTCTCTTTGATCTTGGAAATTTCTTCTGTGACCCCCTCTTTCATTCCTTTCTTTATTTGGGCATCCCCTACTCCAGTGACCTACCCTTCCGCAACTATAACACTGGCCCATTCCTGATGGCTGGCATGTCCTCAACCCTGGTCTTTGGAGGACTGGCTCTAGGGCAGATGCTTCTCTATAATATCGGTCTAGATATTCCAGGACTCTAATTTCTCCCAGTCCATGGTTTGCTGGTACTCTGGGGATCCATGGTTCAGGGTCGAATTTTGGTATTTCCTTTCTGATCACATATTCAGTTTTTTGTTTTAATGCAGATGGGCTATCCTGCCTCTTTATGTCCCTCCAGTGATATCTTACAGCCCTGGCCATTTGACGGGCACTATCTTCTGTCCAGCCCATGTTATTAGATTTAATCGCTTCTGCTACTTTGGTGGGAAGGCAATTCAATAAGATGGCACAATATTGTGGGGAATTTACGCAATATCTGTAATTGAAGTCACCCAATTGTCCATATATAATTCAGAGAATCGCTCTAAAAATGCATCTGCTCCTTCTCCCCTTTTTGGTCTTACATCTAGTATTCTGGCCAAATCGATTGGTTTTTGAAGGGTGTTGGCAAGAGCTGTTAAAACAGCTTCTTCACTTGCACCATTGTCCGCTATTATATTTGCAAGAGCTTCATGCGACGGATGTCCTAAATTCGTTAGGAATCTGCTATGCTCACTTGGAGTAATTATTTGCTGGATCACCACCCATAAATCCTGGGAATTGGCATGATGAACACGCATCGTAGTTCTTAAGTGATCCACAAAAGAGTGGATGGTTTTCTACGATTGGGTATTTGACAAAATAGCCATCATCTCCTTTCCATGGGGAATAGGCTCTAATTGTACGGGGATTATTTGCACTCACTGCATTGGTTGGATCAAAAGAAAGATTAGGCATTTCACTTACAGGGAACTGTCTAAGGGATGTCTGTTTAGTTTCAAGATCTACCTTGGCTTCGTCAATTGTTGTCTCACCCCCAGATGTATCTTCCCCTTCATCAGGGGGTTCAGGGTACTTCCTAAATGATTTTGAAGGGTGTTGGCAAGAGCTGTTAAAACAGCTTCTTCACTTGCACCATTGTCCGCTATTATATTTGCAAGAGCTTCATGCGACGGATGTCCTAAATTCGTTAGGAATCTGCTATGCTCACTTGGAGTAATTATTTGCTGGATCACCACCCATAAATCCTGGGAATTGGCATGATGAACACGCATCGTAGTTCTTAAGTGATCCACAAAAGAGTGGATGGTTTTCTACGATTGGGTATTTGACAAAATAGCCATCATCTCCTTTCCATGGGGAATAGGCTCTAATTGTACGGGATTATTTGCACTCACTGCATTGGTTGGATCAAAAGAAAGATTAGGCATTTCACTTACAGGGAACTGTCTAAGGGATGTCTGTTTAGTTTCAAGATCTACCTTGGCTTCGTCAATTGTTGTCTCACCCCCAGATGTATCTTCCCCTTCATCAGGGGGTTCACGGTACTTCCTAAATGATTTCCTTCCTTCTCTAACTGCTCGTTCAACTTGTCTAGGGGTACGCTCTTCTTTTTTCTTAACTAATTGAGTTCTTTTTCTAGTCTGGCTTCTGGTTCCGTGAACTCTAGGATTGTCCGTAATGGATGGAGAGGTCAGGTTTAAGGACGTTTGTGCCCTGGAATTTGGTTGTCTAGTCCGGTCACAAGCTCCACAATGTGCATCTAAGGTATTTTGATCGTAGGATGTATAAGGTGGTGGACGTGAATTCCTAATTTTAACACTCTCCTAATCTTCTAAATAATCATCGTCATCCCCCTCATAACCAGTGCCAACCAACGGATCCTCACGCTTAAGACTTATGGATGACAATTTTTCTGTGAAAGATTTTCTTCTCCCTTTATCTTTAATGCTCTCAGGCTTTCCTTGCAGGTTCAAAGGCTTCAGTATCTTCTAATTTTATCCCCCGCTTTAGAGTTGCTTCCTTCCAACTTGCCATTATTTCCTCCACTCTACTCCCCATCTGTTCCTCATAATAATGTCTCCACAATTCAATCAATCCTTTTGCCTCTGCACTATCGCTGCATTGCCAGACAATCTGCTCAATGTATTTCAATCCCTTTACTGTATCTATGCCCCCTCTGGGCCATAATTTGCTCCCTAATTCTCTATTTAATGATCCGGAAATAATTCTTAATCGATCAGCTTTTTGTGGAAATTCACTGCATATTTCTTGTAAAGGATTTTCCGAGTTAGCGGTCATATCTTTATTTGCATGGTTCCCCATTCTATTGGATATGGAAGCAACTCTAAAGCTACTTGCACCTCTTAACAATTTCCCTTTCTAATTCCGAAATTACTAAAGTCGTTTTTAACCAATATTCAAATCAAAACGCTCCAGGAAACTACCAACCACTATCACACATGTTCTCGCAGCCCGTTTCCTATCCCCGACCTTAATCTAAACAAATGCAAATGAGCTCCAAACATGCAAGCAAAATTGAATGCAAAAAATAATTATTCCACTTTTTATAAGTACGCCTAACTACATTCCAATATAAACCCTAAGCACTCGCATAATAGAGCATTTGTTAACTATTCAGTCTCAAATTTAAATAGCAGTAGTCCCAATCCCTCCTTGTTGTGGGCTCAGTCAATGGAACGACTCCTCCCCCGACACAGCGATTGAAAGAACACAAACCCTGATCGAACCACCACTAATCAGATTCTAACAACACTACAATCTAAACAATTACAAATATTAAATTCAAATACTTAAAATTATCTAGCATCCAAAAATCCTTAAGCACTCACACAAGCAATACAAATAGCAGTCAAGTCAGTTAAAAAAGACGATGCTGGATTTTTACAATTTACAATAATAATTTAACACACTAGCGCACAGTTTACAAACACTCGATCTCAATGCTGCGTCACGCTGTTATCAATCAGAGAACCTCTCCCGTTGATACCGAAGATTTTCCCCTTCCTAGGTTACTCTTTTCTGAGGGGTACTACTTCTTAAATGGACTACTTTTCCTCCTAAATGTTACTTTCCTCCTGCTAAGACTGGACTTCTATATAGGGGACCCCTGTCCCTCCTCTCTAAATTCTACAGAATTTGGGGTACCTTTCGCATCCGGGTACTTTTCACCAAGTAAACTAGGTTCCAGTCTCTCAGATACTAAGACTATCAGGTTCTAATCAACAATCGACCAGAGGGTTACTATTCACTGTTGATCAGCCGCTATTCGGAATCGATCTCAAACATGCACAAACTCCGAAGTTCTATTTACACAGAATTCGAATTCTACCCGTACGGGCAGAACTTCAATGTGAAATTCTGTATTTGGAAATGTGATTCTGCAAATCTAGACTCGTTCCCGGACCAACTAGTTTTGGTGCGTATCCCTCCACATACGAATTCAAACTAAGTTGCCCAATGAAATCTCAAATGGACTAGAGTATTCCCAGCCAATCTATATTCTAGCCACGGAGCCCAGTGCCTTTACGAGGTTCCTCGTCTGTCACTCCAGAGAGGGACTCAGACACCCCTCTCTGCTGGGCACTGGGGATTCACGCTGGCAGTCGATGCCGATTTTCAGAACGCACCTTTCCAATCAGCACTCCCAGCAAAGATAGATCAATATGTAGACCAGACCTGTGGATCAATACCCCACCAAATGGATACTAAATCTGGACAATGGGCCACCCCTCGCCCTCGAAGCGCATCAGGCTCTCGTTAAAGCAGCTGCAGTCTGCCAACTACGACCAGGTTTTGGGCCACTCCTCACCCTGTTTTATGGGTCCCTAACCCAAAGGAGTGCTAAACATTCCCCCCCCCCCCCATGCTTCCTGGACTGTGTTCTGACGATCTCAATTGAACCCTTTCCCAAGCCCGCGAATGATCGATCCGCTCTGACTAGCGAAGTGCAGAAAATCAATGCGAAATCCGCACAGTGTGCCCAATGTCTGCACTCGCGATTGAAACAGCTCAACAACCTTGATTGCAAACTTGTGTTTGGCGGTCCGTTGAGATCCCGGATGAGCCCCCAATGTAAATAGCTTGTTCTAAGCTTCCCCCCTGTCTAGTTCCAGTCAAAAATCACTGAGTCAAGCACTTGCGCATCTAAACTTTATTTTGACAAAACACAATTACAGTTCCCATTACTATACCTAACCACCGCGGGTTTGAACCTCGTATTTGCCTGATCGAGCCCTCTTTAGCCTCACTCAAGCAGAGACACTCCAGAAGGTCACGTAGTCCTAAGCATTCTCCCAGAAGATCGACACAGGACCTCGTGGGAGCGGTCTTTTATAGGTCCCCGAACCTTGAGGGGCCGAACCATACAGTTCAATACAGATATCGATTAACACAGTATATGATAGATATTTCCCTAACCCAATAATACAGTGACTAATACAATGTATTTGAAAGGAAGTTCTAAAAGGAGGCAAACAAGAATAAACATTGAAACGTGCCCTGAGATTCAAACAGTTTTCCAAGGCTCAACAGATTAACAGGACGACTGTCTTGTTTACAAAACTGTTATACATTTTATCAATTTATGAGAAACAAGGAGAACACCTGGATCCCTCACCATCCTGCATATCAGTCTGAGCCTGGACTGGCTGGCGCAATTCAAATCCTGTAAAGTTCAGCTGACAAGGGTTAAGCAATTCTGACAAGTGAGGGATCCTCCATTTTATGGTGTCTTTAATTTGGCCAATATTAACAACTTCATACATCATCAAATTAGCTCAGGTAATCCAAAGATTTAAAAGTTCAGATAACTTATAAGTGAGTAATATGTTCTAGTCTTTACCATCAAGGCTCACCTGCCACTGAAAAATAAAGAGGTACAGATTTTGGTGAAAAAAAGACTAGCATAAAAATGAGCAACCCACGGTATGTCAGAATGTACACTATTATTGTTTGTTTTTATGTGTATGTATGTTATATGTGTGTGTGCATATATATATGATTTGAAATTAAAATTAAAAGTGAAAAAAAAGTATATATATATACTTGTCTCTTGCCTGCTGTCTCTGCCTGCTCCTTTCTTTTACACATCCCACCCCAACCCCCCGACATTGGTCTGAAGAAGGGTCTCGACCTGAAACATCGCCTATTCCTTCTCTCCATAGATGTTGCCTCACCAGCTGTGTTCCTCCAGCATTTTTGTCTATTATGGAGACACATGGTAGCCGAAACGTCACCTGTTTATTTCCTTTCCAGATACTGCCTGACCAATTGATTACTTGCAGAATGTTGTGTTTAATAGTAAGATTAAATGAGAACTTACCAGTTTGAAGTTTGATCTTTATTTTATGAGGCGTTACGATGAGCAATTACGTGAAGAAGCACCGCCAGTCCGCATGCACATCAATCTTCAAAGCAGCGGTGTGAAATCACAGATAACAGTAGTTGAACATACATAATAAGATTAGAGATGACTAGAACTACCAGATGATATTTATAATACGAGAGTTGGGAGTGGAGGGCACGTAATCACTCACCATAACTCCTCATACAATAAAGATCAAACTTCAAACTGGTAAGTTCTCGTTTAATCTTACTATTTTACTTCGGAGTCACGTGAGTGATTCCGTGAAGATTTCAAAGCTCTGTGATTTCATGCCGTGAGATCGAGTCCACACAGCCACAACTGCCTTAATTGACAGATGAGGAAAACATTCATAATGAATAAATAATAATAATAATAGTAACTCCTCTCATCCGGGAGTAAACTTAACCACTGAATCTAAAATAGAGTTGGCAAATACCCCTGGTCTGGCAATAGGTTATTAAGAAATGTTCAGAAAGTTCGTCGGTTCGACCATCCTGCAGCCGCTAGGATGTGGTCCAGCGGAAACGTACATAATCTTTACTGCTGATGTTGTAACTGCAGCCCTGGTGGAGTGAGATTTGAAAAATATCAGTATCTACTCCTGCATGAGCCAAAACCTCTTTTAATCACCTGGAGATGGTCTGAACCAATACCTTCTTATAAAGTTTTTGTAATTAACAAACATTGCTAGTTCAGAGCCTCTAAGGCTCTTGGTGACCTCGATGTACTGTTTTTGTATATGTGTGACCATACATAACCAAAAGGTCCATGGGGTATGTCATGAAACTAGTTTGAGACCTCACGTCTGCTCTGCTTAACTAAACATTAAAATATAATATTAGTTCCAGATGTAACCATCCTGTCCAGTCACAACATGTAGTGACTGAACCCGTTGCGCTGACCAACGTCATGAGGATAACTACTTTATGAGAGCCGAACCAAAGCCGCTGGAGCCTCCTGGTGAAATGGTGTTAATACCATGTCAATATCCCATACTGCCCTGTGCTTGTCCTGGGAGAACTTGTATGAAAGATAACCTTTATAAACTGTGTATTAGAGGGTGAAACCCAACAGAGTGGGTACCGTTTGCTGCAGCAAATATGATGGGAAGGCAAGTTGGCACAGTGAATGGTCCTTGACTTAATTTATTGTCAAAGACCCATTTGAAACAAACTCCAAGACGTCAGTTACCTGTACTGTATTAGATGTAATATTAGCATTCAAACAAAATTCTTCCCATCTCCGGAAGAGGAAATGTAATGCTTTTCTTTTTTGGTGCTATCCCTGCATTCTGCAGTGAGCACATGGATCGGTCTGACAATCCGAGCCGCAGGAGCAGTCTACTCAGAATATATGTCAATAAATTGATTTTATCATCCAGAGACTGATTTCCCGAACCACAGGCTGAACCAGCAAAGTTTTACATTTAGAATAACCGTAAAAGGTTGTATTATTATTCCCGACAAAAGCGGGAAGCATGGCTGCATAGGTCGACAGAACGACAACCTAAAGCGGGATCTTGCTGACTTTATTGCAAGACCCGACTGATGATGCAAAATGAAGGGAGACAAAAATAACTTCCTTCTCCTTGTAGCGAGAATGTATCTTTCACCCCTGTTATGCCACATATTTTGCAACCTGTAAATGAGTCTGGAAACAAACTTATTGATAATCGGTGTTCCATTGTGATGATACTCCAACACAAAATGAGATTAGGTAAATTATTACAGCATATTCTGACTTGGTTGCACCCATGTGACTAACATATGCCACCACCATAGTGCATCAACTCAACGTTGAGCATGCAGATTATGCATATTCGCACAACAACCTATAGAATGCACCTAGTGTCTATAGGCAGTTGATACCAATAACTGAATAATTGTTAACTCATGCAAACCTCCTCCGCCTCCGAACTAGAGATGGTATTCATTATTTTTTACCTTAGAGCCCCATCAGTTTATAATATAACTGAAAATTTACAAGTCAGACTACTGGGGCAATGCTGAATACTGTTCGTCCACCATTATGACCATAGTGGTGAGTCTCTGGAACTCTCTGCCACAGAGGGTAGTTGAGGCCAGTTCATTGGCTATATTTAAGAGTGAGTTGGATGTGGCCCTTGTGGCTAAGGGGATCAGAGGGTATGGAGAGAAGGTACGGGATACTGAGTTGGATGATCAGCCATGATCATATTGAATGGCGGTGCAGGCTCGAAGGGCTGAATGGCCTACTCCTGCACCTAATTTCTATGTTTCTATGACCTTGGTAGCTTCAGCTGGTAATAGCATAAGGTCTGTCACAAAGACCTACATGGTACTTGAGGGATTACCACTTTGCACGATATAAGCTCCCCCACTTGCTCAGCTGAAATACAGCTACTATATTGCCAATTACACTTGATGAATAGAAGGCTGCTTATCACAACAAGATTGTTACAGGCTCCTATTAATTCCAATCTCTTACCCCATGGCGGAGTCACAGGCTAATTAATAGTTAAAGGTAAATCCCAATGGTCAACAAGTCTAGTTGGTATCACCTTAATTTTTCTTAAATATAGTTTGAGGCTGAAACTGTTGATTTTACCAACATACAGCATTAGAATATCCTCCAGACAAGACATAACAAATGTTTTGGAGCTCTGACCAGTTCAAGCATCGGTAAATAATCTAGGAACTGAAGTTAACCCATTTAGAAATGTTATTTATCATTGCCCTATCCAAGCAAATTTCAAATGTCTCCGGTGATCCCTGTAAATGGGAACATCCTATGGAAATCAGATTCGGAAAAATGTATATTGCACATGCGAGTTAAACGACATTCTGCATCTTTCACAATGAACAGGCCACACCAATTCCATACCTGCTCTAGCAACAACTTTGGCCCGATTTCAGAGCTTGTTTTGAAAACCAATCCTGGCCATAATACTGAGCATGCCTCGAAAGACAACTCTGGCCATAACTCTGAGCCTGCCTCGAAAGACAATTCTGGCCGCAATTCCGTGCTTGGAACCCTAGTATTGTGCAGTTTTACATGGTTAGATGCCACAACCATTTGTGTGTTGTAAGGCCACTAGGGCCCCTTCCATCCTTACCAAGGGAATTCTACTTTCATACAACACATAAACTAAACACGTTATCATTATCATTTGTACAAAAACAAGTGTAAATATTACCAACTTGTAGATGGTCCCATATTTTTCCTGAGACCGACTTGGGCCTCAGCTTGAAGATCTCTGCCCAGCTTTCATGCCGCCACCAACTTCAGTGAACTGCTTACTGCCAATGGAGGCATGGGTGTGTTGTCGCCATGATGATGAAGCTTTGTTCTTTGTTGGTACCTTGATTGGTCCAACAGCTTTTGCTTCCTCGTTCAGGTTTTACCTGTTGAATAGGTCTTACCTTAAGAGAGGATTCGGCGGCTGGTCTTTAATGTCACGCCTGATAGCGCTGTCCATTCCCGGCACTTATAGCATGAGGGGAACTCTGGCCCCTTCCGGGTATCTTGCCACCTTTGTTTGCGAGGACTCTCTTGAATCCATACGCAAGTGCTCCAGTACGTTCCATGGACATATTTTAGACTTTAAAGTCAGTCACCCACTGATGCTCGCACTCCCCTCCACAGAGAGTAAGGTTCGTAGGCAGCCCTGAACAGGTGCTGCCGCAGGCCCCTGCCTCGTGGTATGCTCATCAGCTATACCTCTGATCTCAGAGTCAGAACAAAACTGACTCCGTGTGCTCACCTCCACCAAGAGGGAGACATCATGCAGTCCTTCTACAGGTGCTGCTGCCACGGGTCCCCGAGGAGATCCGTGGATATAAAGCTCCTCTTGCTGGCGCATATCGTGATGGAGCATCCTCTCCTTCAGGAGCTCTTCGCAGACAGCCCTTCAACAGGTGCTGCTGCCACGGGCCCCCAAGGAGACCCGCAGATATTAAGCTCCTCTTGCTGGAGCATCTTTTCTGGACAGCCCTGAAACAGGTGCTGCTGCCACGGACTCCCGAGGAGACCCGGTCTGATAGCTCCCTCCTTTGGAGTGTATCATTGTGGAGCCACCTCTCCATGAGGTGCTCCACGTGGGCCAAACGTCCGAAGACGCTGCCCATTGAAGGAGGGGAACCTTCCTGGCCTGACTCCCCGAGTCCACAGGCCTGACCAACTTATTGTTGGATTTATCTTTTTTCATGGGCACACCATCGGTCTGGGACCCGCTGACCACACTGTCAGCGACTCTTATGGCGACACTGCTCCTGGATTTATCTCCTCCACGGGAAGCACAGCGGTCTGGAGGCTGCTGACACACTGTCAGCGCCTCTGGTGGCAATACCGCTGCTGGATTCACCCCCTCCACGGGAACCATGGCGGTCACTGCGGTAGCGAACCCTGATGGCCGCCGGTTACCCGCGCTTCCGCAGTGCTGGCTGGAGTACCAATTCCCCACGGCCCAACAGGTTTCCCACGGTCCGTCCAGACTTTGCCCCGACATCCAGCAGGAAACTCTTATAAAGAGATTCCTACAAGAAAAAATACAACCTGGATAAAAATAGAAACTTACCTGCAGGTTTAAACTTACCGCTGGCAGGAGCGATGAGCCTGCCAGTCCGGTGTGTCGCCATGCGAACGATGTAATGACACGCATGCGGACTGGTGGGGCTTCAATATTAGATTATCGTATTAATGTGTTTGTTTAAAAAAATAGGAATATTATTCAGCAGCTATCTGATGAAATCCATACAAGCATTTTGTTCCTTATATCACACAATGCAGGTGTAAAGGATGCAAAGAATAATATATTAAGAATCAAGATTTGAGTATATTTTATTGCCATTTGCACTGGGAACAGAAGAATGAGATTCTTACTTGCTGTAGGCCCCCCTCGGTCATGACTGAACATGGGTGATGCATCCTAGTTGTTGGCTGCTTACTCGAAACCTCGGCTAGAGCAGCGTCGCTTGTGGCTGAAGAGACCAATGCGGGAGTGACAGTCTCTGTGGCAAAGGTCACATTTGTGTGTGGTCTCTGGTTGGTTGAACTTTTTCAGATTCAGATTCAGATTCAGATTCAAACTTTATTGTCATTGTACAGTGTACAAGTACAGAGGCAACAAAATGCAGTTAGCATTCACCCAGAAGTACAAACACAGAATAATGGAACAGTAAAATATATATATGTATATACAGTAGCAGTAGTGCAATTTTCGGGGGGGTGGGGGAGGGGATATTAATCACTGGGGGAAGGAGTGTCTGGGGGAGGGGGGTGACTGGCAATCACCAAGGTGCAGAGTTAAGTAGGGTAACAGCCGCTGGGAAGAAGCTGTTCCTGAACTTGCTGGTCTGGCAATGGAGGGACCTGTAGCGCCTCCCAGATGGGAGGAGGGTAAACAGTCTGTGGTTGGGGTGAGAGCAGCCCTTCGCAGACATCGCTTGCTCTGGACAGACTCAATGGAGGGGAGTGAGGAACCGGTGATCCGTTGGGCAGTTTTCACCACCCTCTACAGTGCTTTCCGGATAGAGACAGAGCAGTTGCCATACCATATTGTGATACAGTTAGTAAGGATGCTCTCGATGGCGCAGCGGTAGAAGTTCACCAGATTCTGAGGAGACAGATGGACCTTCTTTAGTCTCCTCAAGAAGAAGAGATGCTGATGAGCCTTCTTGATCAGTTGAGGTATTGTGGGTGCAAGAGAGGTCATCAGAGATGTTGACCCCCAGAAACCTGAAGCTGGAAACACGCTCCATCTCCGTCCCATTAATATGGATGGGGGTGTGCGTGCCACAGTTAGATCTTCTGTAGTCCACAATGAGCTCCTTGGTCTTCTTGGTGATAAGGGCCAGGTTGTTGTCAGCGCTCCATGCTGCTAGGAGCTGGACCACCTCCCTATAGGCCGACTCATCGTTGCCGCTGATGAGGCCAATCACCATTGTATCATCTGCATACTTGATGATGGTGTTAGTACCATGTACAGGTGTGCAGTCGTAGGTGAAGAGGGAGTAGAGGAGAGGGCTCAGCACACAGCCCTGTGGAACGTCAGTGTTCAGGGTGAGGGTTGAAGAGGTGTGGTTGTCTAACCTAACAGACTGGGGTCTGTTGGTTAGAAAGTCCAGTATCCAGTTGCAGAGGGAGGGGTCGATGCCCAGGTGGATGAGTTTGGTGATCAGTTTGGAGGGGATAATGGTGTCAATGCTTAGCTAAAGTCGATGAACAGAATTCTCATGTAGGTGTCTCTGTTGTCGAAGTGGGAGAGGGCGGAGTGGAGATGGCATCCTCCGTACGCACCCAGAGAGTTGTGAATTTGTGGAATTCCCTGCCACAGAGGGCAGTGGAGGCTCTGTGGCAGGGAATTTAAGGGAGAGTTAGATAGAGCTCTAGGGGCTAGTGGAATCAAGGGATATGGAGAGAAGGCAGGCACATGTTATTGGCCATGATCACAATGAATGGCGGTGCTGGCTCGAAGGGCCAAATGGCCTCCTCCTACACCCTATGTTCTATGTTTCTATGTCTATGTTTCTATGTTCCTTTTTACGTAGCTGGGGGCGCCCGATGATTCTCCTCCCAGATATCAGCTCTCCATAGAGGATGTCTTTTGGAATACGGCCATCCTCCATGCGGTGGACATGGCCCAGCCACCGCAGTCTGCGCTGCCTGAGTAGAGTGTACATCCTGGGAAGGCCAGAGCGAGACGGGATCTCGGCATTGGGCACTCTGTCTTGCCAGGATATGCCCAGGATACTGCGGATGCTTCTCAGGTGGAAGGTGTTGAGTCTTCTCTCTTGCCTGGCATATGTAGTCCATGTCTCACTGCCTTACAGCAGTGTGCTGTTGACACAGGCGTTCTAGACTGCTATCCTTGTCTTCACTGTCAGCTTTGGGTTGGTCCACACTGGGGTTGTGAGGCGAGCGAGAGTTGTAGCTGCCTTCCCGATCCTCCTATCAATCTCTGTGTCCAAGGAGAGGTTGTCGGTGATGGTGGAACCGAGGTACGTGAACTGATGGACGGCATCAAGTTCATAGTTGTCGATGGTGATGACAGGCGGCGCCTCTGTATCCTGCCCCAAGATGTCCGTCTTCTCCAGGCTGATGGTCAGCCTGAAGTCCTTGCATGCCCGATAGAAGCGGTCCATCAGTGACTGTAGTTTCTGCTGGGTGTGGGACACAACTGCAGCATCGTCGACAAACAACATGCCTCTGATGAGAGCTTCACGTACTTTTGTGTTTGCTCTGAGGCAGGTGAGGTTGACGAGCCTGCCATCTGATCTAGTACGCAGGTAGATCCCCTCTGTTGCAGTGCCGAAGGCATGTTTCAGGAGCAGAGAGAAGAAAATCCCGAAGAGTGTGGGTGCGAGGATGCAGCCTTGATTGACGCCACTGCGGGTGTCAAAGGGCTCCGAGAAGCTGCCATTGAACTGCACTGTCCCCTTCGTGTTGATGTGGAAGGATTCTATCATGCTCTGCAGTTTTGGTGGGCAACCGATGTTTTGCAGAGCCTTAAATAGGCCATCTCTGCTGACGAGGTTGAATGCCTTGGTGGGTGTGATGTATATGTAATATAAATGCCAGTGCCCCTTGAGGCCAAAAGCTGAAGCTGGCAAATGTGCCTGTGTCTCGTGACTGAGGTCAGATGACCTTCGAGAAGTTTCCGTTGGTTGTTCAGATTAAATCTTACTTACAAGATGGCGGACGTATATTAATTGTGTTAGTCACAACAGGCCCTTACAGAGGTGTCAGAAGTGGGATGAAGTGCAAAGCCCAAGCTGAAGTGCAAATGTTCTTGGGGATGGTGACATACATGGCCAAGTTTATTCCGAACCTTTCGGAGATCACCGCCCCACTTAGACAGCGAACAGAAAAGGGAGGAGCGTGGCATTTTGAGCAGAAGCACCGGCAGGCAGTAGACAAGCTGAAATGTCTTCTCACTTCGCCACCCGTACTCAAACTGTACGATGTGAACGCGCCCGTTCCATTTGCCACAGATGCTTCTAACATCGGATTTGGAGCGGTCCTGATGCAAGACGTGAGACCTGTTGCATATGCATCTTGACGTGTGAATGCGTCCGAGCGCAACTATGCAACTATAGGGAAGGAGCTGTGCTCCATATTGTATGCTTGCAGAAAGTTTCATGACTTCATTGTCGGTCAGTGCACAGTAATCCTTACTGACCACAAGCCATTAGTAGGCTTGCTCGCTAAGCCGCTACACAAATTAAGCCTCAGACTCCAGCGCATCCGAATGCACCTGCTACGGTATGACCTGGAAATACGGTGGAAGCCGTGACGTGAAATGTTTGTCCCCGATGCCCTGAGCCGGCTGCCCAGTACAAACACGCCTGCGGAAGAGTACACTGCATTGCCGAACGTGATTCATGCTGTAGAAGCCATCCTACACATGTCAGACAAGCGCCTTGCGCAGTTCAAAGCTGAAACAAAAAAAGTTTGAACACTGTTGTGCGAGTATATAAGAAAGGGTTGGCCTAGTAACAGGCATGATTTGCCCTCGGACTTGACTCCGTTTCAGACATACCATGACCAGCTGGTTGAAGTTGATGGATTAGTCTTCCAGGAAAACCGAATCGTAGTCCCCCAAAGCATGCGGAGGCAGATGCTGAAGGCGCTACATGAATCGCATCTGCGAGTAGTGAAACTTACACAACGAGCCCGCAATTTATTTGTGTGGCCAGGAATGAATGCACAGATTGAGGACACAGTGGGAACTTGCTCGATATGCCTGGCGACCAGGAAAACACAAGCAAGCGAGCCACTCCAACCACACTTCATCCCCAGCAGACCTTGGTCTAAGGTCGGTGCAGGCATCTTCCATCTGGATGGAGTTGGCCATTTGTTTGTAGTAGACTATTACTCCAAGTACACAGAAATAACGCAACTGACAGACATGACGTCACATTCGGTGATACGTGAGATGACGGACATGATTGCCCGGAATGGCATTCCTGACTTGGTGTTGACAGACAACGAGACAATTAGACTGTGCTGAGTTTCGTAGGTTCCAGGATGACTGGGAATATGCCCATGTCACCTCAAGTCCCATATATCGACAGAGCAACGGGCAGATAGAGCGCTGTGTGCAAACTATAAAAATTATCATGAGGAAAGCAAAACGCAGTGGCCGTGACCCGATGTACGCCATCCTCGAATACCTCAACACCCCCCTTAACGGGACAGGTGGCTCTGCCCCCTCACAGTTACTGAACAGTAGACTGTTAAGAAGCAAATTGCCATTGCCTCTATCGCTCTTACTGCCTCATCATGTCCCTCCCATGGGACCACAACTGGCCGTCTGGCAAGAAAAACATTGGCGCAGCATACTTCAATGAGAAGGCAAGCGCCAAGCCACTGCCACGCCTGGAACAACAACAACAGGTGTGGTTTCGTGCCAAACCAACTGAGTGGCAACGTGGCCGTATTGCAAGAGAAAACCTGTCCCCTCGGAGCTACGTCATCTCTACACCGAGTGGTGCTGAGTTCCGCGGAAACATGAACGACATACGACCTGCGCACAAAGCAGCTGAGCCATGCCCTGGCAACATGCAGCAGACGAGCGCGAACACTCTCCCACATGGAGGAATCCCTCTCCCAGAATCAGCTAGTCTCCCAGACTCAAGAGAACTATCACAAGCCGCATCACAAGGTTCTGTGGTGGGGGAATTGGCTCAAAGCGAGCCAAGCCACACTCGCACACAACAGAAATACGACACAGAACGAGTTGAAAATACGACTTGCACGAGAAGTGGGCGATTGTCAAAACACCCAACTCAACTTGTTAAGTAAAATTGTTGAGCAATGATTTTATAGTTTTGTACTATGAAGAGCACTGTGTTATTTGTGGTACTTTATCCACATTAAATTGATTCAAGTTATTAGTTTTGACCGACGTTGAAGGGGGAGATGTGATGTAATTAAAGTGAAGGGGGAGATGTAATGTAATTAAAGGGAAGGGGAAGATGTGATGTAATTAAAGTGAAGAGGGAGATGTGATGTATATGTAATATAAATGCCAGTGCCCCTTGAGGCCAAAAGCTGAAGCTGGCAAATGTGCCTGTGCCTCGTGACTGAGGTCAGGTGACCTTCGAGAAGTTTCCGTTGGTTGTTCAGATTAAATCTTACTTACAAGATGGCGGACGTGTATTAATTGTGCTAGTCACAACAGGGCCTTACAGAAAACATTACAGTGGGGTCAATGAAAGCAACATACAGGGGCATCTGCTGTTCTCTGCACTTCTGGTGCTGGCGAAGGGAGAAGATCATGTCGACTGTTGACCTTCCAGCTCGGAAAATGCACTGTGTCTGGGTAGACACGTTCTGCCAGCTTCTGCAGGCGGATCAAGATGACCCGAGCAAAGACCTTGCTGACGATGTTGAGGAGGGAGATGCCTCTGTAGTTGTTGCAGTCACTTCTCTCGCCCTTGTTCTAGTAGAGGGTAATGATGGTGGCATCCCTCTTGTCCTGCGGTACAGCTCCTTCTTGCCAGCACTGGCAGAAGACTTCATACAAAGGAAGCAGTAAGGTAGTCTTGCAATGCTTGATAAGGTCAGGGGGAATGTCTCGAGTAGAGGGCGGAGTAGTGTTCCCCCCATCTCTCCATCTGCTGGCATTCATCTGTGATTACTTCCCCAGTGGAGGATTTGAGGGGGCTGTCTTGCTCTGGACTGGTCCTAGTGCCTCTTTAATGCCATTGTACATTCCCCTGGTTCCCTGTTTTGGTGGCCGTCTGGATGTCCTCACTAAGCTGTGTCCAGTAGTCATTGGCGCAACACCTGGCGGCCTGCTAAACCTTGCATCCGAATACAATAACACAGCAAATATATATACAATAATCAATAATACAATAAATTATCAGTTGTGCTGGGTAACTAGATGGTAATAGTACAAGCCAGGGGTGTAGTGCAACCAATAAAATGTCCATAGAGATCGTTGATGAGGCAGGGTTGTGGTTGGGTTTGAGCAGTGTGGTTCAAGAGCCTGATAGTTGCTGGGAAGAAACTGTTCTAGAACCTGCAGGTAGAGGTTCTCAGGCTCCTGTACCTTCTTCCCATTGGTAACAGCGAGATGAGAGCATGGCCAAGGTGGTGTGGATTTTTGACCATTTCCAACTGAGTATGTTGAAATTCTTCTCAAGGTATGTTTCAACTACTATATACAGTAGCAGTAACTCTATAAGTACTATTCATAGCCATTTTTAGCACCTTTCTTCAAGACAGTGGCACAATCTGTTATGTGTAACTTGGGAACATTATTATTACATTGCTCAATTGTACATGTTCAATATTTTATTTCAAATGAAAAAGTATGTGTTACCTGCTTTTGAGTGTAAATCCTTTTGCAAAATAATTGAATCAAGCATAAACTCAGATATTACAAATCAATATTTGTGTCGCAGGGCTACCTTTTAATCATTATCATCGCACCATGTATTTAGTACATTATATGTCCACTGTGGTTCATTATCAAGTCTTAGACATGAGTTGGCATGGAATCGACCTGATTCTGACAGTTTCCGATTATTTTTTCAGCTCAATACTACTGATGAATAATGGCCTCAATGAGCTTCGATCTCTTGTGACAGTCCTTTCCTTTCAATCTCACATTGATAATTGATCATAAATTCTCAATCATATTAAGGGCAGATGAGTAACCAGGCCAGTCCAAGACACGTATACCCTTCTGCGGGAAAATTGGGTCACCATCTTTGATGTGTAGTACAGTACAATGTCTTGCAGGAATATCCCGGATCCATCTGGAAAAGTTCTCGCCATCTCCGGCACCATTCTTTGCACTACATCAATATCTGGCAGAGATCTCATCCTTCCATCAATGGGGTGCAGCGGACCAACACCATAGTAGCTGAAACAAATCCAGAACATCTTTTAGGGACTTTGATAAACTGGTCAAAGTGACATTTTCTCACTGGCTCGACAACTGATCTCCAAACATGTTGCTATGTTGGCCTTGAACCAGGAAATTCCTTTATCACTAAATAACACCTTTCTGCAGTACAATCTTTATGCATTTAGGCCTGCTGGTATTGTTTCATCTACATATTGGCAGTTAGAAGTTGTTTTTTAACAGGTCTTCTGGATATATGACCGATTTCAAAGGGGCTTTGGTGTAAGGTGCTTGAGCTTATTGAGACTTGCAGCCAAATCTTTCTTCAGGGCATCAGTTGTCTTTCTCGGATCCTTATTACTTCCCTGAATCTGCAAATCCTCATCTCTTGAAGTCATCTTCCATTTCTGGCCACACCTGCCCGTCCTCTTCGGAGACAGTGAGCCGGTTTTGGGCCCTTACTTCACAGGGCTGGAAATAAAAGCTTGGCTCACCCTTACCAACTTTGTGATCTCTTGCTGTGACCGAATAATATTGATCTTTGTTTGCCCCCTAGGAATGAAATCCACTTTGTGAATTGCCTGATCTCTATTTTATGATTGCTTGCCAATGAATACCCGGAAAATGAAAAAAAAGACCAGAATAACTTTTTCGGAGATATTTATAACGCTTCAAGAAAAATATAAGAACAAGTGGTGGACATAAAAGCTCATCAGATTAAATAATTTGTAAAATTAGCCCATGTTTCAATTAATTTTGCACAAGGATGTCATTTACAGCCACTAACAAAATAAATACATGTTGATGATATGTGCCTACTTTGGACTGGACCTTCTTTAACAGTAGTAAAATTCAGTAGGTAAACATGATGTGGCTATAATAATGATCCCATAATATTCTTAACCAGTAATTTTGGAAGGAAATGGCCTCGCAACAATTGAGAAAGATGCAATTAACCTAGCAGTTCTGAAATAAAGAAATGTAAGTAGACTATTAGTGAGGGAGAACAATGCCCAACCATGCAAATTAGGTATTAAATATGAGCGGAATTGATCACGGCGATCTGGCTGGAGATTTTCTTGAAGAAGAGCATTAAAGACAGGTATGTCAACCTTTCATAAAAATGCCATTATTTCTGAACTATTTGCATCTTAACCAAAAATTAGCTAACCTAGTGCCTACATTTGAACAAGCTGTGATATTTGGATGTCTGACAGCAACTGCAGAAGTAAATACTTTTCAGTTCTCCATTTTAAGCTGTATCCAATCCTCTAGTTAATTATAACAAAGAAGAAGAGTGGTGGGTGTATGCAACGAGCTGCCTGAGGAGATGGTCGAGGCAAGTACTGTTATGCCCCTGTCCCACTTAGGAAACCTGAACGGAAACCTCTGGAGACTTTGCGCTGCACCCAAGGTTTCCATGCGGTTCCCGGAGGTTTTTGTCAGTCTCCCTAATGGTCGAAAGTGGTTTCCGCTTCTTCTATGTTCTGACGATTATTTCAAAAAACTCAAAACCAGCTGCGACTAAAAATAAGTTGCCGTTTTAAAAATCGGTTATTTTTTAGTCGAAGCCGGTTGCGATGCTAATTGAAGGTGGTTGCCGGAGGTTGCAGGTAGTGGAAGGTAAGACCTCCCTGGTGGAATAAAACTGGGTGAAAAAAAGGTCTTACCTTCCACTACCTGCAACCTCCGGCAACCGATACAGAGGGTTAAAAACTCGATACCAAAAAAGAAAAATCACAGAGAAACATTTCATGAAGAGTGCTACAACTTCTTATCAAACGTTTATAATCAAAACTAAATTTATTTTACTTAAATATTCCTCATGCTTCATCGTCTGTGTAAGGATATCATTCCTTTTGATTTAAGTCATCTCCAAAACAGCACTACCATTGTTTCATTACGCAGTTTCTTTTAACTCTACAAATACTTGCAAGTTTATTTTTAACCATAGTGTGAATCATAGATGCATGGGATTCACTGGTCGAATGGATTCAGAACTGGCTTATTCAAAGAAGACATAAAGTGGGTTGTGATTGCTGGAAGCAAAGATGGAATGGAAATCTGAAGAATCATATTTGGTGGGCAAAGTGGTGATAGGATAAAGTCATGGTAGAGAGAAATAGGTTTTGTTGCTTCTACACTTTCTGCACACTTCGACCAATATCACTTTAACTATGTTTTACCCACATGCTTTTACATCTGAGCCAAACGAAAGGACACATGTTGTAAAGTTGTGCAAACACAGCTTTATTCACACTCTCACACATACAATTAATCATGCATTATTGAACTTAAGTTCTATCGTTCTGAGTTCCAATCATCATCAATTGTGTTTGAGGCCAGACACAGGCACCTTCAGTGGGCTCCCAGAGTCCAGGGTTCTCTGCTCTTCTCGAGGGTTGGTTTTCAGCCTTGGCTGTGCTGGTGCCACCCTCGTTCCCTTGGATGGGGCAGGCCTTTACTTTTGGCTGATAGGGGATATTCAAGATGGCAGCTCATCACCTTCACCTCAGGGGCTATTAGGGTTGGGCCACTAATGCTGATTTTGTCAGTGATGCCAATAACTGACATTTGAAGAAAGTTTTTATCTTGGTGCTTCCCATCAAAGAGCAGCTCATATCTAAAAAAAACTCCATACTGATGATTTTTCCGCACATTAAAATTTAATCACATTGACTATTGATCAAGCCATTGAATATTTTTAGTAAGAACATTTAGTTACAAGAATCTTATGTATTTTGAAGATTGTTGGGAAGTGGCTGGCATTAAGTTATGAAAGAACATCAAATGAAGCCTCTTAATTTTAAGTGATACTCATAAGGAAAAAACACCATGTTGTTTTTCTTCTCTACATCTAAAGCTCATTTCATAGAATATGGCACAATCAGAATTAACAGAGAATCAAACGGATCATTCCTTGGATATCACTTTTCTTGTTACTACTCAAATACTAATGTTTTTCAAAGTAATGATCCAGTGATGAAAGGATTTATGTTAATCTTGTTTAATTCATCATTGATATGTTTTAAGAATTCCATTAACAATGTTGAGAGTATTTGCAGATTTTTTTAGTTCTATCCATTCCAAAAAGCATCTTCACGCTTTTGATTATTTTTAATGATTTATTTGCAGAACCAAAGATGTTAAAGGCATAGTTTGAGTCTGCTGACACCAGAACAAATGTCATTCAAAGCAAACTGTTAAATTGGAATGGGTGGTAAACTTCGGATAGAATTACAAAATGAAAAAAAAATCCTTCATTTTTCCTTGCAGAAAATGCCCCACAGGAAAATCTGCCAGCGGTTTATTCATGACTCAAAGACAAGGAAATAGATATTTGACCCAGATGCCAGCAGGTATGAGGATGCGTTTAGTTCTGGATAATCAAATTCACCATGGAATATGCCATTGACAAACTTCATTCTGCCTTGCCACAGTGAAAATGTTAATCAAGAAATACATTTAAGAAAAAATACAGAATTTTTGGTTTATTTTTGAATGAAGCATCACAGAATATGTTCAAATTAGATTTAATAAATCAATAAGAGTCCATAATGCAACAAGTTATAATCATAGAGTAGAAGTAGAAGAAATAAAAACACAAATGCTGGTGAGACATCATATGTGGAATGAAAAACAGTTAAAGTTTCACGTCAAAGACCCTTTCACGTGAAAAGCTCAGCAAATCAGTGGGCAGAATGATTTGTTTATTCTTGTGCTTTACGTGTTTATTCTCTAAGTGTCCAATGGACAAAGTTAAAAGTGTAAGAGGCCCAGTAATATACTACAATGTATTGCTAGATAATAAAACGTGAATCAAAAAGCATCTCTATCAAATATAGTTTAACTATGAATTTTCATTATTATGTTACCAAAATGCATTCAAATAGTTGAAAAAAATCTAAGAATAAATATCCAAAGAGAACTTAAAGAATCTTGAATAAAGTAATAGAAAATGTAAATGATGGTTTAGTTTAGTTTAATTTAGTTTTGTTTTGTTTAGTTTAATTTTTGTTTAGTTTAATTTAGAGATACAGCATGGAAACGGGCCCTTCGGCCAACCAAGTTTGCGCCAACCAACAATCACCCATACACTAGTTCTATCATACACATTAGGAACAATTTACAGAAACCAATTAAACTACAACTCAGCACGTCCTTGGAATGTGGGAAAAATCCGGAGCTTAGGCATAAGGCTGCAACTCTCCCGCTACGCCACCATGCTCCCATCATAAATAGTTATCACTGCACAAAATATAATTCACCAATGTAGAAGATTGTCTTTGGAAGCATCAGATTAATGGGAACATTTTTTTGGGCACTGAATGGGAGTAAACTCATTAAACTTAATAATAAGATAGTAAACTCATTAAGAGAATAAGATAATAAATAATATAATATTTGTTACAAAGTATTATAATATAAAAGAAGGTTACAGTGAAAAGGGAAGGGGTAAACTTAAAGAGAAATTTAAGCACAGTAAATGAAAGTTCTAGATATGAACTACTCTGCAAAAATTCTTACCCAACAGATGTTATTTAAAACGTATTCCTCTCATGTTAAATCGATTTCATCTTGTTTCAGAAACCCCGCCATGGAAATGTTTTATCTAAGCTGCTCTTTGTGGAATAGAGTTCCACATTTCACTACATTTCGGAAGGTTGTTGAAAATAGCATACACATTATTAATGGGTTTGACTGCTAGTAACCATACAGGGTCTTGGACAGTGTTGACACTTGACTGAATAATTTTGACAAGAATACAGAAGGTGACACAAGATAGCTTCACCAAAACAATCCAGCGGAGGCATTAGTAGTGATCTTTCAAGAAACACTATATAACCATATAACCATATAACAATTACAGCACGGAAACAGGCCCTCTCGGCCCTTCCAGTCCGTGCCGACCATTTGTTTTCCCCTAGTCCCATCTACCTGCACTCAGACCATACCCCTCCATTCCCTTCCCGTCCATATACCTATCCACTTTACTTTTAAATGTTAAAATCGATTCTGCCTCCACCACTTCCGCTGGAAGCTCATTCCACACAGCCACCACCCTCTGAGTAAAGAAGTTCCCCCTCACGTTACCCCTAAACTTCTGTGTCTTAATTCTCATGTCATGCCCTCTTGTTTGAATCTTCCCTACCCTCAATGGGAAAAGCTTATCCACGTCAACTCTGTCTATCCCTTTCATCATTTTAAAGACCTGAATCAAGTCCCCCCCTTAACCTTCTGCGCTCCAAAGAATAAAGACCTAACTTGTTCAACCTTTCTCTGTAACATAGTTGCTGGAACCCTGGCAACATTCTAGTAAATCTCCTCTGTACTCTCTCTATTTTGTTGACATCCTTCCTATAATTAGGCGACCAAAATTGTACACCATACTCCAGAATTGGTCTTACCAATGCCTTGTACAATTTTAACATTACTTCCCTACTCCTATATTCAATGCTCTGATTTATAAAGGCCAGCACACCAAAGGCTTTCTTTACCACCCTATCTACATGCGATTCCACCTTCAGGGAACTATGCACAGTTATTCCTAGATCCCTCTGTTCCACAGCACTCCTCAATTCCCTACCATTTACCATGTACGTCCTATTTTGATTTGTCCTGCCAAGATGTAGCACTTCACACTTAACAGCATTAAACTCCATCTGCCATCTTTCAGCCCACTTTTCCAAATGGCCCAAATCTCTCTGTAGACTTTGAAAATCTACTTCATTATCCACAACACCACCTATCTTAGTATCATCTGCATACTTACTTATCCAATTTTCCACCCCATCATCCAGATCATTGATGTACATGACAAACAACAGTGGACCCAACACAGATCCCTGAGGCACCCCACTGGTCACCGGCTTCCAACCTGACAAACAGCCATCCACCATTACTCTCTGACATCTCCCATTCAGCCACTGTTGAATCCATCTTGCTACTCCGCCATTAACACCCAAAGATTGAACCTTCTTAACCAACCTTCCATGGGGAACCTTGTCAAAGGCCTTATTGAAATCCATATAGACAACATCCACTGCTTTACCCTCATCAATTTCCCTAGTTACCACTTCAAAAATTTCAAGAAGGTTTGTCAAACATGACCTTCCAGGCACAAATCCATGTTGACTGTTCCTGATCAGACCCTGTTTATCCAGATGCTTATATATATTATCTCTAAGTATCCTTTCCATTAATTTGCCCACCACTGACGTCAAACTAATAAGTCTATAATTGCTAGGTTTATTCTTTGAACCCTGTTTAAACAATGGAACAACATGCGCAGTGCGCCAATCCTCCGGCACTATTCCCGTTTCTAATGACATTTGAAATATTTCTGTCATAGCTCATGCTATTTCTACACTAACTTCCCTCAATGTCCTAGGGAATATCCTGTCAGGACCTGGAGACTTACCCACTTTTATATTTTTCAAAAGTGTCAGTACTTCCTCCTCTTTGAATCTCATAGTTTCCATAGCTACTCTACTTTTTTTCCCTTACCTCACAGAGTTCAATATCCTTCTCCTTGGTGAATACCGAAGAAAAGAAATTGTTCAATATCTCCCCCATCTCTTTTGGCTCTGCAGATAGTTGTCCATTCTGGTTCACTAATGGTCCAATTTTATCCCTCGTTATCCTTTTGCTATTAATATAGCTGTAGAAACCCTTTGGATTTACTTTCACCTTTCTTGCCAAAGCAACCTCATATCTTGTTTTAGCCTTCCTAATTTCTTTCTTAAGATTCTTTTTACATTCTTTATACTCCTCTAGCACCTCATTTACTCCATGCCTCCTATAATTGTAGATATCTCTCTTTTTTCGAAACAAGTGTCCAATTTCCCTTGAAAACCATGTCTCTTTCCAATTTTTACTTTCCTTTCAACCTAACAGGGACTTCTGTACTCTTACAATTTCCCCTTTAAAATATCCTCCATTTCTCTTCTACATCCTTCCCATGACACAAAGTGTCCCAATTCACTCCTTTAAAATCCTTACGCATTCCCTCAAAGTTAGCCTTTCTCCAATCAAAAATCTCCACCCTAGGTCCAGTTCTGACTCTCTCCATAATTATATTGAAACTAATGGTATTGTGATCACTGGTCCCGAAGTGCTCACCAACGCATACCTCCGTCACCTGACCTGCCTCATTTCCTAACAGGAGGTCCAGCACTGCCCCTTCTCTGGTCGATACCTCTATGTACTGCTGCAAAAAACTATCCTGCACACATTTTACAATCTCCAAACCATCCAGCCCATTTACAGAATGTGTTTCCCAGCCCATTTTTGGAAAATTGAAATCTCCCACAATCACTACCTTGTGGTTACTACTAATATCTGCTATCTCCTTACATATTTGCTCTTCCAATTCTCGCTCCCCATTTGGCATTCTATAGTACACCCCTAAAAGTGTTGCTACACCGTTCCCACTTCTCAGTTCCACCCAAATAGCGTCCCTAGACGAGCCCTCTAATCTATCCTGCCAAAGCACTGCTGTAATATCTTCTCTGACAAGCAATGCAACACCTCCCCCTCTGGTCCCTCCAATTCTATCACACCTGAAGCAACGAAATCCTGGAATATTTAGTTTCCAATCACTAGTGTCAGGAGTGGTCCCAGAGGACTAGAAAATTGCAAAGTTGTTCAAGAAGGGAACGAGAGGTAAAAGAGGGGAAACTATATGCCGGTTAGCTTTACTTCAGTGGTTGGTAAGATTTTACAATCCATTATTAAGGATGAGGTTTCTGAGTACATGATAAAATAGGCCAAAGTCAGCATGGTTTTGAGAAGGGGAGATCTTGCCTGACAAATCTGCCGGAGTTCTTTGATGAAGTAAATAGCAGGATAGACAAAGGAGAGTCAGTGGATGTTTTTTTATTTGGATGTTTTTTATTTGGATTTTCATTAGGCCTATGATAAGGTGCTACACGTGAGGCTGCTAAACAAGATGAGAGCCCACAAGATGGTATTAGAGAGAAGATACTAGCATGGATGGCAGTTTAGCTGAATGGCAGATAGCAAAGTGTGTGAATAAAGGGGGCTTTTTCTGGTTAACTCCCAGTGAATAGTAGTGTTCCACAGGGGGGTTGGTGTTGAGTCCGCTATTCTTCACGTTGTATATTAATGATTTGGATGATGGGATTGATAGCTTTGTGGCCACGATTGTGGATAATATGAAAATAGGTGGAAGGTATTATAGAGGAAGCAAGGACACTGCAGAAGGACTTGGACAGGTTAGGAGAGTGGGAAAAGAAGTGGCAGATGGATTACAGTGTAGCAAAGTGTGCGGTCATGCACTTTGGTAGTAGGAACAAAGGCAGAGACTATTTTCTTGATCAGAATCAGAAATCTGACTTGGGACTGCTGGTGCAAGATTCTCAGAAGGTTAATTTGCAGGTTGGATCTGTAGTAATGAAGGCAAATGCAATGCTAGCACTCCTTTTGAGAGGCCTGGAATATAAAAGCAGAGACGTAATGCTGAGGCTTTATAAGGCACTGGTTAAAATGCACTTGGAGTACTGTGAGTAGTTTTGGGTCCCATATCTGAGGAGGAATATGTTGGCTGTGGAGAGGGTGTTGAGAAGATTGATGAGAATGATCCTGGGAATGAAGAGGTTAATGTACGATGAGCTTTTGACAGCTCTGGCCCTGTACTTGCTGGAGTTTAGAAGAATGGGGGGGGAGGCAATTCTCATTGAAACTTACTGGAGTCAAAGGTCTGGATAGAGTAGATGTAAAGAGGATTCTTTCACTACTGAAGGTAGAAGAATGGGATTGAGAGAAAATAAAGATTTTCAAAGTAAAGTGGATAAGTATATGGACGGGAAGGGAATGGAGGGGTATGGTCTGAGTGCAGGTAGATGGGACTAGGGGAAAAGAAATGGTCGGCACGGACTGGAAGGGCCGAGAGGGCCTGTTTCCGTGCTGTAATTGTTATATGGTTATACGGTTATAAGATCAGCCATGATTGATTGGTGGAGTAGACGATGGGCTGAAGGGACTAAGTCTGCCCTAATGAATTATGAACATGAATGTGATGGCATGATTTTGCCTAATTGTAAAGTTTTGTCTCACAATCTGTCCATGTGAGATTTGCTTTGACCCCACCATGTGCTGTGAAGTCCCTGAAGTGCAAGACCCACCTACACGTTCAGGACATGTTCTCTCAATGAAATCGCTGTGAAAAAATCTACCAAAGGAAAATTTGTCGCCGTACAGTAAAAGAGACATAGGTGACTCGCAGCTAGGGTATAAAAGGCATAGATTTGTGATTCAACAAATCCCAGCAAACCACTTCTATTTGGATTTGTGCGACAATAGTGTCAACACTTGTGGAACTTCTCACCTTTGATTCAAATTCGAATACATTTGAATACAAATTGAATACAAATTCAGTTAACAAAACACAGTTCTAGAGAAACATAGGTCAGACAGCATCTGTGATTTCCTCCACATACTCGCTGACTTCCTCCAGCATTTTGTGTTTTGTCCAAGATTCCAGCAGCTGCAGTTCCTTGTGTCTCCATTCAGTTAGTAAATCTTTGCTACAATGAAGAGCTTTTTTTCATTTTGTTTTTCTCTTAACCAAGATTTATTTGCTCCAGGGAAGAGTTGTGAATACATTTGGAGACTGTCTTTCAAACACATTTATCAGTCTCTTTGATTTCACGAGTCAAGAGTCAAGAGTGTTGCAGCAGCACAACAAGTTTGTAGACACACCTCCCCCCTCGACTCTGTCCAAGAACCCTGACAGTCTTTCCAGTCTTTCCAGGTGAGGCAGAGTTACACTTGAACCTCCTCCAACCTCATCCACTGTATCTGCTGTTCCAGGTGTGGAGTACTATATATCAGTGAGACGAGCGTAAGCTCAACGATCGTTTCACTGAACACCTCCGCTCAGTCCACCTAAACCTACCTGAACTCCCGGTTGCCAAACTCTTTAACTCCCCCTCCCATTCCCATACTGATCTTTCTGTTCTGGGCCTCCTCCATTGTCAGAGTGAGGCTCAGCAGAAATTGGAGGAACAACACCTCATTATTTGCTTGGGTGTTCACATCTTTGGAAGAGGGTGATAGGAAATGCAGAAAACTGGGGGAGGGAAATGTCATTGATTTGCCTCCAGTATAATTTACATTTCTTAACAATAAATAGTCCCTTCAATTCAAACAAAGCAGACATAAATAACTAAAATGTGTGGAAATATCCTCAGTTTGGAGCTAAATTATGAGGTGTTTGTTAGTTGCTGTCAGTGGTAGACCAATTTGAACTTGGCCTTCATGACAGGAACAATGTTAATATAAGTAAAATCCTCAGAGAAAACTAGTTAAAATGATTCAACTGGTTAATTGAAATAGGTATGTGTATTTAGGACAAACTAAACCTAATCATATATAAGAATGAATTGCAGATTCTGGTTTATACCGAAGATAGACACAAAGTGTTGGAGCAACTCAGTAAAAGGAACAGATTACATTTCAATGACATTTCTTTGAAGAAGGGTTCCAACCTGAAACATCACCTATTCCTTTTCTCCAGAGATGCTAAATTGCTCCAGCACTTTATGTCTAAAACCAAAACATTATCCCTTTTTAGACCAATAACAGAAATAATAAACAATCTGTATAATGCCTTTTACATCACCTTCAGGAGATTCTTAAGCATATTACGGTCAATTAAGTACTTTTGAAGTAATCACTCTTTTACAACCAGCATCTGCAATTCCTTCTTATATATGATTAGATTGCGTTTGTCCCAAATACACACACATATTTCTTCTCCATATATACCTCTCATTTGCAGTAAAAACAGAGCTGCTGTTTTACCTTCGAAACTCTAATGGTTTTCATTACAATGGTAGACACGGATCACCATTAAATGCATGAAAATTACAACTAACCATTTGGTTATCACCTTAAATGGCATGAATTTGTATTATTTGTGGGACAGATATGAACTAATGTAACCATAAATAGCTCTCTTTTCATTTCAATTCTAATACATTGTTCAAATAACATTTAATTACTGCCAAAAAAAGCTCTGGTACATTAACTAAATTAACACAAAAAAAGTCTATGTTCCATTTCCCAACATTTCTAATCATAACAAATTTTTTTTTAAACTTCTTATTTTGACTTTTAGTTGTTGTCTGTCTTTAGCCTCTCTTAATCATCTTTTATCTCCATTTGCTATTCCTTTCTGTATCTGACGATATTGAATTCACCCATTCTGACTGAAACATTATTATCTTGCAAAGTTTATTTCGACATCCTTCAAACCGACTATTTAAAGTGAAACACTATTGCTAGCAGTCTGAAGAATGGGCCCGACCCAAAATGTCACCCATCCTTTTTCTCCAGAGATGCTGCATGACCCGTTGTGTTACTCCAGCAGTTTGTGTCTTAATTTAATTAAGTTAATTAACAATTTCTCTTTTGAGACGCAAGGAGAACGAAGAATTACATTTCATATTTTTATTCACCCCGTACAATGCCATGTACGACAGTGATCGCAACTTCTACTGCAGTGTGGATGGCCGTTGGCTCGCTAGAAGCTCATCCACCCTTTGACAGGTCTTATTTTTGGTCCAGCTGGTTGTCCACAACCCCCTCCACACCTAGCAAACTTAGTGGGGGAGACGGTTTAGTCGCCGACTATCTGACCATGGAGCAGGTAGCACGGGATTACATGGCACCGTGGCGGGGGCAACTCCCCCCAACCTGACCTGATGTGTCCATCTTCGGTATATACCAGCATCTGCAGTTCCTTTCTGCACTAATGCTTGCTTGTTCATTCTAGTTGGAGTTTTCCTTGATGTGATAAGTACTCGTTTGCATGGTGGTTTATACCAAGGATAGACACAAAGTAATTTTGTGTCTATTTACAGTATGTGGAATTTCCAGATCTTTTTAGATCTGGAACCCTGAGATTATTTGCTCTGCAGGTTGCATTTAAGAGAATTTGTGAAAAGCTAAACAGCGCAAAGACTGTCAATATAAGATAGTCACCAAGATATTCAATAGAGAACTGTGAAGAAGCTTCATTACTCAAAGTGTGGTGACAATGTGAACTTTCTACCACAGCAAAGAGTCTCTTATTTAAACTCTATGATTCTACGACTTGGCTTGTGTCTTTCTTACATTGATATTCACTCTGTGGCTCCCCACAAATGGAAATATTTTCTCAATATTCCACCAGGAAATGTTGCATAATTCTTATTCTATCACATAGCCCTTTGTCTTCATTTGTCAAGAGAAGAGACCCTGTCTACTCATCCTTTCCGGACATGTATACACTCACATTTCATACTCAGAACATAGAACACAGAACAGTACAGCATAGGAAATGGGCCTTTGACCCACAATGTTTGTGCCAAACTGATCTCATCTACCTGTATAAGATCCATATCCCTCTGTTTCCTGCACTTCCATGTGTCTATCTAAAAGCTTCTTAAGTGCCGCTATTGTATCTGCTCCAGCATCAGGCAACACGTTCCAGGCCCCCACTACCTCTGTGTAAAAAGCTTTCCCCCCACATCTCCCTTAAATTTTACCCCTCTCACTTTATAGCTATGCCCGTCTGTGTAAGATATTTCCACCCTGGGAAATAGGTTCTGAATATCTACCCTATTTATGCCTCTCATAATTGTATATACTTCTATCGTCTCCCCTCAATCTCCAACATTCCAGAGAAAACAATCCAAGTCTATCCAACCTCTTCTTGTAGCTAAAACCCTACAACCCAAGCTATATTCTGCTAAACCTCCTCTGTGCCTTCTCCAAAGCCTCCACAACTTTCCTGTAATGGGGCAATCAGAACTACACGCAATACCCTCAATGCAGTCTAACCAAAGGCCAATAGAGCTGCATTTCTGGTAACATCATTGTAAATCCTCTCTGCATCCTCTTCATTGCCTCTGCATTCTTCTTGTGTTGGAAACAGAGTTCATTTCTGGTATTATTCCTTCTGATGCTCAGTGCCTAATTCTAAGTTCAAGATTCAAGATTCAAGAGAGTTTATTGCCATGTGTCCCAGATAGGTCAATGAAATTCTTGCTTTGCTTCAGCGCAACAGAATATTGCAGGCATAAATAAATACAGAACAGATCAGCGTGTCCATATACCATTGAATATGTATATATATATATATATATATATACACACACATAAATAAGCATAAATAAGTATATAGAGTGTATCCATTAATAGCTCCTCAGTGGTATTTTCACCTCGATGATTCCATTGAAATGCAACCTAAATTTAGGCTTATGTTGTTTTTTGACAAAGAGGATTTTCACTATATTTTCAGTAAATGGTGACATTCAAGTTCATTTTTGGATAAACTTCAGTCATCTAAAAATAAACAGCTAACATCAAATATATATTTAGGTATCCTTGAGAGCTTTTGTGAATGTCGGATGTTAATTACTAACATTAGTTGAATGGTTCTTACTCTAAAATAAAGCTCTTATTTTTGCAAATAAATCATTTACCATTACAAATCAATTTTGATCCATTTCAGCAGTAGCTTTTTAAGATGCAAAATTATTTCACATCTTACTGATTTATTTTACACATGAACATAACTGTTGACTGTTCTTGCTTTTTGCTCTGAAGTGTCACTTTCCAAAAATTAGATCCATGGCAATTTAATGGAAAAGTATAGGAAGTGGTCAATTTTTACACTCAATCATCAATATTTTGAGCCCTGCTCTCCTCCTAATCAAAAGATTGTCCTGATTTAGAGAAGCATTTAATAATTTACTTGATTCAATGGCAGCTCTGGCAACCTCTGGTAGATGTTACTCATCTTGGTTCAAAGACAAAACTGATGGTTCTGATGCAAAAGTGATAAAGGAAGCAAAGGAAATTTAGATTTAAAAAAATACATCATTATAGCATCCATCATTTACAGAAACATAGAAACATAGAAAATAGGTGCAGGAGGAGGCCATTCAGCCCTTCGAGCCAGCACCGCCATTCATTATGATCATGGCTGATCGTCCGCTATCAATAACCCGTGCCTGCCTTCTCCCCATATCCCTTGACTCCACTAGCCCCTAGAGCTCTATCCAACTCTCTCTTAAATCCATCCAGTGATTTGGCCTCCAATGCCCTCTGTGGCAGGGAATTCCATGAATTCACAACTCTCTGGGTAAAAAAGTTTTTTTGTCACCTCAGTCTTAATTGACCTCCCCTTTATTCTAAGACTGTGGCCCCTGGTTCTGGACTCACCCAACATTGGGAACATTTTTCCTGCATCTAGCTTGTCCAGTCCTTTTATAATTTTATATGTTTCTATAAGATCCCCCTCATTATTGTCATTGGGCAACCATAACTGCACACAATAATCTAAATATGGACTAACCAACGTTTTATATAGCTGCAACATGAGTTCCTGCCTTAATACTCAATGCTTCGACTAATGAAGGCAAACATACCATATGCTTTCCTTAACCTTCCATACACTTGTGTTGCCACATTCAGGGAGCTATGGATTCCTTTGTCCCTCTACATCAACTACTGACTGAACATATGAGGTTTCTTGCTGTGTTTCTGCATTACCGTGTAAATGTGATAGCTAAAGTACTATCACCCTCTCTACTTTTGTTCAGTTTCGTGCCCATGTTAAAGGGGCCGTCTGAAAAAAATGAACCTTAACAGTAAACCAGGCACTCATTGATTTAATGGTTGCAAAAGAAAAGAAATGTATTTTTAATTAAAATAAAGACAAATCGAAAATTTTAGGCCAAGATCAAGCCGGAGGCCTTCTAAAACATTGAAACATGATTGTTTAACCAAATTAAACCAAAATGCACACCAGTATGGAGCATTGTAAATGGAACTCATTCAGTCATTGTGTATACACTTCAGCTGACTCACATTCACAAAAAGAAAATCAGCCCAATATGCTTTTTATTTCAAAGTGAAAACTATATCATAAAATCACAGGCATTGAGCCAACAATATCTGCACAGGCAATTCACCGGGGATTTTTCACAAACAGTTGCCTATTGTGAAACAAGAGGCTTCCGCTACCTTATTCTGTTAAAAAAAACTTGCAGTGATTTATGATTTTTGTTTTAAATCCAACTCCACTGTATTGAATGAATGGCCATTTCTTCTTTATCAATGTCGATGATTCTTTTTCGATGATTCAAAGCTGCAGTACTGAACCACAAGATCTCTTGGAGTATTCTTTCTTGACCACAGCTCAAATTGTGTAAGCTTATATGCAATCTGGGTCTTTCTCAAATGTGTGAAATCACCGAGCCCCATAGATTTGCTTTATATAATCTTTATCAAAACTACATGTGAACAAACTGAAAATATTGTTTATTGAACAATTTATTTTCTTCGGTATTCACCTATTGAACAATTTCTTTTCTTCAGAATTCACCAAGGAGAAGGATATTGAACTCTGTGAGTTAAGGGGAAAAAGTAGGGTAGCTATGGAAACTATGAGATTCAAAGAGGAGGAAGTACTGACACTTTTGAAAAATATAAAAGTGGATAAGTCTCCAGGTCCTGACAGGATATTCCCTAGGACATTGAGGGAAGTTAGTGTAGAAATAGCAGGAGCTATGACAGAAATATTTCAAATGTCATTAGAAACGGGAATAGTGCCGGAGGATTGGCGTACTGCGCGTGTTGTTCCATTGTTTAAAAAGGGTTCAAAGAATAAAACCTAGCAATTATAGACCTATTAGTTTGACGTCAGTGGTGGGCAAATTAATGGAAAGGATACTTAGAGATAATATATATAAGCATCTGGATAAACAGGGTCTGAATCAGGAATAGTCAACATGGATTTGTGCCTGGAAGGTCATGTTTGACAAACCTTCTTGAATTTTTTGAAGCGGTAACTAGGGAAATTGATGAGGGTAAAGCAGTGGATGTTGTCTATATGGATTTCAGTAAGGCCTTTGACAAGGTTCCCCATGGAAGGTTGGTTAAGAAGGTTCAATCTTTGGGTGTTAATGGCGGAGTAGCAAGATGGATTCAACAGTGGCTGAATGGGAGATGTCAGAGAGTAATGGTGGATGGCTGTTTGTCAGGTTGGAAGCCGGTGACCAGTGGGGTGCCTCAGGGATCTGTGTTGGGTCCACTGTTGTTTGTCATGTACATCAATGATCTGGATGATGGGGTGGAAAATTGGATAAGTAAGTATGCAGATGATACTAAGATAGGTGGTGTTGTGGATAATGAAGTAGATTTTCAAAGTCTACAGAGAGATTTGGGCCATTTGGAAAAGTGGGCTGAAAGATGGCAGATGGAGTTTAATGCTGTTAAGTGTGAAGTGCTACATCTTGGCAGGACAAATCAAAATAGGACGTACATGGTAAATGGTAGGGAATTGAGGAATGCTGTGGAACAGAGGGATCTAGGAATAACTGTGCATAGTTCCCTGAAGGTGGAATCGCATGTAGATAGGGTGGTAAAGAAAGCCTTTGGTGTGCTGGCCTTTATAAATCAGAGCATTGAATATAGGAGTAGGGAAGTAATGTTAAAATTGTACAAGGCATTGGTAAGACCAATTCTGGAGTATGGTGTACAATTTTGGTCGCCTAATTAGAGGAAGGATGTCAACAAAATAGAGAGAGTAAAGAGGAGACTTATTAGAATGTTGCCAGGGTTCCAGCAACTATGTTACAGGGAAAGGTTGAACAAGTTAGGTCTTTATTCTTTGGAGCGCAGAAGGTTAAGGGGGGACTTGATTGAGGTCTTTAAAATGATGAATGGGATAGACAGAGTTGACGTGGATAAGTTTTTCCCATTGAGGGTAGGGAATATTCAAACAAGAGGGCATGACATGAGAATTAAGGGACAGAAGTTTAGGGGTAACGTGAGGGGGAACTTCTTTACTCAGAGGGTGGTGGCTGTGTGGAATGAGCTTCCAGCAGAAGTGGTGGAGGCAGGATCGATTTTAACATTTAAAAGTAAAGTGGATAGGTATATGGACGTGAAGGGAATGGAGGGGTATGGTCTGAGTGCAGGTAGATGGGACTAGGGGAAAACAAATGGTGGTCACGGACTGGAAGGGCCGAGAGGGCCTGTTTCCGTGCTGTAATTGTTATATGGTTATATGGTTATATTGTATGGACCAGTTGAAGGGAAGATTAGAGCACCCCCTTCTACTGTTTGTGAAGTTTCCTTCAAGTGATCATAATCTTTTTTTAAAAATATTTTTATTAGAAGCATGTATACAAATAGTAAGCGACAATTTAATTACAGATTTCTTACATAGCTTCACTTTTTTAAAAAACTTTTTTTTTAAAGAAGAAAGATAAAGAGAGAAAAAAATAAGAGAAACTATAAACTAATAGAGAGAAAAAGAATACGAAAAGAGAAATTACAAATAACAAGATTGTGGAGATAGATCCAGGATATGTTAAGTATAATTATTCATCCAATCCCAAACTCAAGTTTCAGCCCTGATTTTGTGTTAAACCAATCCACTTTTTTAAGAATTCAATAAATGGAGACTATATTCTAACAAATAATTCTGGTTTGTCAATTAAGACAAATCTTATTTTTTACAAATGCAAGGTCTCAGTCATTTCCATAATCTAACAATCAATAGATTATGTGGAAGAAAAACAAACTCCTTAAAGTTTGAGGAGATTTGTTATGTCATCAAATACTCTCTTGAACTTCTACAGATGTACAGTAGAGAGCCTATCGACTGGTTGCATCATGGCCTGCTTCAGCAACTCGAACACCCAGAAGACTGCAAAAAGTAGTGAACATTGCTCAGTCCATCACGGGTAGTGACCTCCCCACCATCGAAGGGATCTACAGAAGTGACTTCCTCAAAAATACTGCCAGCAACATCAGAGACCCGCACCACCCTGGCAACACTTTCATTTCACTCCTGCCGTCGGGAAGAAGGTGTAGAAGCCTGAAAAGTGTACCATTCAGGTTCAAGAGCAGCTTCTTCCCTACAACCATCAGGCTATTTAAATCTTACAACCAAATAGGCTCCAAACTACAAAGACTTGGGGACATTCTTTTTGACTTTGCACTAATATTGTTTGTTTATTTGTCTGTTTGCTTTTTAATATATATATACAGAATTTTGTTGTTCTTGTTTATTATGGATTTTACTATGTTTATATAATTTATAAACTGCTGCAAGTGAGAATTTAATTGTTCCATTTTGGGGCATATGACAATAAAGCAGACTTGATTCTTGACCTTTCATTCCAAATACTTTAAGATCACTACTTTGAGATACTGTGGTAATCAAAAGTGTTTATTAAATGCTTGTATCGCATTATCTCATGCAATAAATTCAAGGCTGTATTCAACAATGCGTGAGGAGATAAGCTGATTTTTTAAATTTGAATACCTTATTATTCTAATTTAAAAATGAAATAAAAATTCTGCAGTAAAAGTTTTAAGAAGCAGCTTATAAAAATCTTATACCCATACACATGCGCATAACTCTATTGGTATATTTTTTATCAGACTTTGTGGTACAACTTCCAAGAAAAAATCCTCATTTATTAAGGAAGTACAATTTGTCAACAACAGTTGACAAATCTTTCAGCTCTTCAAACTCATTCTGTTGGGCTGAGAACATCTACTCCAAGGCTTCCCAGATTGACAAAATGTATTACAAATTAACTGTAAAATATGACCTAATATCAGTAGTGCTAGATGTCCCATACAATAATTTCTTAGAATTATGCTCTGCTTCAACAATTTAGTTCCATTGGCATCATTAAAATCAAAATTTAAAAATAGTGGAAACTTGAAGCCACTATTATGCAACTTATTTAACACTATCAAACCAATCATCAGGATTCCCCAAAAAAATGTGCTTTAAATTTGGAGTTCTGAAGGGGAAGATGAAAGTCCAGTGCAATTTCAACAAATGAAGATGAGGTTGTCAATGTCTTAGCAGGCTTAAAGGTAGAATCATCTCCAAAACCAAGCAGGTTTTGTACCAGGCAAGGGAAGAGATTGCAGGGGTGTTAACTGTGAATTTTAATCCTTCACTGACCATAACTGAGGTTTCCATTAACAGGAGGATTGCAAATATGGTCGACCGTTTTCAAGCAATGCAGCAGGACTGTGAGCATAATACCTGTAGCAGGGGGGTTATTGGTGAAAATACTGACACACAGGATTAATGAGCACTTGAATGACACTGTCTATTCAGTGACAGCCATCTCGGCTTTATCAGGGGCACACACCGTCTGTCCAACCTGACTGAATGTTTTGAAGATGTAACATGGTGTATTGAGGACGCCAGTGTTGTAGATGTGATTGACATGGACATCAGTAGGGCGTTTCATAAGTTCACATGTGGGAGAGTGGTCCAAAAGGGTTAGGGTCCATGGGAACCAGGACAATCTGGCGAACTGGATCCAAGCTTTGCTCGGCAATAGGAGACAAAGAGGGATGGTAGAAGGTTTTTTTTGTGATTGAATGCATGTTACTCATGGTGTCCTCAAAGATTGGTGCTGGGTCCTCTGCTGTCAGTAACACATGTGACTGGGTCTATAATGACATATAAAATACATTTTGACAGATACATAGATAGGAAAGGTTTAAAAGGTTAAGGGCAGGTGTGACTAGCAAAGATGTGCATCTTGGTTGGCTGGGCAAGTTGGGTCAAAGGTCATGTTTCCCTGCTGCATGACTCTGTGACTGATTTAGATTTGAATATAGAAGCCAATAATCAGTAACATCACAGATGATGCAAAGGTTCGCAGATGGTTTGGAGAATAATCTTGGGCTACAGCGTGAAATTAATGTGTTGGTTGATAAGTCACAGATGAAGTTCAATGTGGATAAATAGTAATAGAGTCTTATAGTGCAGAAACAGGCCCTTCAGCCCAATTTGCACACACCGACCAACATGCCCCATCTACATTAGTCACAACTGCCCATATTTGGAACATATCCTTCTAACCCTATTCTATCCATATACCTTTCCAAATGTTTTTAAAATGTTGCTGGGGTTGTGAACTGTGAGGAAGGTTGTCAAAGTGTACTGTGGAATATTGAACAGCTACAGAAATGGGCAAGAAATGGCAGATGGTTTAATATGTGCAGGTGCAAGATGTTGCACTTGGGGAGGTCGATTGCAAGAGGAAAGTATAAAATTAATGACGTCCCTTAATGTCAAGGGACATTAAACTCATGGGATCGATGGTGATTTGGCTGTTTAGATTCAGAACCGGCTTACTCATAGAAAGCACAGTATTGTGATGTACAGGGTAATCGTTGGTTGGCATGGATTTGGTGGGCCGAAGGGCCTGTATCCACTCTGTATCTCTAAAAAAAACATAGTTTTAAGGTGAGAGGAGCAAAGTTGATAGATGTATGGTATAAATGACTTAAACAGAGAGCAAACGGTGCCTGGAATGTGCTGCCAGCAATGGTTGTGGAAGCAGCTACAATAGTGACATTTGCAAAGGTTTTGGATAGACACATGGATATGCAGGGTAGGGTGGGATATAGATCACATGAATGCAGAAGAAATTAGTTTAATGCCATCATGTTCGGCATGGATATTGTGTGCCAAAGAGCCTGTTCCTGTGCTGAATGCTCTATGTTCCATGTTCATTCCCGTTATGTTTATTGATTTTATTTAAGTTCTCAGTCACATTGCACAAACCCTTTATTTTCTTTCATAGTTTGCTGAACATGCAGGTTATAGTGATAAATAATTCCACAAGAGGAGAGGAATTATCACTTACGATTATTGGTTACCAAAATTTCCGAAGTTCAATCTCACAATCAGAGGGCTCCTTTCCAAAGTTGTTGTTTTTCTCTTATGAACACATTAAATTGGAACTGGTTTTTTAGCAAACTTTTCTGAAGTATTCAAGTGAAACAATGGATAACATTATTGAATTTGATCCTGCTGTGAATTAAACATAATTATACCAATTGCTGCTGACAGCAAGAATTCATCAAATCAACACACAATAACAATAAAAATTCTATGTGGAAATCTGAACATGTTATTCCAGTTGTTTAAGAAGGAACTGCAGATGCTGGAAAATCGAAAGTAGAAAAAAATGCTGGAGAAACTCAGCGGGTGAGGCAGCATCTATGGAGCAAAGAAATTAGGCAACATTTTGGGCAGAAACCCTTCTTCAGACTGATGTGAGGGTGGGGGGGGGCGGAAAGAAGAAAGAAAGAGGAGGAGCCAGTGAGTTGTGTGTGGGTTCGAACTCTACCTCCGCTACATCGACAACTGCATTGGTGCTACCTCCTGCACCCACACACAACTCACTGACTTCATCCATTTCACCACTAACATCCATCCGGCATTCAAATACACCTGGACCATTTCCAACACTTCCCTACCATTCCTTGACCTCACTATCTCCATCGTGGGTGATAGACTACTGACCGACATCCACTATAAACACACTGACTCCCATAGCTATCTGAACTACACTTCTTCCCACCATGCTTCCTGTAAGGACTCCATCCCCTACACCCAATTCCTCTGTCTACGCCGCATCTGCTCCCAGGATGAGGTATTCCACACCAGGGCATCGGAGATGTCCTCATTCTTCAGGGAACGGGGGTTCTCCTCTTCTACCATAGATGAGGCTCTCACCAGGGTTTCTTCGATACCCCATGACCCTGTTCTCACTGTCCATCCCCCCACTCTTAACAAGGGCAGAGTCCCCTAATCCTCACCTTCCACCCTACCAGCCGTCACGTGCAACAAATAATCCTCCGTCATTTTCACCACCTCCAACGTGACCCCACCACTTGCCACATCTTCCCATCTCCTCCCCTGTCTGCTTTCCGCAGAGACTGCTCCCTCCGTAACTCCCTGGTCCAATCGTCCCTTTCCACCCAATCCACCCCACTCTCCGGGTACCTTCCCTTGCGACCGCAAGAAATGCTACACTTTTCGCTTTACCTCCCCCTTTGACTCCATTCTAGGACCCAAGCAGTCTTTCCAGGTGCGACAGAGGTTCGCCTGTACCTTCTCCAACCTCATCTATTGCATCCGTTGCTCTAGATGTCAGCTGATCTACATCAGTGAGACAAAGCGTAGGCTTGGCGATCGCTTCACCGAACACCTCCGCTCGGTTCGCAATAACCAACCTGATCTCCCGGTGGCACAGCACTTCAACTACCCCTCCCATTCCATATCCGACCTTTCTGCCCTGGGCCTCCTCCATGGTCAGACTGAGGAAATTGGAGGAGCAGCACCTCATATTTCGCTTGGGCAGTTTATACCCCAGAGGTATGAACATATAATGTTCATTATAAATCTGTTGAACTATTTTTCAACTATTGAACTATTGAAAACACCTTTAAGCATAGTTCATAGGTGTTGGAATTGTGTTTAGGTAATGGAGACTCAGTTTATCAGTAATTCCCAGTATAACTTCTCCAAAGTTACTTCTTCATTCAGCATTCAGCCCACCGAGTCTGAATCAATCAGGGATCTCCGCCACTAACATTGTCCTACATACACTAGGGTCAATTTTACAAATATACAAATTAGCCTACAAACCTCTATGTCTTTAGAGTATGGGAGGAAACCGGAGCTTCCCGGAAAAAACCCACGCAGTTGGGAGGAGAACGTACAAACTCCGTACAGACAGCACCCGTAGTCAGGATCAAACCCGGGTCTCTGGCGCTGTAAGGCAGCAACTCTCCTGCGTGCCACCTATGCCTCCCACTGAGGAAATATTTTATTAACAAATGGCTCTTTTCATATTCATCTTCCTTTTATTTATTTCCACATTAACAATAAAGATATGTTTAAGTTACAATACAGTGTGTGGGGGTAAACTGGCTGGAAAGATAGAACAAGACTTTAAGAGTTTCTATAGTATGTATAAAGCAAAAGCCGCATGCAAGTTGATCGGTGTTCAGATAATGATAACAACCCAGAGGTTGTTTGGAATCAGTAATGCACTGACTGAGAGACTGATGGGGACAGGTACTCTTAGAAGATTTAAGAAGTATCCAGACAAGCACTTAAATTACAATTATACCACAAAGTACTTGTGCTATAACCCCGAGATAAGCGCTCCACTAAGTAAACCAAACCCAAATCCAAATTAATTTAGAGGGAAATTAAAGGAAAACGAAAAGTTACAGACTTCGCAGGTTTGCTTCATGAGACTTAATTACATGATATCATGGAGAGATGACTGCAGAAAAATGCTCAGCAGTTCTCTAACTTCATAGCAGAATTAGTCGACAGTTATAGTGTGCAGTAAACAACTTTTGTTTTTTGATAGATACAGGTATACGAAAATATACTATCTACTACATGGGTACCAATTATTTCATGAGTCATAACATACTTTTTTGCTTATGTTAATCTTATTCAACAACAGATGGTTAATACGTCAAACACAATACAAGGGCATCTTGACATTATCGATCTCACCTTTCAGGCGGTCCACACCACCATCACCTCATCATAAGCCCCTCCACCCCCCATATACAGTAACATTTCTATGCCACAAGCGGTAGGGGGCACGGGTGATCTACTGTAACTCCTCACAGAAGGAAAAACAAGATTCATTATCTCCTCTACTATTTTATGTTTACATTTACCATCCACCCTTCAACACTATTCCAATCAAGAGGTAAGACGTCTAATCTTTCTTTGCCGATTCCCACAAATATCTTCTGCCCCTGGTCAAGCGAGAGCTGCCAATTGTCATATCCAAAACACCCTTTTGTTATCTTATTCAATTCCAATCAAAATTAAGTAAGGAAGGATATTAAGTTTTCTTCCACAATTATCTAACTATAACTAATCTATAGCACGAAAGTCTGATCTTGATCACTTCCTGTTGTTCTGTATATTCATTTTAGAAAAAACACTGCCACTTATGGCTGTGATTTTTTGGCCATTTTGAGTAAAAAGACCAAAAATCACAGCCGTAAGTGGCAGTCCCCCTCTGCTGTGCAGGACGAGAGGATTTTTCCCATCGATGAAAAATAAAAGAGTTATTAGTGTTTAAAAAATGTTGAGATTTTCTCTCTCCTCAAAGCCACTTCCAGAGAAACTGTAAAACCTGGAAGTATGGAGGTGCCTCAGTTCTTTGCAAGGTGGGGGAAGCAAGAGGTCGCAATTCTCAGTCTGACCTGTGAATAACACTGAACACATGTCTACTAAATTGTGAGTGGTTTTACTGACTTGTCAGTGCACTTAATGTGGTTTGAAAATGTAGTTTGAAAATGCAAAAGTGTGCTTTGCTTTGAAAATGTTAAAGCAAGCTGTGTTGCCTTTGGTTTTGAAAGTGCTAAAGCAAGCTGTGTTACATTTGGTTTTGAAAGTGCTAAAGCAAGCTGCATGGCCTTTGGTTTTGAAAGTGCTAAAGCAAGCTCTGTTGCCCTTGTTTTTGAAAGTGTTAAAGCAAGCTGTGTTGCCTTTGGTTTTGAAAGTGCTAAAGCAAGCTGTGTTGCCTTTGGTTTTGAAAGTGATAAAGCAAGCTGCATTGCCTTTGGTTTTGAAAGTGCTAAAGCAAGCTACATTGCCTAATTAGAGCTGCCTTGCCTAATTAGAGCTGCCTTGCCTAATTAGAGCTGTCTTGCCTAATTTGAGCTGCCTTGCTAATATAATTAAAAGTCTAATCTTGACCACTTCCTGTATGCACTTTATATTGATTTTAGAAAAACGCTACCATCTTACTCAGAGTCCTCCTCCGCTCATCAGGTGCCAAGGATTTTTCCCATCAATGAAAAATAAAAGAGTTTTGTTTTTTTTTAATAAAAGAGTTATTAGTGTTTAAAACATGTTGAGATTCTAACTCCTGTCAATCTACAGAGTTATTCTTATGGTGGGAGGGGGCGAGGGACTATAAAACCCAGAAGTGTGGGCGTGGCTCAGTCTTTGCAAGATGGGGGAGGGAGAGGTCATGACTCGCTGCCTTTAGTGGCCTTGCACCCTGCTTGAAATGGTATGAAACTGCACTTGAATTTGGTGTCCTTGCACCCTGCTTGAAATGGAATTTCAAAGATTAGGCGTGACTCAGCTGCGAACCCACCAGCCATGTGTGAGCGAGCTGCCAGCACAACAAGCTTGAGTGACTGAGCCCCCAGCCCAAGAATCCATTCGGCCCACAATGTCCATATTAGCTCTCTAGAAACCAGTCCCTTCAGCGCTCTAGAAAGCCCCCCTCCCACTGTCCACTGATATTGGGATTGGTGGAGAGGTGGAATATTGCATTGGAAGACCAGCCATCCCGTGTGATGCTGGGACCCAACTGGTCCCACGTAGTCTAGTAACTAACTATAATTAATTATCAACAGTAATTAGTTGAGGTGTCATAAATGTTTAAATGACATTTAGATTAGTACATGGATCGAATTGATTTAGAGGGATATGGATCAAACCTGGGAAAATGGGACTAGCATAGCTGGGGCATTTCGGTCAGCCTGGACAGGTTAGCCGTGTGGTGTATGATGGCTATAATATTTCAGATATTACCAGTTCCAATCATATAGACTATAAGAAATCTACTGACTGAAGATAGTAAAACAGAGCACGAGTTTTCAGATGGTCAGGTCTACACCCAGACCATCTGGCTGTATGGTCAGAAGTAACTGGCTCCTTTCATGGAAGAAGAGTATGGAAAGTATTCTTTTATATTACTTGGGCAGTCACGCTGGTGCAGCTCTAGAGTTACTGCCTTAGAGCGAATGCAGCGCCGGAGATCCTGAGTTCGATCCCAACAACAGGTGCTGTCTGTACGGAGTTTGTATGTTCTCCCCGTGACCTGTGTGGGTTTTCTCCGAGATCTTTGGTTTCCTCCAAAGACGTACAGTTTTGGAGGCTAAGTGGCTTGATAAATGTAAAAATTGTCCCCCATGGGATAAGGTTAGTGTTAATGTCCGGTGATCGTTGGAATGGACATGGTGGGCCGAAGGGCCTGTTTCCATGCTGTATCTCTAAACTAAATTAAACTAATGGAAAGTAAGCGGTTCTTATCAAACAGGATTGCATTCCTAAATTTGCTGTGGTTGTTCAGGATCATTTTCACCATTTACTTCATTCGTCTAGAACACCATCAATTAAATATAATAATAATCCAATATGTAGCAATGTTACAAAATTTTGAGATTTTAAAAATCAGGTCTGCAATTTATCCCATCAGATAAAGCATAAAACAAAGTTTATTTTGACACCTAATTCACTTTCATATCTGCAGTATTAAAAAAAGTTATGGCCATTTTCATACTCAGAAATTAGCATGTTGTTCCCCATTGCTTTTCCATTGATTTAACTCAAAAGCTGTGATCGAGGACAGTCAAAAGCCCATAACTTTCTTAAAAATTAAGAGAACTCAATGAAATGTTCAGTTATTATAGATTGAAGCATTCTGAAACAAATATGAAACAATCTTACTTGGATGACCTGAAATTAAAGCATATAATTAGTTAGTTACCTAATTGTACCTAATTACAAAATTCAATTACTAGATCTAAACATCTATCCATTTCTTAAGAGAAGATAAACATTTTTCAATTGCCTAAGTGTCCAAATAACATTCACACAATAATTCACAATATAACATGATTTTTAAATCTTATTTTCATGAATTTATAGGCCAAATTGAAGAAATTTTGTGTTTAATTCCCGTAAATTAATGGCCATTTAAATCAACTGGCGAGTGGGTTTTTGTGGAACGCGATGGATTGGAACGTTGCGGCTTGCGGTGAATTTAACCCCAAGTCGGCAGGAAAAATACTGCCAGTTCGTATATATTTTGTGTCCCCTTTTCACAACATGAAATTTTGATTAAAGGCTTCCTAAGAACCACGTTTTTATGTAAAAATAAACTGTGTACCTTCTTTTGTCCCCTACGTAAGTTCTGTCCCGTTGTCGGCGTTCACGGCTTTAGAATACGATTTTTAATTCACTCTTGCTAATAAATGATCCAGCGTAGTTTAAAAATGGCTTCATAAAGCAAAGGTCGGAGCGATTTCTCTTTCGCAACTAAATCCCCTGAGATTGATCGATTGAACTGTCTGGAGAAAAACGGCATTTTAAACCTCAAAGGTGCCAAAGTCGCGCACAAGGGCAATGGCAGAACTGCAGCGCCGCTGAAGGTAAGTTTTGTAACATACTTACAATATGAAACTATGAGAAACTGGTTAACTTCGGAACCTCCATGAAGAGACATTTTCATGAATGTAAGAGAACTGTCTTATTGATATGACCTTGAGCCTTATTCATTAAGGTAGGAAAACTGTCATCTATAGCAGAGAACTTTATCATGTTCCTCAACACCTATCTTCACAGCAAACACCAGGGTGGAAATGTCAAAGCCTAGAGAGCATAGTTTTAAGATCAGAGGGGTAAAGTTTAAAGGACAGTTGGCAGGAACCAAATTGTGAAAACCTGGACTATGAATATTAAAATGTGGATAGGAAATTTTGGATGGATATGGTCCAAACAAGCGCAAATGGCACTAGCTTTGATAGGATAACTTGACCAGCATGGATAAGTTGGAAGGGCGTGTTTCCATGGTCTATGACTCTATGATGTGCTTCATCTGCTTTTGCAGGCTGGCACAACTTGACTTATCCTCTTGCAGTTAAAAGGATGAGATGAAACAAATGAATGAATTCAACTGAATGGTTTCCCTGATAACGGTGGGTGGTTTTCACTACAAAATCATCTGAGATGCCTATGTGACTCAGGCCAAAGGATGAAGGCACAGCTGTTAGTTCAAAATAGTTAGTTCAGGGGCAGACACACAGAGTCTCTTGTGCAGAGTGGTGGACACAGTCTTTTGCCCAGAGAAGGAGAATCAAGAACAGGGTCATTAGTTTAAGGTGAGGGGGGGAAGGTTTAATAAGAACACGAGGGGTAATGTTTTCACACAGTGTTGGGTGTATGGAATGCCAGAGGAGGAAGTTGAGGCAGGTAGTTTCGCAATGTTCAAAAAACATTTGGACAGGTGCATGGATAGGACAGGTTTAGACAGGTGCATGGATTTGGACAGGGATATGGGCTAAACGCAGACAGGTGGGACTAGTGTAGATGGGAAATGTTGGTTGGTGTGGGAAAGTATGGTCGAAGGGTCTGTTTCCACATTATATGACTCCATAACTCTGAGTAGGATCTTGAATGCAAATTTACATTGTAAATATACATTTACTGGAACTCAGTTACAATTTCTGTTGCTATTTCCATGACAGTAGCAATGTTATATGCCCAATCCAAGGTTATTGAATTTCACACAAGCCTTTGCTCAAAATCATAATCACACCCAAACACCCAACGCTGCTCAGTTTTCCAATCTTTAAATAAAGTGTGCCAGTGTTGGGGTTAAATGATTGACCTTTCCAATTATGTCAAGTAATTGGACATCAGTTCTCCTGGTATCTGTAACAGGTATCTGAGCAGGCATTCAAAAACTCAAGTCAAGCATATTTGAGAGGCATGGCATGCCTTCTTCATGATTTCATCTTTGTGCTGGGCACAGGACAAGACATTTGTCTTCTTCCACTGTGGTCAGCATAAACCATGTGACTGCATTATTATCAATGCCATCATCAACATATTTACGTGTTACCAAAGCATATTTATTTGATTATTATAACATTAGCCAAAGTAGACTAGAGCTTCCAGCAAAAATTATGAACATCAGAAAGCTCTCAATTATATGAACTGGCTGAAAACTAGTTGGTGTCATTAGTTTCCAGATAAACATATGGTCCTAAATAAGTCACTGATGTTGATTGAAAATATAAACAGAAATTATTCTCCGGGCCCAGTGCCACGTAGATCTTTTTCCAAGAAAATAATACCTATCAATGGTTAATCATTCATTAGACAGGCTAAGCATTGAAACGTACACAATACAAGCCAGAACAATCATTCTATAATTATCTGCCCCTTAATCATTTTGTATCTAAAGGCTAATTATATCACTATTTTCATAGAATAGCTTGTCACAAAGAGAAAAGTAATAATTCCTTTGAATAAAGAAATGCATTTCCTGTAATAAAAACAGACCCTTTTTCAACTATGCAGGAAAAAACAATCTTCTCTGCAGTAACAGTTAATTACACCATTCTCCCCATGGACAAAATAATGCAAAATATTTAAAGCAGATGCCATCCACAGGTGGCCTGGAACTTGCCAAGGAAATGTTAAAGCGACCGAGGTGAGACTGATGACTTATCACTCACAGAACGCAAACTGTGAGCCAGCAAGAACATGCATTTAAACATACAAACTTAAGGCAAGAATGCACCGCTAGACTTCTCGAGTATGATCTTTCAGTTAGTGAAATGTAACCTCAACTCTGCATGCTGACATGTTGACTGAAGAAGGGTCTCGACCCAAAACGTCACCCATTTCTTCTCTCCATGGTTGCTGCCTGTCCCACTGAGTTACTCCAGCTTTTTTGTGTCCATCTTCTGACATATCAGCAGTTATCTTTCATTACGCTGAGGAAGAATCTCTTTCCACCACCCTTTGAAGAAGACAGTGCCAGTGAAGTAGTATAGACAGGTACAATAAAAACATTTGAAAGACATTTGCACATGTTAATGGATGGGAAAGGTTAGATGGGGCATCTCATTCGGCATTAACGGCATGGACAAGTTGGGTCGAAGGGCCTGCTTCCCTGACTACATGATTCTATGACTCTGTAACAAGACTGTCAAAGGTAACGGGGGAAGTGGAGAATGGGGTTGAGAAGGAAAAATAGATCAGCCATGATTGAATGGCACAGTAGACACAATGGGCCAAATGGCCTAATTCTGCTCCTTTGTCTTCTGTCTTATATTCTTATGGTCCTGGGCCCATTGCCAGAATGAGAACACACGCAAACTGGAGGAACAGCACCTCATCTTCCACTTGCATAATTTACAAGCCAATGGTCTAAATATTTGCCTCTTAGAAATCTAGTAGGTCATTAGAAGGGCCTAAAGGAGCCACAAAATGGTTTTGGTGAGTTTGATTAAAGAAAATCCCAAAGCTTCTTATACCTACATTTAAAAAAAAAGGTAACCAGGGAGAAGGTAGGACTCCTCAAGGATAAAGGACGAATTTGCGCTTAGCGCCTGTGGATGGACAGTACAACACAAGTAGCTATTTATTTTCTGCAAGGAGAAGGACATGGTGGACAGTGTGGAAAATACTAATATGCAAGGTCAGTTTGAGATTAAGGAGGAGGAGATGTTGGAGCTCTTGAAGAGCATTTCCCGAACAAATCCCGAGGACCTGAAGGGATCTATCCCACCTATATTGAGAGAGGCAAAAGAAGAGATGCAGGAGTCTTGACAAAGATCTTTACATCTTCTTTAGCCACAGGCAACGTCCCGGATAACTGGAAAGTAGCTATTGTTCCGTTAATTAAGAAGGAAAGTATAGAATATCCAGGGAATTATAGGACTGTGATCCTCATGTCAGTGATAGTGAAGCTATTAGAGAGAATTCTTCAGGATAGGATTTACTTTAATTGGGAAGAGATGGGAAAATTAGGAACAGTCAGCGTGGCTTTGTAGGCAGCAGGTCGGTATTTTAGTAACTTGATCGAGTTTTTTGAGGAGGTGACAAAGGCGATTGATAAGGGTAGAACGGTGAATGTTGCCTACGTGTAAAGAATTTGATGAAGTCCCCCATGGCAGGCTGATCAAGAAGATTAAGATGCATGGGATTAACAGTGACTTGGTCCCATGGATTCAGTACTAGCTTATTGATAGCTTACAGAGGATCGCGGTGGAAGGACAATATTCAGGCTGGAGGTCTGTGACCAGTGGAGTTCCACAGGGAGCTGTGCTGGGACCTTTGCTGTTCGTGATATATATAAATGACCTGATGTAAACATAAATGCAAACGGGTAAGTTAGCAAGTTTGTAGATGACGGCAAGATTGCTGGGCTGGCAGACTGTGAGGAAGGCTGTCAAATAATACAGTGGGATATATATCACATACACCAATGGGCGGAGAAATGTCAGACTTATTTTAATCCAAGCAAAAGTGAGATGTTGCACTTTGGGAGGTCAAACGTGTGAGGACACTAGAAAACCTGGAGAAAACCCACACTGTCACAGAGAGGATATTCAAACTCCGTAAAGACAATACCCGTAGTCAGTATCGAACCTTGATCATTTGCAACCCGACGGCCACATCAATGTGCCATCCGATAGATCAGATCAGATTATACCTTATATAAAGTTATGAATCGTTATTTTATGGCATTACAGGGGTAAATCAACTATAATTTCAGCCCAAGGCTTTGGAAGTTACTGAGGAGGTGTATGCTTTCTCCTGGATAAAAATGCGGCGCCACATAAAGACACTATGATTGCAGATGTGGAAAAGTGACACTCAACATCAGCTGTCATCAGGGCCTGAAGTCAGGTCAGCCTTCAGGAATGTGTCTGTGGATGGGAGGAATGATCAGAGATTGAGTTCTGCAACTGGGTCCATGAGGGAAGTTGGTGGACAATTGTAGAGTGCTGCGTGGACATAAAGGATAAAATATTTGGGGCTTACTTTTTAAAATGGAATCAAAGAATGACAAATACAGAAGCCACTTGGCTGTTTTTGCTTGTGCCATTTGTTTGAATGAGCTACTTAATTAATCCCACCTTCCTGTCCTTTTGACCATTGTCCTGAAAATCTCTCCCCTTCAAGATGTTCTCCACTTCCTTTTTGAAAACTTTTGGGAAATATTCTTCCGACAGAATTTCATGCTGACATTCCTGGACATAAAAGTGTTTCCTACACCTGGTCTTCTGCCAATTATTTTGGATCAGCAGTTCCTTCTGCCACTGGAGAAACAGTTTATCTTCACTTATTCTATGAGCAAGCATCTCAATTTATGGTACCTCTTAAATCTCCCTTTAACTGCCGGTCGAAAGAGAATAATTTTCGATAATTTCTAAAATCTTACATCCCACGTTACATATTAGTAGATCTGTATTACACCATCACAGGAACTGTAACACATTTCCTAAACTGCAGCACACAGAATTAGACCCAATTATTCCACCAGTCAGAACAGTGGCACAGTGGCACAGCGGTAGAGTTACCCGTCATACAACACCAGAGACTCCTGACTATGTGTGCTGTCTGTATGGAGTTTGTACATTCTCCCTGTGACTATGTGGGTTTTCTCCGGGTGCTCCAGTTTCCTCCTGCACTCCAATGATGTGAAGGTTTGTAGGTTAATTGGCTTCTGTAAAATATCCCTAATCTATAGGATAGAACTAATGTATGAGGATCATTGGTCGGCTCGGACTCGGTGGACCGAAGGACCTGTTTCCATGCTATATCTCCGAAACTAATCCTTTTCAATTATCCAGCATGTATTGTGCATTTGTATGCCATATTTCTGTTTAAACGTGTATATTTTTCAATGGCTTTCTCAACTTTTTCCATCACATACAAAGATTTGCAAATATGCAATCACTAATCTTCTATTACATTTGCTTAAAATCAATCAAATTAGTTTATGTTAGCTCAGCACGCCTGCAAGCCCTCGAGGTATTATTCTGGTGAATCTCTTCAGGACGCTTTTGAACTTAATCCTTCACGTCTCTGTGTGACAAGCATTGAACACAGTACTTTAAGTTTAAGAAGGAACTACAGATGCTGGAAAAAGCTAAAGTAGACGAAAAATGCTGGAGAAACTCAGCGGGTGAGGCAACATCTATGGAGAAAAGGAGTAGGCGACGTTTCGGGTCGAGACCCTTCTTCAGACTGATGTGGGTGGGGGCGGGAAAAAGAAAGGAAGAGGCGGAGACAGTAGGCTATGTGGCAGAGCGGGGAAGGGGAAGGGGAAGGAGGGAGAAAGCAAGAACGACCTGCAATTAGAGAATTCAATGTTCATACCGCTGGGGTGTAAAGTACCCAAGCGAAATATGAGGTGTTGTTCCTCCAATTTGTGCTGTGCCTCACTCTGGCAATGGAGGAGGCCCAGGACAGGAAGGTCAGATTCAGATTGGGAGGGGGAGTTGAAGTGCTGGGCAACCAGGAGATCAGGTTGATTAGTACGGACTGAGCGGAGGTGTTGGGCGAAGTTGTCGCCGAGCCTACGGTCTCGCCGATGTAGAGAAGGTGATACCTATGACAGCAGATGCAGTAGATGAGGTTGGAGGAGGTGCAGGTGAACCTATGCTTCACCTGGAAAGACTGTTTGGGTCCTAGGATGGAGTTGAGGGGGGAGATAAAGCGACAAGAGTAGCATTTCCTGCGATTGGGTTATCCTTAAGTTTTATTAGCTGCAAATTTTGCATATTACCTAAAACTGGATGACACAATGCCCTTTAATCTGAGTAGGGCAGCATAGGCTTTCACCACTAGCTTTGTTATCAAAACAGCAGAATCTGTGCCTCATGTGTATTGACATGGCAGAGTATGCAACTACAAGATCGATTCTCTGAATCAGTTAAATTGCAGTAAAGCCAATCGTCCATCTTAAACTGGGTAAGTAAACCCATGATCAGATTAGCCAAATGCTAACCCGATTCGGCCTGCACCAAATGCTAACCCGATTCTGTAATCTTGAGAAATATCAGAAATATACCTCTCTAGTCCTTGGCCAGACCACTCATCCTCGGATGAGCTGTCACTGATTGCACTCGGAACCCCTGTTCCTCTATTGTCCATACGGACGGAAATGTTTTGGCTTTTCTACCCGCCGACGATGCATTATCTAGTTATTCATACATTTCGCTGATAACATATAATCAGAACCTAATGACTAGAGCTGAAACCACAGTCTCTCTTTGATGTGGGAATATGAGTTCCCTGTCAACTCTTGACTAAGAGTCACCACGAATACTCAGCGTTTTCCCTCAGTGGAAATTAGTATAATGCAAGGCTGAATCAGGAATTACCTCACCATCCTTTGACTGAAACCACATGTCTAAGAGTGCACAACACAATCTCTTCGACCCGCCACTCAATCAGGAATACTGGTATTGAGAGCCTATGGATAATTATAAATACATTGTTGATTCACAACATGAACCTGCAGGTCAGTTAAAATTATATTATATGCCAGACCAGCTTCCTGCTGGTAATTACCTATCCCAGAGAGAATGGCAATGATGATTCCAATGAACCAGCAACTCTACTAACTGAGGAGAAATAAACCATATGTTGAGGAAGACTACTTCATTCTACTGAGAAGCCTGATATCCTCAATCACAGATGATGAGGCAGTGCTTCCCTGGTCACTATGACCCCTATGGCCAGCCAGTCTACCCTGAACCAGGGTAACCAAACTGTTCATACTTGGAAGTTACAGAGGTTACTATGCAAGGCACCCTGCCAATGTCTCTACATCAACCTGATCTATCCCAGAGACAGTGAAAACCCACTAGACAGCTCATGCTGCCAGTAAACCCAAACCTGGGCCGACAGACTGCTCCATTTCAGAATTTAGGGAGGTTAATAACGAGACCTTACTTACCAGCGTCTCTGACCCCGGGTCGATTTGCTTGTTGGAGCTTCAGCGAGGTTCCATTTGCAGACCCTGTCTGTCATGCTTGTCATTTCTGTTAGATAGCTGATGCCGCTGGCCAACTCCTCTTGTAGTGGCTTGAGCGTCCCTGAGGGAACAGCAAATTTAGAGGCAAGAGCAGGCAGCTCTTCCTTATGCGATTCTCGCACATCATGCATTAAAGCATGGGATTCAGGCACATAGTCATGTTCAGAGTCATGTTCGGAGGCAGTTCCATACTGATATTTGACACTCTCTTAGAGTGGGAGAAATAGTGCACCCCAAACCAGGCGTTGCCACATGCGTATGCCTCGGCCTGCCTTTGCATGCTTCCATAACACAGCATATTTTGTAACACCATCTCCAATAGTATTTTGAGTGGGAGGAATAAACTAACCCTGAACCAGGGGTAGCTACAGGTAATGACTTGAACTGCCCGTGCATGCTTCCGTAATATGGAGCATAATATTTGGCACCTTCTCCATCACTTCTATCATCCGAGTGGGAGGACTTATGCAACCCTGAACCAGGAGCTGCCTCAGGCTTGTGTGCATTTACTTTGGCACCATCTCCACCACTTCTTTCATCCGAGTGGGAGGAATATTGCAACCCTGAACCAGGAGCTGCTGCCTGGCATGCCTTCACAACACGGAGCATTTCTTGTGCCACCATCTGATTCATCAGATGTTCTAATTGAGACAAACGTCCAATCACATCTGCCATAGATGTCCCAAATCATCCGACAAGACTTGTCCCACAGATTTGGCTTTGACTTTGCCCCGCTTGGGGTTGTCAGGCTGCTCCCTTCAGCAGCTGAACCGGGACTAGCATCCCCCGAATCAATCTGTCAATGCTGTTGATAGCCTGTGGTCTTCTTGGATATTAACGGGAAAGTATTACCTCTTTCTGGGGAGCCACTTGGATGGGATTGATGTTCACGCATCCTACCTGAGCTGTGTCTTCTGCCCATACTTGAGGGTTCACATACTCGTATACCTCACTCCCTGGATGATGACATAGGTAGGTAACAACTGTCCTGGAGGCCTAACAGAACGCAACAACATTTTGGTTAGATACATTTTGCTTTATTATTGTTCAGTTCTGTCATGAATTGTCCTTTCCACCATTGCTCCTGGGTCTCTTGCACTTGCTGGATTTTCTTTAATCTTACTGGTACCTCAGTGTATTCTGCACCTCCCTCCTTTCCTTCAACTAGTGGCAAATCTTATTCTCATCGAGTTCTTTCACATCGCCAACAGTTACTTTCTTTCCCCCCTTAGTCTATTTAGTATTTCTTGCTTGTTCTTCCTATAGTCTGCTCTATTTTGTCTTCTCGCTGGGCATTCTCTGCTCCAGTACCTAATTGGTTACAAATATAACAAACTCCTGAGGTTACAATGTTCTTTATTTTAAAATGTCTCCCTGGGTATGTATGGGCCTCTGCAATTTCTTCTCGATTCTGGGTTATTCCCCTCTACTGTCTTCCTCGTGCCATTCTCAGTGCTTATGGTAATGGTGTAACCATATAACCATATAACCATATAACAATTACAGCACGGAAACAGGCCCTCTCGACCCTTCCAGTCCGTGCCGACCATTTGTTTTCCCCTAGTCCCATCTACCTGCAATCAGACCATACCCCTCCATTCCCTTCCCGTCCATATACCTATCCACTTTACTTTTAAATGTTAAAATCGATCCTGCCTCCACCACTTCTGCTGGAAGCTCATTCCACACAGCCACCACCCTCTGAGTAAAGAAGTTCCCCCTCACGTTACCCCTAAACTTCCGTCCCTCAATTTGCATGTCATGCCCTCTTGTTTGAATCTTCCCTACCCTCGTTATCCTTTTGCTATTAATATAGCTGTAGAAACCCTTTGGATTTACTTTCACCTTTCTTGCCAAAGCAACCTCATATCTTCTTTTAGCCTTCCTAATTTCTTTCTTAAGATTCTTTTTACATTCTTTATACTCCTCTAGCACCTCATTTACTCCATATCTCCTATAATTATTGTAGATATCTCTCTTTTTTCGAAACAAGTGTCCAATTTCCCTTGAAAACCATGGCTCTTTCCAATTTTTACTATTTCCTTTCACCCTAACAGGGACATAAAGATTCTGTACTCTTACAATTTCCCCTTCAAATGTACTCCATTTCTCTTCTCCATCCTTCCCATAAAACAGAGTGTCCCAATTCACTCCTTTTAAATCCTTACGCATTCCCTCAAAGTTAGCCTTTCTCCAATCAAAAATCTCCACCCTAGGTCCAGTTCTGACTCTCTCCATAATTATATTGAAACTAATGGTATTGTGATCACTGGTCCCGAAGTGCTCACCAACGCATATCTCCGTCACCTGACCTGCCTCATTTCCTAACAGGAGGTCCAGCACAGCCCCTTCTCTGGTCGATACCTCTATGTACTGCTGCAAAAAAACTATCCTGCACACATTTTACAAACTCCAAACCATCCAGCCCATTTACAGAATGTGTTTCCCAGTCTATTTTTGGAAAATTGAAATCTCCCACAATCACTACCTTGTGCTTACTACTAATATCTGCTATCTCCTTACATATTTGCTCTTCCAATTCTCGCTCCCCATTTGGCGGTCTATAATACACCCTAAAAGTGTTGCTACACCGTTCCCACTTCTCAGTTCCACCCAAATAGCCTCCCTAGACGAGCCCTCTAATCTATCCTGCCAAAGCACTGCTGTAATATCTTCTCTGACAAGCAATGCAACACCTCCACCTCTGGTCCCTCCAATTCTATCACACCTGAAGCAACGAAATCCTGGAATATTTAGTTTCCAATCACAGCCGTCCTGCAACCATGTTTCACTGATTGCCACAACATCATATTTCCAGGTGTCAATCCAGGCTCTAAGTTCATCCACCTTTCTTACAATGCTCCTAGCATTAAAATATACACATTTTATAAACCCACCATCCCTTATTCTCTGTCTATTATCTTTTTCCTCTTTCTCGCCTACATTTTGGGTCCAAGTGCTTCCCTTCTCTGCCTCTTGCCCCACACCCTGTCCCCTAGCCCCCTCTACCTGAGTTCCTCCCCCCAGCCTTACCTTTATCCTTATAAATTTTTTCAATAGGTTTTGAGGTAGGGGTCAGGTTGTTTTGTCCATAAATTCTGGACTGGCTGGTGAATCAGCACTGTGAAAATGGGTTGGTCTGTGAAAAAGATGTTTGTCTTCTTGGTCCCTCATCTTCTGGCCAGCTTACTTTCGGCTATCTCTGATCTCTAGGATTTAAAGGCTTTCTATAATCGCTAGGATCTCGAGTGCCCCTGTAATTTCTAGGGTCCCAAAGGTTCCTCTGATCTCGATAATATTTTCTTTTACCCCTTTCTTCTATTCGTTCCTTAGTTGGACATGATCTACTCCAGTGCCCTGTTCCACCACAAGTGTAGCACTGATCTGGTCCCAGTATTTTAGTACTTCTTTTTGAATTTGTTCTCCGTGAAATTGGTGCTGAGGCAGGTATCTCATCAAACCAATGGTCTGGATAATCTGTAATCCTGCTTTTTCTTGTTCCATATGTCATTAATATTTTAGGACTCTGCTGTCCTAAGTCAGATTTTGGCTCCTCTGCCTTAGTTACGTATTCAGCTTTTGATTTCACTGCAGGCTGACCTTCCTGCTTTATTACATCTTTCCAGTGGTATCTCACTGCCCGGGCCATCTGACTGGCACTGTTTTCCGACCAGTCCATTTTATTAGTTCTGATTGATTCTGCCACATTGGTAGGAAGACAGTTCAGCAATATGGCACAGTATTGCGGAGAATTTGCCCCATTCTGATAATTTAGGTCACCTGATTGATCTATGTACAGTCCTTAAAATCTTTCCAAGAACCCATCTGCTCCCTCTTCCTTCTTCGGTTTTATATCCAAAATTCTAGCTAGGTCAATTGGATTCTGAATAGTATTTGCAAGGGCAGTTAGAACTGCCTCTTCCCTTACAATATTGTCTGCTATTATGTTTGCCAGTGCTTCATGTGTCAGGTGTCTTAGGGTTGTTAGGAATCTAGTATTTTCAGTCAGAGTAATTATCGGCTGGATCACTGCCCATAAATCTTGGGAGTCTGCGTGATACACACGCATTGTGGTTCTTAAATAATCCACAAAGGAAGCAGCTGATTCCTTATGATTGGGTATCTTGCTCAGAACTGCCGTCATCTCATTGGGCTTCCATGGGCTATAGACATCTATTGTACGGGAATTATTTGCACCCACTGCACCAATCGAATCAAAAGTAGGATTAGGATTTCCCTGACTGGGAACTGCCTATGGGTTATTTGCTCTGCCCTCATAATGTTAGCTATTTCGGGATCTGTCCCAGTATCTCCAGCTATTGTCTCACCCTCCAGTGAAAAATCAAACACGCTTCAGCAGTAAGTTTCCTACACCCAAAGTAACCTTAATCTAAACACAGATAAATGAGCTCCAAACACGTGAGCAAAATCATACACATACAAGAAATTATATATAGAAACATAGAAAATAGGTGCAGGTGGAGACCTTTCGGCCATTTGAGCCAGCATCACCATTCATTGTGATCATAGCTGATCGTCCCCAATCAATAACCTGTGCCTGCCTTCTCCCCATATCCTTTGATTCCACCAGCCCCTAGAGCTCTATCAAAGTCTCTCTTAAATCCATCCAGTGATTTGGCCTCCACTGCCCTCTGTGGCAGGGAATTCCACAAATTCACAACTCTCTGGGTGAAAAAGCTTTTTCTCACCTCAGTCCTAAATGGCCTCCCCTTTATTCTAAGACTGTGGCCCCTGGTTCTGGACTCGCCCAACATTGTGAACATTTTCCTGCATCTAGCCTGTCCAGTCCTTTTATAATTTTATATGTTTCTATAAGATCCCCCCTCCTCCTAAACTCCAGTGAATACAAGCCTAGTCTTTTCAATCTTTCCTCATATACCACTTATTTCTATCATGCAAAACCACATTCCCATATAAAATACAAGCATTCGTCTAATATTGCATTCGTTAACCGTATAGTCCCCAAAACAAATAATCCCTCGTCGTACTGTTTTCAACCAATGGAACCCCTTCCTCAGATAGAGAGCAATCGGAAGGATACAAACCCCTGGTTGAACAGCCTCGAGTCAGACTCCAATTATAATAACAGTCTTAATCAAACTATGTTCTTATACAGTTGATACAGTTCCCGGTTCCTTTACGAGTTCCCCCTCCCCCAGAGTTCCCCCTCCCCCAGAGTTCCAGGTACTACTCACATAGGCGAGGACTCAAACCCTCATAGGTACACCCCCTGGGCTTCTTCCTTTCCACCTGCTTGGAATTTGATGCTGATCTTTAAAGTGCCTTTCCAATTTGCACCCTCAGCAACTACGCAGTATTTCACCTCTTAATACTGAAACCTTAACTAGTTCTGTATTTTCAGATACCCAAGCCAATCAGGTATCCCAGTCCTGGCAGGGACCCAACCCCCTCAGCTACCCTTTGGTGTCAGGCCAACTCAATGGTACTTGACTGCAACAGCTGTTGACTAACTTGGTGCGGGGTCTCTAACCCACTAGAGAAAAGCCTTGTGAGCCTAACTCCAACCCTACCCTTAGGCAAGGACTCCCTTTCCTCTACCAGAGGAACAGAGGGATCTAGGAATAACTGTGCATAGTTCCCTGAAGGTGGAATCGCATGTAGATAGGGTGGTAAAGAAAGCCTTTGGCCTTTATAAATCAGAGCATTGAATATAGGAGTAGGGAAGTAATGTTAAAATTGTACAAGGCATTGGTAAGACCAATTCTGGAGTATGGTGTACAATTTTGGTCGCCTAGTTATAGGAAGGATGTCAACAAAATAGAGAGAGTACAGAGGAGATTTACAAGAATGTTGCCAGGGTTCCAGCAACTATGTTACAGAGAAAGGTTGAACAAGTTAGGTCTTTATTCTTTGGAGCGCAGAAGGTTAAGGGGGGACTTGATTGAGGTCTTTAAAATGATGAAAGGGATAGACAGAGTTGACGTGGATACGTTTTTCCCATTGAGGGTAGGGAAGATTCAAACAAGAGGGCATGACATGAGAATTAAGGGACAGAGGTTTCGGGGTAACGTGAGGGGGAACTTCTTTACTCAGAGGGTGGTGGCTGTGTGGAATGAGCTTCCAGCAGAAGTGGTGGAGGCAGGATCGATTTTAACATTTAAGAGTAAAGTGGATAGGTATATGGACATGAAGGGAATGGAGGGGTATGGTCTGAGTGCAGGTAGATGGGACTAGGGGAAAACAAATGGTCGGCACGGACTGGAAGGGCCGAGAGGGCCTGTTTCCGTGCTGTAATTGTTATATGGTTATATGGTTATACCCTCAGCGCTTGCTAGACTCTATTCTTTAGATCTTATTGGGACCCCAACACAAGCGCGCAAATGATCAATCCGTTTCGACTGGCGAAGTGGGAAGCCGATGCGAAAACCGCACCGTGGCGCCGATTTCTCCCCTTGCAATCTGGAACGGCTCAATGCCCCAATCGCAAACTTATGTCTGGGAATCCGTTGAGATCCCGGACGAGCCCCCAATGTAATTATGCTCCTAAAGCTTACCCCCCTTAGTCTAGTTCAGTAAAACACTGAGTCAAGTCTAGTTCAGTAAAACACTGAGTTCAACTAATCTTTATTCTACCCAAATACAAATGAACTCCCATTCCTAACCACCACGGGTCCGATCCTTGTCTCTGCTTGTTCAAGCCCTTCAGCCTCGTGCAAGCAGACACCTCCAAAAGGTCATGCAGTCCCAAGCGCCCCTCCAGAAGATCGCCCTGATCCTTGTGGAGTCCACTCTTTTATAGGTCATTGGACCCGACACTAGATGGGAGTAGCAGCACCTACAAATAAATCACAAATATCGATTATATTGTACAGTTATTGACAGTTCCCTAAACTGATTACAAAATACCCCATTACATTGTTTCTGCAGAAAGTTCTAGCAGGAACTCAGTTGACATAGTTTACATAGGTATAGATCATTTTCCCAGGTAAACAGTCTGAACAAGGCTTCACTCTTTAACCAATCACAAGATAACAGCTCCAACACTTTGCAACATTATTAACAGTATTTACAACTCCCCCCTATCTGACCAATCCTGACCATACATTTGCAACCCCTCTGAGCACTTCTGCAAAGTCCTCATGAATTTAAACAAAGGAAAGGACATCGGGACCTCACCCCATCCATCTAAGGTCCAGACCTTGTATAACCAGGTTGCATGTTTTCGAAGAAAGAGGCCAAGCAGGCCCTGCAAATGCAAAGATCCTCCATTTTGTAATACCTCTAATTTAGCCAATATGAACAAGGACAAGGGGAACTCTGTCCTTGTTATGAGTAAGGGGATGGGGAGTAAGAGTGGAGCTGGGATTATAGAGGATACCCTGCTGAGAGCCACATCTATAATAGAAGAAAGCAACCCCGTTCCCAAAAGAATGAGGACATCTCTGATGCCCTGGTCTGGAACACCACAGCCTGGATGCTGATGTGGCGTGGACGAAGGAATTGGGAGTAGGGGATAGAGTCCTTACAGGAAGCAAGGTGGGAAGAAGTGTAGTCCAGATTGCCATGGGAGTCAGTGGGTTTGTAATAGAATCCTTCTATGGTCTTCTTCTGTGTGTCTTTTAGATCTGCAGCTCCGTTGAGGCGAGCCAGGCCAACGTGTCATCGTCCAGGTCAATCAGACCTCGTTCACCATTCGGTGGCCGGTGTTTGGGGCCACTGGTGACTATGTGCTCCACTGTCTGTGTTGGGTCCCCACACCCGCACGAGGCGCTGTCCACGAGGCCCCACCTCTTCATCGCTACTCCATAGCATCCAATGCCTGTCCTCAAGCGGTTGAGGGTTGTCCACTGCTTTCGGGGCAGGTCCTGGCCTGGGACGTTGATGGGGTCATTGATCTACTGGTGTAGCCTAGATGGTTCCGCTGACTTCCACTGATCTCTCCATCTCGTCTTCACCCAGGCAGCCTTAGAAGCGTCAGCCGGTGTTGTGCAGAGCAGCTCTTGGGCTTGCGTGGCAAAGGTGTGCCGTGACGTGAGGCACACTCGTCGTGGTGTCTCTGTGACGATCTGATGGAGGAGGTGGGATTCACTGGTCTGTGCCTTTCGAGAGAGGGCCAGCGTGGCTGCTTCTCGTCTGATGTTGGCTGGGGCGATGCCAGCGAGGACAGGCAGTTGGTTTACTGGGGTGGCTCTTAGGCATCCGGAGACAGTCTGCAGGGCGCTGTTAAGGGCAGCATCCAGCTTCTTGGCGTGAGGGCTACAGCACCAGACCGGGGCGCAGTAGTCGGCGGCTGAGAACACCAGGGCCACTGTGGACATGCGCAGTGTCTTCGTCGTGGCTCCCCATGTGGTGCCGGCTAGGCGGCGAATCAATGCATCACGGGCGCTTGTCTTTGCCTTGGCACCTTCCAGGTGTTGTTTGAATGACGACGTTCTGTCGAGCTTCACCCCGAGGTACGTGGGACCAGGCTGGGACCGTAACCGGGCGTTATCCACCCTGACGTTCATCTCGCGGGTCGCTTCCCTGTTGTTGAGGTGGAACATTGAAGATGTTGTCTTACCCATGCTGAGCTTGAGGTGCCAGTTTCTCAGGTATGAAGACAGGATGTTCATGTCTTCAGAGAGGCCCTCTTCTGCTGCTTCCCAGGATGGCTTACTGAGAGGGATGGCCAGGTCATCAGCATAGCCATACTTCTTTGACTGGGTTGCAGGCAGGTCATGGATGTAGATGTTGAACAGCATTGGTGCCAGCACTGAGCCCTGTGGGACGCCGTTCTTAAGTTTCCTCACCCTGCTGCATTGCCCGTTGCTGGTGTGTAGCCTGAAGCTGCGGTTGCTCAGCATCTCCATGATGAAGCTCACCATGTGCATGTCTGGGATGGTTTCCAGAAGCTTCATGTGTGGTCCACGCAGCCAGACTGTATCATATGCAGCTGTGAGGTCTAAGAAGACAGCGCCAGCCTTCTCCCCTGCCTGGAAGCTATGTCTTGGCACAGGAGGGTCACCCGGTGTGCCGTTGACCTACCGCTTCGGAAGCCAGCCTGTCCTTTAGATCACTGGATTGAGACGTGTGTGGAGGAGACGTTCCAGGAACTTGTATGGAACATACAGCAGTGAGATGGGTCGGTATCCCTTGGGGTCGTCGCTAGGCTTGTTTGGCTTCGGCAGAGCGATCACTTTGGCACGGCGCCAGATCTTTGGCTGCTTCAGGCAGCGGAAACACATGGAGAGGAAGGTGCACAGCGAGCCAGTTGCCTTCTTGCCTTGGTGGATGCCGTCGGTGCCCGGTTCCTTGCCGGTTTTCAGCCGTCAGATGGCCTGCTCGATTTTTTGTGTTGTGAAATCGTGGGATAGGTTGGAGTCGCAGCTTGGGGCCCTGTGTAGCTTGTAGACTCTCGCTGATGTTGTTCTGGTGAAGTCCTTGTCTGCGTTGGGGAAGCGGTTGTTGCTCAGCAATAGCGACGCAATGGAAGTTGCAGTGATGGGACACTGTGCTGGGGTTGTCGACCTGCCCTTCAGCTTATTCATGGTCTGCCACGCCTGATGGCTGGAGTGTGTGAAATCAATAGATTCCACTGTCTCCGTCCATCTTTGCCTGCATTTCTCATTTAGTCTGCAGATTAGGTCATTTGCTGCTTTGTCCCCGTCTTCGCTGGTTTGTGATTCCGTGTGGGCGTGAAGTAGATCTTCACATTCGTCATCAGAGCAGGGAACTTAGGCCTTACATACACCGTGGGGGATGTTACTCTTGGCAGCGGCCAGCAGCATCTTACAGTATGAGTCATAGGCGTTCTTCAGGTTGGTGGGGCGTGGGTGTGGGAGGCCAGTGGCTGCCTCATTCACTTGTTGTGTGAAGCCTACCCAGTTTGTTTTCCGGAAGTTCCACCTCTTGACGTCTTTATCTTCCACGGGCTGGACCAGAGATGGGATGGTTATGAGTGATGGCTGATGGTGTGACCGGGGAAACCTGTCCAGGATGCGTCTTACTGGGAGCGGTGTGTTGTTGTGACATTTTGTGAAGGCCAGGTCTGGGTTGGCTGGTGCTGTTCCAGCGTGCAGAGTAGAAAGTACGTGGCTCCTATGGGTCGTATAGAAGTGTTGCATTGTCGGTCGAGGCCCAATCTGCCAGGAAGTTGTCGTCAGCGTTGGAGCTGCTGTATGCCCAGTCTGCGAGGCTGTTGAAGTCACCAGCATACATGGCAGGGGCTGGGACATCTGGCAGAGATGTTGGGATCAACCTGCTCGGAGGTGGCTTGTAAATGTTGACGATGGTAGTGTCTTTCACTTTGGTTGTGATCCATTCTATCTCTGCATCCTCTGCGGACTGTGCTATGGCTGACCAGGCCATGTCGTTCCGAACGAACGTAGCTATGCCATGATGTTTGTTGGCGGTGTGGCCGGCCAGGGTTTACCCAGGAAGTTTCAGGAAGTTCTTGTTTTCGGTGTGAGTCTCCTACAGTAGAACTATAGTCACCTTGTTTTTGATGGCAATCTGTTCGATGACGTTGAGCTTGGCAGTGGTAAGGCCTTCAACATTGAGCTGCAGTAGCGCTAAACCTCGACAGTTGGCGGCATGTAACGGTGCCTTATGGCCTGGGGAAGCATGGCTTTTAGCAGTCTGCAGACGTGGTAAAGACATTGGTTTCGCTTTGTGGGCTTATGAGCCTGTAAGCTACTCATGGAGGAGGCCGCGTAGAGGCTGTCTTTGTCTCCCCCAATGGTGATTCTCGTGGTTACCATTAGTCCGTTGCCTCAATGGTGCAATTGTCATTCCCCCAGATTTCTTCTCACAAAATGTAATGAAATCATTCTCAAGTAGGTTTTAAAGTATTTTTTATCCTTTGTGGAAAAGATTGTGACTATTGAATGTCTCCCAACATTAGAAACATACCACATTAAAAATATTGGCACAAATATACCTCAACCCCATAGATGAATTATTCTAGTAATACTTGTATTACTGCTAATTCCTAGGGTGTGCCTGGAAATTTAGAAACGATGTTAGCTATTATGTTAACTTTACAACTTTAAAAGAGAAGACAGTTAGAGTCCTAGAGAGCCATAGTGATAGTGTGGAAACAGGCCCTTTTCGCCCAGGTGGCCAACTTGCCCACACCGGCCAACAATGTCCCAGCTACCCTAGTCCCAGTTGCCTTGGTCCATAACCCTCCAAACCTGTCCTATCAATGTACCTGTCCAACTGTTTCTTAAACAATGGGATAGTCCCAGTGCCAAAAGCCTTTTTGCCCACCTTATCTACCTGTGACTCGACCTTCAGGGAACCATGCACTTGTACTCCTACATCCCTCTCTAACATTACCCATAGGCCTACCATTTACTGAATAGGTCCTGCCCTGGTTGACATCCCAAAATACAACACCTCACATTTCTCTGTATTAAATTCCTCTGCCCTACCTGGCCAATTGATCCAGATCCTGCAGCAATTGTTCACAACCATCTTCACTATCTGCAAAGCAACTAACTTTTGCATCATCGGCAAACTTGATAATCTTGCCCTGTATGTTCTCATCTAAATCATTGATGTAGGATGACAAACAGTAACGGGCCCAGCACTGGACCCTGAGGCACACCACTAGTCACAGGCCTCTGCATCCTTCCATGGAGCCAATTTACTATCCATTCAGCTATCTCTCCTTGGATCCAATGAGATCTAATGTTCCAGAGCAGCCTATCATGCTGCACCTTGTCGAACGCCTTACTAAAGTCCATGTACGCAACATATACAGCTCTGCCTTCATAAACCTTTTTGCTCACGTCTTTAAAAAAATCAATCAGATTTGTGAGGCACGACCTCCCACGTACAAAACCATGCTGACTATCCCTAATCAGCCCTTGCCCATCCAAATGCCTGTATATCCTATCTCTCAGAATACTCTCCAGTAACTTACCAACTACAGATGTTAAGCTCCCCAGCCTATAGTTCCCAGCATTTTCCCTGCAGCCCTTCTTGAAAAGAAGCACAACATTTGCAACTGTCCAATCCTCTGGCACCTCTCCTGTATTTAAGACAACTCATAAATTTCAACCAGGGCTCCCGCAATTTCCTCTCTAGTTTCCAGCAATGTCCGGGGCTTGATCAGAATATATCTGATCAAGCCCCGGAGATTTATCTACCTTCAAACACGACAGTACTTTCAGTACTAACTCGATGGAAAATCTGACTGCTCTCATGACACTTCCAGTGACTGCTCCAATTTCCACCGTCCTACTGTCTTTTTCCTCGGTAAATACAGAAGAGAAATTCTCATTGAGAACTTGCCCATCTCCTGTGGCTCCACACAGAGGTGACCGTTTTTATTCCTGAGAGGTCCCACTCTCTCTCTAGTTACCCTTTTCCCCCTTATCTATCAATATTACTAAAACTCTGATCTTGATCACTTCCTCTTGTTCTGTATATTGCCTTTGGTTTGGAAATGCTAAAGCTGTGTTGCCTATGGTTTGGAAATGCTAAAGCTGTGTTGCCTAATTAAAGTTGCCTTCCCTTCTATATAATTTTACTTCGGAGTCACGTGAGTGACTACGTGAAGAAGCCGCCTGGCGCTGGCAAACGGCATTACGTTGATGCTGACGGCAGAAGCAGGAGCTGCACAGACAGCTCCTCGACAGCGGTAGGTTCGGACCGGCAGGTAAGTGCAGTGAAAAAATATTAGGACGGGGAAAAAACTCCGTGCCTGGTGGAAACCAGGGTTTTAAAGGTTTAAATAACAAAATAAAGTTTAAACTGAATTGAAATACTCTGTTTAAACAACGGAGTTTTGAATAGAACGTCCCGGGGAAAGAATACCCAGTGATCGGGACGAGAGATTAATTACGGGGCCGGTTCCGATACTGGTACCGTTTAAAATACGGTAGAAAGGTTAAATGCTCCACAATTTTGGCAGGATATTTTAAAAGTCAGAAAGACTGTATTTTAAAAAAATTTAATAATATTCGCGATATGGAGAAAGTACTCCATAATATAAAAAGAGACTAGGGTCACAGTACCCAAACAGTTCCCCAAAAAAGACCCTGAGGGGCTTGAATGTACTAAAGACCAGGGTCACAGTACCCAAACAGTTCCCCAAAAAAGACCCTGAGGGGCTTGAATATACAAAATATGGCTATGTGCCAAATTGAGAAATAAAAACTCTGACCCTGGATAGGGTGGAGGAAGTCTCTTTGGATATAATTCCAAGTGGATCAGGGCTGAAAAAGACAGACCCTGCAAGTGGTAATGTGAATTATGAATGCACACCACAAATAAAATAAAAATAAAAGTGAGGCCAGGTGTGCCTGAGATAGCAAAAGATTTTGCTATATCTAAAGGAAGTGGTGAGGCTATGGAAAAACCTAGCTGCCTACATTAATTATATGGTATCTCACCAACTTCAAGAATACGATAAAACTTTATGTTTTATTTAAATATCAATGGTTAAATACAATTTCAAAGTTTCAAAATGGTGCAAATATGTAATACTTTCAATATAAAATAAATTGCCATTAGTTGTGGAGCTTAATAGGAAGAAATATATATAATTTACCGAATCTGTATCATAGGGTTGCAGATTAATACAAATCAGGATATATTAAACTCCTGATTATTATAGAATACCTGCCTTATGATAAATCAAAGATATTAATTACAAAAGAACAGACCACTGATCTTTAAACTTTGGGAAGGAAAACTATGATCCAATAAAAATTTTGATTGTGGATCAAAACAAAGACAAAGATCTTTTATCTTACGGTGAAAAAAACTATGATCCAATGAAAAATTTGATGATGGATCAAAATAAAGGCAGAAGTGGTATTATCCAAACATAGCCTTATCTTAACCTATATAATTGGGGAAAAGAAGGCTTGATGTACGTTGAAGAGGTGCAAACATCTGGTTACAAAATAAGTCATGAAATCTCCAATTATGGGGGATTACAGGTGTATTATGATGGTTAAAACTTAATATAACTAAGGAGGATTGGTTCACCTGTATAAGGGAAAAACTGATTTCAGGTTTGCACTCAAAAGTAAATTTTAAAAAGAAGGGGAACGTACATGTATATTATAAAATTACCTTAGTGTAAAGATTCATGTTATAAACCATACAATAATATCATTATTTACACTTTCACAGTGTAAGAAAATAGAAACATCTAGAACATGGAAAACTGTTGTGATTAACAAAGTGTTAATCAATATTACAGGTGCTTGAAATTAATTAAAGTGGGTCAAGCTGTGCAAGTTAAAACTTGTCCAAACAATCAATCAGTTCAAGTTGTTAAACTGAACACTGAAGGAACAATATACTGATAAAAGATCAGCACTTGCACTAATGAGGTACATGGTATGGGTTATCTCGATTACATTTAAATTAGAAGAGATAAAGAGCAGCTGCAAATTAGTGCCTGCCATTACAAACCTGGTGGTCGGTAGGACTTGACCCATTACATAAAGCATATGCTCAGGCATTAATAAAATATTTTTAAATTACTATTCTGAATTCAGAAGTAATTTAAGCACCATAAGAGTGGGGAAAATTGTTCCATGATACAAATATGTATTATTGTTGTTGACATACTTTGTTCCTCCATTAGGTTAGGGGAAAATATAAATAAAGTTCCAAAAGAAGGAATACAGAAGCTTATAGAATATGTATGCCTTGTGAAGAGGCTTATGCAAAATATCAAATGATACGTTATCATTATTAGTAATGTAAAAAAGGTTCATAAGCTGCTTCAACTATAAAATTACAACTGAAGCAAGTGTTACAGATGATGTACAGCTTCTGTGAATGTTTGGGTAAAGATAAGAATATTATCTATCTTATAACAATAATTGATATGTTTTTTTTGTTAAGCGGACTGCAGACAAATTATACCAGGCAAACATAAATGGTTTGTCCTAAGAATTTTCCAAACATTCGTATTAATTGTTGAAGTATAAGGAGTTATGGATAAAAAAGATCGATTGTTTTATTATGGAAACTGTCCATGTCGTATCAAGATGAACAATACCACGGCTGTGGCATATGTTAACTATGGTCAAATTTGGGAGGAAAATATATTGTCATTATTTTGCATACTTACGATTAATCTGGTTGTATACAGATTAAATCATGATTTTAAATATTTCTTGTGGGTCACAAGATAAGTCAAACAACAATTATGGGATTATCTAAGTAAACAGATGTGGTATGCTTTAAAGTTTAGTCCACCTGTTTATCTCTAAGGAAGAGACAATGGTATCGGAAGATAACAAATTTGGGAAGAAAAACATATTGTCATTAATATGGATTACTTACGATTAATCTGATTGCATACAGATTAAATCACCGATCTTTCGAATATTCTTGTAGGTAATCTAAGAACAGTGAAGGTGGATGCTTTACTCCCAATTACATGAGGAAAAGATTCTTTGTGTTCCTCATTTTTGTTTAATAGGGCAGTGTCTGATGAATATGTAGCAGGACACTGCCAGAGGCATTTTGGTGGCCCAATATGGGTCCTTTATGGTTCATTTATATTGTGTGATTTTGAACTGCTAGTGATGATTCATAATGGCAGTAATTTATTGAAGTCAAAAAAGGGGTCTCGACCTAGGTCGTTGCCTGTCTCCCTTTGTTTCTTTGGATGCTGCTGCACCCACTGGGATCTCCAGGTTGAGAAACCCTGCAGTAATTTTTGTTGTACAAAAACCTCCATAAGTGAAAATATGAATTTGACTATCTACAGGTTGACTAGACCATCTCAACAGCTGATGGTCAAAGAAGTCTATGAATGTAAACCAATATTACGATATATCAATAAAATCATTATGTATAAAGAAGTGTTATACCTGCAATTTGCGGAAATAAGTCTAAATAACTATATTTTGTTATAAGAAATTGGAGGTCTGTATATACAGTAAAGTTATTTTGTCATTTAGATATATGTGAATTCCTTGTGGATTGCATTTTCTAAGTATCTAATTGATAGAGCCAATTATAGGGCTCAGAGTGTTACCGTCTTATAAACGGACAATATATTAACCAAGAAGTTATCAGATGCATTCATAATATCCCAATATGGAAAGGGATATATATGTAAATGTTAATAAAATATATATATGTGTGTGTGTGTGTATATATATATATATATTATATATATAGATATAGATATAGATATAGATATGTGTATATGTATATATAATCTGTCCAAAATTGTAAAAAATATAAAGGCAGGAGATAAAAAATCTTGAAATGCCTTAAGAAATGGACTTTAACTCTATCTATGATTCAAAAAAAACTTAAACATTGAAAATAATAATTCTGATAACTTTAGTATCAATATAAGAGTGCAAACATTGCAAATGTTACGTTATAAATGGCATGTGGATACAAATTGCATTATCATATATGTTTATGAATCTACCAAACAAAGCACGCCAAGAAGACCTGAAAACAAAACCAAGGTAAAACTATAAGCACATCCTGCTGGCTTTAAGTTGTGTGTGTGTGTGTGTGTGTGTGTGTGAACATTGATGAAAATGTTGCAGTAGGTAAGAGTCTGTGGCAATGAGACTGCTTATTACACACAAAAACCACATTGGGTTCAGTAAAACTGATGGTTATAGAGGAATGTATTTCTAGATGGTTAATAATTGGATACATTCAGTAGGAACTAGACACTGAAAGGTGGAAAATCACTCTGTTAATGAGGAAAATACATTCACAGGAATGGCACAGGATAAGCCCATTCGAGCAAGATGCAAGGCCGCAGGAGGCTGTAGATCACTGTTAAAATAAAGGAACCAGTCATGGTGTCAGATTTTAGACACGCAATGTTCGGTTCGCTATAATTGTTGCTTTGTCATGCCATAAAAAATATATATCAATTGGTATTTGTGATAAATTTGCTTTTCAATAGGAAAGGGCATTATTTTCATTTTTTATAATGTGAAAATTATTTATCACATAACTTGAGGCAATGTTTGGGGAAAATGTGTTATTCGCTCGTTATTGTGTTAATGAGCCGTACTGTCGTATGGAATAAATTTCTACGACACGAAAAACACAGAAAGCTTTAAACTCTTCACGTAGTCACATCACGTGACTCCGAAGTAAAATAGTAAGATTAAACGAGAACTTACCAGTTCGAAGTTTGATCGTTATTTTATGAGGAGTTACGATGAGGGATTACGTGCCCTCCACTCCCCACCCTCATAAAATAAATGATCATCTGGTAGTTCTAAGTCTATTATGAGCCTTACTATGTTACTTCGGCTATTTTGTGTTCTGTGTTTTTCATGCCGCTGCTTTGAAGTATGCCGTTTGCCAGCGCCAGGCGGGTTCTTCACGTAATCCCTCATCGTAACTGCTCATAAAATAACGATCAAACTTCGAACTGGTAAGTTCTCGTTTAATCTTACTATTAAATGTCTAATCTTGACCACTTCCTGTTTGCGTTTTATATTGAATTTAGAAAAAACGCTACCACGTACAGCTGTAATTTTTGACCATCTTATTCAGTGTCCCCCTCCGCTCATCAGGTGCCGAGGATTTTTCCCATGGAGGAAAAATAAAAGAGTTATTAAAAAATTGTTTTAAAAATGTTGAGATTCTCTCTCCTGTCAATAATGCCATGAAGGCCATGCCCCTCCTTGTGGGACGGGGGAGGAACTATAAAACCCAGAAGTGTGGGCGTGGCTCAGTCTCTGCAAGATGGAGGAGGGAGAGGTCACGACTCGCCGTCTATATTGGCCTTGCACCCTCTTGAAATGGTATGAAACTGCACTTGAATTTGGTGGCCTTGCACCCTTCTTGAAATGGTAAGAAACTGCACTTGAATTTGGTGGCCTTGCACCCTGCTTGAAATGGAATTTCAAGGAATAGCTGTGAGTCAACTGACAGCTCACCAGCCGTAAATGAGTGAGCTGCTAGCGCAACAAGCTTGAGTGACTGAGCCGCCAGCCCAATAATCCATTTGGCCCACAATGTCCATACTAGCCCTCTGGAAACCTGTGCCTTCAGCCCACAACACCCGTACTAGTGGTCCAGAAAGCCCCCCCCCCCCCCCCCCCCCCCGGCCACCAATATTGGAATTGGTGGAGTGGTGGAATATTGCATTGGGAGACCAGCCCTCCCGTGTGACGCTGGGACTAAACTGGTCCCACTTAGTCTAGTGTATTTATAAAATCTTTTGGGATTGTATTTTATGCTACCTGCCAGAGCTATCTCCTGGCCCCTTTTTGCCCTTCTGATCTTTTTTAGTTTGCTCCTTAGTTCTCGAATATAATCAAAAATTATCACAGAAGCAAGAATCTTACTTTCCTTCAATATGACTGCTTTCCAATGATTCCATATTGCACCCTAGACTTCAAGACCAGAGGCAGCTCACCAGTAAATAAAGCAAAGTACAGCCTCATCTATTTTTGTGCCCTCAAATGACAAGCTGTAGCACGACGATAATCCCGAAATGAAGGCGAGGAGCCCGGTGTTTCGGGGGGTATTTTAATTGATGTCCTTCTCCTGACCAGACGAGTCTGCAAGAGGAAGATGGCACCTAAACCCCTGCCCTTTATCCCTCTAGTTAAGGGCCGCCTCCGGACTCATCCATTCCTGTGACGTGGGGTTTGATAGTGAAAATTGTCCGACACTTGGGAGCCGCTACAGGACCCCCCCCCCCAGAACAGGAGGCACGAAATGCACCGGCGGGCGTACAACCCTACCAGACCACGTACGGAAGTCGACCGACAGAGGGGCTGGCGGAGGCACAGGTGGAGGGACAGGACGAGGGACAGGCCTCCGGCCGGCCCCCCATGTCCAACACAAAGGTCGCCTGTCCGTGCTCCAGCACCCGGAACGGGCCTTCATACAGCCTCTGGAGTGGAATCCGGTGGCCATCACGGCGCAGGAAAACATAGGGGCAGTCCCGGAGGGCCGATGGCACGTGCGGGCGGAATGTCCCATGGCAGGATGTCGGCACGGGCGCGAGCCTGCCAACTCGCTCGTGAAGGCGTTGGAGAGTGGATGAGGGCGTTCCCTGCTGCCCCGGCACCTGACGGCACGAATCCATTCCCGTGCCAAGGGGTTTGATAGTGGAAATGGCCCGACCCTTGGAAGCCGCTACAAAGCAACAATTTTGCAGTTGGCACACTGTGAGAGCAGCATTTTACAAGACATGCCAATTTGCAGTTTGCTAAAATCTTAACCACACCTTTGGATTATGGCCAGTGAGTGGGGACATGGTTTTCTTGCCAAAACTTCTTATTCACTCTGACCTTTAACTGTCTCCTTATACCATTTTATGCAAAGCCTTAATTTCAAAGCTTCAAATTTCCTTCGAACTTCTGAGAAGCAATCTTCTCAAATACCAGAAAGCATGAAAGTGTGCAAGAACACAATTCTTCTCCGACCTTATTTCCAAAAATGCTCAAAATTCCAAGGTCCTATTTAGTACTAATACCCCTGTCATATGTCCCACCCCCAGTAGTGGTCCAGCCACTCCTGAAAAAACTTAACCTAGACCGCACCTTACCTAGTAACTACAGACCTATTTCCAAACTGCCTTTCCTCTCAAAAGTCCTTGAAAAGGTAATTCTAAACCAACTAATGCATTATCTACACCAAAATTCCAACCTGGAAAGTTTCCAATCAGATTTCAGGGCCCACCGCAGCACAGGAGTTCTGCCTTGTTTGAAGGTACACAACGAACTTCCTTCTCTCCATCGACCTCTGGCCACTGTGCAATACTTGGCCCTTCTCGACCTCAGGAAGCGCAGCGTTTGATACAGTGGACCATACAATGCTAATTGACCACCTCCGGTACGCGGTTGGTGTTGATGGCAGTTTGCCCTGGAAACTGGTTTGTTTCCTACCAAAAAAACAGGGGTTTCTCTACCAACATAGGCAATTCTTTTCTCTCTTCCCCAGCTAGCCTTTTCTGCGGGTTCCACAAGGCTCCACCCTTGGCCCCATTCCATCTCTCTCTCTCTACTTGCTCCCCTTTGGCAAAGTCAATTCAAAGGTACGGAATTTCTTTCCACTTGTATGCAGATTGATCACAGCGCTCTATCTCCTCCACCTGAAAACCCCAACAAACGGTCTAATTTAAACAACCTCATGCACATGCCACGATGATTTAAAATGCTGGGTGACTCAGATCTTCCCCAACTTGTTATCGAGAGCAGTCTGAGGTCATCGTACACTAGCCCCTCCCAACCCCATCAAACGATAACTGACAGGGAATAATTGATCATGGGGAACAAAGGTAACATGGCAGACCAATTGAATAACTAACTTTGGTTTCTGTCTATCGCAAAGGAAGACATAAATAATCTGCCGGAAATAGCAGGGGACCGGGGGTCAATATGGAGATGGAGGAACTGAGTGATATCTGGGTTAGCCGGGAAGTGGTGTTAGAGTAATTGAATGGATTAAAGGCGATAAATCCCCAGGGCCAGATAAGGGCTGCATCCCAGAGTATTATGGAAGTAGCCCCAGAAATCTGGATGCAGAATTAGTGATAATTTTTCAAAACTCTTTAGATTTGGAGAGTTCCTGAGGTTGGAGGGTAGCTAATGTAACCCCCACTTTTTTAAAAAAGGATGGAGAGAGCCAAACGGGGAAATTACAGACTAAATATTAGTCTACATCGGTTAGTGGGGGGAAATGCTAGAGTCAGTTGGTTAAGATGGGATAGCAGCACATTTGGAAGCGGTGAAATCAGTGGACAAAAAGTCAGCATGAGTTTGAATGGTAAATCATGTCTGTCGAATCTTATAGAATTTTCTGAGGACTGTAACTAGTAGAATGGATAAGGGAGAATCTGTGGATGTGTTATATCTGGACTTTCAGATGGGGGCTTTGGACGGCACCACATAAGAGATTAGATAGAAACTTAAAGCAACACGGTATTGGCGGTTCCAGTATTGATGTGGATAGGAAACTGGTGGCAGATAGGAAGCAAAGAGTAGGAAGTAAACGGGTCATTTTCAGAATGGCAGGCAGTGACTAGTGGGGTCCGCAAGGTCCTCCAATGTGGACCCCAGCTATTTACATATATATATAATGATCTGGATGTGGGAAATGAAGTGCAACATCTCCAAGTTTGCGGGAGACATGAAGCTGGGGGGCAAGAGATCGCTGTGAGGAGGATGCAAAGGGAGGCTGCAAGTTGACTTGGATAGGTTGGGTGAGTGGGCAAATGCATGGCAGATGCAGTATAATGTGGATAAATGTGAGGTTTCCACTTTGGCGGCAAAAACAGGAGGGTAGATTATTAATCTGAATGGTGGCCGATTAGGAAAAGGGGAGATGCAACGAGACCTGGGTGTCATGGTACACCAGTCATTGAAAGTAGGCATGCAGGTACAGCAGGCTGGTGAAAAGAAAGCGAATGGTATGTTGGCATTCATAGCAAAAGGGATTGAGTACAAGAGCAGGGAGGTTCTACTGCAGTTGTAAAGGGTCTTGGTGAGGCCACACTGGAATATTTACGTTACAGTAGTTAGTCCTCCTAATCTGAGGAAAGACATTCTTGCCATAGAGTATAGAGAAGGTTTTCACCAGACTGATTCCTGGGATGGCAGGACTTCCATTATGAAGAAAGACTGGATAGATTCGGCTTGTACTCGCTGGAATTTAGGAGATTGAGGGGGGATCCTTATAGAGGCTTACAAAATTCTTAAGGGGTTGGACAGGCTAGATGCAGAAGATTGTTTCCTATGTTTGGGGAAACTCCCTGAACAAGGCGTCACAGTTTAAGGATAAAGGGGAAGTCTTTTAGGACCGAGATGAGAATATCTTTTTTCACACAGAGAGTGGTGAGTCTGTGGAATTCTCTGCCACAGAAGGTAGTTGAGGCCAGTTCATTGGCTATATTTAAGAGGGAGTTAGATGTGGCCCTTGTGGTTAAAAGGATCAGGGGGTATGGAGAGAAGGCAGGTACAGGATACTGAGATGGATGATCAGCCTGATCATATTGAATGGCGGTGCAGGCTCGAAGGGCCGAATGGCCTACTCCTGCACCTATTTTCTATGATTCTATGATTCTATGATAACAGGCAGCCTTGGAAGCCTAACCTCCTTAGTCAAATCGCACGACAAAAACCTTGCCGTGATATTTGACTCCGCATTAAAGTTTGACAAGCAAGTCAACTCCGTGGTAAAAGCTGGTTTCTTCCAGCTTCGTACAATAGCTAAAATTAAATCATTCCTCAAATTCGACGACCTTGAAAAAAACATCCATGCATTCATCTTTTCCCGCCTTGACAACTGCAACTCCCTATACACTGGCATCAGTCAATCATCCCTGTCCCGTCTGTAAATGGTCCAAAATGCCGCCGCTAGACTTCTGATGGGTACCCGTAAAATGGACCACATCGCCCCGATCCTGGCCTCTCTCCACTGGCTCCCAGTATGGTATAGAATTAACTTCAAGCTCCTTTTATACGTTTACAAAGTCCTTAACGGGTTTGCCCCCCCCCCCCCCCCCCCCCCCCCCCCCCGCATATCAAAAAATAATTCTAACCAACTATTCTACCTCCAGGTCCCTGAGGTCGGCCGACTTGGGGCTACTGACTATCCCGTGGTCTAGGTTAGGGGTGACCGCGCTTTTGTTGTTGCAGCCCCTAAACTATGGAATAACATCCCGCTCCTCATCAAAACTACACCCACCTTTGACTCCTTTAAGTCACGACTCAAAACCTGTTTCTACGCCCAAGTGTTTTTGACCCCCGCTGAGGGGGTACTGTAAACATTTTATGTACGTATCGTTAGGTCTGTTTACCGTTGTATGTATCAAATTTAGTACCTGCACTGATGTGAAGCACTTTGGTCAACGTGAGTTGTTTTTACACGTGCTATACAAATAAATGTTTTTTTTATTCTTTTTATTATTATTTATTATTATTATTATTTTTTTATTATTTTTTTTTTTTATTTTTTTTTAAAATTTTATTATTATTAAGATAATCCAGGAAGAATATTCAGTTTAGTTGGTGTTGGACAATTTTTAAGTAATTAACTTTAACCACTGGGGGTACACAAAATGCTGGAGAAACTCAACGGGTGCAGCAGCATCTGTGGAGCGAAGGAAATAGGCAACGTTTCGGGCTGAAACCGTTCTTCAGACTGATGGGGGGTGGGGGGAGGCGGGGGGAAGAAAGGAAAAAGGAGGAGGATGAGCCTGAGGGCTGAGGGAGAGGTAGGAAGGGGGGGAGACAGCAAGGGTTAACAGAATTGAGAGAATTCAATATTCATGCCAAGAGGATGCAGACTCCCCAAGCGGAATATGAGGTGCTGTTCCTCCAATTTGAGGTGTTGCTCACTCTGGCCGTGGAGGAGGCCCAGGACAGAGAGGTCGGATACGGAATGGGAGGGAATACGGAATTTTTTAACCTTTTATAACTTTAACCACTGTTTGGTCAATATTATTTTTGCCACATTACTTACCATGGCCGCTTAATCCGGGCTCAGAGAAGCACCCACACTCCATTCCATTGTGTGAACTCAGCCACTGCCTCTTCAACCCGAAGGTCAGGCTGAATCCTGCTGCAGATTCCTTGACAAAAAGTAAAAAATGCCCAACTGTTGACCCAAACAGTTCCTCCTTATAGAACTCTAAAATCCAACCAATATTAAAAGCATGAATTTGTGAAAGCTAACTTAACAGAGTCATTTAAGAAAACAATGCTCATTGACCCATGTAGAGGTACAGTGAAAAGTTTTGGTGTGTGCCAACCAGTCAGCGGAAAGTCAATACATGATTACAATCAAGCCATCCACAGTCCACACATACATGAATAATGGGAATAACATGAATAATGTTTAGTGTAAGATAAACCTAGTAAAGTCCCATCAAAGATAGTCCGATGGTCTCCAACGAAGCAGATGGTGGGTCAGGACTGCTCTCGAGGTGCTGGTAGGATGGTTCAGTTATCAGGCAACTGTACATTCCTACCAGCTACTCGAGAGTAGTCCTGAACTGCTATCTACCTCATTGGAGACCCTCAGACACACCAGTTCACTACTTTGAGGTAAGAAAAAATAAAGTACATTAGCATTTAATCATTATATGGGAAGACCATTAACAATGATCCCCGTCACCTTGGAACCATTTTAGCCTTGTACATAAACTAGAAATCAGTATTATTTTCTGGGATGTAAGAACAACTAAGCAGTGTATTCAATCTATTTTTCAATGTTGATGATTCACTGCCATGTTATGTTTAAAGAAAATATTAACATGACTAAATAATGGCATTTATTTTCTGTCAAACGTAATAAAGCCATTTCACAAATAAAGCCATGCCAGTTACTTATCCGTGCACATAAAGGTCATTAGCACATCATCAAGGATTTTCCGTTAAAATGAGGTGCATGATTATAGCAAATCTTTGCTGGATTTAAGTTATCGTGTGCTCCACCCATCCCCTCTGCCACAATCCAGTGAAACCTGCTGTGATTTCCTGCTGTCTTTCAGCCCTGCAGAACTGTTACCTATGAGAAGCCTTTTATGAGAGAATTTTACAAACTGATGTCTTTCTATGGTAATTTTCATGGTCACCATTAGTCCGTTGCCTCAACGGTGCAATTGTCTTTCACCCAGATTTGTTCTCATGCAATTAATGAAATCATTCTCAAGTAGTTTTTAAAGTATTTTTATCCTTTGTGGAATAGATTGTGACTTATTGTACGTCTCCCAACATTAAAAACTCACTGCATTAAGAATGTTGGCACAAATATACTTCAATCCCTTAGATGCATTATTCCAGTAATTTTTGTATTACTGCTAATTCATAGGGTGTGCCTTGAAATTTATTACTGTTAATTCATTGGGTGTACCTGGATATTTATAAACTATGTTACCTATTATGTTAACTTTACAACTTTAAAACAGAAGACAGTTCATGAATATAATCAAAAAATATCACATAAGCAAGAATCTTACTTTCCTTCAATATCCATTTCACCACTAACTTCCATCTGGCACTCAAATACACCTGGACCATTTTCGACGCTTCCCTACCATTTCTAGACCTCACTATCTCCATCGCAGGTGATAGACTACTGACCGACATCTAATATAAACCCATTGATTCCCACGGCGATCTGGACTACACTTCTTCCCACCATGCTTCCTGTAAGGACTCCGTCCCCTGCTCCCAATTCCTCCGTCTACGCCGCATCTGCACCCAGGATGAGGTGTTCCACACCAGGGCATCGAAGATGTCCTCATTCTTCAGGGAACGGGGGTTCCCCTCTTCTACTATAGAGAGGCTCTCACAAGGGTCTCTTCTATACCCCATAACTCTGCTCTCACTCCCTATCCCCCCCCCCACTCGTAACTGGGCAGAGTCCCCTTGTCCTCACCTTCCACCCAACCAGCCATCACATACAACAAATAATCTTCCGACATTTTTGCCACCTCCAACGGGATCCCACCACCGGCCACATCTTCCCATCGACTCCCCTGTCTGCTTTCCACAGAGGCTGCTCCGTCCATAACTCCCTTGTCAATTCGTCCCTTCCCACCCAAACCACCCCATCCCCTGGCACTTTCCCTTGCAATCAAAGGAACTGCTACACTTGTCGCTTTGACCTCCCCCCTTGACTCCATTCAAGGATCCAAGTAGACTTTCCAGGTGCGGCAGAGGTTCACCTGCACCTCCTCCAACCTCATCTATTGCATCCGCTGCTCAAGGTGTCAGCTGCTGTACATCCGTGACACCTAGCGTAGGCTTGGCGATCGCTTCACCCAACACCTCCGTTCGGTTCGCAATAACCAACTTGATCTCCCGGTGGCTCAGCCCTTTCCGAATCCGACCTTTCTGTCCTGGGCCTCCTCCATGGCCAGAGTGAGGCCCACCGTAAATTGGAGGAGCAGCACCTCATATTTCACTTGGGCAGTTTACACCCCAGCGGTATGAACATTGACCTTCAATTTCAGGTAGTCCCTGCTTTCTCCTCCCCTTTCCAGCTCTTCCTCAGCCCACTGTCTCCACCTCTTCCTTTCTTCTTCCCGCTCCCCCCCACCCTCACATCAGTCTGAAGGTCTCGACCTGAAATGCATATTTCCTTCGCTCCATAGATGCTGCCTCACCCGCTGAGTTTCTCCAGCATTTTTGACTACCTTCGATTTTCCAGCATTTGCAGTTCCTTCTTAAGTAAATAAGCTAAAGTACAGCCTCATCTATTTGTGCCACATATGACAAGCACCGATTTTGCAGTTGGCACACAGTGAGAGCAGCCTTTTACAAGACACGCTAATTTGCAGATTGCTAAAATCTTAACCATACCTGAAGATTATGGCCAGTGAGTGGGGATGTGGTTTTCTTGCCAAAATGTCATATTCAATCTGACCTTTAACTGTCACCTTATACCATTTTATGCAAAGCCTTAATATTAAGATAATTCAGGAAAAATATTCAGTTTAATTAAGGTTAGTTCATTCACGTGCATCGAGGTATAATGAACAGCTTTTTTGAGGCATGCTATCCTGTCAGTGGAAAGACTGTACATGATTACAATCAAGCCATCCACAGTGTAGAGATACAGGATATAAAACATCAGATTAATCATATCAAACTGGAGTGCTGGTAAAATTGGAGGTTAATGGTCAGGAATTAAAGGACATTATCATAGTAACAACACTTAGACCAATGTCAATCCAGACCTCCTGTGCATAGCATTATGTTAATATATTTAATAGCTCCAAATCATATTTGTTGATAAGCACCATTAATTGATGACTTGTCATTAATGATTTGTTGGACATACCATGCCAAATTGAACATAAAGGATTTCAGTAAGGCCTTTGACAAGGTTCCCCATGGAAGGTTGGTTAAGAAGGTTCAATCTTTGGGTGTTAATGGCGGAGTAGCAAGATGGATTCAACAGTGGCTGAATGGGAGATGTCAGAGAGTGGATGGCTGTTTGTCAGGTTGGAAGCCGGTGACCAGTGGGGTGCCTCAGGGATCTGTGTTGGGTCCACTGTTGTTTGTCATGTACATCAATGATCTGGATGATGGGGTGGAAAATTGGATAAGTAAGTATGCAGATGATACTAAGATAGGCGGTGGTGTTGTGGATAATGAAGTAGATTTTCAAAGTCTACAGAGAGATTTGGGCAATTTGGAAAAGTGGGCTGAAAGATGGCAGATGGAGTTTAATGCTGATAAGTGTGAAGTGCTACATCTTGGAGGGGCAGGCAAATCAAAAAAAGCATTAATCTGAGATTTTAAGTGATTAATAATGGTTTAGAATTATAGGACGTACATGGTAAATGGTAGGGAATTGAGGAATGCTGTGGAACAGAGGGATCTAGGAATAACTGTGCATAGTTCCCTGAAGGTGGAATCGCATGTAGATAGGGTGGTAAAAAGGAGCTGAAGAAGCTAAAGAATGAGCTTCCAGCAGAAGTGGTGGAGGCAGGATCGATTTTAACATTTAAAAGTATAGTGGATAGGTATATGGATGTGAAGGGAATGGAGGGGTATGGTCTGAGTGCAGGTAGATGGGACTAGGGGAAAATAAATGGTCGGCACAGACTGGAAAGGCCGAGAGGGCCTGTTTCCGTGCTGTAATTGTTATATGGTTATATGGTTATAAAGACTCATCTGCCAGTATCCTAGTGCTGAGGGTTCATGCTCATCCGCCTCATTTGAAGAAATATGTTTAGCTCTGGACACCTCAAACCATGTCTTCTAATACATCTCCTGATGCCGGCACAATAATTAAAATGCTTCAGGTATGCCAATCCCTTGATTATTGCTTGACCATGTCCCGAACGAAGATTCTCAGATCAAGGTTCAAGACTTTTAATTGTCATATGTATTGGGATCAGATCAATGAAATTCTTTCTTGCTGCAGCTTTACAAGCTACTTTAGAGTCATAGAGTTATAGAGTGTGGAAACGGGCCCTTCAGCCCAACGTGCCCACACTGACCAACATGTACCAACTACATTAGTCTCCCTGCCGGCATTTGGTCCATATCGCTCTAAATCTGTCCTATCCGTGTACCTTAAACATTGCAATAGTACCTGTCTCAACTACCTCCTCCAGCAGCTCGTTCCATTCACCCACCACCCTCTATGTGACAAAGTTAAACACATCAACACAACAAATATACACAGGAAGAAGGAACACAGTGGGTGGTGCTTTTAACAATGTTCGGAAAGGGATTATATATTGAAAGGCTTTCTTCCTACACAATGCTTCGCTATGAAGTCTTGCTTGGATCAGTGAGTCTACGTGCGTCTGCAGCAAGAATAGATGACTCAACATTGACTGCAAATTCTGGATCATAATAATTCAAAGAATGTATTTATTATATAAAAACAGGAATCTAATGTATCATCTTATACATCTCCCCTTTCTGCTAGTTCTCTATTCACCTATTATTTGGTCTAGACAGGCTGCAAGGTGTATGTTTTGTCAGTGGACTCTGTGCTTTCCAGTTTAGTTGACTTTATTGTATCTTGTACTGAGATGCAGTGAAAAGCTTTTGTTGCGTGCTATCCAGTCAGCAGAAAGACAATACATGATTACAATTAAGCATTCCCCTAACTATTTAGTGTGCTGCTTACTACAGAACACAATAGCTGTTTACATTTCATGTGGATTCTGAATTCTGGACTTCTGCTGATTTGATTTTTGGCCCAACCAATAATTGTGGTTTTTATTCTTTCTATATCATTCTTTAGATATAACTGATAGTTCCCAATATTTTCTATGTAGTATTTAATGCAGGATCTCAATTGAAATACATTTCAGCTTATTCCAGTGCTTCGGTCTTCCTTCTGCATGGCGTAACTTAAACTGATAGAAATTTGGCTGATAACCAGTGACTTATTGCTGCAGAAACAATTCCTGTATGCCTGTGGTGCTGGAAAACCATGGGAGATGGGAAAGTCTGCTGTGATATCAGTCAGAGATAAATTTACTCGAAATGGTATTAATAATTAATTCTTACTTAATTATTAAGTATATGTTTGATTACCATTGGACTCATAGTTAAAACTGATGCTGTTCTTGGCTCCAAATTTAATATTTCCTTCAGCAAAACACAAAATGCTGGAGTATTTCAGCGCATCATACAGAATCTGTGAAGGTAATTGATAGGTGACGCTTCAGTTCGTCACCTTGCTTCAGACTGATTGTAGTAGGGGGGAGAAAACTGGAAAAGAGGTGGGGATGGGACAAAGCCTGGCAAGTGATAGGTGCATCAGATGAGGGTGGATGGGGGGGTGGGGGTTCATTGATGGGTGGAGTAAGTGATAGAGGCTAGAGATGAAAAGGAGAAAAGAGGAGTGAAATATAAATCCAGAGGGAGGGATATACGTGGAAGGGTAAGGGGGTGCTGGGGAAACAGGAACAGATGGTAGGAGAGAAGGAATGGGTGATGTTTTGGGTCTTGACCCTTCTTCAGACTCTGAAGAAGGGTCTTGACCCGAAACGTCACCTAATCCTTCTCTGCAGAGATGCTGCCTGTCCCGCTGAGTTACTCTAGGTTTTTGTGTCTATCTTCGGTTTAAACTTTTGTGTCTATCTTCGGTTCCTACACAAGATGGTAGGAGAAATGGTTACACACCAGGAATGGAGGGAGTGCTTACGGCGCAGAAAAGAGAAAGAAGGAACAAAGGGTGTGACTTAAAACTGGAGAATTTAATGTTTATACCATAAGGGATGTAAGGTACCTAAGCAGAATATGGGGTGCTGTTCTTCAAGTTTGCATGTGGTCTCATGCGGGCAATGGAACAGGCTCAGGACAGAATGGTCAGTTTTAAAAAACAAATAACTGCAGATGCTGGTTTATACCAAAGATAGACACAAAATGCTGGAGTAACTCAGCGGGTCAGGTAGCATCTCTGGAGAAATCCAAGCACTCCATCACGTGAGTGACTACGTGAAGATTTCAAAGCTCTGTGATTTCATGCCGTAGATGCACTCCATATGACAATAATATATTGAACATTGTTTCAAATTATTCAATAACTATTTTAATAATAATAATAACGATAACAAAAGAAAGTAATAACCCCTCTATCCCAGGGGGAAATTACAAAGAAATTATATGAAAACAAAGCAACCCAAATTAAACGGAACCCAACATAGCATGCCCAAACCCTGGCACTGTAACAACAGGTTTATCATAGAACTTAGAGAAAGTCGCTTCTTTAGACCATCCTGCGGTCTCGAGGATTTGGTCGAGCGGCACGTCCTGCGCCTTCGCCGCGGATGTTGATGCCGCCCTGGTGGAGTGAGATTTAAACATATGAGAGTCCACTCCAGCGTAATCCAGAACCTGTTATAACCATCTAGAAATAGTTTGTACTGGCACTTTTTTGTATGTTTTTTGTGGGTAATGAGCAGTGCTGTCTCAGAACCTCTGAGACTCTTAGTTACTTCAATATATTGACTCGGATGCTTAACCACATATAATGCTTGGTCCACAGGGTATGCTTTAAAGATTACCTTGGTTCCAGCCATTCCTGGCCTGCTTTGCTTGATTAGATCATAGACATGAAAAGTAATTTTATTTACAGACAAATGCATACAATCTAGTCGTAACATTTGCAATGTTTGTACTCGTTGTGCTGATACTAACACCATGAGCATAACCACTTTGAGTGTTTACTTCTGAAAAGAGAGTGACATAATTGGAGCCCATTGCCGAAGCAGTGTGAGAACTATACTGACATCCCCGATTTCTGTATATCTAGGCTTGGGAGGATTTTTATTTTACTTCGGAGTCACGTGAGTGACTACGTGAAGAAGCCCCGCCTGGCGCTAGAACGGCATTACGTCGACGCTGACGGCTGAAGCAAGAGCTGCAGAGCGCAGCTCCTCGCAGCGGTCGGAACGGACCCGCAGGTAAGTGCAAGGAAAGAGGGGACGTTCTGAAAAAAGAACCAGCAAAAGCGAAAGTAAAATCAGAGTCACGCTGGTGTAATGATTTAGCCAGATAATAAGAAAGGAAAAATGGAGAAGTCTCAAAGGAAAATTTCACGGGTAAAAAGATCGTCCCGGGGTGAAGCTAAAGAGTCGGGACAAGAGTTTAGTTCCGATACCGGTGGCCGTTGATTTACCCGTTAGTGAGACTATAATTTCTCCAGAAATACAAACCATGGAGGAAAATGTTCCTAGAGAAAGCAAAAAGAAATCCGTGAGGCCCGTGGTTTCTGATAATGACTTCTGATAATGAAAGTCCTCCGATAATAAAGCTATAATGGCTTAAAATGGAGCATATGGAAAAGTACTCCAGAATATAATAGACAAGGGTCACAGTACCCAGAAGTTCCCAAATGACCCTGAGGGGTTTGAATATCCAGAATATGGCTATGTGCCAAATTGGGAATTTGAAACTCCAGACCCAGATTAAGGGCGGAGGAAGTCTCATTGGATATAATTCCAAGTGTATCAGGGCTGCAAAGGTCAGACCCTGCAAGTGGTGATGTGGATTATGAGTGCCACACCACGAATAAAAAAAGAAAAGGCCAGATGTGCCTGATGTGGCAAAAGAATTTGCTATACCGGAAGGAAGTGGTGAGGCCTATGGGAAGAAAACCTAGCTGCCAATATTAACTATATGGTATCTCACCAACTTCAAGATTCTGTGATGGTTGAAACAGCAGAGTTATATAAAACACCGGATAATTGCACCTCATTGAAGTACCTACGGTTAATCCGTCTATATGGACGCCTATGTCTCCAGCATGAGAGGACAAGAAATAAGATTTCAAAGAATCCTCAAACTGATTTCAGCTGCCATACTGCCTTTATGGAAGGCAATGGAAGGGTCGGAAATGGTTAAAATCCAAAAAGATACTTTGGGCTTATTGTGCAATTCCTTCTATGAAATTAATTGTATGAGGAAAATTGCGATTCGGCCCATATTTCATCCAAGATTTGCAGGTCTGTGTCGATCAAGTGGTGTTCAAGCTCCTGGTTATCTGTTTGGAGAGAACCTGCCTAAACAAATAAGAGAAATGGATGAAGAGGCTAAATCTATTAGCCACATGAGACCTTTCGTTTTGGACAAAAAAGGTATTTTTCGTCAAGAAGGGGATTTGATTTCGGAAACAGAGGCAAGAATATGATAAGAAAATATTACCATCCGTCACAGCCTAATGTTCACCCGTATACGGGAGAAGGAGACCGCCACGTTCATATGGAGAGGTACAAAAAATTTATTCAATTCCTAAAGAAACTGTGGACGGATCTCCAGTTGGAGGGAGATTACAAATGTTTTATGATGAGTGGCTTGCCATCACATCTGATCGGTTTATTTTACAAACAGTTTCAGGAGCTATATAACATTTAAAGAAGGTGTTAACTCTCCGGTACAAAATAAACCTGCATATGGTTTCATTTTACTGCAATTGAAGAGGCAGAGATTAATGTGGAAATTGACAAATTGTTTAAAAAAAGGTGTTATTGAAAAAACTGTTGAACATGAACATCAATTTGTGTCAAATATATTTCCAAGAAGTAAAAAAGATGGTGGTTGCAGAATTATTCTGGACCTTACAAATTTTAATACATTTGTCGAGTATAAACATTTTAAGATGGAAAACATTCAATACTACAAGACATTTGATGTCAGCAGGTTGTTATATGGCCACAATTGATTTAAAGGACGCGTACTATTCAGTACCGATACACCAATTTTTTTGAAGAATATTTAAAATTTAATTGGCTGGGGGACAGCTGTGGCAATTTAAAGCTTTACCAAATGGGTTAAGTTCAGCTCCCAGGCTCTTTACAAAGCTGTTGAAACCAGCTTTAGCACAATTAAGAGCACAAAAGCACATCGTTATGGCTTATCTGGATGACAATTTTAATCATCAATTGTAATCAGGAATCACTGAAAAATCAGTTTTTCAGCAACTAAAACCTTATTTGAGAAATTAGGGTTCTTGATTCATCCAATTAAATCCCAGCTGCAGCCAACACAGTCAATTAACTATTTGGGTTTGTGATCAACTCAGTTACTATGTTAGTAACTTTGCCAACAGATAAGATGATGATATTATAATGACCTGCAGGGGTCCTATGCACAAACCTTATCCCTCCATCCGGGAAGTAGCAAAAGTTATTGGGAAATTAGTAGCAGCATTTCCTGCAGTGGAATTTGGTCCATTACATTACCAAAACCTGCAAAGAGATTAAATAAAAGCTCTAAAAAAGAGAGCAGGCCATTTTGATAGGCCTATGCAATTAACAAAAAATGCCTTATTGGAATTGCAATGGTGGATTGAAAATGTCCCACAAGCTGCTAAAAACATTATGATACAACAGCCTGAAGTAATTTTACAAACAGATGCTAGTGCTCTCGGATGGGGGCGACAGATTCATTTACCAGCTGTGGGGGCAGATGGGACTGTCCAAGAGGAAATGTTTCTCCAAACATATGGTATTAACTATGTAGAGTTATTGGGGGCATTTTATGGATTAAAAGCCTATTGTTCTATAAAAAAGAATCTGCATGTACTAATACAATTAGACAATACAACAGCTGTTGCATATATTAATCACATGGGGGGAGTCAGGTCAGTATCATGTGATTGTCTGGTCAATCAGATATGGCAGTGGTGTATTGAGCACCAAATTTGGATTTCGGCGAATTATATCCCAGGTAAATACAATGTGGTGGCAGACAATAGATCAAGGGTGTTTAAAGATAACACAGAATGGATGTTGAACCCAGTAATTTTTCAGTAAAATTGTGATTCAATATGGGTTACCAGACATTGATCTATTTGCATCAAGATTAAATCATCAATTACCTAAATATGTGTCTTGGAACCAGATCCAGATGCAGTAGAAGTAGATGCTTTTTCACTGCATTGGGGAATATGTTCTTTTATGCTTTTCCACCATTTGCTCTGGTTCAGCAATGTCTGAAGAAAATAGAACAAGATTCTGCCACGGGATTATTGGTGATTCCAAATTGGCCGACACAACCATGGTTCCCATTGATGTTAAACATGATTAAAGAACCATATATGTCAATTCCTAGCAGCAGTGATTTGTTAATAAAACCGGTGACCAAAGAAATTCATCCATTACATGCTTATATGAATTTGTTAATCTGCAGGTTTTGACCAGACCACTACAAGAGCTTGGATTGTCGGATAGGACTATGGATATTATAGTCGCATCATGGCGAGATAGCACCCAGAGACAATATATGACACATATAAAGAAATGGGAAAAATTTTGTAGACAATCAAATATATCCTATCATACTGTGAACATTGCAAACATATTGGAGTTCCTTGCTGAGCTGCATTTTGAACAGCACTTAAGTTATAGTGCTATTAATAGTGCACGTAGTGCATTGTCATCCTATTTAGGACAAATCTCTGATCAGAAATCAATTGGATCACATCCATTAATATCGAGATTTATGAAAGGAATCTTTAACAAAAATCCACCCAAACCAAGATATACAGAAATTTGGGATGTCAGCATTGTACTTACTCTACTCAGGCAATGGACTCCAACGAAGTTTTATCATTGGAAAAGTTAACATTTAAATTAGTAATGTTAATGGCATTGGTATCAACTCAAAGGGTGCAAACATTACAATTGCTACGTTTAGACTGTATGCATGTGGCTACAGATAACATTGTGTTTTATGTTTACGATCTGATCAAACAAAGCAGACCAGGAAGAACTGGAGCAAAGGTAACGTTTCAAGCTTACCCTATTGATCCAACATTGTGTGTAGTTTAAACATTTGAAACCAATATATAAAAAATTACCAAAACTCTTCGAGGTAATGAAAAAACATTAATGATTACGCATAAGAAACCACACACAAAAGCTTCAGTGCAAACAATTTCGAGGTGGTTAAAACAGTGTTGCTTTTAGCAGGAGTAGACACTGATGTGTTCAAATCTCACTCCACCAGGGCAGCAGCTACGTCCGCGGCAAAGTTACAGGACGTGCCACTCGAACATATTTTAGAAACCGCTGGGTGGTGTAAAGAAGAAACTTTTTCAAAGTTCTACAATAAACCTGTTCACACAATGACAGGCTTTGGACACGCGGTGTTGGGTTCACTATAATCACCTGCTTTGTTTCACTATCAATTGATATTATTGATTATGTTATCACTTATATCTTTTATCACTTTGTAATGGTTTTCCCACAGATGTAAAAAAAGGGGTTATTATATGTTCTTTTATCATTAAAAGATTTATGGAAAGAACTGAAACTGGTCTGGTAAAAGGTTTTTACTCATGTATGTGTTGACCTAGCCGGACTGTCGTATGGAAGAATTCTACGACATGGAAAACACAGAAGCTTCAAAATCTTCACGTAGTCACTCACGTGACTCCGAAGTAAAATAGTAAGATTAAACGAGAACTTACCAGTTTGAAGTTTGATCTTTTATTTTATGAGGAGTAACGATGAGGGATTACGTGCCCTCCACTCCCCACCCTCATAAAATAAATGATCATCTGGTAGTTCTAAATCTATGAGAAGCCTTACTATCTTACTCCGGCTATTATGTTCTGTGTTTTTCATGCCGCTGCTTTGAAGTATGCCGTTCTAGCGCCAGGCGGGGCTTCTTCACGTAATCCCTCATCGTTACTCCTCATAAAATAAAGATCAAACTTCAAACTGGTAAGTTCTCGTTTAATCTTACTATTAAAAATTCCTCTTGTGAATCGGAATACAAATGGATGAGACCCGATAGATTGTCGTTCTGAAAAATGTCCTAAGTAGGAGTACAAAGCACTCTGAGCACTATTAATGGCACTATAACTCAGGTGCTGATCAAAATGCAACATAACAAGGAACTCCAATACATCCGGTATGCTTGCAGTATGATAAGATATATCTGACTGTACACAAAACATTTCCCATTTCTTTATATGAGACATATATTGTTTCTTAGTGCTATCTCTCCAAGCTGCAGTTATGACATACATGGTCCTATCCGACAATCCAAGTCCTAGCAACGGTCTGGTCAGAACCTGCAGATTAACAAATTAATACGATCATGTAACGGATGACTTTCTCCTGTTACTGGATGTACCAAAAAATTACTGCAGTTGGGGATCGTCATGAATGGCTGAGTCATCATTCTGAGCCCCAATGGGAACCAGTCTGGAACCACCAAAACGCCTGTGGCAGAGTCCTGCTCTATTTTGGTGAGACATTGCCTAATCACGCAGAATGGGGGAAAAGCATAGAAGAATGTACGTCCCCAATGTAGCGAGAATGCATCCACCGCTACTGCTCCTGGATCCGACTCCCATGAAACATATTTAGGCAACTGGTGATTTAATCTGGATGCGAACAGATCAATATCTGGTAACCCATAGCGACTGACAATCTTTTTAAAAACTTCTGGATTTAACATCCATTCTGTATTGTCTTTGAACTTTCGTGACCTTTTGTCTGCCACCACATTATCTCTCCCTGGTAGGTAGATAGCTGAGAGCCAGATGTTCCTGTATATACACCAGTGCCACATGAGATTAGCCAGATTATCACATGATACTGACCCTACTCCTCCCATGTGATTGATATATGCCACAGCTATCCAACTAAATTTCAAGTACCTGCGACAATGATGATGAATTGGTACTGAATAATATGCATCTTTTAGACCTATAGTAGCCATATAACAGCCTTGTGACAACAACTGATTTGCAGTGTTGAAGATGTCCATTTTAAAATGCCTATACTGAACATAGGAATTTAAGTGTGTGAGGTCCAGAGTGACTCTACAAACCCCATCTTTTTTCGGTCTGGGGAATATATTGGACACAAATTGTTGAGGATGATTAACCGTCCTTTCAATTACCCCTTTCTGGAATTTTTTTAAAATTTCTTCTTCTACCTGCCGAGTTTCTGGTGCAGCAATCACCAAGACTCTATTAGGCATATGCTGTGCAGGTAGATCAACTCCTCCCATAAACTCTATTGTAGAGCCTGACACAGTATCTAGTATAAACCGATCAGATGTTGTGCAGCACCATTCATCACAAAACAATTGTAATCTACCCCCAACCGGAGGTTGTACCCCAGAAGTTCTATCTGTGACGGAATGAAGTCCCTGTACCTCAGCAACGACCTGGAAGGTCTCCTTCTCCCAATATAAGGGTTGATGTTGGGCTGTACTGGGTAATAATATTTTTGCCCCATCAGCCTCCCTCTGCTGGGCTCTGCCCCAGAATCAAACCCCTTGCCTATCCAACCTGCTTCTTGTTTTCTTGGAGCAAGGATGAAAGGTTTTATAAGGTCATAGAAACATAGAAACATAGAAATTCGGTGCAGGAGCAGGCCATTCGGCCCTTCGAGCCTGCACCGCCATTCAATATGATCATGGCTGATCATCCAACTCAGTATCCTGTACCTGCCTTCTCTCCATACCCCCTGATCCCTTCAGCCACAAGGGCCACATCCAACTCCCTCTTAAAGTATGGCCAACGAACTGGCCTCAACTATCTTCTGTGGCAGAGAATTCCACAGATTCACCATTCTCTGTGTGAATTGTTTTCGACTCCTCATCAATGTCCTTAATTTGTTTCGGAAGATTTTCGCTGAATAAATAATCCGGTGCCTGGATGTTACTTGCTCTACACAGTCCTGCAAATTTTGGTTGTAACGTTGGCCGAATGGCGATCTTCCTCACACAGTTAATCTCAAAATAAGCATTGCAGAATAATGGAAGCATGTCCTGTTGGGTTTTAGACATTGTCGACCCTTGCGTTATCTTCCCAAACACAGTGATGCCTGCTGCTATCAGCTTGAGGACACGCTGGAAACGCATTTCCTGCCCTCGCATCGTTGCACTAATGGGTACCCATATTGCTGAGTTTACTGTGGGCACCCTGAGTGAGGCACAATTGACGGGTGTTTTGTACAGTTCTGTTGTCTCAGTCATGACAGATTCTTGGAGTTGGTGAGAAACCAAATAATTGATATTGGCAGCTAGGTTTTCATCCATAGCCTTACCAGTCCCTTTCGGTATAGCGAAATTACGCGCTACATCGGGAACACCCGGAGCGTGTCTCTTGTGTTCTGGTGTGTACACATATGCAGGGACACCAGCTACAGGGTCAGGCTCCTCCTGTCCTGGTACTCCCGAGTCTTGCTCCAGGGAGACCTCATCCAGACCCAAACAAGGTACTGGAGAGTCAGATTCCCACTGTTGATAGGCACCATATTCAGTATATGGAACTCCTTCGGAGGTTGCCTGGGGAATTTCTGGGTCCTTGGAGCCCTGGCTAATGAGAGTGTGGAGCATTCTCTCCATTTGGTCCAGTCTCCCCCACATTCTTTTACGATCCAGAGGGGAGTCCTCTTCATCAGACCCGTCAGACAAAACGGGCCTCACAGACTTCCTTTTAGCCTTTTTTCCCATGGTTGTGGCCTCAGTGCCCTGCGACACTGGAGCAGCTGGAGGCTGTTCAATCATGGCGAAAACGGCCACCGGTATCGGAACCGGCACCGCACTTATCTCTTTACTCGATCGCTGCGATGGGACCACATCGCTGCGCGACCCACGCATATTCTGAACAGACTTCCTTCCAACGCTTCTCCATAACCACAGGCTCCTACTGACTCGCAAGCCAGCTTTGCGGAGCTTAAGTACTCGCAGTAAAGTTTTTTAAATCACTTACCTGCGAGGTTTCTACACACCGCTGGTGGAGCTGCGCTCTCCAGCCCGTTCAATGCGAACTGCGTCGACGTAATGATGCACATGTGCCTGGCAGGGCTTCTTCACGTAGTCACTCACGTGACTCCAAAGTAAAATTGTCCCCTTCCCTGTGAATATAACAATTAGAAAGCCTTGACTCTTGACTTGATTCCTAAAACCTACATCCTTTGCCAAGCACCAGTCCAAATTCTTCACTGCATTGTTTGACACTGCTTCTGTAAAGTCTTTTCAACGTTTTTCAACACCAAAGATGCTATATAAATGAAAGTTGCTCTGTTCATAATAAGATGATAAAATTGTTGTGACATAATTGAAAATATTTTGTTCAACTGCTTTGTAATTGAAGGGTAGGGCCACTTCTGTTCATCATACTTATTAATGTTCTTAAAGGACAGCGTCAGACAATAGACAATAGACAATAGGTGCAGGAGTAGGCCATTTGGCCCTTCGAGCCAGCACCGCCATTCAATGTGATCATGGCTGATCATCTCCAATCAGTACCCCGTTCCTGCCTTCTCCCCATATCCCCTGACTCCGCTATTTTTCAGCTGTTCAATTGAAATTCTAAACTTAGAATAAATTTAGGAGTTTATAAAAGGAAAATATAATATAAAGGGATTGAGATAGACAGGGAAAGTGGTCAGAGGCAGAACTTTGGAGTTTTTACCATATATATGTGGCAACATCAGAGAGCCTCGTTATTTTTCTATCTCTATTGTTTATTATGCAGGAGGCCCTCTCTTTTATTCTACTTCACTTCCTCTCTGTCAAGCATAGCAGACAGCTGGACAACATTATAATTATTCTTTAGTTTAACTGCAATGATGCTGCCATCTGAGCAGGCCAAATTTGATGGTTGATTTACCAGAGTCGGCTCTACCATTTGAGTAATTGACACTTTCCCAGGAAGCCAAATGTGCATTTAGTGCAAATTTCACAAATCAAAGCATTAAGATCATATGTGTAGGAGTCTCACCTATCCTTTTTCTCCAGAGATACTGCTTGACCCGCTGAGTTACTCCAGAACTTTGTGTCAATCTTCATTAAAACCATATTATTGCTTTCATAGCTATTATAAATACATTTGCACATTGTTGTTTAAATAATAATCTTCTTCCTGGGTATCTTTCATGGATGGTGACCGAGATGCAAATGTTTCTATGTTCCCTTTCTGGTACATAACATAAAGAAGCAGTTAAGTAATCTGGACCTGTTAATCCTGGCTAAATTGGAGAGGCTAGGATTTCAAAATGGGGTAAAAGCTTCAGGCGGGAGATTTGCTGGGAGATTTGGTCAATTTGGAATTGCTCTCGGCACAGCTGGGACAAGCTGCAGAGTGGTGCCAGTGTGTCTGGAGCCTAGATACAATTTGCAAGAAAAGAATAAGAACATCTGCAGACCCTGTCAATTAGGTTCAAAATGCATAGAATGGATTGGATGGCTGCAAACCAGACATACACCTTGTAAATAGTTATAAATAATGTTGCAGAGTTCTACTTTGCCGAGTGTTGATTGGATGAGGTATTGAGCCTTGTCTGGGTTTCTGGCAAATCAAGGTAAATGGTTCTAAATTGGCTTACTTGCGAAGTCCGGTTTGAATACAATGTATTGAGCTGTTGTATTATTGGGTATGGGGAATGTCTGTTATGTATGGGGTTAATCAATATCTGTTATTGAGGTTATTAAGAGACCACCCACAAGTGATTCGGCCCCTCGAGGTCCCGGGACATATAAAAGTCCGCTACCACGAGGTCCAGCGTCGATCTTCTGGGTGAGCACTTGGGACTGCGTGAACTTCTGTCTGAGCGAGGTCTAGAGGACTTGAACAGGCAGATATGAGGATCGAACCCGCAGGGGGTAGGTACAGTGGTTGAACTGTAATGCGCTTTTGTTAAAATAAAATTTAGTTGTTTCAAGTGCTTGATTCAGTGTTTTTACTGAAACTAGACTGGGGGGAAGCTTAGAAACGAGCAATTTACATTGGGGGCTCGTCCGGGATCTCAAAAGACAAGTCAAGGGTGTTGAGCTGTTTAATCGCGAATGCAGAAATCAGGCCCATGGTGCAGTTTTCGTGTTGATTTTCAGCACTTCGTTAGTCGGAGCGGATCGGTCATTGGGAAAGGGTCTAATTGAGATCCTTAGAACAGAGTCTAGCAAGCATGGAGGAGTGGTTAGCACGCCTTTGGGTTAGTGGCCCATAAAACCAGGGTGGGGTTAGAGGCCCTGCTGGCATTTGGTTAGAGTCCCTTTCCCGGGTTAGAGGCCCAAAACTTTGGTCATAGTTGGCAGATTGCAGCTGCTTTAACAAGAGCCAAATGTGCCTCATCGGGCGAGGGGTGGCCCAGGGTTAGACTTGGTATCCAAATTGGTGGGGTATTAAAATACAGGTCTCGCCTTCGATCGGATCTTTGCCGGGAGCAGGAATTGGAAACGTGCGCTCTGAAAATCGGCATCGATAACTCACAGCGCAAAGTGACTTGGCGCTGGATCCTCGGTGCCCAGCAGAGAGGAGTGTCTGTGTGAAGGTATCTGAGTCTCTCCCAGAAGTGATGGGCGTAGAACCTCAAAAAGGTTGGACAGAGTATAGATTGGCCGGAATACTCCAGTCCGTTCAAGAATTAAACTGGGCAATTTTAGTTTGATTCGAGAGCCCGCGTAGTAGAAGAGATATGCACTAAAATTAGGAGTTTGAGTTCGAGTCTATATTTGCATGGCCAAATTTTCAAATACTGAATTTCATATTGAGGTTCTGCCAGTAAGGTGGAAATCGAATTCCTTTATATAGAACTTCGGAGTTGGTGCATGTCCGTGATTGATTCTGAATAGCGGCTGATCAACAGTGAATTGTAACCACTGGTCGATTGTTGACTAGTACCTGATAGCGAAGAGTACCTGAGAGGCAGGAACCTGATTTACTTGATGAAAGGTAATCTGAATAGCGAAGGGTATCCCTAATTCTGTCAAACTTAGAGAGGAGGGATAGAGGTCCCCCTATAGAAGTCCAGTCTTAGCAGAGAGATAGTAACATTCGGCAGGTAAAGTAATAATTTATAGAGTTGTACCTCTCAGCAAAGAGTAAACTAGAAAGGGGAAAATCTTCGGTATCAGAGGGAGAGGTTCACTGCGTGATAACAGTGTGACGCAGCGTCAAGATCGAGTGTTCGTGAATTGTGCGCTAGTGCTCTAAATCATTTTGTAAATTGTAAAAATCTAGCTTTTCATATTGTCATAGGATCCGGATTTTGTAAATATTCTATTATGTAAATAAACTGAGAGTATATTAAGAATTAAAAGTTAAGATTTAGATTGTGTTAAGTCCGCAGACCGTCATTTGTGTTGCTGCTTGTGCGAGTGTTTGCGGATTAGAAAACAGCAAATTAGTGTGTTTAAGTTAAATATTCTTTTTTTTAATTGTTTTGTAAGAATCTGAATCGGTTTGGTTCGATCAGGGGTTGAACTCCTTCGACCGCTGCATCGGGGGAGGAGACATCCCACTGATTGATTGCGCCACGAGGAGGATTAATTAGAGTGGGGTTTACTGGATGCTTATTGTTTATATTGGGGTGTGTCTTGGGTTATTGATAATTGGGCGAATATTTTCATTCTTAATTATAGTTCTGTTAGCTTGGTTTGGAATTGTCTGTCTGTGCAAACTTAAAGTGGATTGAGTGAGAGAGAGATTGCTGTGTGAGAAACTGCGATTAAGAGTAGACTTGGATTGGGATCCTTTGTTTGAACGTTTGGAATAGAATGGAGTGATTGTGATTTAACTGATAAGAGAGTTGGGAGAGAGACTGAATAGGAGCGAGTGGTTTGAATAATTGACTAGGAGTGATTGAATAGGAGTGACTGGGAGACAGTTGAAAGGAAGCGATTGCTAGAGTAAGTGTGAATCAGAAAGACCGTTGACCATTGTGTGGGAGAGATTCCATTGACCTTGGAGTCTGAGAGGAGGAGTGATTGAAAAAGTTGTTCGTGTCTGGAATCTTTATTTTGCACTTTGTGTTTTGACCATTGTTCCGAGAATGTGGAATGTCTCTGAGAAGGACCGATCAAACAGATTAGAAAGCCCGATAAGGATAATTTGTAGGGAGCTTCCAAATGAAGCAGATAGACTAAGAGGATTATCGGGAAAATAAAACACAATTTTGAAAGACAAACTTTGGCTGTTGGGGGGACTAAAATCTGTAATAGGAATAAACTATATAGAGACGATCGTTAAAAAATATGGCAATAGTGAAGGAGAAAATTAGTTAATTGGGATGTGGAGAATGTTCTTCACTAAAAGAAAAATAAATAAATAAATTGTTTTGCTGTGCACCCTAAGAATGGCGGCTTGTAAATTGGGAATTGGAGAAGATGATAGATCTGATCCTTCTAGTGACGTTCCAGAGTGGGGACAGGGAGAACTAGTAAGCCAACAGCAGGAACAGGAGCAGGAGAAAGTGTCATCTTTTGAAAAGGAAACTACTGAGACAGCTCTTAAAGGGGAGGTGCAGATGAAAACCAAATTGGTTAAATTCGATAAGAATGAAACAGGGTCTACATATCTTGAGGGGAGATATATATTATATGCCAGGGTGTGCTAGAGCATATATTATATGCCAGGGTGTGTCCTCACAGAACTCTCGTGTTCCCAATTCGGAAAAACCATGCGCAGCTTGCGAGCAGGGCACATGGGAGGAGTCAGCTTTATTTTCGGCTCCTCCCCCTAAATTTAAATCTGAAATAGAGACATCGGGGAGAGATCCCCTACCTCCAATGATTGCCCCACAGGTGGAGGACAGTAGGGGAAATCAAGGAGCTGGGAGTAAGTAAGTACTTACTTACTCCCAGCTCTGGGGAGTGAGGTAAAAGAATGCACAGAACCCTTAAGAACGGGAAGAAGACACCAAAAGGTAATGTAGCTCCCCAGAAACAGGTGACCAGCAGGAGGAACTAATACTGTCCTGCCACTTTAAGAGATTTGGGAAGCCCAGCGGGCAGAGCAAATTGCTCCTCAGTATCCCTACTCCCTAGGAACTGAAACTACAATCAGAAAAGAAGAAGACCTACCCTAGTGCCCAACTTTAATATCAAGTGGAATGTCTCTGAGCTATTGGAGAAAGAAAAGGAAGGAGAATGAAGGACACTTTAATCATCTTTGAAAGAAGCAACATCGACGACCTAAAACGACTATTGGGACAAGCCCCACTTTAAAGGACTGACTTCAAATAAAAAAACATTCCCCTGTGGTTTGGAGTAAAATACCTAATTTGCATCTAAATTATAATTATTAGAAATAAATTTATAAATTCGGTCTCGAAATTGTATGGTAATGAATTGGAGGGACTTGAAAAATTTGAGATTTGGAATAGACTTGTGAAATCTGGTTTAGGAATAATTGGAGTTTGATTATTAACTGGCATTGTTATTATCACATTGCCAGAAAGGCAGACAAAGAAGGGAAGAATTATTCAAAGGACATCAAGAAGGATAGAACTTGGGAAGATCTGGTAGCATGGAATCACATAGGGAATATGAGAGTTGGAATTAGAATTGGGATTAAAACTGGAATTAAAATTAGAATGGGAATTGAAATTGAAATTGGAATTGGAATTGGAAATGGTCAAAAGAGGAACTGTGAGCAGCAGGTTTTCCCTTTAAGAGACCGGACTAAGGAATTATTCAGTATTTAAGAATTAGTACCTGCGTGAACCCCTAGACAGAGAACGAAGCCAATAGAGTAAATCGAGAACTCCTAGACAGAGAACGAAGCCAACATGGTAAAGAGTCAATAGAATAAAGAACCAACATAGTAGAGAATCAACATAGTAACGAGTTACCATAGTGAGGAGGCATACATAATTAAGAAGAGGTACTGGAGGAAAGATTTAGTAAATTGTAGGGAGAACTTGAATAGGTATTGAGAAAAGCAGAGCCGATGCATATTTGCCCGATGGATTTGAATTATTTAACCTGTGATGGTAAAGCGGCTTCTATTATCAAGGTGGAAAGAAATTGTCCCTGGGTTTGGCAGTCTTGATGGGATTTAGGATAAAATTAACAGCAAAGGAAATTGATTGTTTAAATTTGAACAGCTGGGGATTCCACGGGTATTGGAATGGAATTGTATTATGGGCTACAATGCTGTGAAATTAAAGGATGAGATGGACATTGAAATTTGAATTAGTAAATTGAAGGCTGAGACTGAATTTGGTTGAATTTATTATAGTTTGCTTTAAATTAGAGTCACGCCTGTAAGGAAATCTGGACTGAACCCAGCCAAAATTTATATGATTACCCGTCATCAGATATACATATTATAACATCTTGTGAGTATGAAGAAGGCTGAATAGTGTCGATCCTAGAATAATAAAGAGTATATTAGGAAACAGAATAGGAATAGGGATCTAGTAATAGGGCAATATAATAGGTTTGAATAGGGATAGTATTGGAAAGCTATAGAGAATGTATGGGAAAGCATGGATCCATGATGGTAACTTGCTTTGTCCCAAGTTTTTCAGAATTTTTAGGTTTTAGGTTCGACTATGGAAGGTGATGGAGGACTGGGCAGCAACACAGATGGAGGGAATTCACACCCTTGAAAACTCAGGAAGTGAAGACTCCTCAGACGGAACTTGTGAGGTTATGCCCATGAAAAGTCGAGACGCTTGACAAGATTCTGGGAAGAAACATCATCATCTTGTGTTGCTGATAGATGGAAAATGTAAAGCACACTTATGCATATCTGGTTAGCTGATTATTCAGCCGGTTTGGTTATCATAAATGATGGGTTATCATATATGATAAAAAGGAAGGAATGTTAATCCTGGCTAAATTGGAGAGGCTAGGCCTTCAAAATGGGGTAATAGCTTCAGGGCTGCTGGGAGATTTGGTCAATTTGGAATTGCTCTCTGCAGCTGGGACAAGCTGCGGAATGGTGCCAGTGTGTCTACAGCCTAGATGCAATTTGCAAGAAAAGAATTAGAACATCTGCAGACCCTGTCAATTAGGTGCAAAATGCATAGAATGAATTGGATGGCTGCAAACCAGACATACAGCTTGTAAATTGTTGTAAATAATGTTGCAGAGTTCTACTTTGCCGAGTGTTGATTGGATGAGGTATTGAGCCTTGTCTGGGTTTCCGGCAGATCAGGGTAAATGTTTCTAAGTTGGCTTCCTTGCGAAGTCCGGTTTGAATACAATGTATTGAGCAGCTGTATTAGTGGATTTGGGGAATGTCTGTTATGTATGGGGTTAATCAATATCTGTAGTTGGATTATTAAGAGATGATCCCCATGTGGTTTGGCCCCTCGAGGTCCCGGGACATATAAAATTCAGCTACCACGTTGTCTAGCATCGATCTTCTCGGAGAGCTCTTGGGACTGCATGAACTTCTGGAGTGTCTCTGTCTGGGTGAGGCCTAGAGGGCTTGAACATTGAGATACGAGGATCAAATGTAGTTGTTTCAAGTGCTTGATTCAGTGTTTTTACTGAAACTAGACTGGGGGAAAGCTTAGAAACGAGCAATTTTCAGACCCATATTTATCATTTGAAATACCAGCAAGCTCTACATGTGCAGTTAATTGGCAAATCTGATTATTTGTCACTTAAATACAATTTACTCTTATTGGTCAAAGCTATCTGATGCATACTTTCATTTCACTGTGGTCAGTCCATTGCTTCTTTCTTCTGTGTTTTCCCCTTTCTCTGGCCAACTTATTTCCCGTGAAAACTTTAACACAATTCTATGTCGTTTCGCATTTCGCAATTTTATAAATACACACACCTTGAAATTATTTGAGATAATATAAAAGAGGGTTTAAACTAGATTGGCAGGGGGATGGAATGCAGCGCAGCGGTGAAAGGCTGGAAGTTGGTGGAGAAGGCAATGAAAGCAAGTTCAGTGGACAGGATAGGCAAGAGCAAGGCAGGAAGCGAAGATCAAATTGCATTTATTTCAATGCAACAGGGCTGACAGGTAGAGCATGGATAGGTACATGTGAATAAGATATTATAATCGTTACAGAAACCTTGCTAATGGGGGAGGGGGGGGCAGGACTAGAAGCTTAATGATCCATGGTGTCAGTATCACAGGCAAGATGGAGGTGGGGGACAGGATCCAATGTAAAAGTGAAGCTGGTGAGAGGCTGGAAAAGGGCAAGGGGGGTTGCTTTACTGTTTAAAGAGAATGTCACGACAGTAGTCTGGGATAACTATATTAGTATATGGGTGGAGATGAGAAATAAAAGTGGGATGATCATCTTGTTGTGTTTACTATGGTCCCCAAATAATCAATGGGAATTTCTGTAGAAGAATAAATATGCCGGGAGATTGCAGATAGCTGCAATACTAATAAGGTTGACATAGTCGGGGATTTTAACTTCCCCAATATAGATTGCCATAATATCAACGGCTTAAACTGGGTAGAATTTAGAACATAGAACATAGAACAGTACAGTGAAGGAAATGGCACTTCAGCTCACAATGTCTGTGCTGAACATGGTACAAAGACTCAACTCTTATCTGCTTCAACGTCATCCATATTCCTCCATTCTCTGCATATTCATGTGCCTGTCTAAACATCTCTTAAATCCCCTGCTGTATCTCTAAACTAAATTAAGACAGTGTGAGCTCTCAGCGTAAAATTCTAAACTGGGACAGGACCAACTTTAAAGGTATTAGACGGGAACTTGCTAAAAGTTGTTTGGAGAAGACTGGTTGCGAGCTAAGTCATCTCTGGAAAGTGGGATACTTTTGAAGGAGATTCCAAAGCATGCATTTACCAGTTATTGAAGGACAAAGCAGCTGGGTGTAAGGACTACCTTTGTCAGCCATTGGCACCTCATTACTATAAAAGTGCAAAAAAGACTACACCAAATAAATATTGATGTACAAACTTATCTAAAACATAGATTGTTGTCTTCGAGCTACTGCACACAATTGAATTCATTGGCAGAGTGATGTACAGAGGTGCTGTTCACTGTAATTTATACTTTAAACCTCTCTGCTCCCATAAAACAATCTACAGTACCTGAAATCGAAACAGAAACTGCTGAAAACATATGATGAAGGACCTGAAACATTTATGGTGCATCTCCTTCCACAAATGTTGCCTGAAGCGCTGAGTGCTTTTAGCGTTTTGTTTTTATTTTAGATTTCCAATATCTGCAGTATTTTATATTTCCATTAACCTCCTTAGAAACTAACACTTTGGCTGAGTTTTTAATATGTTAGTATTTTTGTTAGTATTTTTAATATAAAATTATTTATTTCAGTCCACTGTTCATGCGTCCATGAACCTCTTGGACTTTTTTCCTCTTTTAATAATGTTTTATAAATGAATGTGTTTTAGTAACTTTTTTTGTTTTTTTTCAAATGTGAGATTAGCTAGTGAATTTTCTTCAGTTTGGAAGGGCTTGCAAGAAATCATCGGTGACAAGAGGAAAATCCCCCACTCCTTGGACAATCGTCAGCTGACCAACAACCAAAACAAGTTCTACTGCAGGTTCTATTAACAAAAACTTAACCCTGTTACACCCTCCCCCCCCCCCCCCCCCCCCCCCCCCCCCCCCACCCCCTCCCCACCTGTCCCCAACCAACACTTCACACCTACTCACAGCCTGATTCCAGTCTGCAAAGACTGGGCCCTCATACACTACCCACCCCCTCCTTGCTGCCCAACATCAGCCTGGCCACTTCTCCATCACCAATGAGAGAAATTGATGAGATGGAGAGGCTATTCAGAAGACAGAAAATACGGAAATCTCCAGTACTGGACAATGTTTCCCCCTCTACCATCAAGCACTGTGCCGAACAACTGCCACCGGTCTACACAGACATTTTCAACCAGTCCCTGCAAACCTGTACAGTCCCTGCCTGCTTCAAAGTCTCCACTATTGTCCCTGTACCGAAAAACACACTGACCTCTGTAGTCATGAAGACCCTTGAAAGACTTGTGCTGCCCAAACTGAAAAATATCACAAACCCCCTGCTAGAACCTCTGCAGTTTGCATATCGGGCCAATCGATCAGTGAATGACGTAGTCAACCTAGGCCTGCACTTCATCCTCCAGCACCAAGAGCACCAGTGGATATATGTGAGGATTTTCTTTGTTGATTTTAGCTCTGCTTTCAACACCATTGTGCCAGAGCTACTGCACTCCAAACTCTCCAAGTTGACTGCGCTTGAAACCCTCCGCCAGTGGATCACCAACTTCCCGACAGACAGGAAACAGCATGTGAGGCTGGGAAAGCACATCTCGGACCCGCAGACCCTCAGCATAGGAGCACCGCAAGGTTGCATACTCTTCCTCTCCTTTGCTCTCTCTACACCAATGACTGCACTTCCACAGACACCTCTGTCAAGCTTCTCAAGTTTGCGGACGACACAACCCTGATTGAACTGATCCAGGAATCTGCCTACAGACAGGAAGTGACACAGCTGGTGTCCTGGTGCCTTTGCACCAACCTGAACCTCAATGCTCTTAAGACTGTAGAATTGATAGTAGACTTTAGGAGAGCTCCCCCTCCCCTCCCCCCATTCACCATCAACAACATCACAGTCACATCTGTGGAGTCTTTTAAGTTCCTTGGAACCATCATCTCCAAGGACCTGAAATGGGGGACCACCATCGACTCCACATTCAAAAAGGCCCAACAGATGATGTACTTCCTGCGGCAGCTGAGGAAACACAATCTGCCGCAGGCAATGATGGCCCAATTCTATAGTGCCATGGTAGTCTGTCCTCACCTTCTCCATCATGATCTGGTTTGGCTCAGCCACCAGCGAATCGTCCGATCAGCTGAGAAGGTTGTTGGCTGCAACCTTCCCCCCATTGACGAACAGTGCACTGCAAGGGCCAGGAAGAGAGCGGGTAAGATCATCGCTGACCCTTCTCACCCTGGCCACAAACTCTTTAAAAGCAACTCCTTCTGGAAGGTGACTCCAGACTGTCAAAGCCGCCTCAGCCAGACATAAACATAGCTTTTTTCCACAAGTAGTAGCTCTACTCAATAACCAAAATCTGTAGCCTCCTTTTGCTCTGGTATTTTATTTCATTCACATGTTTAAACTATAATGTTTTGTTATTCATGTTTAATGTTTAATTAATGTTCATTAGGTGAGAAATAGTATTGGGTAGGCTAATGGGACTGAAGGATGATAAATCTCCTGGGCTGGATGGTCTGCATCCCAGGATCCTCAGGGAGGAGGCTCTAGAAATAGTGGATGCATTGGTGATCATTTTCCAACGTTCAATAGATTCAGGATCAGTTCCTGTGGATTGGAGGATAGCTAATGTTATCCCACTTTTCAAGAAAGGAGCGAGAGAGAAAACAGGGAATTACAGACCAGTTAGCTTGGCTTTGGTGGTGGGAAAGATGCTGGAGTCAATTATTAAAGGGGTAATAATGGGGCATTTGGATAGCAGTAAAATGATTAGTCCAAGTCAACATGGATTTATGAAAGGGTTGACTAAGCTTGACTTACATGCTTGACTAATCTTCTGGAATTTTTTGAGGATGTGACAAATAAAATGGATGAAGGGGTGCCAGTGGATGTAGTATATCTAGACTGTCAGAACGCCTTTGATAAGATTCCGCAGGGGAGACTGGTGACAAATTAGAGCACATGGTATTGGGGGTAGGGTGTTGACATGGATAGAAAATTGGTTGGCAGATACGAAGCAAAGAGTAGGAGTGAACGGGTCCTTTTCAGAATGGCAAGCAATGGTGAGTGGAGTGCCGCAAGGCTCTGTGTTGGGGCCACAACTGTTTGCCATATATATTAATGATTTGGAAGAGGGAATTAGGATCAACACTAGCAAGTTTGCGGATGACACAAAGCTGGCTGGCAGTGTGAACTGCGAAGAGGATGTTAAGAGGTTGCGGGGTGACCTGAACAGGTTGAGTGAGTGGGCAGATGCGTGGCAGATGCAGTATAATATAAATAAATGTGAGGTTATCCACTCTCAGAATCAGAATCAGAATCAGATTTTATTCACCAAGTATGTTTTGCAACATATGAGGAATTTCACTGGCCAGGTCAGTCATACAATTAAAAGCAACAGACTCAAAAACACATTTTAACATGAACATCCACCACAGTGACTCCTACACATTCCTCACTGTGATAGAAAGCGAAATAAAGTTCAAGTCCTTCCTTTTGTTCTTCCTCAGTCGGGGGCCTCGAGCCCTCCGTTGACGGGACAGTCTTGACTCCCGTAGCTGGTGGAGTTCGGGCCCTCCACGTCGAGGCTTTCAGCTCCTGCATCAGGGGGTTGTCAGCTCCCCCGCGCCGGGCGATCGAACCTCATGTCGGGGCTGGTTGAACCTTCTGCGGCGTTGGAGCTCCCAACTAGCCTCTCCTGAGACTGCGAGCCCTCGATGGTTAAGTTCGCAGGCCGCGGTGGGAGAGATCCCAGGCAAGGGATCAGCTCCGATGTTAAGTCCTCGCCTCGCGGTGGGGCTCACGACAGTCCGAGGCGGCTTCCAGTTCCATCGATGGTAGGCCACAGAGCCCGGAGAATGTGATCCGAAAATTAATCACCTCTCCGGGAAGGTAGGAACTTGAAAAAAAGTTTGCCCCGACCCCCCCCCCCCCACATAAAACAAACCGAAGTGCATTAAAACAAACTCTTAACAGATGTTAAAAATAATCAAAAAGATGAAAAAACGAACAGACTGCCGGCAGGGATGGCCATCTCCCCGGCGCCCCTGGTGTTTTTGGCAGCAAAAACAAGGAGACAAATTATTATCTCAATGGGGTTAGGTTAGGTAAGGGGGAGGTGCAGCGAGACCCGGGCGTCCTTGTACACCAATCACGGAAAGTTGGCGTGCAGGTACAGCAGGCAGTGAAGAAATCTAATGGAATGTTGGCCTTCATAACAAGAGGATTTCAGTATCGGAGTAAAGAGGTTCTTCTGCAGTTGTATAGGGCTCTGGTAAGACCACATCTGGAGTATTGTGTACAGTTTTGGTCTCCTAATTTGAGGAAGGACATCCTTGTGATTGAGGCAGTGCAGCGAGATTAGGTTCACGAGATTGATCCCTGGGATGGCGTGACTGTCATATGAGGAGAGATTGAAAAGACTAGGCTTGAGTTTAGAAGGATGAGGGGATATCTTATAGAAACATATCAAATTATAAAAGGACTGGACAAGCTAGATGCAGGAAAAATGTTCCCAATGTTGGGCGTCCAGAACCAGGGGCCACCGTCTTAGAAAAAAGGGGAGGCCATTTAAGACTGTGAGAAAAAACATTTTCACCCAGAGAGTTGTGAATTTATGGAATTCCCTGCCACAGAGGGCAGTGGAGGCCAAATCACTGGATGGATTTAAGAGAGAGTTAGATAGAGCTCTAGGGGATAGTAGAATCAAGGGATATGGGGAAAAGGCAGGCAGGGTTATTGATTGGGGACGATCAGCCATGAATGGCGGTGCTGGGTCGAAGGGCCAAATGGTCTCCTCCTGCACCTATTTTCTATGTTTCTATGTTTTATGTGTCATTCTTAAGTGTTACTGTATGTCGTGTTGTTACCTGCAAGCGGAGCACCAAAGCAAATTCCTTGTATATGAATACTTGGCCAATAAACTTTTTCATTCAATTTTCTGTGCCTTTCAGACGGTAAACTCCAGCTACTTAATAGATACAAAATCTTGCTCTTTTTAGTCAGAATTTGTAACCCTTTATTTGAGAAGTAAAGCATTCAGTTCGGATTAAACAGTTGATGCTGATACAAAGTTCATGTTAGTCACTTCCAGTTTTATTTTACACCAAAATTAATAAACAGAAAATTGAATTACGTTTATTAAGACCAAACAGTAAAAACAATATGTGTGATTCATAACGTACTCATAACTTAGCGAATGAGTGGCATCTAGTGGGAGGAAGTAGGGTAGTCACCAACATTTACGTAGTACGAGCTCATACTCCAAAACCCGTTTTTAAAACAAACTATCGAATTTGGTAAACATGCAGCAAAGGGCTGGATGTTTGAATTCGGATGCTTTGAGACAAACATTCCGACGAAGATGGCTTTCTGCAGCAGTTAATTCCGTTATTTTTGTGCAACTGCTGCTTGCATTGCACAAGATGAACGCCTTTGATCTCTACCGCCGAAAGCTTACGTACTTTCAGCATTAGCCGAACAAATCCTACTGCAAATCAGTCCTCTAGGTTCGCGGACACATCAAATCCACGAGTGACTCCTCTCGCTGAATGGCGCTGTTGTTAGTCCTTCCGTCACAGAACACTTAAAGTTGCAATTTGTGTCTTATCACTAGTTCGGCGTATGATACATCTTCATTCAAAGCACAAAAGGGGGGGGGGGGGGCATATTAAATAGGCTTTACTTTTTTTTTAAATTACAGATTTGAATAAAGTTATCCCCACAATTAATGCTCCTGTTTTTTTTTTTAATTTAGATTCACTTTAGTATTTGTTTTAACCCGAAAGGAGTTGCAAATACGTCTATAATAAACAGATGGGTGGAAGTGGATTACATTTCAGGGAGTCACACCCGCCACCCGACCGCTGCGCCCCGTTTCCCTTCAGAGGTTGCTGCTTTGTCAAAGATCACCTACAGTACCTTTAAGAAGCTGTGTGGAGGGGGGAGAGATTGCACCGCAACATATGCAAATATAAAGTCTTCCCGTCGTCCTTAACTACTATCCTTATAATAGTGCTTCCAATAATTTGCCACGTCGGAAATTAGCCAGAGTGATAAATATGTTTATCAGAAATCGCTTCCTAGGGACCATCAAATAAACTGCAAGGGGGCAGGGATATATCACCAGTTACGGGCTTTCGTGCTTAAGTGTAGAAGAAGGAGAGAGAAAAAAAAGTTCCTGGTATCCACGCAGTCTTGTCAGTTAACGCCGGTCGCATCATCATCCGGGCTGACGAAAATAATGCAATTCTAGGAGTGTCTGATCGGGAAGGATGAAATTTTCAAACAGCGTTAACACGTTTCCAATTAAAGATACGCCGGGGTAATCCGGTGGGACCGATTACGTCTGCAAATAGTCAGTAAAAGGCTGGGAAAGATCTAACGAAAGTTACTGAACCAAAGGTTGCCAAGTGGAGTTTTATTGTTTACCACCCACTTCAAGTCGATAGCATTATATTGAACTACCACATGCATCATATACTATATAAGGGCCTGCGCTTGGAGGCACAGCTGAAATTGTGTGGTTTATGGAATTAAGTGCACACCGAGAAGAATATTATATGTTTTGAGCAACAGTCCACCTTTTCTGCACGGTGAGAGAAAAAAACGCACGAATTGCACGGCGCGGTGGACCGGGATCCATTTTATCAGCCCGTGATTAAAGGTATGAGTTTTTTATTTTCCTGAAATACACACCTTGATTGTAAAATATATCTTGACTACAATTAGACAAAAACAGAAATCGCTTCATGTTATTTGTCTGAGTGTGCGAGCTATCCCTCGGAAAAGCGACATCAGTGTATCATTGTGAAAGTTTAGTGGGAGACACTCAAGAATAAAATGCTCACTAGAACACAATAGGCTAAGCTTTTGAATTGTTTTTTTTACACAGTATCTTGAGCGATAGAATTTTTCATTTCCATTTCCGGAAAACCAATAAAGTGATTGCTGCGAACGAAAATTATGCATCATTATGAGTGGGATGGCATAAACTTGCGGTTATCTAACGAAAGCTGTTAAAGATTATCATGTCGGTGTATTTGCTCTTTCAGTATTTCCAGTCGAGGTTCGGAGGCTTTAATCTTTCGACAGAAATGAACGGACTGAGGCTGCCGCTATTCCTTGGATTTATGCTTTTGATAATCAGAGCTGGATATTGCCAAGAGAAGACAGATTTTGCGGAGAAGACAGATTTCACAGAGTTACGGGACGAAAAAACTCTCTTTAACTTGATATTGGAAATCATAAACCAGTTACAAAAGCACCACCAGGAGGAAACTAATGATGTTATGTATTTTCCACAAGACGTTGACTACACCTTTGATCCTCAGGAATTCCCTGATTATGATGTCGCTCAGAAGGAGAAAGTTGGTAGGTGTTTCAGGTTTATTGGCTCAGTTGTTTCCCGAGTGTGTGTGTGTGTGCTTTTAAATCGCCCTATTAAAATTAGAACCGTGCATGATGGGCGATAATAAATTTAATGTACATTACAGATTTTATTTCCCCAAATGTGTTCAATTGACAGATCCTAGGGTCGGATTATTTTTTATCTCGGCGCGCATTAGTCTTGTGGTCCCATGGGAATGCGAATGGTCAAAGTTTCCTTGACGGTCCGACCGTTTAGAAGTTACTCCGGTACTGTGCCGGAGTAACTTAGCGGGTCAGGCAGCATCTCTGGAGAAAAGGAATAGGTGACGTTTCGGGACCAGTCCCTTCTTTAGACATCAGACTTAGGCGACCCGAAACGTCACCTATTCATTTCACCAGAGATGTTTGTTTTCTGACCCGCTGAGTTACTCCAGTTTTTTGTGTCCATCTCCACATTTTATGAATGAATTCTGTCTTGGTCAGGGTGACATGAGGTCGCAATTCTTCTGGTTTTCTGACGACGAGTAGATAGATCAGCACGCCGTTGATTGTTAAGCGGGGAGGCGCCACAGCCCGTGAGCTGTTGCTTTTCGGACTGAAGTCTGTCCCAGAAACACCATCAGTCTATTCCACAGATGCTGTGGAGTTCCTCCAGCATTTTGGGTTTTTTTTATTCAAGATTCCAGAGTCTGCAAGTCTCTTGCTCTACGTTTATCAGGCAATGGGAGGATGTTGTTTTCCCCGACTGTATTGCAATCTTTTTAGATCTGTTTATCGGCCAAGAAGCAAGAGATGTCACATAATCATAATCATAGCGTGACTCTTCCAAAATATATTGAAGCAGTTAAGGCGGAAGTGTTGCTGTATACCGATCTTGCCTGTTTTGGGGAACTTTAGTTAAGGGGAGAGATTGGATAGGCTAGACTTGTTTTCCCTGGAGCAAAGAAATCTCAGGGATGAGCTGATAGAGATATATAAAATTATGAGCCACAGATGGTGTAAAAACAAGACCACGTGGGTTTAAGATGAGAGGAAGGAGTGTTAAAGGAAATTTAAAATATGTAGTTTTACACGGAGATGGTTAATATCACGAATTCCCTGCAAGGGGAGGTGGCGGAATCAGAGACAACCAACCTTTAGGCAGGCATCTAAATGAACAAGGCATAGAAGGATAGACAGTGCGCTAAATGGGATTGGCGTATATGGTTGATATGGACGTGGTTGGCGCTGCGCAACTCTGTGGCTTCCAATATCTGTCACACCAATAAGTCACACCTGACTTGAAGCACTGTCCTGAATCTCCTTAAACTAAAGCATTCAGAATCCAACACGATCACCGCCCTATTATCAGAACAGAGGAAGGTGTCGTCTTTCTTTCTGTTTCCCCCGCCTGGGGAGTAATAGGTACAGATCCGATTCTTGGAATTGACAATGGTCATTGTCGATGTATTGTGAATCTATGCTTTTTCGGGACAAACTAGAATATATAATTTCAATTCACACCTGCAATGACACCCACGCAAAATCTATAAAATATCTACACCTCCCTCAATGATTACGAAACAAATTTGCCATGGTACTGCGAGCCGTTGCAGCCATTAAGAATGTGCACATGATATATACTGTATCGTTTTCCAACAGAAATAGTACCCAGGGATCTAAGGAGGATGAAGGACAAGTTTCTAAAACATTTAACAGGTAAGAATCCTTTCACTTTCGCTGCGTGGTCTTCAGCGTGCTGACTATCAGCTGGTTTTAATCGATTATTGATGTTGTTTCAGGACCTCTTTACTTCAGCCCCAAATGCAACAGACACTTCTACCGGTTGTACCACAATACCAGAGATTGTACCATACCAGCCTGTAAGTGCCCCGCCTTTCTTATCAGATTATTTGGGACTGCGTTATATCTTGAACGATTGTTTTGGACTGATTGCGTCCAACATTGATTGTGATTGTGTTAATTTGTCGCTATCGTTCCTTCGATATGCGTTAAACACCGAGAATGGTGGAATTCTGAAACAATGCCTCGGGTTCACCATCTTTCGCCAGGTACCCACCCATATTGGGGTGATGGGACCCACATTGCCAGATCTTTAATTCTGAACCACATCAAGTTTTCAACAACATTTCTGTCCACGGTCGAGAAGACAAGTCTGACCAGTTGAGTTATTCCAACACTTTATGTTCCACGTTAATGTGTGGTTTGGGGAGTTATTGTAGCTCCAATTAAGACACATATTAGCTTCTAGGCAGTTCCTGGAATAAGGGCGACACGCAGCAACGTAACGGTAGAGCTGTTACCTCACAGCTCCAGAGACCCGGGGTCCTTCCTGATTTATCTCTGTGGAGTCTGCACGTTCTCCCTGTGACCGCGTGGCTTTCTTCCGGGTGCTCCGGTTTCCTCCCACATCCCGAAGACGTACCGGTTTGTAGGTTAATCGGCCTCTGTAAATTGTTCCCAGTGTGGGGATATTGTTACATCAGCATTACGACTTGCTGTATACTAGTTTCCGGTACCACGGTGCACCCACCGGTCCTGTCATACCACACCATCACTCACTGAGCTCAATTGACAGAGGCCAATTAACCTACCAGTCCGGACTACTCAGAGATGTGGGAGGAACCCAGAACTCCCGGGGGAAACCCACGCGGTCACAGAGAGAACTACAAACTCGACGCAGACAACCACGGGGGGTCGCGATTAAACCCAGATCGCGGGAGTTGTGAGGCGGCGGCTCTATCGCCTTAAAATAATGTCAATGTAAATGATACAGCATAGGAGAGAAGGCGATGTCAACGTGTTAACAGCACGGCCAGTTAGTATAGAAAAGTACAGCACAGAAACATGGCTCACCAAAATAAAATAATAATCCGCAGTTCTTCGTTTCTCCATCTGCCTGGATTTAGTTTGATAGAAAATAGACATTTTATGTTTGTTGAGAATGAAGCAAATCTGATTCGGTGACTTATCAGAGTTCATAACGGTCGAACCGCACTTATCGGGTAATTTCGAAAAGAGATGCGCATGGAACGTGCGACCTTTGTGGAAATATGTTTATTACTTTGCTGATGGGTGACCACACTTTCTTACCGCAGATTATAAACGATGTGCCAGGCTACTCACAAGATTGGCGGCTAATCCGATGTGTGTGAAAGGCTGAATTCGACAAATGGTCAGTGTTTATTCGCGTGAAGATCATCAGACTTGCAGGGTGGGGAAGGGAAAATATACCATGTTGCCTTGCTGAGATTAACCTTTGGGGGTGGGTGGGGGGAGAGAATCACGACCACTTGTTCAGTCAGTACAATCTTACATCAGCTAACGGCCGATCACTCAGTATCGATTGGCTTGTTCAATGTTGTAATTTAATTAGCACCATTCCAGCCGCATGACATCAGTGAGACCAGTGCAGCTTTCTACTCGACTCATTCCAGTTCATTCACAAGTCACCAAAGAGGCACAATCAATGCACTTTCATTTTTTTTTAAACGGATACCCAATCATTTGTGAGGAACCGAACGTATGTCACTGTGTTTCGGTTGAAGTCACTATTTAAATTACAACTGCACCGACATGGTACTGAAAAATTACTGAAACACACATTAAAAACAAAGTCATAGTCATACAGCATAGAAACAGGCTTTTCGGCTCAACTTACCCACACCGACCAACATGTCTCTTGTACACTAGTCCCACCTCTCTGTATTTGGCCCATATCCCTCTAAACCTATTCTATCCATGCACCTGTATAAACGTTTCTCACATGTTGCGATAGTACCTGCCTCAACAAGCCCTCCGGCAGCTCGTTCCATAAATGTTACCCCTCAGGTTTTTACTAAACCTCTCTCTTCCTCCCCCTCCCCCCCCTCCCTCCCTCCCTCAAGAGTGTGCGTTTACCGGATCTATTTGGAAGGGTGCCGACCCAAAACCTCACCTGTCCATTCCCTCACAGATGCTGCCAGACCCACTGAGTTACTCTTGCACTATGTGAATTATTCAAGGTTCCTACATCCGCAGTTCCTTGTGTCTCCAAGTGCAGCCTTTGCCATCATAATGAGTTTCTGCTCTTTACAAGGCAGCACTAATTACCATGGCTACCACTCTAATTGAAAGATTGATAGCAATTGCAGCGTTTGACGCGCTCATCACTTTACACAGCGTTACAATCTATAATTCAGCCCACGCACTTTGAAAGTGGAAAATCTAGCCTTGAACGTTTAGAAGGTGACTGACTGGATGTTGAACATTTTTTCTACTCACAGATTGGAGGGAGGCACAATTCCATTGAGTACTCCAACCTATGAGCTAGAAAGAAAACACACATTGGGGGAAAAAATCTGAGCGCCGTTCACATTCACGCAAAATTACATTATTATCCATGACTTCCATTTTGGCACCTTCAAGATCTGTACGGCGGTGGAGATAACATCATCGTCAGAAAACACAGAAGGAATCAGATATAAAATAAATAAATAAAACAGCGACACGCTGCCCACAATGTACAGGTCCATCCAATGACAATGCACTAGACGAAGTCTGTTGCCTCCACCATCCTTGCAGATTGCGAGAACAGATGCAACCACTCAAATAACTCCTTATCTGCCCTTTAGTCTAGCAATTTTCTATTGTTCACCTCACTTTGTATCCCCTTAGACATCTTTTCATTGAATGTAACCCCAGCCTACACAATCTTACCTCATAACTATAATTTTCGAGGGGTAGCAAAATCCAGGTAAATCTTCCCTACACCCTTTCCAGTGCAGTCATGCCTTTCTTACAATTAGTGACCTGGACCTTTGTAGTACTTAAGATGTGGTCTAACGAGTGTTGTATACAGTATGTCCTCTTACATTTCATGCCTGGGCTGAGAAACAAAAGTCCCATGTACTTTTTAACTAGCTGTGGAAGGACATGGACAGATTATGTTTTGGGTCAGGGACCTTCTTCATTCATGTTTAACCACCTAAAGTTTAAAGATACAGCATGGAAACAAGCCCTTTGGCCCACTGAATCCACACTGAACATCGATCACCTGTTCACACACTAGTTCTATGTTATCCCACTTTTGCATACACTTACAACACACAAGGGCTGCAACTTACAGAAGCCATTTAACCTACAAACCTGTATGGATGTGGATGGAAACTGGAACACCTGAAGGAACTCATAGGGAGAATGTACAAACTCCATACAGACAGCACCTGAGGTCAGGATTGAACCCGGGTGCCTGGTGTTGTGATGCGGCATCTCTCCCAGCTGTGCCACTGTGCCATCCTTTGCACTACTGTGCCACCCTCATCTGTCTTGATACCTTTACGGATCTGTTGCCATATAGTCCAACGTCCATTCCCTCTTTCATGCCATTTACTATCATAGAGAGAATCATACTGCCCTTTGGCCCAACTTGTCGATGCTGACCAATGTGTCCCATCTAAGCAAGTCCAATTTGCCCATGTTTGTGGATAGGAAAACCTTTCCTATCCACATACCTGTCCAAGAGTCTTTTAAATGCTGTAATAATATTTGCCTCAACTCTGGCATGGACCAACTACCATCTGAGAGAAAAAGATGCTTCTAAGGTTCCTATCTTGCCCCCTTTAAACTTAATTTGTGCTTTGGTTATTAATTCCGCTACCCTGGGTAAAAGATGTGCACCTTTCTATACCCTGCATGATTTTATACACCTCTGAACCTCCTGCACTCCAAGATAAAGTCTTAGACTCTCCAACCTCTCCGTATAGCCTTTCTGATCACATTACCAAGCTATTTATATATTCCTGTCGTCTATAGTATGCTTCCTGTTGTCCAAATGGCAAACTTTGCATTATTTACGAACTTAATCATGCTCATGACATTTAAGTATATATTACAAATTGCAAGGGTCTACACACAGCCTGACAATAGCTTCCACACCATGAATTGCCAAACCGTGAAAGACCGTGAACCAAGTGCTGTTAAATGGGATTATTATAGACGGGTACCTGATGGTCACCATAAGCATAGTGAGCTAAAGCATTTGTTTCAGTGCCTTGTGACCAGGAACTCTTCGTACAACACAGTGTAGAAATCCAGCCTTCCAGCAACTATGAGCATTTGCTTCTTGTCATTGAACCAATCTTAGATCCAATTTGCCATTCTCCTAAGATCATATAGGATTTTACTTTCTTGGTTTGATGGCCAGCTGGTTCCGTCAAAGGCCTTGCTAAAATCAAATGCAATCTTTTCTTAGGCTCTTCTAGAGCCTCCTCAAAACAAAAGATCATCTTGAGTCAGACAATGCCTTTCCATGACAAATCCATGTTTATTCTTCATAAGTTCATGATAGGAGCAGAGTTAGGCCACTTGGCCTATCAAGTCTACTCTGCCATACAATCATGACTGATCTATATTTCCCTCTTAACCCCATTCTCTTACCTTCTCCCCATAACCCCTGATTATTCTCCCTGATAAATCTGTGCCTTTTAAAATGATGATTCACAGTGTCCCTGAGAATGGATTCTAGTAACCTGCCACTGGCAGTTAAACTATTTGGCCTATAATGCTAAAAATTCTCCAATCCTCTGGCACCACTGGTAGTCAGGATGGATTGAAAAATCGTAGACAACCCCGCTGCAACGTTCTCCCATTTTTTTCCTCACCAGCCTGGAATACATTTCATTTGGTTAATACTGCTCAATTTTCATATATTTTCTATCCACTCATTGTCCTCAGCTACAATGTAAACATCAATTCTCTCATTTTGAAGACAGCCACACAGTATTTGTTAGAAACTTCCATCTGTCCAATTTATGCCTTTACAGACAAATCCAAGATGGCCCCATCTCTTGTAAGACTCACTATAGACAATCAAAAAAAATGTTTCATGTGAATGTAATTTAGGAATTCTGACTGCTCCATACCTGTAGAAATACGCATGGTATTTGTTCTTAAGGTACACAGTGGAGTGGGTGAGATTTACCAGGATGTTGTATAGACGTAAAGTGTTAGGAAAACCTAGATAGGCTGGATCTGCCTTGGAGCTGAGGAGGTAATAAAAATGGTGAGGGGAATAGATAAGGTGCTTAGTGAAAGAAGATAATTACGGTCAGAGGGCATATGGTTAAGGTGAGGAATAAAAAGGAATCCGAGGTAGATTGTTTTCACTAGAGGATGGTTATAAACTAGAATCTATTGCCTTAGAAGGTGGTGGAGGCAGGTACCTCCACACGATGAATTGCCAAAGCATAGAGGGCTCTAGACCAAGTGCCGTTAAATGGGACTAGTACAGAAGGATACTTGAAGGTCATCATGTACATTGAAGCTGATGTGTTTGTTTCAGTGTCTTATGACTTGAGGACTCTCAAACACTTTGTAAAACATAGCATGGAAGTAAATTCCATGATCGATAAATTAATATTTTAAGGCAAAGTTATATAAGAAGATGGAAGATACATGTAATACTCATTTAATTCCAATTATAATGATTGTGGTTAGCATCACACAAGAATATGTATAGAATTGTCTAATTTATTATACATAATTCTTACTGTGCTATCTCCTTCAACTGGGAGGCTACAATGTATTTGACCAATGTTTTGGCTATAATTACATTAGTTCAATGAAAAAAGCAGTTCAATGATAGCAAACAGAATGGTGATGCAGAAGTGAAATGCAGGAATAGTGTATTTAATTTTTTAATATACGGACTGGAATAACTTACCAATTCTTGATAATGCACTTTGTGCTAGAACTTACTGTGTGAAATACTAGCTGCCCAATTTGTTGCGCATGGGGAAAACTATCAATCAAGCCACGCTCAACACTAAGTGGAGTTTATAACAACAGTAGACGCCTGACCACATGGCTGGTCAATCTCTTATTTCAATCTATTCTATGAAAGTGAGTCCTGATATAAAGCTTTACTGAAAAATAAAATGAATTACTCACCATATAATCGATTAAATGGTGAAAGATACCAGAATTACTGTAGATGCCATTTTCACAATATAAATTACATCAAGAAAAACTTGCCCACATGAGCTAACAGATAAATTAAAGCCATAAAGCCTGATCAAGGGTTTTAATGTTTCCTGCTTAAACATGCCAAATGCTTCATGCTCATTTAAAAACTAACATGCTACTTTCTTAAACCCCTTAAGAGTATAAAATGCAACAATCTTGTTTTACAGGTGACAACAATGAATTCAAATATCCCCAGAACCAAGAAAAGTGCCTTGGAAAACAACAGGGAAACAAATAGATCTCAATACCTTTATAACATATTCCATTGTGAACAAAGATTTATTTTTGCATACAGATGGATACTTCCATGAACTCCTCAATGTGCATTTTGTATGTTGGTCAACATTGTTTCTGTAATTCTGTACATTCATATAAATAACTGCCTATGTTCCAAAGGCTTAATGTTTAAGAAAATAATATAATTTCACTGTTTTTGCTGCCAAAATTGCACATATGCTTTCTTGTTCAACAAATATTTGGAACATTATTTTGTATTAAACATTGAGATGCTCAGATACTGTTCAAGATGGAGCTCCTGTATCCTAAATTTACTGCAGGATTTTTCTTCTTGCATCAAGAGTACCGGCTATCTCTTTTTGTCATATGTAATGCTATTGCAATTTAAAACCATTTGCCACATTATAACATAGCAACTGTCGATAATGAGAATGTTTAGGGTCACCCTGTGGACTAGTTAAATTATGATTTGCATGGCATTTTCTTGTCTTTTCGAAATTTAATACCTTAAAACAATACAGCTAGGCTAGTACTATGTTTGTTATGGTTTCCATTCTTTGAACAAAAGAGGTTTGTCAGCAATTATCTTTTGTCTAACATAGTGGAGTGTCATTTGTACCAAAATATACAAGCTAATGTCATTAGTCACTGTACATTAAGATTTATAAACATTCCAGCTAACATGTGCAATATGTATATATTGTAAAGACTTGAATATATATCAGTTATAAAATAAAGTGTTAGGTATTTGGCACAGACAGGACTGAGTGCCTTTTGTATACATTCCCAGGCTGTTACTACATTGTTTCACGCCATGATTCACTATAGAAGATATCTACATTTCTAAACTTCAGACAGACATGGTTTCCCTAAACCAATGTAACTTTTGTCTTTTAAGTCAAATATATGGAAATACACAGTATTTAATCAGGAGGCAATATAAAAAAAAAATATAGCCATTATCATTTTGTTTAAAGTTAGGCTGAATATATTTTCAACTATGAAGCAAACAGATCTCTGAGACAGGATAACACTTGGAATGATGTTACATCATCTCCTAATACAGTATTTAATACATTTGTATTTAATAGCCACTTTCACATTCACGTTTCTGTCCAATGTCAACTTTCCATTCCATTAAGAGTTCTGAGCACACTGCAATTTGCCATCAGATTATCTATCGACTATCACGGAAGTCCATAGAATTAATACTTGTACGGTCATAAGTGATAGGAGCAGAATTAGGCCATCAGCACAACAAGTCTATTGCACCATTCAATTGTGGATGATCTATATCTAAGTCCTAACCCCATTTTCTGACCTCTCCCCATAACCCCTGACACCCAATGCAGCTGTTAGACTGTGTGCTGGCACCAGCAGGATGTGGTCTTTGGACATAGACACAAAATGCTGGAGTAACTCAGCGGATGAAGCAGCATCTCTGGAGTAAAGGAAATCCTTTAGGAGAAAAAGAAAAAGGAAAAAAGATGATATTTGGACACATTTACATAAAGTAGAATACTGTTAATTCCCGAAGATTACAGCCAGGTAAATGGCACTGATATGAGCTCACCTGGAAGGTGATCTTGCACTCTGTCAAGTTTACACCTCTTATGGTGCTTATTAAGTATTAAACCTCACTGGGATTTAAACATGTCCAAACTTATGGACATGGATTTTTAGACTCGGTAGCTTTAAAATTTTTCTTTGCTGTTCTTTCCATTGTTAAAATATTATTCCACAAAAAGATCCAAAGAAATTTTGATAATCCCTGGTATTTTTCCACAAATAATGTTGTCAAACTCCCTCATAATGCCAGTTTCAGAAATGGCTGGCTACTGAAGGACTTTAGTCAAACGCTTCACAGCTGGTGGCATTTAGCCATACAGCTGCAACCTCAAGGGCCAGGCCTTAGGAGGCACACAAGCACAACCTCAATAGTACTCTCCCAGCTAATGGAGATGGCTGTATCCTCAATAAATTGCATGAGGGAAATAGCATCCCCCAGGTTTATTGACAGGGAACAGACGAGCCTTGTGTACCGTACCACTCAGGAGAGAAGCAATGTGCACAAAAGACCAGGCAGACACCGTCAAGTTACCTGCTGTGATACTGCCAGTTGGTTGCAAGGAAGAAGCAATATTCCCACACTGCTAACCAGTGTCACACAACATATCATCACAACTTAAAACTTAATCATATTTACATCTAAGATAGGCTCAAAGTGCTGGAGCAACTCAGCGGGTCAGGCAGCATCTCTGGAGAAAAGGAACAGGTGATGAATCCTTCTTCATATTTGAAACGTCACCTGCTCCTTTTTTCCAGAAACATGCCTAGCACCATGAATTGGAGGAGCACCACTCATATTTCGCTTGAACAGTTTGCACCCCAGCGGTATGAACATTGACTTCTCTAATTTCTCTAACTTCTCTACTTTCTCCTCCCCTTCTCTGCTCTCCCTCAGCCCCCCCCCCCCCCCCCCCCCGCCCCCTCATATCAGTCTGAAGAAGGGTCTTGACCCAAAATGTTGCCTATTTCCTTCGGTCCATAGATGCTGTCTCACCCGCTGAGTTTCTCCAGCATTTGTGTCTACTTTCGATTTTACAGCATCTGCAGTTCCTTTTTAAACATCCAGTTGGCAAATACTGGGCCCTTCCCCACCCACTCCTCCCCAATCACCACATCACACCCACTTACAGCCTGACTCCAGTCTGCAAAGACTGGGCCATCGTCCACTACCTACCACCTCCTTGCTGTCCAACTTCAGTCTGGCCGCTTCTCCATCACTAACAATAGCAACTGAGGATGTGGAAAATCTATTCAGGAGACAGAAAAGCCGGAAATCTCCAGGACCAGACAATGTTTACCCTCTACCCTCAAGCGCTGTGCCGAACAACTGGCACCAGTCTACACAGACATTTTCAATCGATCTATGCAAACCTGCACTGCCCCTGCATGCTTCAGTCTCCACTATTGTTCCCGTACCCAAAAGGTCAAGGATTACTGGTCTTAATGACTACAGGCCTGTGGCCCTGACCTCTGTAATTATGAAGACCTTTGAAAAACTTGTGCTGGCCCACCTGAAAAATATCACAAACCCCCCGCTGGACCCCCTGCAGTTTGCATACCCCAGGCCAATAGATCAGAGGATAATGCAGACAACCTAGGCCTGCACTTCATCCTCCAGCACCTAGACCGCCAGTGGACCAATGCAAGGATTGTGTTTGTGGATTTTAGCTCTGCATTCAACACCATTGTGCCAGAGCTACTGCACTACAAACTCTCCCAGTTGACTGTGCCTGAACTCCTCTGTTAATGGATCACCAACTACCTGACAGACAGGAAGCAGCACGTGAGGCTGGGAAAGCACATCTCGGGCCCGCTGATCCTCAGCATAGGAGCACCGCAAGGCTGCATACTCTCCCCTCTCCTTCATTCTCTCTACACCAACAACTGCACCTGCACAGACACCTCTGTCAAGCTTCTGAAATTTGCGGACGACACAACCCTGATTGGACTGATCCAGGATGGGGCGGAATCTGCCCACAGGCAGGAAGTCACACAGCTAGCGTCATGGTGGCATCGCAACATCCTAGAGCTCAATGCTCTTAAGACGGTGGAATTGATTGTAGATTTTAGGGGCGCTCCCCCTACTCACCATCAACAACACCAGTCACATCTGTGGAGTCATTTAAGTTCCTTGGAATAATCAACTCCAGGGACCTTAAATGGGAGGCCACCATCGACTCCACAGTCAGAAAGGCCCAACAGAGGATGTACTTCCTGCGGTAGCTGAGAAAACCCAATCTGCCAGTCAATGATGGTCCAGTTTTATACTGCCATCATAGTCCGTCCTCACCTTCTCCATCATGGTCTGGTTTTGCTCAGCTACCAAGCATGACATCCGGAGGCTGCAACGCATTGTTCGATCAGCCGAGAAGGTAAGATCATCTCTGACCCCTCTCACCCTGGCCACACAATCTTTGAAGCACTTCCCTCTGGAACGCGACTCCGGACAGTCAAAGCTGCCACAGCCAGACATAAAAACGGCTTTTTTCCACAAGCAGTAGCTCTACTCAACAGCCAAAAGTCTGTAGCCTCCTTTTGCCCTGGTATTTTATTTCATTCTTCACATATTTCAATTATAATGTTTTACTTTTAATTGTCGACTGTATATCGTGTTGTTACTTGTGAGCAAAGCACCAAGGCAAATTCCTTGTCTGTATGTTGCTTGGCTAATAAAATGTATTCAATTCAATTCACTTCAATACTTTACTGACTATTGACATGGACTGAAATGCTGCTATTAAAAAAAGCAAATATTTACCTAGACTGGCAAATATCTTTTGTCAAGGTTCAGAGAGATAAAGTACTAAAAACAAGGGTGATTAATTGAATTTCCTTTCCATAAAGGAAGTATGTGGTGGCAGATAAAGCTTAATTGTTTCAATCTCCTGCAGCAGATGAAATGCAAATACATTTAGGAAAAGTATTTGAATTCAGATTTGGGACTGACATGTCTAAAATGTCTATTACAACAAGGAAGGTTAACCAAATAGTCATTTAACATAGCATCTAAATGTTAAGAGAAATAACTTGATGGGTTAAAAGGAAGTAAAGTAAAATCACACAAAATCATAGGTTCAAATGGGTCAGCAGTGTTTGTGAAGAATGAACTCCAGGATTGATAGCTAAATTAAAGGCTTAAAGTTTCAGACGTCTTTTAGTATGCTGAAAACATCAAATATTCTCGCACCGAAAGGTACCCTATGTGTTGCCTTAACTAGGTACATATAAAAACAACTTGAAGATAAAAATATATACTTTTGTGATTGAATAAGTTACTCTCCCTGTAAATGTATTGTAAAGATAGAACATCCCAAGGTATTCTGCAGAATAATGTATGAGAGCAATGTCAAGGAGTTATTTTGTATAATGACTTGCAGCATGGTTCAAGATCTGCTCATATATTTTCAGGAATCTTTTCGTTTAAAAGGAGCAGATGAAGGTCTAACAGGGTAATCAATTTTCCCAACCTTAAAGTTCTGGCAGTAACAGAGAGAGGGATTGTTTGGAAACAGGAGGGGGGCTGCAGAAGTAGAGGAAGCCCTTGAGCAATTTTAAACAATGTCCTTAAAGTTCATGCACAAGAAGCTATTAATAAGAGGTGCTGGGTGAATGAAAGATTGTGCAATAGATGACATATGCTGCCTATTAAACCAATGGAAATTAATTATGGCAGGATTAACACCAGAATGCTAAATTGCAGAACTCAAGGAATATGTTTGAGGGTTTCAGTGGTACAAGCAATTGCTGCAACAGCTAGCTCCAGGCAGCTTTGAATGGGTGCAGGTATTATGTTACATTATATTTGCAGGACCGTAGCATGAAGAAGGGCCTCGACCCAATTCCTTCTCTCCAGAGATGCTGCCTGTCCCGCTGAGTTCAACATTTTGTGTCTAGGTCATTAAATTCGACAGATGTACACATGTTTATGTGCCACAAGGCAATGGTTTTATAAATGGAGTTTAAGGGCTGAAATTCAGCTGAGAGTAGGGTGGCAAGTTGGTAAAGCTGTTGCCTCACAGCACCATAGACCCAATCTGAATTTGCTCGAGTGCTGTCTGTGTAGAGTTGCACGTTCTCCGTGTTATCACACGGATTTTCGCCATGTGCTCCGGTTTCCTCGCACATCCCAAAGTCGTACAGGTTTTAAGTTAGAAACAAAGAACTGCAGATGCTGGTTTATACTAACAATAAACACAATTAGATCGAGTTACTCCAGCACATTGTGTCTATCTTAGGTTTCAGGTTAATTTGCCTCTGTAAATTAACAGTGCATAGGGAATGGATGCGAAAATGGATAACATAGAACTAGTGTGAACAATTGAAGACTCCTGTTGACTTCTTCATTTTGGTATCGGAAAAGAGGAGCATTTAAAAGATTGGCAGAGGATTAGTGGAGCCAGCTGAAGGCAGCTAACTTGAGCAGAGAGACAATTGAGCAGCCAATATAAAAATGCAAGGTGTAGTGGAGCGGCCGTGTTGGGAGAGACACTGTATTGAGATGAAATACTGTGTTCAGGACAAGTGTGAGTCTTTGGCGAGGAGGCTATCACAGAGGGCAATAGGAGTCTGCTCTTGTGTGTGCATCTTGTTATTTTTCTCTTTCTTTCTTCGTTCAGTTGCAGTAGTGATGGCAGATAGATTGGTACAATGCTCCTCCTGCAGGATGTGGGAAGACAGAAAAACAGCTGGTGCCAGGAGATTGCAGCAAGCTGCAGGACTAATAAGGTTGTCATAGTCGGTGATTTTAACTTTCCCAATATTGACTGGGACTGTCATGGTGCAAATGATTTAGACAAGGCAGAATTTGTCAAATGTGTTCAGCGTAGTTTCCTCAAGCAACATGTAGATGGCCCTACATGAGAGGGGGCAACGCTTGATTTAATCTTAGGGACTTGGGACGGGCAAGTGGATGAAGTGTTGGCGCATGTGCGTCTTGGGACCAGCTAGCAATGTTCTATTAGGTTTAAGATGGTTCTGGATAAAGACCGGGCGCGCCCATTGGTTAAAATTCTAAATTATAGCAAAGCCAATTTTGAATGTATTAGACAGGAACTCCCTCAAGTTGGAGCTGGTTGTTTGCAGGAAAAGGAACGAACGGAAAGTGGGGTGTTTTCAAATGTGCACTGTCAAGACTTCAGGCCTGCATTAGAGTGAAGGGCATGGCAGGATGACGAGGAAATTGAGGCTCTGGTCAAGAATAAGGAGGCATAGTGCAGGTATATAGAGCAGGGATCAAGTGTACCCTTGGAGGTTTCGGGAACTGAGGAACTGCTAAAAAAAAAAGGTAATCAAGAAAAAAAGAGGAAGGAGATATCTCTGGCAAATAATATGAACGATAATTCCAAGAGAATAGGACCCCTCAAGAATCAAAGCGATCAACTCTGTGTGGAGCCACAGAAGATGGGCAAGGTCCTCAATGAGTATTTCCTCTCTATTTTTACCATGGACAAAAAGGGGAACTTGGGGCAGTTAATGGTAGTGTTTTGAGGGCAGTCAGTCCTACAGTCATGGAGGTGTTGAAGTCCTAATGCGTATGAAGGTAGACAAATCTTCTAGGCCTGAACAGATATATCCACAGATAACATGGGAAAATAAATTGCATGTGCCCTGGCTGAGATTTACAAGTCATCATTATAAACAGGTGAGGTGACAGAAGACCAGAGGGTGGAAAATATTATATCTCTATTGAAGACGGACTGCAAAGAAAAACCTGGAAACCATAGGGCAGTAAATCTAGCATCTGCGATTGGAAAGTTACTAATTTGGAGGAATAAGAAAAACATGCATGTAAACAGATAAGGGCTGATAAGGGATAGTCAGGAAGTTTTGTACAAGGGAGATCATGTCTCACAAATCTGATTGAGTTTTTTTAAATATGTGATCTAAAAGGCCGATGAAGGCAGAGCTGCAGACATAGTATATATGGAATTCAGCAAGGCATTAGGTTCTAGTTTCCACATGCTAAGCTGCAAAGAGATAGCTGAATGAATAGAAAATTGGCTTTGTGGAAGGAAGCAAAATGCAATGGTAGAAGGATGATTTTTAGACTAAAGTTGGGGGTACTGTGGATTGTGCAGTTTGTCAAATAATGCAGCAGTATCTTAACCATATAACAATTACAGCACGGAAACAAGCCCTCTCGGCCCTTCCAGTCCGTGCCAACCATTTGTTTTCCCCTAGTCCCATCTACCTGCACTCAGACCATACCCCTCCATTCCCTTCACGTCCATTGACCTATCCACTTTACTTTTAAATGTTAAAATCGATCCTGCCTCCACCACTTCTGCTGGAAGCTCATTCCACACAGCCACCACCCTCTGAGTAAAGAAGTTCCCCCTCACGTTACCCCTAAACTTCCGTCCCTCAATTCGCATGTCATGCCCTCTTGTTTGAATCTTCCCTACCCTTAATGGGAAAAGCTTATCCACGTCAACTCTGTCTATCCCTTTCATCATTTTAAAGACCTCAATCAAGTCCCCCCTTAACCTTCAGCGCTCCAAAGAATAAAGACCTAACTTGTTCAACCTTTCTCTGTAACATAGTTGCTGGATCCCAGGCAACATTCTAGTAAATCTCCTCTGTACTCTCTATTTTGTTGACATCCTTCCCATAATTAGGCGACCAAACTTGTACACCATACTCCAGAATTGGTCTCACCAATGCCTTGTACAATTTTAACATTACTTCCCTGCTCCTATATTCAATGCTCTGATTTATAAAGGCCAGCACACCAAAGGCTTTCTTTACCACCCCATCTACATGCGATTCCACCTTCAGAGAACTATGCACAGTTATTACTAGATCTCTCTATTCCACAACATTCCTCAATTCCCTACCATTTACCATGTACGTCCTATTTTGATTTGTCCTGCCAAGATGTAGCACCTTGATCTTGATCGGTATTAAACTCCATCCCCCTGAGGAATGGCTGTCAAATAGAAGGACTCTGGGGAGCATTGTAGAGCAGATTGATCTAGGAGTCCAAGTACATATTTCCTTGAAGGTGACATCACAGGTAAATCCGATGGTCAATAAGGCTTTTGGCACATTGGCCTTCTTCAGTCCGGGTTTTGAGTATAGAATTGGGAAGTTACAGTTGCACAAGGCATGGCCTGGAGGCAGCCGAGAAAGCCGTGTGGGCGGGCGTCAGCATCAATAGGACAGGCCTGGAAGCAGCCGGGCCGGTGGTTCAAGCCGGCATCGGCTTGCCCGGCCTGGAGGTGAAGGTCAGTATGGCTGGCCTGGAATTGGCCAGGGTGCTGGTGTGGGATGGCTGCAGCAGTTTTGGTGGCCCCAGCCCTTGGAGAGACGGAGGAATTGGTGAGCATTGGCACTGCGGGTCTCTGATTCGCAGTGGTCGGGTGCGCAGCACGATCCAGCGGTGAAACCTGCGAGCAGTCAAGGGAGCCAGAGGCACTGGGCTGGAGGTGGTCACATTTGTGATGCTCGGTGGAGTCCATGTAAGTGAATCAGCGTTTATTGAAGGCTTGGATCCAGCAGAGAATGAAGTAAAGTTGAGGTCCACTGTAGGTCTGGGCGAGTGAGGCCCAGAACAGAGGGAGAGCCAAACTAGGGCCTCCCAGTACTAGCGCATGACAGGCAGTGTACTGAAGCAGGACTGTTGCAAGAAGTGGCAGATTGAGTACAGGTGCCAGAAATGTGGGTTGGACAAAACTGGGAAGCCTGGCAGGAAGCCTGGCAGGAAGCTTCGAGGCACAAGATGGCAGTGCAGGCAAGTGTTCAGCAAGTGGCTATGGCAGTCAGTCTGGGTCACAAAACATTGTCATAGTGAAGGTGAAACAGTGAGGGGAGAGAGAGTGCAGGTGGGGCACCTAACTTCACCTACACTAACAGGAACATGCTATTAGTTTTGCCACTATCTGCAATTTCTCAACATTTTTTTAATTTTAGATGTCCATTTTACTATTTGGGGTTCTATAGTACACTCCCAACAAGGTAATCATCCTTCCAAAAATATATATTCCTGCTCCTTTTTCAAATTCTTCTCTGGTCTGCTATTTCCCCCTTTTTTTTAAACAACTACAGCCCAACAAACTTTAAATCATGCATCTGGAAATATAATCTCTTCCTTGATAGATAAATCTTGTTAGTCAAACCCCAGGACTTTCTACCTTAAGGTTGTGCCACCAAACTCTCATGTCTGCAAACAGCCTTCGGATCAGTGGCAAATGTTGTTAGTACTTCATTTCAAAGTGTTTCACCTGTGAATGGCAAAAATCCTTTATAAATGGAAGTGTTCATTTGACATTTTGGTACAAGATTTTTTAATACTTTTGCAGAGACTATATGGATGAAATGAAATACAATTAAGTATTGGGGATTATTTTCAATCAGAGGAAGAGGTAATTTGAAAATGTACTTTTGTGCAGCTTGCAAAAAAACATCCAAACCATTGCTGATTTTTTAAAGAGGAACTGCATGCTCGAGGGTTCAGCGGGTGCAGCAAGGCGAAACCCTTCTTCAGACTGAAGAATCCGAAACGTCCTATCTCCTTTTCGCTCCTTAGATGCTGCTGCACCCCTGAGTTTCTCCAGCTTTTTGTGTACCGCTGATTTTTTTAACCCTTCTTCTCATTGTAGTTTTTGATGAACCTATATCTATCAAAAGGTGATAGACAAAGTAGTTTTTTCTTTCAAACAACATTAAATGTAAATGGTACCAGTTTAGGATATGGGAAAATTGCTAGTATTCAAGATGATTGCTTCGCATGGAAGGCAGAAATGTATTTCCAATAGTGGAGGGGAATACTTGAATGTAGTAACGGACACAGAATAAATTTGATATGACTTAATTTTCTCAAGTACGTTTTTCACTCTTATACACATTTAAACTGTCCACAGTAAGAACATCAATTCTGTAGCATCAGATTTTATTGCCCTGCAATCAAAATTCACGAGAATAAAACCATCAGGTTTGTGATTTTTGCCTTTTTAAAGTTTGCGATGAATATCATTTTTGTCTACTTGGTATAGAGCAAATAAGAACATTGAAACAATCATAGCAAATAATTTTAAATATTTAATTAATTCTATAAATTTGAGACCAATGATTGGTAAACCATGTTCAATGGATTTGTTTTGATAATTTATAAAAGCAGCGCTTCTTTTCGCATTGTTAAGTAGAAGCCTCTAGGAATCCTGTGCAACATCTTAAACACTGCTGGTACACTTCTTCAAATTGTGCTTCATTTCCCTGGACATTAGAAACAAAATGAGTAAATTAATATCTCTAAAATTAAAACTTCCGCTTAAAACATTGAACAATGCAATTTTTTCCAAATTTGAAAATAATGTACACACAACATAACTTTAAAACTTTCACTACTTACATAATAGGGATCTTGTATAATACGCTCCTTCTGTGGATCAAATGATCCAAGTAGTTGTATGCTGGACTTAGGATTGTTTACTTTTCCAGCCATTGCCTTTAAAGATCTGTAAATTTATCAAACATGAACTAGGTTTCTTCCACAAATGTCATATCAATAAATTTAATAATAATTTTAACAATAAGTAAATAAGCAGATTTGGCGAACCTTGCACCAGTTACCCCCGCCCCTCCCCCTACCTTCCTCTCCGCCCTCTCTCCACTGAACGTCCGTTGAGCAGCATCACAATTCACAACTTTTATCTCTCTCGGGCTCACACCGTCTATCCAACAATTGGTTTATATCAGGGAACCTCCTCGACTGAGGTCACCTGTTGGCGTCCCTGATGTTTTCTGCTATTTGCGTTTAGTTTTTATCCCCAACTCCCTCCACATTAGTCTGAAGAAGGTTTCCAATCCGAAACATTTAATATACATTTTCTTCAGAAATCCTGCTGGCTCCACTGAGGGGATCAAATTCATCAACTGCCACCAACTAAAAATGGAACTCTGTTGCAAACATTGATATCAGAAATTTTAAACAAATCTATAATTTTACTAGACTAAGTGGGACCCGTTGGGTCCCAGCATCACACATCAGCCCATGAGGGAGGGCTGGTGTCCCAACGCAATATTCCACCTCTCCACCAATTCCAATATTGGTGGCCAGTGGGAGGGGGCTTTCTGGAGCGTTAGTATGGGTGTTGTGGGCTGAAGGGAATGGTTTCCAGAGGGCTAGTATGGACATTGTGGGCCGAATGGATTCTTGGGCTGCCGCCTTAGTCACTCAAGCCTGTTGTGCTGGCAGCTCACTCATGGCTGGTGGGCTGGCAGTTGACTCATGGCTATTCCTTGAAATTCCATTTCAAGCAGGGTGCAAGGCCACCAAATTGAAGTGCAGTATCTTACCATTTCAAGCAGGGTGCAAGGCCACCAAATTGAAGTGCAGTTTTATACTATTTCAAGCAGGGTGCAAGGCCACTAAAGACAGCGAGTCGTGACCTCGAAGAGACTGAGAGACACTGCAGAGACTGAGCCACGCCCACACTTCTGTTTTTTATGGTCCCTCCCCCCTGAAGGGGCGTGGCCTTCATAGCGTGATTGACAGGAGAGAGAATTTCAACATTTTTTAAACACCAATAACTCTTATTTTTCATCTATGCAAAGAATCCGCGGCACTTGATGAGCGGAGAGGGACTGAGTAAGATGGCCAAAAATTACAGCTGTACGTGGTAGCGTTTTTTTCTAAAATCAATATAAAGCGCAAACAGGAAGTGGTCAAGATTAGACTTTTAATTATATTGAAGGCAAGGCAACTTTACTTGGGCAAGGCAACTGTACTTGGGCAAGGCAACTGTACTTGGGCAAGGCAACTTTAGCATTTCCAAACCAAAGGCAACACAGCTTTAGCATTTCCTAACCAAAAGCAACACAGCTTTAGCATTTCCAACCCAAAGGCAACACAGCTTTAGCATTTCCAAACTATATTTTCAAACCACATTAAGGGCACTGACAGGTCAGTAAAACCACTCACAGTTTGGTAGACATGTGTTCAGTGTTATTCATAGCTCAGACTGAGAGACGTGACCCTCTCGCTCCCCCATCTTGCAGAGACTGACTGAGGCACTCAACACTTCCGGGTTTTATAGTCCCTCCGGAAGGGGTGTGGCCTTCAGGAGAGAGAATCTCAACATTTTTTAAACACTAATAACTCTTATTTTTCATCGATGGGAAAAATCCTCTTGTCCTGCGCAAGATAGCCAAGTAAGATAGTACTATCTGAGTAAGATAGCCAAAAGTCACAGCCGTAAGTGGCAGCATTTTTTCTAAAAACAATATACAGAACAACGGGAAGTGGTCATGATCAGACTTTTAGTAATATAGATTAGGAAACAGAACTACTTTGAAGATAGTTATTCTTTCAATTACTGTACTGTCTAAAATTTGCCATGCTGCCAAATTGCCCCTCCCCCAATAGGAAGTCTCGATTACATTCTAACTGCAGCCATGAGCTCCCAAATGCAATATGTAGTGTAACACAGTCATCACTGCCCTGAATAATCTGCAGTTTCAGTTCAGGGTCACAGTAACTTTCTTCTCCACAAACAGGTGCATCATTGGAACTTTGCCCATAGATAGTTAGAATTTGCTATGAAAATCGTGGCCTGCTGATACAATATTCCTCATATGTTGCTATGAGAGATGTTCCCTCAGTCCCCCTTCAATCTTCTTTGGTTTCAGACAATCTCCTCCCACTTTTGATTGTGCTGAAGGGTCAATAGCATCGATAGGCTGTGTTTGTTTTCCTTGTAGCACAGGAGACTGAGAAATGGACCCGAGAGAGGCATACAAAATTATATATTAGGTGTGGGGATAATGGTTGCCTAGTAATTAAAACAGAAAAGTACTTCTTACAGTCAAGAGAAATGTTTAAATGTAGTAATATGATAACTTTATCAAGTAAAATGTTCACCCTTATCTCTATAACAGGTTGCTAAAACCAGAGGGCATAGGTTTAAGATGAGGAGGAAGAGCTGGTTACCAAGCTCACAGAACTGGCTCTCTGCATAGGGTGGTTCCAATCGGGAGCACACATCCCAAGAACGTGTTAGTGTCATTTAAGCAGCATGTGGAAAAGCACTAGAATCGTTAAGACAGAGAAGGTGATAAATGGAATTTATAAATGAGTTGGAAGACCTTTGTTGTATGACTCTTTGACTTTATTACATTATAGAGGGTCTTGACAAACTTTGACCACGCTTTTTCTCCACAGATGCTCCCTGCCTGCTAAGTTTAATCTGTTTTTTTTTGTTGAAAAACTTCTAGTGTGTAAAATAATACACTGGCATGGAATGACGACTCACTGGCTAACAGCAAAAAACATGTATTTTCCTAGTTGTCACAGTTTACAGTGAGGTGCCAAAAGAATAGATTTATACAAATTACTTGGATGAAGGAACTGAAGATAAGGTTGCTAAATGTGCTGATGACAAGAGATGTTGGATGTAAACTGTGAAAATATATGGAGACTTTATTGAAGGATTTTGATAAGTTATGTGATCTGCAAAGATCTGACAAATGGAGTATAATGTGTGAAAATGTAAAATCGATCTGATTTTTAAAAATTGCCCAAAGGGTGAGATATTTCAAAGCTTCAAAATGCAGAGGGATCACGGTGACATGATTCACTGACGTTCCGTGTGCAGCAGTTACATGCAGTAAGATAAGCTAACAGAATGCTAATTTGTTGGAAGCAGTTTAGATCAGGTTTAGTTTAGTTTTGCAATTCAGCATGGCAACGGGCCCTTCTGCCCAACAAGAACTCACTCACATTAGTTGTATGTTATCCCACTTTCCCATCCACTCCCTACACTATGGGCAATTTATGGAGGCCAAATTAACCTGCAAATCAGCACATCTTTGGGATGTGGGAAGTATCAGGAGGAAACCAACCTGTTCACAGGGAGAACATGCGTCTCTGGCGCAGTGAGGCGTAGCTCTACCAGCTGTGCCACAGTGTTACCCACAGTAGAAGAACCTGGACCCATACAATTTGCCCACTGCCACAACAGGTCAACGCAGGATGCAATCTCACTGGCTCTTCACTCTGCATGTGACCACTTGGACAATATAAACACATCATTCAGGCTGTTGTTTAAGAAGGAACTGCAGATGCTGGAAAATTGAAGGTAGACAAAAATGGAGCGAAGGAAATAGGCAACGTTTCGGATCGAAACCCTTCTTCAGATCTACCCACATCATTCAGGCTGTTGTTCATAAACTGCAGCTCAGCATTTAACACCATTGTCCCCTCCAAGCTGGTTACCAAGCTCACAGAACTGGCTCTCTGCATATCCCTCTGGAACTGGATCCTCGACTTCCCATCAGCAGGCCATAATCTGTACAAATTGGCAGCAATACTTCCTTCGATAATCATTAGCATGGGAACACCTCACGGCTGTGTGCTCAGCCCCTTGCTCTGCTCAGTCTATATTCATGACACAGTTCAAATTCCATCTTCATGTTCACCGAACGACACCACCATTGTTGGACGAATTACAGATGACAAAACAGAGTATAGGAGGGAGATTTATCGACTGATCAAATGGTGCCAGAACACCAATCTTGCTCTCATCGTCAGTAAGAATAAGGAACTAATTGTAGACTTTATAAGAGGAAGGAGGATCCATAAACGGTGGCGGAGAGAGTCAAAAAGCTTCAAATTTCTCGACATGCATATCTCTGAAGATCAGTCCTGGACGCAGCACATTGATGTAATCACAAAGAAAGCCCACCAATGCCTCTACTTCCTGAGAAGATTGAGGTGATTTGGTATGTCAATGAATATTCTCTTGAACTTCTAAAGTAGAGAGCATATTGACTAATTGCATCATGACCTGGTTCGGCAACTCAAATGCCCATGAACGAAGAAGACTGCATAAATGGTGATCACTGCCCAGTCCGTCATGGGTACTGACCTCCCTAACATTGAAGGGATCTACAAGAGTTGCTCCCTGAAAAAGGCAGCCAGCATAATCAGAGACCCACATTCTCATTTCACTCCTGCCATCGGGAAGAAGGTAAGGGAGCCTGAAAACCATAACGGCCTGGTTCGGGAGCAACTTCTTCCATACAACCATCAAGCTGTTAAATACAACAACCATGGAACAAGCTCCAAACTACATAGACCTGGGGGTATTTCTACTATTGTTTGATTATTTTTTATATATATTGTACTGCTGTAAGTAAGAATTTCACTGTTCTTTTTCAGGACATATGATAATAAAATACTCCAGGTGTGGTCTCACTAGGGCCCTGTACAACTGCAGAGGACTTCTTTGCTCCTATACTCTACTCCTCTTGTTATAAAGGCCAACATGCCATCGCTTTCTTCACTGCCTGCTGTACTTGCATGCTTACTTTCATAGACTGATGAACAAGGACCCCCCAGATCCCATTGGTGCATCATACTTTTTAATGAACTTTTAGAATCATTTTAAGATGGAAAATTCCAAAGAGAGTAGCAGCTTGGGAAATTATATAGCCACACACTTTGCCACTCAATATGTAGTATTGTAAGTAAACTTTAATGTCTCTTTGCCCGTTATGCTTAGCAGAAAATACATAATTGATTTACACAAAGTCCACAAATTTACACATTTCAAGCCAGGAAATAATTTAATATTACCATTGACAAAGGCATTTACTTAAAACAAGAAGAATTGTTGAATATTTTATTTGACTCACCTTAAATTGCTTTCATCCATGCAAAGCATAAAATCATATGTTACAAAATCATTTTTGGTTACCTAGAATAAAAAAATATGAACAACCGATTAATTTACAATCATATTATTACATATAGTAATTGAATAATTAACATTTAATTACAATTATTCAGAATTGATTTTGTTCTGTTGAAATAACTTTGGTAAAATAATAGTAATGTAATTATTTAAATCACAGGCTCCTAAAAAGTTAAATTATTCTTCAAAGTGGATAGTCAAAGCAAACAATGCCTGGCAGATGTTTTTGCACTAATTCTTTTAGAAGGCCTTGCCTTAGAAGTACCACTCTCATTGCAAGCTAAAAGTCATGGATTGAAAGTCCATGTATTGTAGAAGGAGTTTATCATTCCTGAATGCATTTTCTTAGATGAGACATTAAATAGGGATCCTATCTCAGCAAGCCTGTTGATCGGAGCATCTAAATAGGCTCACAGTAGCTAATAAAAAGGCAAGATGTGGCAGAGCAACTGTGTTGGGAGAGGCGTTGTGTTGAGGTGAAGCATGAGTCTCTAGCTCAAGAGTCTGAAGTGCTGTGTTGAGGTTAAGTGGGAGTCTTTGGCTCAAGAGTCATCAATGAGATTATCAGAGGCAGATAGGAGAATAAATAACAGTATGCTCTTGTGGGTAAATCTTGTTTTTTTTTTAACTGCTCCCTCTGTCTTGGTTCAGTTGCAGTGGTGATGGCAGGTAAGTAGATACAATGCTCCTCCTGCTGGATGTGGGAAGTTAGGAAAACTGCTGGTATCCCTGATGACTACACCTGTGGGAATTGTGTCCAGGTCCCTACTTACTTGTGTTTGACCCATTGTTAGGTACTTCACCACCCCTCCCCTCCCCTCTGTTGAAGGCTATGTACTTAACACTTTTGTTTCTCTCCTGAGTGCAGGCCCCTTGGCTGGGAGTCAGGAATCAAGGGGTTAAGGGCTCCTGTACCCGATTGGCCAAGCTGCATCAGGTGATGGGTGACTCATCGGAAGCTTAAATACCAAAATCTCCCAGAATTCTCTCTCTCTTTGTTGACCCTGGCTCGTGAGCAGGTTGCTGGTTTGAGCTGCAGGAGGCCTGGCCACACAGTGACTCCAACTCTCCCGCTTTCGGCGGGAGATCTCCCGCCGAAAGGCCATTTTCGCAAAATCTCCCGCTCTCCCGCTTGGGATTTAATTTCTCCCGCCCTGGCTTTGTGTCTCAAAAATAAGCCTAAAATAGCACCAGAGAGCATCTAGAACCCTAGAGCTTCCAGGGCCCTTAAGCGGGCCCTGGACCCCGGCCGCAAGGGACTTCGCGCTTCGCGCTGGTGATGTGCACTTCGCGCACATGAGTTTGGAGTCTCCAGTTTCCTGGCTTGGGGTTGGAGTCTATGGCCACATGGCATAGAACTTTGTGTATTATTACCTACATTTGTCAATTAATATTGAATTGGGACGGATAAGGGCTGACCTGAGGGTTTTCATGTATTTTGTTTCAGGGTTATTTCCATTTAGGCAGGTTAGAGACTCCAGTTTGACGGCCCATTGCGAGGCTGGCTGGAGCACTGTTATCTTTGTTTATTAGTTTATTCTTGTCCTTGTCTGGGTTGCTTGAATCAGGTTTGAGTTTTAATTAAATAAAAGACTATTTTCTTGAACTTGAGCCTGGTTTTTGACTATGTTACGCAGCTCTGAAGTACCTGCATTCGGAAGTTGTAACACCTATATCCCTCCAAGTCTTTCCCATCCACATAGTTGTCCAAATGTCTGAAGTATTATCGCAGTGACTAGTGGGGTGCTGGGACCGCAGCGATTTACAATATACATCAATGATTTGGATGAAGGGATTCAAAGTAACATTAGCAAATTTGCAGATGACACAAAGCTGGGTGGCAGTGTGAACTGTGAGGAGAATGCTATGAGAATGTAGGGTGACGAACAGCTTGGGGAGTGGGCAGATGCCTGGCAGATGAAGTTTAATGTGGATAAATGTGAGGTTATCCAAATGTGAGGTAGCTAAAATGGAAGGCAGATTACTATCTAAATGGCGTCAAGTTGGGAAAAGGGGAAGTACAACGGGATCTGGGGGGTCCTTGTTCATCAGTCTATGAAAGTAAGCATGCAGGCAGTGAAGAAAGCGATGGCATGTTGGCCTTTATAACATGAGTCGTCGAGTATAGGAGCAAAGAAGTCCTCTGCAGTTGTACAGGGCCCTAGTGAGACCACATCTGGAGTATTGTGTACAGTTTTGGTCCCCTAATTTGAGGAAAGACATTCTTGCTATTGAGGGAGTGCAGCGTAAGTGTACAAGGTTAATTCCCCGGATGGCGGGACTGTCATATGCTGAGATAATGGAGCGGCTGGACTTGTACACTCTGGAGTTTAGAAGGATGAGAGGGGATCTTATTGAAACATATAAGATTGTTAAGGCATGCTAGAGGCAGGAAACATGTTCCTGATGTTGGGGGGGGGGGGGGGGGGGGGGGGTCCAGAACCAGGAGCTACAGTTTAAGAATAAGGGGTAAGCCATTTAGAATGGAGACGAGGAAACACTTTTTCCTCACAGAGTTGTGAGTCTGTGGAATTCTCTGCCTCAGAGGGCGGTGGAGGCCGGTTCTCTGGATACTTTCAAGAGAGCTAGATAGGGCTCTTAAAGATAGCGGAGTCATGGGATATGGGGAGAAGGCAGGAACGGGGTACTGATTAGGGATGATCAGCCATGATCACATTGATTGGCGGTGCTGGCTCGAAGGGCCGAATGGCCTACTCCTGCACCTATTGTCTATCGCCTCATCCATTCTTCTGGCAACAAACTCCATACACATACTTTATGAAAATGTTGCTCCTCAGATTCCTATTGAATCTTCCCCTCCCATCATAAACATATGCCATCCAGTGTTTGACTCCCCTACTCTGTAGGGAAAAAGACGTACCCCTATCTATTCTTCTCATTCATCTCTAAGTTCACATCTGACATTTATTGCTATCTAGTATTTTGGTATGTGATATAAACAAAAACTGGTTAGTTGGTGGGCAAAGTTTAAAACTTTTGGCAAATGGGGAAAATTCATTATTTTTACAGGCATAATCACATGATGTTGTTACTTTACAGTGGGTTAATCTCTTCGAAGCTTATAAGTATTTGCCAAATACAATATTGCCAATTTTAATACATTTTCGGGAGCATAATGTGCTGCTCCAACCAGCATTATACAGCAGTTTTAATAGGGATCTGAGCATTTTTTCCCCAGAGTGGTTGATATAATCACACAGAACAGAAACAGGCTCTTTGACCCAACTTGCCACTTGTTAACAAAGATATAGCCCCATGGAAGTTATTTGCTCTTATTTGGTTCATATCCCTCTAGACCCGTCCTATCAATGTCTGAAGAAGGGTTTCGACCCAAAATGTTGCCTATTTCCTTCGCTCCATAGATGCTGCCTCACCCGCTGAGTTTCTCCAGCATTTTTGTCTACTATCAATATACATGCCCAAGTGACTTTTAAATGGTGTTTAACGCAGATTCTATATTATCCTTCAGACACACCAGTGGGTTCATCCACTGATGTGATATGGGTAAAGGCCAGTAGACCAAAGTTCAGAACCAGCATGTTCCAGTAAGAGGGCAAAGTAAGAAAACTTAGTTGACCAAACATGTTGTAATTTGTCAAAAAGCAAAGCGCATGTAATGCTTAAGAGGATAGAATCAGGCAGGCCCTTGGAGGAATATAAAGAAAGGAGGTAAGACATGAAGCAGGAAGTTGGAAAGGCCGAAAAGGGCCATGAAATAGCTTTGGCGAGTCAGATTAAAGAAAATCCCAAAATTTATTGTACCTACATGTGTTTTTATCATGCAGAACAACATGGATGACAGAGAGATTGGTGTGGAGAATATGTATGGGTAGTTTGAAATTGGGCTCGATAAGCATTGGATGGGAATTATCCCAGGTTGTTGAGAGACATAAGAGATTGCGGGAGCCTTGAAGATCTTTGCGTCTTCTCTAGCCACAGACTAGGTGCTGGAGGACTGTTGTTCCTTTAATTAAGAAGGGAAGTGGAGAAAATCCAGGGAATTATACTCTGGTGAGCTACGTGAGGACGTGATCATAGTCATACAGCATGGAACTGGCCCATTGACCCAACTTGCCCATGCTGACCAAGATGCTGCATGTACACTAGTCCCACCTGCCCAGGTTTGGCCTTTATCCCTCTAAACGTTGTCTGTCGATGTACATGTCCAAATGTCTCTTAAATGTTATGATATCTGCCTCAACTACTTCCTGGCAGCTCATTCCATATACCCACTACCCTCTGTGTAGTAAATGTTGCCCCTCAGTTTCCTATTAAATCTTTTCCCTCTCAACTTAAACCCAATGGTCTTTGGTTCTTGATTCCCTTGCTCTGGGTAAAATACTCTGGATATCTACTCTATCTCTTCCCCTCATAATCTTATAAACATCTATAAGATCACCCCTCATCCTCCTGCAAGAGTGACCATAATATGGTTGAGTTCTTCATTAGGATGGAGAGTGACATTGTTAATTCAGAAACACGGGTCCTGAACTTAAGGAAAGGTAACTTTGAGGGTATGAGACGTGAATTGGCCAAGATGGACTGGCAATTGATTCTTGAAGGGTTGACGGTGGATATGCAATGGAAGGCATTTAAAGACTGCATGGATGAACTACAACAATTGTTCATTCCAGTATGGCAAAAGAATAAATCAGGGAAGGTGGCGCATCCGTGGATAACGAGGGAAATCAGGGATAGTATCAAAGTAAAAGATGAAGCGTACAAATTAGCCAGGAAAAGCAGCCTACCAGGGGACTGGGAGAAATTCAGAGACCAACAGAGGAGGACAAAGGGCTTAATTAAGAATGGGAAAATGGAGTATGAAAGAAAACTGGCAGGAAACATAAAAACTGACTGCAAAAGTTTTTATCGATATGTGAAGCGCAAAAGATTAGTTAAAACAAATGTAGGTCCCTTGCAGTCAGAAACGGGTGAATTGATCATGGGGAACAAGGACATGGCAGACCAATTGAATAACTACTTTGGTTCTGTCTTCACTAAGGAAGACATAAATAATTTGCCGGAAATAGCAGGGGATCGCGGGTCAAATGAGATGGAGTAAATGAGTGAAATCCAGGTTAGCCGGAAAGTGGTGTTGGGTAAATTGAATGGATTAAAGGCCGATAAATCCCCAGGGCCAGATAGGCTGCATCCCACGGTACTTAAGTAGCCCCAGAAATAGCAGATGCCTTAGTGATAATTTTTCAAAACTCTTTAGGTTCTGGAGCAGTTCCTGAGGATTGGAGGGTAGCTAATGTAACCCCACTTTTTAAAAAGGGAGGGAGAGAGAAAACGGGGAATTGCAGACCAGTTAGTCTAACATCAGTAGTGGGGAAACTGCTAGAGTAAATTATTAAAGACGGGATAGCAGCGCATTTGGAAAGTGGTGAAATCATTGGACAAAGTCAGCATGGATTTACGAAGGGTAAATCATGTCTGACGAATCTTATTGAATTTTTTGAGGATGTAAGTAGTAGAGTGGATAAGGGAGAAGCAGTGGATGTGTTGTATCTGGACTTTCAGAAGGCTTTTGACAAGGTCCCACACAAAAGATTGGTATACAAACTTAAAGCACACAGTATTGGTGGTTCAGTATTGATGTGGATAGAGAACTGGCTGGCAGACAGGAAGCAAAGAGTAGGAGTGAACGGGTCCTTTTCAGGATGGCAGACAGTGACTAGTGGGGTGCCGCAAGGCTCAGAGATGGGACCCCAGCTATTTACAATATACATTAATGATTTGGACGAGGGAATTAAATGCAACATCTCGAAGTTTGCGGATGACACGAAGCTGGGGGGTAGTGGTAGCTGTGAGGAGGATGCTAGGAGGCTGCAGGATGACTTGGATACACTGGGTGAGTGGGCAAATGCAAATGAGTGGATAAATGTGAGGTTATCCACTTTGGTGGCAAAAACAGGAAGGTCGACTATTATTTGAATGGTGACCGATTAGGAAAAGGTGAGATGCAACGAGACCTGGGTGTCATGGTACACCAGTCATTGAAAGTAGGCATGCAGGTGCAGCAGGCTGCGAAGAAAGCGAATGGTATGTTGGCATTCATAGCAAAAGGGTTTGAGTATAAGAGCAGGGAGGTTCTACTGCAGTTGTACAGGGTCTTGGTGAGGCCACACCTGGTGTATTGCGTACAGTTTTGGTCTCCTAATCTGAGGAAAGACATTCTTGCCATAGAGGGAGTACAGAGAAGGTTCACCAGACTGATTCCTGGGATGGCACGACTTCCATATCAAGAAAGACTGGATAGACTTGGCTTGTACTCGCTGGAATTTAGAAGATTGAGGGGTGATCTCATAGAGACGTACAAAATTCTTGAGGGGTTGGACAGGCTAGATGCAGGAAGATTGTTCCCGATGTTGGGGAAGTCCAGGAGAAGGGGTCACAGTTTAAGGATAAGGGGGAAGTCTTTTAGGACCGAGATGAGAAAATCATTTTTCACACAGAGAGTGGTGAATCTGTGGAATTCTCTGCCACAGAAGGTAGTTCGTTGGCCATATTTAAGAGGGAGTTGGATGTGGCCCTTGTGGCTGAAGGGATCAGCGGGTATGGAGAGAAGGCAGGTACAGGATACTGAGTTGGATGATCAGCCATGATCATATTGAATGGCGGTGCAGGCTCGAAGGCCTGCTCCTGCACCTAATATCTATGTTTCTATGCTTCTACAAGGAATAAAGTTCTTGCCTGCCTGATCTATCCCTATAGCTCAGATCCTCAAGTTCTGGCAATATCCTCTTAAATCTTCTCAATACTTCTTGCAGCTTTTTCAACTTGTTCAATGAAAGTAGGGTGGTGGATGTTGCCTGGATGCATTTGATAAAGTCCCCCATGTGTACAACAATAGATGGTATTGTAGTGCATATAGTTAAAGAATTATAGCATAATCTTGATCAACTGCGCAAGTGTATGGCTAATGCCTGACCCGCTGAGTTAATAGAGCACTTTGGCCTTAGTCAGGATATCACATGTAGAAAAAGACAATGTACCAAAAGTGTGAAAGAAGGAACTGCAGATGCTGGAGAATCGAGGGTACACAAAAGACTGGAGAAACTCAGCGGGTGCAGCAGCATCTAAGGAGCGAAGGAGATAGGCGACATTTCGGGTCAAGACCCTTCTTCAGACCTAAAGCTTTCTTTATCAGTCTATCGATCTGTGAAAATACTTGCAGCTAATTGTGTACATGTAATCCTAGATCCCTCCTCTCCCAGGACTGATCTCCCGTTTGCTAAACATTTGAACTCCCCATCCCATACTTACCTTTGTCATGGGGATCCTCTATTGCCAGAGTGTGTTCCTCCATTGAAAATGGAGGAACAACACCTCATATTCCACAAGATGGCTTACTACCCAAATTGTAATTCTGCAATATTAGGTAATTTCTAACAATCTCTTGACTGTTGCAGATGCACTTTGAAGAACTATTCAAATATATTCAGGAGCAAATTACAGAATTTACTTGTCATTTATCTGATATATTAACACAAATTAACTAGTATTAGACATGTGATTTTTTTCCATCAGCACATTTAATTTTACAAAAGCATTGTGGTATTAAATAACCATGGTTACAATTGACATTATTTCATCTTGAATAGCAATTTGAAAACAAAAATTGTGTAAGTTTAAAAGAAGGCTAATACATCTACCTGTCTTGCTTTATGTGTTGTCTCAATGCCATGCTGTCTTAAACAGCTTAGAGCCCTTGAATCTGGGGAGTTCCCAACATTGATGTCAATTACACCAGCACTGTCTATCATCCACTGCAATAAGAAAGAAAATTGATAGCCCACAATAAAACAAAAAAAACTGAGATACAGTACCTGCCTGGCAATGTGATTCGTGGTAATGCCATGTTTCATCAGACACCTCTGGCCCCGAAGGTCAGCGGGATTGCCTATTTCATATCTTGAAGTTGCTGCACTGTCTACATTCCACTGGAAGAAACACAAGTGCCATGCCGTTTGTTTCCCCATGCAGTCAATAAAAAAATATTAGAGCCACATTTATTAAGATTAATAATTGGTAGGAACTTTCACTTTACTACAGCCAAACCCCAATATAACCTTGGAATGATCTGAAATGTTATCTCCCTATCTCTCTCTATCCACATGAAAATTTTCAGCATGTTTGTCATTAGTTCAAATATTTATTTGCAGAAAGCAACGCCAGAATATTAGCACTTAAAATTCTTTGTAACGTAACAATGAGACTTGTTGACTAATTTTGTTTGTTCAAGAAATGTATTCTTCTTTTCAAAAACATTGAACAGTGATTTGGAATTGCCTTAGCACAACATTATTTTATCTCCATAAAAGTATGCCAAATGTTTTAAAAAAGTCATGAGTTTTAAAAACATTAACTTTCTGGAAACACAAATCACCAGACTGACACATATTTGGATTACGTTTACAAAACAGAAAATGACAAACAAGGAAAGCTTTGCATGTGCAATTAATATAAAAGTGATTAATATACATGGATCAAGAGACAATGTGGTAGTTACTAGTCAACTTGTATGAAATTGAAATGAACATTTTCAATAGGAATAAAGGAAGGCAAGCGACTGGATAAATGTTAAGGAGGTCTTTAAAGGTGCCACACAAGAGAAGGAACAAGAAATAAAGGAACTGTATAATGGCTATAAAATACTAGGTTGTGAGGGAAGTTTCAATTGAAAATTATGTATACACTTGATTGGAAGTGTACACAAAACATTGTTTACAAAGTGAGCCAAATTGGATAGTGGGACATTAGTAATGCAAGTGAAGAGATATGCTGATTTTTTTTTAAAATATGGTGCTAAAGTTTCCTTGTGAAATAATCAATAACTGCTGAATGAATTATTATACACAAATGCAAGTTTCATAACATTTACCTAATTTAGAATAATAGTGCAAACTTTAATATTTTATTCGCCTAAGCAGAGTTAGAAATATTGCAGGGTATCGTTCTCAGCTGATAAAACCATTACAGCAGATTCAATAAAACGGTGACATTGGAGAAAATATATAAAGCGCAGTTAGTAGCAGAGAATACAGTTTGTTAGCGGCAGTGGTAGCAATTTGTTAGTCTACTTTTGCAGTGTGATTTGTTTATTAATTAAACAAGTGAGTGAATAAGTTTGAAGATGAAAAAAAAAACCAGGATAACTTACTTTGTCTATAACACCCCGGTCTGTTGCCAGTTTCCTGAAGATGGCTTCAGCAATTGGAGATCGGCAAATATTCCCTTAAAATTAATTTTTTAAATAATTTCTATCAATAACTTTGCTCATTTTACTTTGTTAGCAACGATAGCTATTTTAAAATAGATCTATCTTAAGACCATAGAATTCCTGTCGTTGACAAGAACAAAATAGAAAAGAATCGTATTTAAAATTAAACTCTTCCAGCCATCAGCTGTTGCAGACAAGCTATAGAAACAAAATACCTCAATAACTAGTAACATGGTAAAACATTAGTTTTCACACCTTTATTTATTTTACAGACAAGAAACCACTTAAGCCAAGTTGTCTCCAATTTCATTAAGCAGTTTGAAAACAAACAATTAGACATATCAGCATCTTAATTCCTTTGTGGAGATTGTTTATTATTGTCATGTGTACTGAGGTTAGAGTGAAAAGTTTTTTGTTGCGCGATACTCTAGCTGGTGCCAGGACAGTTCATTTACCTAATAACATCTGGGAAGCACCGTCCCCGAATTTGGAGCTGTGAGTTTTTAAATTTCTGTATCTCTTGCCTAATGGGGGAAGAGGAAGTGACCGAGATGAGACTGGTCCTTGATTATGCTAGTGGCTTGCTGAGACAGCACAAAGTGTAGATGGAGTCAAGGAAGGGAGGTTAGTTTGTGTGATGGTCTGGGCTACGTCCACATTCTCTGCAATTTCTTGTTCTCTTGGGTGGAGCTGTTCATAAACCATGTTGTGATGCAACCTGATAAAATGCCTTCTATGGCGTATCTATTGAGGTTGATGATGGTTGTAGGCATATGCCGAATTTCCTCAGCCAGGGCTCTCACTTAACTTTTTTTCTCTGTTTCCAGCCGGGCAACCTAGGCAGCTTTTTAGGTTGCCAAATGACAGTTTAGGTGGTCATTATAAGACGGCTTACATGACGCGTGCGATAATGTGCTCGGACGAAGTACATAGTTATCAGTCGGAATTATGCTCAATGAAGCATTCACATATTATGTTCAAGAAGGAACTGCAGATGCTGGAAAATCGAAGGTAGACAAAAGTGCTGGAGAAACTGAGCGGGTGCAGCCGCATCCGCTGAGTTTCTCCAGCACTTTTGTCTACATTCACATATTATTTCTGCTTCAAATAACTCACAAACTAAACATATTCACCAATCAAGACATGATATATACCACAATGTCATGAAGCAAAATTATAATACACTATCTCAACTCTTTTTACAAATTGCAATTAATGCAATTTCTATTAGTTCTTTCCACTTCCAAACAAAAATATGGTTGGATTATTTAGCGTATGATCAACCTGTGTCAATAAATCCTGGACCGTGGTAACATATATGCTTAACCATGCACACTACAGATTGATGCATGTTTTCTATGAAGGACCGAAAATACCACGACAAGGCCATAGCATGGGTCGTTATTGCTGTTGGCACAGAAACACTCTGGCTTTGCACATAATTTATCCATAACAAAATATACAGGTTGCAAGGAAATTTCTAAAGGCATTTTATGATAATAGCTGTTAAAACCGACTATACCCATCTGACAGGTTAAACATTACACTAACTGACAAGACATGGCCAAAGGACATAACTGCAGCAAATGTTCTTTTGGTAATATGTTTAAAGGTGTCAAAACAAATAAGAACATTGGGAATTAAAACACATTTGATTACATTCCGTTATCAAACATAATCAATGTTTGCTCTGAAGACCATGAAACACAATAGGGTCAGGGGGTGTGTGAATCAGTGCGGGGTGGATAGGTGGTGGGGGGGGGGGGGGGGGGGGGGGGGGTTGAGAAGGCAATTGGTGCAGAATGGATGGATTGAGGCAAGTGAATTAGTACGTATTGGTTGGAGTATGTAAAATTGTGAGGGGAGAGCACAGGGGATGTCAGTGGTGTTGAATGGGGGGGGATCAGTACAGGATGGATGGGAGGGGATCAGTATAGGATGAATGGGGGTTCAGCACAGGATGAATGGGGTTAGACAAAAATGCTGGAGAAATTCAGCGGGTGAGGCAGCATCTATGGAGCTAAGGATAATGTGTGATAATCAGTGATAATAAAATGTGCTGATGAGGGCAGTGCGATCGATGACATCTATATGTACTTTGTCTGAAGAAGGGTCTAGACCCAGATCATCATCCATTCCTTCTCTCCAGAGATGCTGCCTGTCCCGCTGAGTTACTCCAGCATTTCGTGTCTACCTTCACTATACAGTCGCCAGTTTGGTGTAATTTTCATCTTCCCAGGATCATCAACACCATTGACTTTCGTGTCACCTGCAACTTACTATTAGACCTTCTACATTCATATACAAATCATTAATGAATAAGACTAATAGTAAGGATACCAGCACTGTGGTGCACCATAAAACATCATTTCAACTCATAAAATATCTTTTCATCTTCTGCCTCTTTTACCATGACAATTTTGGACCCATTTTCCATCATGCACTGGATCTTATGTGCTCTAGCCTTTTTGATCAGTCTCCCATCAGAGATTGATAAATGATATACTGAAGTAAAGAAGAGACACAAAATGCTGGTGTAACTCAGCATCTCTGGAGAGAAGGAATGGATGATGATTTGGGTCTAGACCCTTCTTCAGACAAAATACATATAGATGTCATCGATCGCACTGCCCTCATCAGCACATTTTATTATCACTGAAAAAAGTAAATTTGTTACGAGTATCTCCCCCTAACGAGATCAAGCTGGCTGTCTTTGATTCATGTAGAAACAAGGAATTGCAGATGCTGGTTTATAAAAAAAGACAAATTGCTGGAGTAACTCAGCTGGTCAGGCAGCATCTCATGAGAATATGGATAGGTGACATCTCAGGTCGTGACCCTTCTTCAGTCTGATTGTAGTGGGGGTGGAGGAGGTGGGGGAAAGAGAGGAAATCTAGAAGAGAGGAGGGGAATTTTTCAATGCCTGCAGTATGTTCCTTTATACATTAAAAAACCTTTGATATACTTTGACATCGAGGGTTCTTTGGACATGCAGTCACCTTTATAGGCCCTGAGCTTTCAATATTTCACTTCTGAATGACCACCACTTATTTGATTAGAACAACATGCAATGCCAAGAGTTGTTCCAGCATTTTGTGTCTTTCTTTGTAAACATGCATATGCAGGTCCTTGTGTCTTCAAGTAGCTACTCTGCTTGTGCCAGGTTCTGTCTTATAAGTAAGTTTGTAAGTTTATTGGCATTAATAATAATAATAAAACATTAATAATAAAACACCATTGATCAAGCATGTGAACCAACAAAATACCAGATCAAAGAGAGGCTACAGATTTTTGGCTGTTGAGTACAGCAACTACTCGTGGATAAAAACTGTTTTTATGTCTGGCTGCGGCATCTTTGACAGTCCTGAGTCGCCTTCCAGAGAGAAGTGATTCAAAGAGTTTGTGGCCAGGGTGAGAGGGGTCAGAGATGATCTTGCCCGCTCGCTTCCTGGCCCTTGCAGTGTACAGTTCATCAATGGAGGGAAGGTTGCAGCCAATACCATCTCTGTTGACCGGACGATTCGCTGCAGCCTCCAGGTGTCGTCCATTGACACTTGAACCATTTGCACAGCTACAGCCCCAAGATTACGTCTGGTACTGCCCTTTGGCCAGGACTATCAACATATTGGAAGAAAAAGCTATCATAGATGCACTTTAGAAATTCCATCCCTTCAAGGCCCTTTGCATTAATATGATCAGTAAATTAGGAAAAGTAAATTTCTTATAACACTTCTGGTATTCTAACATTTCCTTACGGTTTGTCTCCACACCTGCCCCTCTATCTCCTGCTAACTATTAGTAAGCCTGTAGTACATCCCCAAAAAGGTGATTCCCAACTGTCATCCCCCAGCCCACTTTGCCCCAACCAAATAGCTTGATTTGAAGATACTTCATTACTGAGTATTACATTCCTTAATCAATGTTACAAGGCCACTTATTTTGCATCTGTCTGTCTCATCATGCTTGAAGATTCCATCGCAGTTGCAGTCCTGTCTTTCTTTCAAATATGTCTGTGAAAGCAATAATATCATATTCCCACATGCTGATCCTCTACTTTGGAGAAATCAAATCACTTTACGGAACACCTTTTGTACCCTCTCCAAAGCCTCCACATCCTTCCTATATTGGAGCGACTAGAATTCCACACAATTCTGTAAATGCTTCTTGTCATGCAATTACACTATACGCCTTTTCCACTCCATTTACTTGTGCTGCGACTTTCAGGGACATCAAGATCCCTCTGGACACGTATGATGTTAAGATTCCAGTCATTAACTGTACTTTACCTATTACATTTAGTCTCCCAAAATGTGACACCTCACAATTGCCCAGATTAAATTCCATCTGCCATTTCGCTGCCTATATCTGTAATTGATCTATATCCTGCTTCATGCTCTAACAGCCTTCTTCACAGCTAGCAACTGCACTGATTGTTCTGTCAACTGCAAACTTACCAACCAACCAATCTACATTTTCATTAAAGTTATTAGAGTCATAGATAATTCAACACAGAAACAGGCACTTCAGCCCAACTCTTACATGCTGTCCAAGATGCTCCATCTAAGATAGTCCCATTTGTCTGTGTTTGCTCCATATCCCTCTAAACTTTTCCTACCTGACAAGTATGTTTTAAATTATGTTCTAGGATCTACATCAACTACCTTAGCTCATTCCTTATACCCACCACCCTCTGAGTGATAGGTTTCCCCTAAGGTTTGTATTAAATCTTGCCCCTCTCAACTTAAACATATGTCCGCTTGTTTTTGATTCCCTACTCTGGGTAAAAGACTATGGACATTCACCCACTTGGACAACAAAAACACCAACAGCTGGCTCTTATTCATAGACTACAGCTCAGCGTTCTCAATTGTCCTCGCCAAACTGGTTACCAACCTCATGGAACTGGGCTTACACGGCACTGAATCCTCGACTTTCCATCAACATACCACAATCTGGCAAATTGGTAGCAATACTTTCTCAATAACCATCAATGAGGGAGCACCTTAAGGCTGTATGTTCAACCCACTGCTCAACTCACTTTATACTCATGACTGTAGCCTGACACAGTTCCAACTCCATCTTCAAATTTGCAGACGTCACGAACGTTGTTGGATGAATGACAGATGACGGTAAGTCAGAGTATAGGCGGGAGATCGATCCACCGACCAAATGATGCAGGAACACAACCTTGCTCTGAACGTCAGTAAGACCGATTGTAGACTTTGGATGAGGAAGGACAAGGATTCATAAACCTGTCTTGATTGACAGGACGGTGGTGGAGAGTCAAAAAGCTTTAAATTCCTGGGCTGAAGATTCCTTCTCTGAAGATCAATCCTAGACCCATAATTCAGAGATGCCAACCCTAAAATTAGTTCACAGTAACATTTAACCCATTTGTCCGTAACAAATGGGGTTAAATGCATTTCTCTCCGTAACACTCACCTGGGGTTGTTGCCGGCGGGTCTGCGCCTGCGCACTGGTGCAGATCAGCGGGCTGCCGGCGGGCGGGTGCGGCACATGCGCACTTGGCATGGATGCCGGCGGGTCTGCGCCTGCGCACTGGGTGGGAGGCCCGGTGATGGGGCTGCCGCGAGCGGCCGGCTGGCGGCAAGAAAGTGCCGCTGATCGCGCGGGCCGGCGCCGCCCGGGCTCTGGGCCGAGCGTGGCGTGGCTCGAAATCGGGCCAGGCCCGGCAACCCTCCCCCACTGCGCACGCGCGGCCACTGTGGCCCGGCAACCCTCCCCCACTGCGCAGGCGCGGTCACTAGGCCGGCAACCCTCCCCCACTGCGCACGCGCGGTCACTAGGGCCCGGCAACCCTCCCCCACTGCGCACGCGCGGTCACTAGGGCCCGGCAACCCTCCCCCACTGCGCACGCGCGGTCACTAGGGCCCGGCAAAATGCCGCTGATCGCGCGGGCTGGCAAACCGGGGGCACATGGCGCCGGCGTTCTCACGGGAGGAACACCGGCGCGGCGGTGTTCCGTAACAGCATGTTTGGCTGTCGGAACACCGTAAAAAAGTTATTTCGCCGGGATAAAATACGGCGAATCCGGGACACTTGGCATCTCTGCATAATTATAAAGAAAGCCCATCAATGCCCCTACTTCCTGAGAAGATTGAGGAGATTTTGTACGTCAACAAATACTCTCTTAAACTTCTACAGGTGTGCAGTAGAGAGCATATTGACAAGTTGCATCATGGTCTGGTTCAGCAACTTGAACACCCAGGAATGAAGGTAAAGAAATGCTGAACAAAGCCCAGTCCATCATGGGTACTAACCTCCCCGCCATTGAAGGGATCTACAGGAGTCGCTTCCTCAAAATGGCAGCCAACATCAGAGACAATAGGTGCAGGAGGAGGCCATTCGGCCCTTCAAGCCAGCACCGCCATTTAATGTGATCATGGCTGATCATCCCCAATCAGTAACCCGTTCCTGTCTTCTCCCCATATCCCCCGACTCCGCTATCTTTAAGAGCCCTATCTAGCTCTCTCTTGAAAGTATCCAGAGACCCGGCCTCCACCGCCCTCTGTGAGAAAAGCTGTTTCCTCGTCTCCGTTCTAAATGGCTTACCCCTTATTCTTAAACTGTGGTTCCTGCTTCTGGACTCCCCCAACATCGGGAACATGTTTCCTGCCTCTAGCATGTCCAAACCCTTAACAATCTTATATGTTTCAATAAGATTCCCTCTCATCCTTCTAAACTCCAGAGTGTACAAGCCCAACTGCTCCATTCTCTCTGCATATGACAGTCCTGCCATCCCGGGAATTAACCTTGTAAACCTACGCTGCACTCCCTCAATAGCACCACCCTGTCATTTCACTCCTGCCATCAGTAAAATGGTATAGGAGCCTGATAACTAACATCCAGGTTCACGACCAGCTTCAACCCTGCAACCATCAGGCTACTAAACATTACATTCTTCAAATAAGCTCCAAACTACATAGGCTTAAGGGTGTTGTTTTTGTCTTTGCACTATTATAGTTTGTTTATAAAACGTATCTTGTTTTTTTTTTTAAAGTAATGTTTACAGAGTACTATGTTCACATATCTGTTGTGTTGCTAAAGTAGGAATTTCATTATTCGGGTCCAATGACAATAAAACATTCTTGATGTTTGAACTGCAATGCCGAGAACTAAATTCTGCACTGCATATCCTTCTCTTTGCTCTACCTATTGTACTCGAGTTTGACATGATTTAATTTATGTATAGTATTATCTGATTTCAATGGATAGCATACAAAACAAAGCTTTACATTGTACATAGGTACACATGAATAACCTAAAAACCTATACATGGAATTTCAGGTATTCAGCTGCACAGAGCCAACTCCAATCAATTTTAGTTCAGCTTATTGTGACGAGGTACTTTTGTTGTGTGCTAAGCACACAAACGAAAGCTATAAGATGTGTTTTTCTGTGACATTGATAAAGTGATAGACATTGACCCAGGAAGTTCCTTGGTGTAGCAACATGGGCGGGCGGCACAGTGGTAGAGTTGCTACCTTACAGTGTCAGAGACCCAGGTTCGATCCTGACTATGGGTGCTGTCTGTATAATGTTTGTACATTGTTCCTGAGACTTCGTAGGTTTTCTCCCAGTGCTCCGGTTTCCTCCCACACTCCAAAGTGAAGGGTTGTTGTATCCCCGCTCTCTCTGACCCTCTCCCACCCTAGTTGTTGTATTCGTTTCCCTTTCATCCCTGGTGAGTTTCATTGTCTGTTTAACTCATTTTCACCTAGCCCACAGCCAACAATCCATTCTCCTATATCATCGTTACTTTTTTGCATATCTTTCATTAATTTGTTCTACATCTCCATCTAAATCTGTTTCCCTTTCCCCTGTCAGTCTGAAGAAGGGTCTCAAACTGAAACGTCACATGTTCCTTTTCTCCAGAGATGCTGTCTGACCCGCTGAGTTACTCTAATATTTTAGGTATATCTTCGGTTTAAACCAGCATCTGTAGTTCCTTCCAACAAAAGATTTGTCGATTAATTGGCTTTAATAAAATTGTCCCTACTGTGTAGGAGAGTGCTTGTCAGAGTGCGGTGAATCTGCGGAATTCTTGGCCATAGACTAGGCCAAGTCAGTGGATAAAATTAAGGTAGAGAGAGATTTTTGATTAGTACGGGTGTCGGAGGCTATGGGGAGAAGGCAGGAAAATTGGGTTAGGAGGGAGAGATAGATCAGGCATGATTGAATGTGTCAGAAAGAACTGCAGATGCTGGTTTAAATCGAAGGTAGACACAAATAGTTGGAGTAACTCAGCGGGTCAGACAGCATCTCTGGAGAAAAGGAACAGAATCGCTGGAGAAAAGGGTCTCGGAAACGTCGCTATCTCCTCGCTCCTTAGAGAATCGCTGGGGAGAAGGAATGGGTGACGTTTCGGGTCGAGACCCTTCCGTCTAGCTATGATTGAATGGCGCAGTAGACGATGGTCGAATGGCCTAATTCTGCTCCAATACCTTATGATCTTAGTGTGCGGGGGGATGCGAAGGGCCTGTTCAAAGATACTAGAGGAGCCTGTCCCACGCTGTTGGGGCTGTCTGGCGCCGGTGCGGCCGCGCGCCCCGAGTAGCGGCCGCGAGCCCGGAACGCGCAGTCGGCGGCCAACCGCCGCCGCCCGAATCCCCAACCGCCGCCGCCCGAATCCCCAACCGCCGCCGCCGCCGAATCCCCGGGCTGCACGGGTGCTCGGCGCCGGCAGTGGTTAGCAGGCAAACATATACACACACCGTAAATATTAATTTCTAGCGGATTGAATGCTTACCCAAACACACGAAAAGCACCGACTGTTGACCACCCGCCATCTTCAACGGGTCCTTTTTTTTTTTTTTTACCGCCACTGGTGCCTTCCCTCTTGCCTGATCAGTTAGCCTCGCAACCAACCCACCCCCAGGGTAACACCTCATTGGCTGCAATATAATCATATTTTATTACTCCTTTTCAAACATGGGCTAAAATTAGCCCCATCAGCCTCTGGCAGCTTTATGGCATCTTCACGGAGAGCTACGATGAGGCCCACGGTGCGTCCATCAGGAAGTGGACAGGTATGTAGGTGAGCAGAGGAAAGGAGCGAGGTAGACGTGGGGCGCACTGATAGTTTACCTTTAACCATTTTACTGCAGTATTTCCTGTAAAAAGTAAGTTCTTCATTTTCTTTGGGCGTGTGTTTTAGAAGAAACACTTTCTGTGGGTTTTCCAATTGCACCATAGTTGTTATTTGGTGCAATGTAACGTTCGAATTGTATTATAGAATACAGGACAGTACAGGACCAGGCCCTTTGCTCCACAATATATATGCTGAACAGTACACCAAGTTGAACAAACCCATTCTGACTGCACATGAACCATCTTTCGACATTCACTGTATATTCATACATCTATCTAAAAAAAAAATCAAATATCACTTGTATCTGCTTCCTCCACCACCACACAACAAAAGCATTTCACTGTACCTTGGTACACGTGACAATAAACGAAACCACTTGGTTTAGATAAACTTTCTCTGCATTTCCTTTGCCTCTCACATAGAAACATAGAAAATAGGTGCAGGAGTAGGCCATTCGGCCCTTTGAGCCTGCACCGCCATTCAATATGATCATGGCTGATCATCCAACTCAGTATCCCGTACCTGCCTTCTCTCCATACCCCCTAATCCCTCCAGCCACAAGGGCCACATCTAACTCCCTCTTAAATATAGCCAATGAACTGGCCTCAACTACCTTCTGTGGCAGAGAGTGGTGAGTCTCTCACCACTCTCTGTGTGAAAAATGTTTTTCTCATCTCGGTCCTAAAAGATTTCCACCTTATCCTTAAACTGTGACCCCTTGTTCTGGACTTCCCCAACATCGGGATCAATCTTCCTGCATCTAGCCTGTCCAACCCCTTTAGAATTTTGTAAGTCTCTATAAGATCCCCCCTCAATCTTCTAAGTTCTAGCGAGTACAAGCCGAGTCTATCCAGTCTTTCTTCATATGAAAGTCCTGACATCCCAGGAATCAGTCTGGTGAACCTTCTCTGTACTCCCTCTATGGCAAGAATGTCTTTCCTCAGATTTGGAGACCAAAACTGTACGCAATACTCCAGGTGTGGTCTCACCAAGACCCTGTACAACTGCAGTAAAACCTCCCTACTTAAAGCTGAAATAACCTCACTGTAAAGCTATGCCTTTTAGTCTTTGACAATTTCACTTTTCGAAAAGGGTTCTATATAATTCCATCAGCACTTCCCCCAACCTTTGATGCTTCAGAGAAAACAATCCAAATATGTCCAATCTCTCCTTACAGCTAATAACCTTTAATCCAGCCAGCATTCTAGCAAACCTATTCTGCACATTGAACAAAGCTGCTATACAAACAGCCTGACTCTTGCACTGTGCCCTTACTGATAAAGGCAAGCATACTATAAGACCTCTTTACCACCTTCTACATGTGTTGTCAGTTTCAGGGAGCAGATAGAACAATATAGCACAAGAACATGCCCTTTGACCCACAATGTCTGAGCCAAACATGATGCCAAGATAAACTACTCTCATCTGCCTGCATATATTCCATTCCATTCCCTGCATATCAACCTGTGTATCCAAAAGCCTCTTCAATTGCACAATTACATCTGCTTCTAACACCATCCCTGGCATTGTGCTCCAGCCATCCCACCACCCTCTATGTGAAAATATATACCCGGCACATCTCTGCCCCTTACACCTTAAAACTTTGCCCTCTTTGACATTTCCACCCTGGGGAAAAAGGTTCTGTCTACCATGTCTGTGCACCTCATAATTGCATATACTTCTATCAGGTTCCAGAGAAAACAATCCTCATTTGTTCAATCTCTACAGTTAGTAACCTCTAATTCAGGCAGTATTCTGGTAAACCCTCTCCAAGGCTTTCACATCCTTTGTGTAATGGGTTGACCACAATTGTATACAATACTCCAAATGCAGCCTAACCAAAGTACTGTAAAGCTACAACATGACTTCCTGATTCTTGTACGCAAGCAATGGACATGAACACCTGTTCATCAATGTTGTTACGCATCTTGCCATTATACTTTCCCTTTTGATCTCCCAAACTACAACACCTTGCACTGGCTCAGATTAAACTCATCTGCCATAGCTCTGCTCATATCTGTAATTGATAAATGATTGTATCCTTTGACAGCCTTCCTCTGTCCACAACGCCACAAAGCTTGGTGTTGTCTGCAAACTATGTCGTTTAGGTAGGTACTATAATAGCATTTAAAATACATTTAGTCAAGTACACGTAGTAACAAGGAATTGCAGACAAAATGTGTAGGAGGGAACTGCAAATGCTGGTTTACACCGAAGATAGACAAAATACTGGAGTAACTCAGTGGGACAGGCAGCATCTTTGGATAGAAGGAATGGGTGACATTTCGGGTCGAGACACTTCTTCAGACTGCGAGTCAGGGGAGGGGAAAGCACAGATATGGAAGCGTAAGGTGTAAAAATGAGACATCAAAGGGGACAAAGGTAAAACAATGTAGACTCGATCATTCTTAGCTAGGGAAAGGTGACAACGAAGCATACCCAGATAAAATTTAATCAGGACAGTCAGACTGGTTGGAGAACTAGGATGGGGGAGGGATGGACCGAGTGTAACAGTTCGGTGACGTGGTCGCCAAGCCTACGCTTAGTCTCGCTGATGTACAAGAGTCCACAACAGGAACAATGGATGCCGCATTTGAGGTTGGATCTGGGACATGGATAGGAAAGGTGTATGGGCCAAACACAGGCACATAGGACTAGTTAGCTTAGATGGGTCATCTTGGTTGGCTTGGATGAAATGGTATGTTTCCATGCTGTATGATTATCTGGTCACCGATGTCCTGCCAGAAAAACACCTTTCTAGCACTACTCTCTGCCTTCTTTGAGTAAGCCAGTTCTGAATCGAAACTACCAAGTCACCGTGGATCCCATGTATCTTAATCTTCTACCATGAAGGACTCTGAAAGTAAGCATGCAGGTACAGCAGGCAGCGAAGAAAGCAAATGGCATGTTGGCTTTCATAGCAAGAGGATTTGAGTATAGGAGCAAGGAGATCCTACTGCAGTTGTACAGGGCCCTGGTAAGACCACGTCTGGAGTATTGTTTGCAGTTTTGGTCTCCTAATTTAAGGAAGGACATTCTTGCTATTGAGGGAGTGCAGCGTAGGTTCACCAGGTTAATTCCCAGGATGGCAGGACTGACAAATGATGAAAGAATGGATTGACTGGGCTTATATTCACTGGAATTTAAAGGATGAGAGGGGATCTTATAGAAACATATAAATTTCTTAAGGGATTGGACAGGCTAGATGCAGGGACAATGTTCCCATGTTGGGGGTCCAGATCAGGGGTCACAGTTTAAGGGGTAGGCCATTTAGGACTGAGATGATGAAAAACCTTTTCACCCAGAGAGTTGTGAATCTGTGGAGTTTTCTGCCACAGAAGGCAATGGAGGCCAATTCACTGGATGTATTCAAGAGAGAGTTAGATACAGCTCTTAGGGCTAACAGAATCAAGAGATATGGGAGAAAAGCAGGAACGGGGCACTGATTCTGGATGATCAGCCATGATCATGCTGCTGGCATGAAGGGCTGAATGGTTTACTCCTGCACCTAATTTCTATGGTTATCAAATGTCTTATTAAAAGCCTTGTAAAAACATCCACTGCCCTACCCTCATCAATCACCTTCTTCACTGCCTCAAAACATCTCAGTCAAAGTTGTAAATCATGTTCTTCCATCTACAAAGCTATGCTCATTATTCCTAATTATTCCAATCTCGTCCAAATGCGAATAAACCCTGAACCGAGTAATCCTCTCCAAGAGCTTTCCTATCACTGATGTGAGGCTCACTGGACTTACATTACTGGATTGCCACTACTTCCCATCTTAAACAAAGGAACAACAATAGCTACATGCCAATCCTACAGGCCCTCACTTGTGGCAACCAAATATATTTGTCAAAGCCCCTGCAATCTATTCTTTACCTCGCTCAATAAACTGGAAGAGATTCCATCAGGCCCCAGGCATTTATGCAGCTTAATGCTTTACACCTGGCGACACGACCAGGTTCTTAAACCCATTGCAGAAGCCATCAGCATGGGAATCAGCAGCTGCAGACGAGCATGGCCCACCATCCAGATGATCACCTTTGTGTAGCAATGTTATAAAATTTTGAGATTTAAAAAATCAAGTCTGCAATTTATCCCATCAGACAAAGCATAAAAAGTTTAATTTGACACCTAATTCAGTTTCATATCTTCAGTATTAAAAAAGTTTGGCCATTTTCATACACGGAAATTAGCATCTTGTTCCCTATTGCTTTTCCATTGACTTAACACAAAAGTTGTGATCGAGGACAGTCAAAAGCCCATTACTTTCTTAAAAATTAAGAGAACTGAAATACATTTTCAGCTATTATAGATTGAAGCATTCTGAAACAAATATGACACAATCTTACATGGATGTCCTGAAATTAAAGCATATAATTAGTTAGTTACCCAATTGTAGCTAATTACAAAATTCAATTACTAGATCTAAACATCTATCCATTTCTTAAGAAAATATTAACATTTTTTAAAAAGCCTAAGTGTCCAAATAACATTCACACAAGAATTCACAATATAACATGATTTTTAAATCTCCTTGTTATGAATTTATAGGCCAAATTGAAGGAATTTAGTGTTTAATGCCTGTAAATTAATGACCATTTAAATCAGCTTGCGAGTGGGATTTTCTGGAACGCGATGGATTGGAACGTTGCGGTTGCGGTGAATTTTAAACCCCATATCGGCAGGAAAAGTAATGCCGGTTCATGTGGGGAATAAATCACCGTTTCGCAACATGAAATGTTGATTAAGGTCATCTTAACAAGCAAGTTTATATGTAAAAATAAATGGCTTTTCTTTACCTGTCCCCTACGTAAAATCCGTCCCCGTTGTCGGCGTTCACGGCATTAGAGGCTAATTTTTATTTTACTCCAGCGCTGAAATAGTCGGGCGATTTAAAAAAAATAAAAAATTCACATACCGGCAGTCGGAACAAATCTTCAGCAAAAGCACGCACCTCGAGAAAATATAATTCCGGAAGGCAGGGGAAAACCGTATTTTAACCCCCGCGCCCCCCCCCCCCCTCAAAAGCGCCAAAGTCGCGCACACGGCCAGACAGAACTGCAGCGCCGCTGAAGGTAAGTTTTGTAACATACCTACTTTGTGAAGGCCGGAATGCAGCTGCCAAGAACCACAGCAGCCAGGAATCAGTCAGGAATCCTGGCAACTGCGCAGGACTGGCAGCTTTCTGTAGACCTGGTGAAACAGCTGAAGTTCCCACAGCACATTGCCACGACCACCCTGAGGCCAGACATCCTCCTGGTCTCAGAGGCGACCAAAAACATTGTCTTCTTGGAACTGACAGTGCTGTGGGAGGACCGTCTGGAGGAGGCCCATGAGAGGAAGTATGAAGAGCTGGACATAAACTGCCGTAAGCAGGGCTGGAAGGCAAGGTGTATGCCCATCGAGGTTGGCTGCAGAGGTTTTGCAGGGCAATCGCTCTACAAAGCCTTGAGTGCACTGGCATCAATGGAGTGGTGAGGAGAAGAGCCATCAAGAACACCACAGAGGCAGCGGAGAAGGCCTCGAGATGGCTCTGGATCAAGAGAGAAGGTCTATGGGGAGGAGCGAATGCCACCTGAACACAAGTCGTGATCTGATCAACCATGGCTGGGTCGCCTGGGTGAGGGTGTCTGATGTGAAAGACCCAAAACACCCAATGACCCCAGGTTACATCACTGATGATGTGTACAGGAGCATCAATAGATGTATTTTTTATCAAAAGACCAATCACCACCTTTTTTTAAAATCTCAAATTACCAAGCATATTAGCATGTGCTACATATATCTCACCATTCTCTGTCTTCTCCTTGGTGAATGACGTATGCAAAGTACTTATTTCGACTTCACCTATATCCACTGACTCCAAGCATAAATTCCCTCCTTTGTTCTTGAGTATATTTATCTGCTCTATAGTTACCCCTTTGTTGAGAACATACATATAAAAAGTCTTGGCTTTTTCTCAGTAATTTTCGTGGCACTTTTGGCCCTTCTAATTCCTTGCTTGAATTATATTTTTCAAACACTCTTTCTGATTTAATCTTCCTAAACATTACATATGTGTATTTTTACAAGACTAGAGAGATTTCAGCACAGAACATTAAAATATGTAATATGTAATACTGTTTCAAGTAGTATGGTGTTAATTTTTTTAGGGATTTTTATTTTAAAAAAACGCATTGGAATGCAGGAACTTTGGGCAAGGAATTTTGTTCATTAATTAAATTTTCTCAAACTTCATGAACTATCTCGACCTGTCATATACAGCCGTTGTGAGGGTTTTTGATTAATCTGAATCATGTTGAAATTATTTATTTGTGAACTTCAGTTTTATGTGTGATGTCACACTTTTTGTACGCAGTATTTTAAAAGCACATGTATGCTTTATTTTCGTATTTGACACAATTATAATCCTCTCTGACTGTCAAAGATTCCCTTATCCTTATCCCTCCTTGCATAAACATGTCAGTCCTGAACTCTAATCAGCTGGTCTTTAAATGACTCCCACATATCTGACAGACTTACCAAATAACAACTGCTACCAATTTGCTCCTTAATGGGCCTGTCCCAGTTAGGTGATCTATTAGGCAACTGCCGGCGACTGTCATGTTCTTGTCAGGTCGCCGAAAAAACGGCGAGTGGACCCCATCCTACGACTAAATCTACGACAACCTACAACATAGTCAACAACAAGCTACGACAACCTACAACCTCGTTCCCGTCAATCAGCGACCCAATAGTGGCGAGTTAAGACGTCTACCTTCAACACACCTACGACAACCGAGGTGACGCTACGATATGCTGTGACCCTGTAGGAGTCAACTGTAGGTCAATGAACCTCATTTTGACCTCCAAAACAATGACATCAACCTATTTTACTTTTAAAGGGTTTGTAGGATGAGGTTTCCTATCATTCTGAGTCATGTTTGCTATGAAGAAACATCGGAGGGCATTGCTCTCACAAGAAGAATCCCTGCTGTTTGCAGCAGCCATCACGCTTATTGATCCGCAGGGCAGAAGGAAAAGAAGAATGGTGAAGAAAAAGCCCAAGAAGAGGTCTGTGTGGGTGAGACCCTTGTTCCAGAGTAGACCCATGTTGGGCCAGTATGAAAACTTGATGTCTATGCTCCAGCAAGAAGCTCATGATTCTTTTAGAAACTTCAGTAGAATCACGCCTGTATCAGGAGATGAAGACACGGGTAGGCCAATCAAATTCACCAGTCAGCACCGTTGATAACCAATGACAGGCGGGAACCACCTACATCATCCTGGCGACCGACTATCACCTACTACCACTGCACCTACGTAACGAGAAAACTAGCTACGGCTCATGGGGTAAAAAAAAAGTCACCAGGCGACCAGAATGACGTTACGTTTGTCGCGATACTGAGGAAACTACTCACAACCATGCAGGCGACACCACGGCAACCACCGGCAAACTTGTGGCGACCATGAGGTGACTGCATAGTCTCCTGTAGTTGTGTAAAAAATTGCCTAAAGGGCCTGTCCCACTTATGCGTCCTTGGCTCGCAAATTACGCAACCTTGTGGTCGCTTGAGGCGTATGCGCACCGTATGGCCGAGCGGGGCCGGTCCCACTTAGAAGTGCGGAGGGGTATGGAATTGTGCGGGGCCGGTCCCGACATCGCGCGGGGCTCCGAAATTCTTGCAGTGAACCAAATCTACGTGTGCCAGGCTGACCGGCGGCGAGGCTCCGTCACCGCAGATGGAGGCGATGGATTGGGCAGGCAGAGACTGCAGCCCCGGGCCTGGAGACAGCGTCATTTTGCGTCCCTACTGCGTCACCGGCGCCATTTTCAATTGTGACACAGCTGACGCGCCTCCGCCAACTGCGCAGGCGCGGATGGTCGTAAATATAGGCTGGATGTGGAAATTTCACGAAATTATTTAATTTCCCTAAAATTACCCGAAGACAACCAGAATTTCCCGAATTTCGGGTAATTTCCTTCAAAGTAGAAACACTGCTCCTTAACTCTTGTCAAATCCTGTTGTAATGTGCTTTACCCCAATGTACATTCCTCCAATGTCCAGATTTATCCTTATTAAAGTCTTGACTTTAAATATGTCATTGACTGTAAATATGTCATTGATGAATTATATAATAATTGTATGCAATTCAATTCTTTGCCACTGTTCCAGTTCTTTAAATCCTGTTCAGTGCATTTTGTCTTTTCCAACAATTCACCTAATTTGGGAAATTAGTTTGGAATTTGTTTCCAGAACAGTTTCAGATGGTGTATCCAGATTATAGCAACTCATTTTGTATTTCGTGCCTTTTGTATTTCTTTTTACTATTTTTACTATCAACTTGTGTCAGATTAAGATTCAGATATACACCAGTGTACAATAAAGTTCCCAGATGAAGTTCAAGGCCACTGCGTACAAGTCAAAACGATCGTATGCCTTTCAAGAAATCTTGCTACGATATTTCAAAGCCATCAGAAATGCCGAGACATTTGGACAAACATGAGTCCCAGTATAATCATGCACAAACATCGACTGTGGCAAGTCCTGAATACCATCAAGGGGTGCAAACAATGTCAGGCAGCCTTCCTTGCTGGTAAAAGTATGCACCCCCCACCCCCCACTCCCCTGATGAACTTAATGCATTCTATTCTTTTCTTAATTCGGTTTTAATAAAAAGGACAACATTTAAAAGCAGTACTAGGACCTTTTGTAAAATGTTTTTGATTTTAGTAGTATTTCTAATCATGTCACAATATTTCATCCATGACTTGAAATATAATGTAATGAATTGTTAATCTTTGCATTTCTGACACATAGCCACAATTATATGGTTAAAAATCCCTTCTTAAAGTAAAGTAATAAAGTGCAGTTATGATGCATATTTTGCAAGAAAATGAATATTGGTGTTGCAAATAGTATTTTAAATAAAATCAAATGCATTATTACAGTGAATCCCATTCCATCAAACCTGAAGTCAGAAGCCAAGAAAGCTGCAAAAATTTTAAGAGAGTTTACAGAAATAACTTCAAGGAATGGACCTGATGTAATTATACCAGGTTAGTAAATTAGTTGTGTGTTTTTTTGGCATATCTTGTACGTTTCGTTTCTGTTTAATCATATCGTGGGTCGGGTCTTCCTGGCATGTTGTGGGTTGGATTATCTTTTCATATGGATATGCATCAGTATTCAGGAATTGGCAACAAAGTCATTTGTTCACTTTTTTTAAAAATTAAAACATTCTGACAGCTGAGGCAGAGAAGCTTTGTAACTAATCTTAAGTTGAACAGTGCTGAGGATAAACCTAGGGTTTGGAATTAGGTGAATGTGGACCTGCTAGAGATTTAAAAAATCATGAAACATTCCTAAAATCATGCCAAACACAGAAATGGAGACCTAACTACTTTTTATTCCAATAATTGTAACTGTTTCTTCTTTAGGTGATTGTACCTCTCCATCCGCACATTTAATCTAAGCCCCATTCCCCTGTCAACTCAGTTTAAATCTATCCTAACAGTGCCACCAAATCTCCTTGCAAGGATTTTGCTCCTGTTCTGGTTAAGATGTAACCCGTCCTGCTTGTGCAGATACCATCTTCCCCAGAAATGGTCACAATGGGTTCTAGGCGACTGAAGCCCATCTCAATGCACCATTCCCACATCCATGCATTTATTTGACCTATCCTTCTATTCCTATACTCACTGACAATTTTACTTCGGAGTCACGTGAGTGACTACGTGAAGACCCCACCAGCCCGCATGCGCATATCGTCTATCGCATTGCGCAACGACAGGCTGGGGACGCGCTGCTCCACCAGCGGTAAGTTTCAAACCTGAAGGTAAGTTTTTTCAACTTAATTCCAGGTCTGTTTCTCCTTGCAGGAATCTCTTACAGAGTTCCTGCTGGAGACGTTGCGAGGAATCCCACCTACATGGACAGCGGGGGAATCCCGGCTGCGAAAATCGCGGGGATACCCGGCTCCGGGGGGGGGGACACCCGACCACAGACTTCGCGGGGAATCCTGTCTTCAGGGACCGCAAGGAAATCCCGGCTGTGGAAACCACACAGATCGGAATCCGCGGGGAACCCGGGACAGCAGGAAGAGTCAAGCCGTGGGGTGAACCCGGGCCGGGGAAACCCGGCCGAGGGGACCGCAGGAAGATTCAAGCCGCGGAATGAACCCGGCTCAGGGAAACCCGGCCGCGGGAACTGCGGGAACATTCAAGCCGTGGGGTGAACCCGGCCGCGGGAAGATTCAAGCCGTGGGGTGATCCCGGCTCGGGGGAAATCTGGCCGCGGGGACCGCAGGAATACAAGCTGCGGGATGAACCTGGCTCGGGGAAACGTGTGGAAGACACAGCTGCGGACCGCAGAAGTGCGGATAGCCGGCGGTATTTTTTCAGACTCCAGCAGCCCGGAAAGAGGTTCAACGGAGTCTGAAACGGAGGCCACGAGGGTTCCCCTCCGACATGGGTACGTCCTCGGACGTTTTTTACCCATGTGGAGCATGGATAGCGTCCGCAGGGCGCTCATCCCACTGAGGTGCTCCTTCCTGATATGGTCATGCGGGGCCATATCAGCGCAGGACCCCCAGGGGCCTGTGGCAGCACCTATTTCAGGGCTGCATACAAATCTCCCTCTCTGTGGAGTGCGAGGAGTCAGTGGGTAGCTGACTCGGAACTCTAAACTCGGAAGCATGTCCAGTGAACATACTGGAGTACAGGCATGAGGTTCCAGAAATTTCTGGCATGGCATCAAGACCTACGCTAACGAAGAAACCTGGAAGGGCCAGAGTTCCCTCGTGAAGCAGCAGCCACCTCACGTCACATCATTACAGGAATAGGTGCCGGCTGTGAGATACCATGCACCTGTAAAATTGTTCCTGAAAGGACCAGCAGTGAACAGCGCTATGTGGAGGTACAATGCACACTTCAAAATGAACTGCTTCCAGAAGAACGCCATTGGACCTGCCTTAAATTCCAAATTTGCAGGCTCATGTAAGGCCAGCAATGTCCAGCCGCCGAATCCTCCCTTCAGGAAATCTGTCCAAACAGGTAAGACCCGGATGAAGAATCAAAGCTGTCCGGTTTATGAAGGTACCACGGCAACAACACACCCCACGCCTCTATCGACAGCAAACGTTTCACTGAAGCTGGTGGCAGCTTCAAAGCTGGGCACAGGTCTTTCAGGCCAAGGCCCAAACCGGTCCTCAGGGAAAATATGGGATCCACGCACCCCAGCAATCCTACTCTCCAAATCTAGGACGGAAATAGAACCCGCATCAGGGGCCTTTGGGCTTACCACAAGACCACCAATAACCACGAAGGTAGGTGGGTCTGGTTCTTTCCGAAATATGAGGTATGTGGACCATTTACAAGTTGGTAAAATTTACACTTGTTTTGTGCATATGATCTATTTATAAACTATAAGAAACATGAGATCAGTTTTATACTTGCACAGTCTACAAGCGGGACAGAGTTGCATTTCAAGACAGGCCCGCAGTTGCGGCCTGCTCATTGTCATAATGGAAGATACCGGTTCAACTCGCATGTGCAGTATAGACATTTCTGAATAGGAAACTTCATTACTGTAACAACTGAGGATCAGTTTCCACTCACAGGACTCACCGGAGGTATTTGAAATTTAGCTGGATGGGGCAATGATACAGTTAAAAGAGTTGAAAAATGGGCTAACTTCAGCTCCCAGGTTATTTACCAAATTACTAAAACCAGTGCTTCGGCTGCTCAGAGCTAAAAAAAGCTATTGTTATGGCCTATCTGGATGACGTTCTAAATGCTGTATTTTGCCAAATTAACAGTAACAGCCACAAAACTATATTTCAGAAATTGGGTTCTCATCCATCCAGTTAAATTTAAGTTGATACAAACTGAAATTATTGAGTATTGGGATTTACCTTTATTAAATTGTCTGGGATTTGGCAATATATTGGCTTTCAGCTGTGCTATTTGGACCTTTGCATTATCATATACAGCGTGCAAAGGTGTAAACTCTCAAGTACCATGTAGGTCATTGTTACCAGACCTATGCTATTCCCAGCTGAAACTATCAAAGTCACCATGGTGGACAAACAATATTCAGCATTGCTCCACTAACCTTCATCAGTAAATAAATCTTCAGTTAATTACTAACTGATGCTATTGCTCAAAGATGGAAAATTACTAATACCATCTCTAGTTACGGAGGCGGATGGGTTTGCATGAGTTATCATTGTTCAGTTATATGGTATCAACTATCTATAGACACTAGGTGCATTCTGTGGATTAAAGGTTTTGTGCAAATACGCATAATCTGCATGCTCAAGTCTAAGTTGATACACTCTGATGCTGTTATATATTAATCACATGGGTTCAATCAAGTCAAAGTATCCGGTGATAGTTTACCTAACTTCATTTGGCATTGGTATATCATCATGTAAAATCAATGACAACGCAGAATGGATGTTGGATCACAAGTATTTAATGCCATTGTGGGCTCGATGGAACACCAAAAGATCGACTAATACACAAGGCGTAGCTATGGGGACACGCATGGGCCCCAGCTACGCTTGCCTCTTTGTTGGGTACGTCGAACAATCCTTGTTCTCGGCGTACCAGGGCCCCATCCCCGACCTCTACCTCCGTTACATCGACGACTGCTTTGGTGTCACCTCCTGCACCCACACACAACTGACTGACTTCATTCATTTCACCACCAATTCCATCCGGCACTCAAATACACTTGGACCATTTCCGACACTTCCCTACCATTCCTTGACCTCACCATCTCTATTGCAGGTGATACGCTCCTGACCGACATCCACTACAAACCTACTGACTCCCACAGCTACCTGGACTACTCTTCCTCCCACCCTGCTTCCTGTAAGGACTCTATCCCCTATTCCCAATTCCTCCGTCTACGCCGCATCTGCTCCCAGGATGAGGTGTTCCACACCAGGTCATCACAAATGGCCTCATTCTTCAGAGAACGGGATTCCCCTCCCCCACTATTGATGAGGCTCGCACCAGGGTCTCCTCCATACCCCGCAACACTGCCCTCGCTCCCCATTCCCCCACTCGCAAACAGGGCAGAGTCCCCCTGGTCCTCACCTTTCACCCCACCAGCCGGCAAATACAACATATAGTCCTCCGCCAGTTTCGCCACCTCCAACGTGACCCCTCCACCCGCCACATCTTCCCATCTCCCCCCCCCTGTCTGCCTTCCGCAAAGACGCTCCCTCCGCAACTCCCTTGTCCATTCTTCCCTCCCCTCCCACTCTACCCCTTCCCCGGGCACTTTCCCTTGCAACCGCAAGAAATGCAACACTTGTCCCTTCACCTCCCCCCTCCACTCCTTTCAGGGACCCAAGCAGTCCTTCCAGGTCCGACAGAGGTTCACCTGCACCTCCTCCAACCTCATCTACTGCATCCGCTGCTCCAGATGCCAGATGATCTATATCGGTGAGACCAAGAAGAGGCTTGGCGATCGCTTCGCCGAACACCTCCGCTCGGTCCGCAATAACCAACCCGACCTCCCGGTGGCTCAGCACTTCAACTCCCCCTCCCATTCCACATCCGACCTCTCGGTCCTGGGCCTCCTCCACGGCCAGAGTGAGCAACACCGCAAGCTGGAGGAACAGCACCTCGTATTCCGCTTGGGGAGTCTGCATCCTTTGGGCTTGAATATGAATTTTCTCAATTCTGTTAACCCTTGCTGTCTCCTCCCCTTCTCTCCCTCAGCCCTCGGGCCCTGGCATTCCCTCTATCTCTATCTCTCCCCCACCCTAGTCGCACCAGCTTCTCATTTTCACACCACAAACAGCTTACAATGGCTTGTTCCCTTTATCACCGATACTTTTTTGCATATCTTTCACTCATTGTTCCTTATCTCTCCACATCACCGTCTATATCTCTCGTTTCCCTGATCCCTGACCAGTCTGAAGAAGGGTCTCGACCCGAAACGTCGCCTATCTCCTTCGCTCCTTAGATGCTGCTGCACCCGCTGAGTTTTCTCCAGCTTTTTCTGTACCCACCAAAAGATCGAGATGTTTGCATCCAGGCTCAATCACCAGCTGCAAAAATATGTGGCATATCAGTGGCGATGGATGCATTCTCGCTACACTGGGGAGGAATGTTCTTTATGTCTTCCTCCATTTTGCCTCATCAGACGGATCTTGCAAAATTGAGCAACTTCCCGCTTCAGGCATTTTCGTAGTGCCTGACTCGCCTATACAGCCATGGTTCCCGCTGATGTTGGGATTTATAATAGAACGTTATATGGTTATTTCTAGACACAAAATTGCTGGTTAGCCGTGACACGGGAAACCATCCTCTGCATAATATAATCAATTCATTGACTTGCAGACTGGGAAGACCATTCCTGTGGCTCGGGTTGTTAAACCAAACCATGGACGTGCTCACTGCAAATTGCAGGGATAGCACCAAATAAGCAGTCCTTTCCGCATAAGGAGATGGGAAGTATTTTTGTTTTATACTAATATTACAGATAATTTGGCATGGATGACTGATGTCTTGAAGTTCAGTTCTATATGGGGTTTTGACAATCATTAATTAAAGTGCCATTTACTGTGCCTAACGTGCCTTCTCATCATATTGGCTGCGGGGAGCAGAATCCACTCTGTCGGGTCTCACCTTCTGATATCTAGATTATGAAGGGTATCTTCAACTCGAAACCAGGTACGCAGAGATATGTGATGTTAACATTGGAACACCCCTGTCCTTGGTCAAACTCACTTACAAAGTGGTTATGCTCATGGCGCTGAGTTCAGCGCAACGGGTCCAGTCTTTGCATAGGCCGTGACTGAACAGGATGATTATATCTGCAGGCAAAATAACATTTATGTTTATGACTTAGTCAAGCAGAATACACCAGGGACATCAGGTCTCAAACTAGATTTGTTGGCATATCCCATGGGCCTTCGGTTGTGTGTGGCCACACATCTACACCAGTATGTTAAGGTCACTAGAGCCTTAGAGACTCTGAACTAGCAATGTTTGTTAGTCACATCAAGCCTCATAAGAATATATCACTACAGATCATCTCCAGGTGGTTAAAATGGGTTCTGGGTTACAGGAATGAACACTGACATTTTCAAGTCTCACTCCACCTAGGCTGCAGCAACATCAGCAGCAGGGTTATGGACGTTTCGCGGGACCACATCCTAGCGGCTTCAGGATGGTCAAACGAACGATCTTTCCAAACCATTTTAGAACTAACCCATTGCCAGATCGGGGGTATTTGCCAACTCTATTTTAGGTTCTGTTTATAGTTTCCTCCCGGTTGAGGGAGGTTACTATTATCATTATTTGTTCATTAAAAGCATCAACATGTCTATATCTATGTCATGTCTGAATGCATTATTAATGTTCACTCACCATTGATCAACTGATGCAGTGTGTGACGCATGGACTCGTTTCCACGGCATGAAATCACAGAGCTTTGAAATCTTCACGTGACTCCAAAGTAAAATAGTAAGATTAAATGAGAACTTACCAGTTTGAAGTTTGATCTTTATTTTATGAGGAGTTACGTTGAGGGATTACGTGCCCTCCACTCCCAACCCTCTATCATAAAGGTTAGCTGGTATTCTATTTTCTCTAATCTTACTATATTCAGTTAAATTACTGTTATCTGTGATTTCACACCGCTGCTTTGAAGATTGATGCGCGTGCGGGCTGGCGGGGTCTTCATGTAATCCCTAAACGTAACTCCTTATAAAATCAAGATCAAACTTCAAACTGGTAAGTTCTCATTTAATCTTACTATTATGGCTTAGTGTCAGGTCTAGACCCTAGATCATCAGCTTGTGTCTCCAGTAAAGAAAGTTATAGTCATGAAGTCATATATCATGGGAACAGACCCTTTGGTCAACTCATCCATGGTGATCGAGATGCCCTATCTATGCTATTCTCATTTGCCCATATTTGGCTCATAATCCTCTGAACCCCTTCTGTCTGTACCTATCTAAGTGTCATTTAAATAGTGTTATATAACCTGCCTCAACTACCTTCTCTGGCTGTTCGTTCCTTATACCCACCACTCTCTATGTGGAAAAAGTTTCCCCTCAGATTCTTGCCTTTCTCATCTTAAACCTATGTCCTCTCGTTCTTGATTCCCCTACCCTGAGTAAACGACTCTGTACATTTTTTCACCCTATCTCAGGCGATCGAGTGACAGCGACATCCTCATAGATCTTCTCTGCACTCTTTCCAGCTTAATGACATCCTTCCTATAGCAGGGTGACCAAAACTGAACACAATAATCCAACTGTGACATACAGAGCTGTTCTGGATATTCCATTGTTTTCGAGGTGGATCTTTCTACGCTATTGTAAATGTGTGATTTTGAAAGTAATATTCAGGCTATATAAAAATTATCAAAAAAATTCCAAAAAATAATATTTGGTTTGCTTTACATTATTCACAAACCTGAAATACTTTATTTCCAGAGTAAGTATTTAATTTTATTCATGAATTATTGATGAAATAGCACAATCACTGCAAGATATAAGGATTTTTATCTGTGACAGTGCCCTTAGGATCAATTTATGCTTTCAGAAGAAATGGAAGGAGCATATTTTTATTTTATGGGGGTAACATGAAATTGTTTAATGAATTTGCGTTATTTTTATTCATTTTAAAGCTCATGTGATAGCTAAAGCACAAGGACTTGCAATTCTATCAGTGATTAAAGCTGGATTTCTTGTAACGGCTCGTGGAGGTAGTGGAATTGTATTGGCCCGCCTACCAGATGGAAGTAAGTTATCCAATCATTATTTTACACATTGAAAAAAAATGTTTTTTTGTTCACTTTTGCTGATAACTTATTTTAAATTTAAATACATAGCAAAATTATAGAAGAAAACTGAAAATAAAGTAAGGCTGCAGTATCTATTTGATAATTGTTTGCTCATCTCTATAGAACACTAGGCCAAGTGGGGGGGGGGGGGAGCTGCGGCATCACACACACACTAACTACCTCCCACACACACACTAACTACACCCCACACACACTAACCACCCCCCTTGATATTATATTCAAATTATTCATTGGCTCCTTTTACCCCATACCTACCCTATCCACTAATGCATAGCCCCCAACTCGCAGGCGCGTCTAGAGACAGAGGGGGGTAGAGAATGAGGGCAGAGAGAGAGGGGCAGAGAGAGAGAGAGGTACAGAGAGAGTGGGGCAGATACAGAGGGAGAGAGAGGGGGGAGTGGGGAGGGAGGGGTGGGGCGAGCGGGGGGGATAGGAGGGGGTGGGGGGATGTGAGAGGGAGGGGGTGGAGGGGAGGGGTGGAGGGGAGGGGTTGAGTGGTGGAAGGGAGAGGAAGGAGAGGGGGGGGGTGAGAGGAGGGGGAGAGAGAGAGAGTGGGTGGGGGAGTCCCGGGTCGAGCTGAGGGGGAGAGAGAGAGGGGGGGGGGGGGAGAAGAGGGGGGGGAGGGAGGGGGGGGAGGGGGAGGGAGGGGGGGGAGAAGAGGGGGAGGGAGGGGGGGAGGAGAGGGGGAGGGAGGGAGGGAGGAGAGAGAGAGGGGGGGGAGGGGGGGGAAGAGAGAGGGGGGGAGTCCCGGGCCAAGCCAAGGGGGAGAGAGAGAGAGAGAGGTGGGGTGGGGGAAGCCCGGGCCGAGCCGAGGGGGAGAGAGAGAGAGAGAGAGAGAGAGGTGGGGTGGGGGAAGCCCGGGCCCAGCCGAGGGGGAAAAGAGAGAGGGGGTGGGGGAGTGGGAGGCTCGGGCGAGCGGAGGGGGTGAGAGAGTGGGGGGGGGGGAGGCCAAGCCGAGAGGAGGGGGGGGGAGAGAGGCCTGGGCCGAGCTGCGGTAGAGGGAGAGAGGGGATGGGAGAGAGAGAGAGGGAGGATGGGAAAGAGAGAGAGGGAGGATAGGAGAGACCCGAGGCACGAGCGGGCGAGTGAGTGTCCACCAAAGGAGCGGCGGTTGTACCGAAGCTGTCTTCAGCTAACATCTTTGGTCGGTGAGAGGGGGCAGCAGCTCGCAGGGGTAAGAAACCAATTAGTCTAGCAAACAATATTATTTAAACATACCCTTTAAATATTGTTGTTGGTTGATAGAACCTGGGAGTGCAAATATATAATTCCCCACATCTTTCACTATTGCTATGTTTTGACTTCAGTAACATCAACAGTATATATTGTAGCGTTGCTACTATAATGCATCAATATGCAGAGTTGACAGTGCCTAGTTGTACATAATTGTCCAATAGTTGAATTATATCGCCTTTTTTGAGGACATTTTTTAAAAAATTTGCACACAGCAATGTCATTTGTTTGCACCTCTGAATTCAAAGAAATGTGTGCAATTGCAAGGCACCAACATAAATGTAATATTTAACTTAAAATGACTTCTTCCTTCCTGAGTCTGATCTAATAACGACCCGAAACGTCACCCATCTTTTATCTCCAGAAATGCTGCTTGGTATAAACCAGCATCTGCAGTTCTTCATTTCCACAAAGTAGAACATGAGGTGGACTTTTGGTTTTACCTTGGTCATTATTTAGGTTTATTTAAGTTAAAATGTTTGTCTGAATTTAGTTTTTTTTTCCTGCAGGATGGTCTGCTCCTTCGGCAATAGGAATTGCTGGTCTTGGTGGTGGTTTTGAAATTGGAATTGAGGTAGGCAGTGTTTTTTAAACTGATGTGTGTAAACATTACATCGACAAAATTGCAGCATTTTTTGTAAACAGCATCTGCATTTTCTTGTGTCTCTCTTCTATACTCAGTTCCCTGACTGATGAAAGCCAATGTGATAAAAGCCTTCTTCACTACTCTGTCTTCCTCTGACATCATTTTCAGAGAACTATGTCTGATATACTCCTAGATCCCTCTGCTCTACAGCACTCTGCAAGATCCTAATGCACACTGTGAAGGACCTGCCCTGGTTTGACTTCCCAAAATGTACCATGTCACAAATATCTGAATTAAACTATATTAGCCTTTCCTTGGCACATTTTCCTTGCTGATTTAGATTCATCTGTAAGTTTTGATAACCTTTTTCACCGTTTATGATACAACCTATTTTAGTACCATCTGCAAACCTTGTGTATTCATCCAAATTGTGGAAATAGATGATATCGGCAATGGGCCTAGCACCAATCCCTGAGGCACATCATAGTCGTAAACCAAAATTAGTGGACTTATGGCCAGTGAAGAAGCTTGTTGGAATACATACAGCTAATAAAATATGATTATGATCATGAAAGGATAGAGTAGGATAAAGATTAGTTGGAGATATGGGCAGCAAGATGGCATATGGAAAAGGTTGACAAGTGTGAGATGTTTTCAGTTTGGGAGATCAAATGAAATAGGAAAGTATACAGTAAATGGCAGTACCCTTAGGAGTTTTGATGTACAGAGGGTTCTTGGGGTGCAAGTTCATAGCTCATCTCGCAGATGGGATTAGTTTAATTTGGCATCATGGTCAGCAGATGGGCTGAAGGGCTGCTCCTGTGCTTTACTGATGTAGCTATTTTCCAAAAGTCCAGAGGCCCTCAAGACTTGGTTTGTAGTAAGGTTTTCCTTCCCATAATGAAGCATTCCCAGCGTTTAGATAGTACTATATTATAGAAACAGACTTGTGATCTAATTGCAGTGATTAGTTAATTGGATGAGCATGGTGCACTGAAAATATAACAACTGAACTCACGTTAGTTAGTGAGGCAGACAGGAGGTTTTGCGGCAGCAATTGAGATTCTAGGATGGTGTTTAGCCTCCCTGTTGCCAAGATTCAGGATTGAATGGAGCGGCTGGATGACATTCTCAAATGGGAGGGTGAGCAGTCAGATGTCATTGTGCACGTTGGCACAAATTACATACACCCTAGGTAGGAAATTGGATGAGGTCATGCAAAATGAATAAAGGGAATTAGGCAAAAGGTTATTAAATGAGCTGCTAGAGGAGATGATTGAGGCAGGTTCCGTAGCAACATTTAAAAGACGTTTGGACATGTACGTGGATGGGAAAGGTTGAGAGATATGGCCAAAATATTGGCAGGTATAGATAGTGTAGATGGGGCTTCTTGGTCAACATAGGCAGTTTGAGCTGAGGGGTGTGTTTCCATGCTTTATAACTCTATGAACCAAATAAATTAATCACTATCTCTTATAATATATGATTATCTGAACCAAATTGCTTATCTTCTGTCATATTGGGTTTTCAACACTTTGGACATCATTTAATTCACATGAGAAGAAACCTATGTATTACATAAATATTATGACTATTTTATATTATTTCTATATTATGTGCCATTGCTGTGTGCCACATTAATACTTAAACTTTTAAGACAGTCACATGACATCACACTGCACAGTATATGTGTGAGCACTTTCAAATAATAGTTCTATATTTTCATTTGGATGTAGAACATTGTACTCGTAGTACTCGGCTTGCAGCAGTAACTATCTAGGATTTGAAACCCCAATTTCACCAAATTTACTCTGAGCATGCTTCTAAAGTAAAGGACATACTGGAGAGTCCATCTACTGATGCAACTTCGAGCATGATCTCCATGAAATGTTGGATCAAATTTTATAGTATAACTTTTGAATTTAGTTATTTTATCTGAAGCCACAACTTTTCCTTAATTCTGTGAGCACAAGATCGATGAAGCTCTCATTCTCCCAAATGATCCTGAGGTCATCCAGCTGCAACTCCAGTTCCCTCTTACGGCCTGCAAGGAGTAATACCAGAACACAATTCTCACAGGTGTAGTCATCAGGAACACCAACAGTTTCCCTGAGTTCCCACGACCTGCAGGAGGAATGTTGCACCATTTTATCTGTCATCACTATTGCACTAAAACCAAGAGAATAAAAAAGCACAACCATCAAAAAGCAAGAAACAGCAGACTGCGCCTTTCCCACCTGTCTTTCCTCGGCTCTGCCTACTTGCTGAAACCTCGTGCTAAAGCCTCACAATTACCCTCTCACAGCAATCTTCTGCAGCTGACTCAAGCACAGTTTCCTTCAATATGTTAGTACAAGATCTCATTAATATGTGTGTGCCACATTAATATCTAAACTTTAAAGTCATTCACATAGGGGGTGACACACAGCAGTAGTTGCTGCCTTCCAGGGCCGGAGACCCGTGTTAGATCGTGACCGCGGGTGCTGTCTGTACATACTTTGTACGTTCTCCTTGTGACCGAATGGGTTCTCTCTGTGTGCTCTGGTTTCCTCCCACATTCCAAAAATGTGCGGGTTTGTGGGTTAATTGGTTTCTATAAATTGTCTCTTGTGTGCAGCGAATGGATGAGAAAGTAGAATGACATAGAACTGCTTTACGGGTGGTTGTTGGTCAGCGCAGACTTGGTGAAAGGAAGGGCCTGTTTCCACGCTGTATTTCTAAACTAAACTAAAGTAAACCAATCCAATCGCTGCCGTTTGAAATCTTCCATTGCTGCTCCAAAACTGAAATAGACTCTCTCAACCAATTCAACTGCTGCCTTTTGAATACTCCACTACTGCTCCATTACTGAAATACAACTGACACAAACTGACTCAGCTGATAATGAGTATAGGAAAGAACTGCAGATGCTGGTTTAAATCATAGATAGAACACAAAATGCTGGAGTAACTCAGCGGGACAGGAAGCATCTCTGGAGAGAAGGAATGGGCGATATTTCGTGTTCAGACCCTTCTTCAGACTAAGATCAGTCTGGTACTCCAGCATTTTGTGTTTTATCAGCTGATAATTATGTCAGTTGTGCAGATTGTGTTGGCGAGCCCCAGTGTAGCTGACAGGATCATCCCTGGAAAACATACTCAGTGACAGTGGTAGAAGATGCATTCTGTTCTGAAAATCAATTATCATTGCTTCAGTGGGAAAAATATACCAAATCAGTGTAATCAATTTCTGTCGTTGAGATTGTTTTCTGTTCTCAAAAGTCATTATAGAATAATTGCGCTATTTTAAAACATGATATTAAAATTTGAACATTAGTCACACATCGTGGAAATAGGCCCTTCGGCCCAACTTGTATTACATAACTGTACCATCACCCCCCAACTTCTAAACTCAAAATTCTGACTGATGAAGGCTAACATGTCGAAAGCCTTTTTGATTATTGTTGACGTATTGTTACATTTTTTAAATATAATTTTAACATATTATAGGTATCCGATTTGGTGATAATCCTGAATCACCAGCGTGCAGTTAATGCTTTTACAAAAGGGGGAAATCTTACTCTGGGTGGAAATTTTACTGTTGCAATTGGACCTATTGGCAGGTAAATGATTGTATATTTTTTTAGTTTCTTGAAGAAATATTTAATATTTTGTACTAATATTTTCTTACTTATTCAAACAAGATGTTATCAATATTCTGTATTCATTTTATTTATTACGTTCTGACTACATAATAAATAACATTTGTTACAAAGTTGTTTATTTTGCACAGGGAAATCTGAGGGGAATGTTTTCTGGTTAATAGTAATGTAGTAACATACTTTCAGGTTACTTGGTGAAATATACTAACAGTTTACTTTCCTAGAACTCGCTTTAGAGCTGCTTAAACTTGCTGTTTGTAATATATGTGAATGATGTGGATGTGGGAGACCTGATCAGTATGTCTCCAGATGACACAATAATTGGTGGAGTTGTTGGTAGTGTGAAAGGTATTCATAGTCGTGTGCCCTCCAGCATATCGGTATTTTGGGGAAATGGCCTGAAAAATGTCAGATGGCAACAAATATGAATTAGTGCTCATTTCAGGAGTACTAATGAAGGTCTGACATACAGCATGAATAGTAGCTTTTTTTGAGAATATTGATGAACTAGGAATACAAGGCCATAGATCATTGAAGATGGTAAAATAGGTAAATAACTTTGGTAGGCGTGTGGGACATTGGTCTTCATTTGTTGCGCAACAAAATACAGAAGTAAGGAGGTTATTCCCCAACTGTATATCAATTTGATCAGATCTCAGTTAGATTGATAGGACGACAGGATCCTATATAGTAGTACGCAGGGCGGCAGGCTGGAATTCAATACAGAATTTAATGACAGCAAGGTCAGTTCACAGGATAGGCAGGATTATGGCAGAGAGTGAGGAAAGATGTTTGGATTAAATCACAGCTCAGGGAGGATTGCAGGTACAGTGACCACAGTGCCAGGAAACATTGGGGAGGCCTCCATTGTGTCCGAAAAAGGGACTACAACACTCCCCACACAATCCTCCTACCACCCTACTGGCCAATGTACAGTCCCTAGAAAATACAGTTGAAGACTTAAAGGCAAGGCTGTTTTATCAAAGCATTACGAGGGATTCCTATGTGCTCTGTTTCACAGAGACATGGGCTCGCCGACAGACTCTGCCCCCCAGCCTGAAGATATCTCCATTCATCATATGGTTTGAACCGAGGCATCGGGGAAAGGGAGAGGCAGTGGCGTTTGTCTCATGATTAACTCTTTGCGGTGCTCAGACATGGCGGTCTTTTGAGACTCCTGCTCTCCGCACCTGCAATATTTGGCAGTGAAGTGCAGTACCTTCTACCTCCCCAGGGTTTACCGCCATCATCATGACCACGGTCTACATCTCACCCCAGGTAGGTGTCTGTGGAGGGGCTGCACACCGTGGTCAACAAACACCATAAGATGTACCCCACCATCTTTCCTGTCATAGCCGGGGACTTCCACAAGGCCATCTTGAAGAAATCACTCCCAAGCAACCACCAGCAAGTCTCCTGCAGCACCAGAAGATCAAGGACCCGTGACCATTGCTATTCCACCATCAAAGATGCCTTTGGCTCCACCTCTCACCACACTTTGGGAAACCTGACCAGCTGGCTGTGCTCCTTCTTACAAATAGGCAGGGACTATAGAGTGCAGCCCTGACAGTGAGGACTGCACAGAGTTAGTCGGGAGAGACAGAGGAACGACTCTGGGATTGCTTAGTGTCAGTAGACTGGCCGATGTTCAATAACATCATAAGGAAATGTGTGGAGGAGTTTGTTCCCTCATAAACCCTCCGAGTGTTCCCCAACCAGAAGCCAGGTGGTCCGCAAGCTTCTGAGGATCGTTCTTCTCAGGCATTCAAGTCTGGCGATGCAGAATGATATGACCATATAACCATATAACAATTACAGCACGGAAACAGGCCCTCTCGGCCCTTCCAGTCCGTGCCGACCATTTGTTTTCCCCTAGTCCCATCTACCTGCACTCAGACCATACTCCTCCATTCCCTTCACGTCCATATACCTATCTACTTTACTCTTAAATGTTAAAATTGATCCTGCCTCCACCACTTCTGCTGGAAGCTCATTCCACACAGCCACCACCCTCTGAGTAAAGAAGTTCCCCCTCACGTTACCCCGAAACCTCTGCCCCTTAATTCTCATGTCATGCCCTCTTGTTTGAATCTTCCCTACCCTCAATGGGAAAAACGTATCCACGTCAACTCTGTCTATCCCTTTCATCATTTTAAAGACCTCAATCAAGTCCCCCCTTAACCTTCTGCGCTCCAAAGAATAAAGACCTAACTTGTTCAACCTTTCTCTGTAACATAGTTGCTGGAACCCTGGCAACATTCTAGTAAATCTCCTCTGTACTCTCTCTATTTTGTTGACATCCTTCCTATAACTAGGCGACCAAAATTGTACACCATACTCCAGAATTGGTCTTACCAATGCCTTGTACAATTTTAACATTACTTCCCTACTCCTGTATTCAATGCTCTGATTTATAAAGGCCAGCACACCAAAGGCTTTCTTTACCACCCTATCTACATGCAATTCCACCTTCAGGGAACTATGCACAGTTATTCCTAGATCCCTCTGTTCCACAGCATTCCTCAATTCCCTACCATTTACCATGTACGTCCTATTTTGATTTGTCCTGCCAAGATGTAGCACTTCACACTTATCAGCATTAAACTCCATCTGCCATCTTTCAGCCCACTTTTCCAAATGGCCCAAATCTCTCTGTAGACTTTGAAAATCTACTTCATTATCCACAACACCACCTATCTTAGTATCATCTGCATACTTACTTATTCAATTTTCCACCCCATCATCCAGATCATTGATGTACATGACAAACAACATTGGACCCAACACAGATCCCTGAGGCACCCCACTGGTCACCGGCTTCCAACCTGACAAACAGCCATCCGCCATTACTCTCTGACATCTCCCATTCAGCCACTGTTGAATCCATCTTGCTACTCCGCCATTAACACCCAAAGATTGAACCTTCTTAACCAACCTTCCATGGGGAACCTTGTCAAAGGCCTTACTGAAATCCATATAGACAACATCCACTGCTTTACCCTCATCAATTTCCCTAGTTACCGCTTCAAAAAATTCAAGAAGGTTTGTCAAACATGACCTTCCAGGCACAAATCCATGTTGACTGTTCCTGATCAGACCCTGTTTATCCAGATGCTTATATATATTATCTCTAAGTATCCTTTCCATTAATTTGCCCACCACTGACGTCAAACTAATAGGTCTATAATTGCTAGGTTTATTCTTTGAACCCTTTTTAAACAATGGAACAACATGCGCAGTACGCCAATCCTCCGGCACTATTCCCGTTTCTGTCCACATACAATCTCTGTCCACATACAATTCTGTCCACATACAATTGTATATGTCCACATACAATCTTGATGAGGCCATCAAAAAGGCTAAATGGGACTTTTCCTCAAAACTGAAGGACAAGACGGGCATTGAGCAGCTATGGCACGGCTTGCTCGCCATCACTTTCTACAAGGAGAAACCAAGTAGCAGCTCAAGTGACAGCGAGACGTCACTCCTGGGTAAGCTCAATGCATTTTATGCATGGTTCGATAGGGAGAACACTGATATGCCTTCTCGGACCCCCATAGCCCCGAATGGTATTGCAATCTTAGCCACCGAGGCTGGCGTCAGAAGTTATTTCAAGAGAGTGAGCCCATAAAAAGCATCTGGACTTGATGATGTACCTGGTCGCGTTCTCAAAATCTGTGCGAGCCAACTGACTGGAGTGTTTGTGGACATCGTCAACTTCTCATTACAGAGGTTGGAGGTTCCCACCTGTTTCAAAAGTGCATCAATAATACCGGTGCCAAAGAGGAGTAAAGTAACATGCTTCAATGACAACCGACTAGTGGTAATAACATCCTTGATGATAAAGTGCTTTGAGAGGTTGGTTATGGTGCATATCGATTCCTACCTCTGCAAGAACCTGAACCCACTATCATTTGCCTATCGCCACAATAGATCAAAGGGGATGCGATCTCGTCGGCTCTCCACTCTGTACTAGACCACAGACAATAAACACACATACGTCATGCTGTTGTTCATAGACTAAGCTTGGTGTTCAACACCATTGTTCCCATCAGATATGTTAGCAAACTCGGAGAACTGGGTGTCAGCGTATTTCTGTGCAACTGGAACCTCAACTTTCTCATCAACAGAACACAATTGGTAGAAATTGGCAACAACACTTCTTCAATAATCATCTGGACAGGGGCACATCAAGGGTATGTGCTCACCCCCCTGCTCTACTCACTCTATACTCATGATTGTGTAGCCGGACACAGATCTAAGTCCATCTAACTTGCTGACGGCACCACTGTTGTGAGCTGAATTACAGGTAATGAGTCAGAGTATAGGATGGAGATCAGTCAGCTAATCGAATGGTGCCTGAACAATAACCTTGCTCTCAATATCAGTAAAACCAAGGAACTGACTGTTGACTTTGCAAGAGGAAGACCGAGGATCCACAAACTTGTCTTCGTCAATGAGTGGATGGTTGAGAGAGTCAACAGCTTTAAGCTCCTGGGTGTGCATATCTCTGAAGTCTGTCGTGGACCCAGCACATAAAGTAAAAATCTGCATATTATTATATTTTCCTCATATAATGTACTAATGAACATCAGATAATGTTTTACAGAAACTTAGAGGGAGATGTTGCCATAAGAAGTACAGCTGCGATGTACACATACTGCAAGGCACGTGGGTTGTTTGCTGGAATATCATTGGAGGGATCTTGCTTGATTGAAAGAAAAGAGACCAATCGCAAGTAAGTTGCAGAAAGATTCGTTTTTCTGTCCAAATATTTTATGTAACGTGTCCAAAAATCCATTGACATATTTATGTTGGAATGCTGCTCTGCATGACCATGGAGCATGGGTTCAGGTCTTGGTACATGTCTCATGATAAACTAGCTCGTTCCAAGATGTGTTAGAAAAGAGGCAATATAAATGATCAAATAATTTTGCTTAGTCCAACTTTATACAGGTTGGTAAGAGGTTTTTTTTTAATTTTTGTAATTTGGTTTGTACATTTTTGTTTTAAAATCTTTACTTTAAGCTGACCCTGCCTAGCCACAGTTCAGAATAGTAATTTGATATTCCTTGTGGTTTCTCCATCTCTGCACATCTGTTCTCAGGATGAGGCCTTCCACCCTTGGACATCCGAGATGTCCTCTTCCTTCATGAAACGTGGTATTCCCACCCCCTGCATTTGTTGATGGAGTTCTCAACATGTCTCCTCCATTTACTGCACCCCATCCCACCTCCCAGACAGAACAGAGATAGAGATAGAGTTTCCAGGTCCTTACCTTTGACCCCATCCAGCCTCTGCATCCAACACACCAATCTCAGATATTTATTCCTCCATCCCATCACCAGTTACATCTTCCCCTCCCAACCCTTTCTCCCTCCTGCAGATATCTCTCTCTCCTACTTCATGGTTTGCTCATCCCTCCCCACCTACCCCACTCCCTCCCCAGGCATTTTTCCATCCAACCCCAGGAGATTAAACACCCTTTCCTGCACCTCCTCGCTCACCTATAATCAGAAATCCACTGGGTGGCACCAGCAATGGCTGCCTCGCCAACAGTCTGTCTGTCCCTTCCTTCTTTGTGTTTTAATAGTATGTGTTAAATGTATGTTTTTAATGTTCTTTAGCTTGTTTTATGTAGGGAGTGTGGTGGGACGGTTGGGGGAAGCTTTTTCTAATCTCTTACCTCGACAGAGATACATTTTTTATCTGCATAGTATCTTCACTGCGACCTAACATCGCATAGCACTGCGACCTAATATATTCATAGCACTGCGACCTAACATCGAGGAGTTGGCGGCCTTTGCTGGAGATCGACTTTTGAGAGCTCCATCGCGGGGAACCTACGGGACTTTAACATCGCGGAGCCCGCGATCCCTTTGCCAGGGATTGACCTTTGAGCTCCAATCATAGGAGCTTGCGGACTTAACGTCACAAAGCTTGCGGTCTCTGGTCACTTCTCTTCGGGAACTCCAAGCCGCAGGAGTTTTGATCGCCCCGACGAGGAAGCTTCAATCGCCCCGATGCGGGAGCTTCGACCGCTGGCTGCGGGAGCTTTGATCGACCCAACGGATGGTTTGACTGCCCTGATTGTGGGTGAATAAAGGGGAAGAAGATTCTACTTTTTTAGCCTTACATCACAGTGAGGAATGTGGGGAATCTGCTGTGATGGATCTTTATGTTAACTTTTATGTAGTTGTGTGTCTTGTTGCTTTTTTTTCATATGGCTGTATGATAATTCGCATATCACTGTACCTTAATTGGTACCTGTGACAACAAAAGACCTTTGAACCCCAGCTCTCCTTCCAGATGAAACCGAGGCTTACGTGCACCTCTTACCAACCATGTCCACTTCATTCGGTGCTATTGATGTTGCCTCCTCTATAATGTGATGTTTGAAATTTAGATTGCTGTGTTAGTATAAAATAGTTTCATGTTTACTCAGATCAAACAATATATAAAGCATTGCAGTTCATAATAATAATTCTGTAAAAATGTATTTAAATAGATTTTACTGCCAGGACATCAGGGCATCTGCAATTCTGTATGGAGATGTCGAGCCTCCAATTGAAACCGAAGAGCTATACGAAATATTGGGCAATTTCACTGAGCAGTACCAAAATGAAGAACTTTGTGGAACGACCAAAAGAATAGCAAGAACGCAAACAAGGGTTTGTGATGTTTTAAATGCCCATTTCCTTTGTTTGTTGTATTCAGTCAATTTGAAACTGATCTTTCAGTTACCAGAATCAAAGTAAGAAATCTACTAAGCTTCAAAAGCGAAGTATGATTTTTTAAATCTGAAACATGAGGCTTTTTAGACAGGCACATAGAAATGCGAGAAATATAGGAATATGGATCGTATGCATGTGGAGGAGATTAGTTTGACCTATAATATTGTTCGGCATGGACCCCAGGTAAAAGTACCTGTTCCTGTGCTTTACTGTTCTACGTTCTGCATCGTTATTTCAATTTTTTATCTACAACTAAATGCAGCAAAGATGTTATAGTTCAGATATTCCTAGCCAAACTAATTTTTTTTTTAAGTTAAATTTTTATTAGAGGCATGTACATATCATAGTCCAAACCACTACAAACTTTGTTAAACTGTTACATATTAAATACCAATGTAGCTGGGGTCTTCATTTATCGGCTACACATTTTACTTCGGAGTCACGTGAGTGACTACGTGAAGAAGCCCCGCCTGGCGCTAGAACGGCATTACGTCGACGCTGACGGCTGAAGCAAGAGCTGCAGAGCGCAGCTCCTCGCAGCGGTCGGAACGGACCCGCAGGTAAGTGCAAGGAAAGAGGGGACGTTCTGGGAAAAAAGACGCTACGCTGGTAGAACCAGCAAAAGCGAAAGTAAAATCAGAGTCACGCTGGCGTAATGATTAGCCAGATAATAAAAAAGGAAAAATGGAGAAGTCTCAAAGAAAAATATCACGTGTAAAAAGATCGTCCTGGGGTGAAGCTAAAGAGTCGGGACAAGAGTTTAGTGCGGATCCGGTTCCGATACTGGTGGCCGTTGATTTACCCGTTAGTGAGACTATAATTTCTCCAGAAATACAAACCACGGAGGAAAATGTTCCTAGAAAAAGCAAAAAGAAATCCGTGAGGCCCGTGGTTTCTGATAATGACTCTGATAATGAAAGTCCTCCGGATAATAAAGCTATATGGCTTAAAATGGAGCATATGGAGAAAGTACTCCAGAATATAATGAGACAAGAGTCACAGTACCCAGAAGTTTCCCAAAATGACACTGAGGGGTTTGAATATCCAGAATATGGCTATGTGCCAAATTGGGAATTTGAAAATCCAGACCCAGGATTAAGGGCGGAGGAAGTCTCATTGGATATAATTCCAAGTGTATCAGGGCTGCAAAGGTCAGACCCTGCAAGTGGTGATGTGGATTATGAGTGCACACCACGAATAAAAAAGAAAAGGCCAGATGTGCCTGATGTGGCAAAAGAATTTGCTATACCGGAAGGAAGTGGTGAGGCTATGGAAGAAAACCTAGCTGCCAATATTAACTATATGGTATCTCACCAACTTCAAGATTCTGTGATGGTTGAAACAGCAGAATTATATAAAACACCGGATAATTGCACCTCATTGAAGGTACCTACGGTTAATCCGTCTATATGGACGCCTATGTCTCCAGGCATGAGAGGACAAGAAATAAGATTTCAAAGAATCCTCAAACTGATTTCAGCTGCCATTACTGCCTATGGAAGGCAAATGGAAGGGTCGGAAATCGTTAAAATCCAAAAAGATACTTTGGGCTTATTGTGCAATTCCTTCTATGAAATTAATTGTATGAGGAAAATTGCGATTCGGCCCATATTTCATCCAAGATTTGCAGGTCTGTGTCGATCAAGTGGTGTTCAAGCTCCTGGTTACCTGTTTGGAGGGAACCTGCCTAAACAAATAAGAGAAATGGATGAAGAGGCTAAATCTATTAGCCACATGAGACCTTTCGTTTTTGGACAAAAAAGGTATTTTTCGTCAAGAAGGGGATTTGATTTCGGAAACAGAGGCAAGAATATGATAAGAAAATATTACCATCCGACACAGCCTAATGTTCACCCGTATACGGGGAGAAGGAGACCGCCACGTTCATATGGAGAGGTACAAAAAATGTATTCAATTCTTAAAGAAACTGTGGACGAATCTCCAGTTGGAGGGAGATTACAAATGTTTTATGATTAGTGGCTTGCCATCACATCTGATCGGTTTATTTTACAAACAGTTTCAGGAGCTATTATAACATTTAAAGAAGGTGTTAACTCTCCGGTACAAAATAAACCTGCTTATGGTTTCATGTTTTCTGCAATTGAAGAGGCAGAGATTAATGTGGAAATTGACAAATTGTTTAAAAAAGGTGTTATTGAAAAAACTGTTGAACATGAACATCAATTTGTGTCAAATATATTTCCAAGAAGTAAAAAAGATGGTGGTTGCAGAATTATTCTGGACCTTACAAACTTTAATACATTTGTCGAGTATAAACATTTTAAGATGGAAACATTCAATACTACAAGACATTTGATGTCAGCAGGTTGTTATATGGCCACAATTGATTTAAAGGACGCGTACTATTCAGTACCGATACACCAATTTTTTCGAAGATATTTAAAATTTAATTGGCTGGGACAGCTGTGGCAATTTAAAGCTTTACCAAATGGGTTAAGTTCAGCTCCCAGGCTCTTTACAAAGCTGTTGAAACCAGCTTTAGCACAATTAAGAGCACAAAAGCACATCGTTATGGCTTATCTTGATGACATTTTAATCATCAATTGTAATCAGGAATCAGCTGAAAAATCAGTTTCTGCAACTAAAACCTTATTTGAGAAATTAGGGTTCTTGATTCATCCAATTAAATCCCAGCTGCAGCCAACACAGTCAATTAACTATTTGGGGTTTGTGATCAACTCAGTTACTATGTTAGTAACTTTGCCAACAGATAAGATTGATGATATTATAATGACCTGCAGGGGTCCTATGCACAAACCTTATCCCTCCATCCGGGAAGTAGCAAAAGTTATTGGGAAATTAGTAGCAGCATTTCCTGCAGTGGAATTTGGTCCATTACATTACCAAAACCTGCAAAGAGACAAAATAAAAGCTCTAAAAAAGAGAGCAGGCCATTTTGATTAGGCCTATGCAATTAACAAAAAAATGCCTTATTGGAATTGCAATGGTGGATTGAAAATGTCCCACAAGCTGCTAAAAACATTGTGATACAACAGCCTGAAGTAATTTTACAAACAGATGCTAGTGCTCTCGGATGGGGGGGCGACAGATTCATTTACCAGCTGTGGGGGCAGATGGACTGTCCAAGAGGAAATGTTTCTCCAAACATATGGTATTAACTATGTAGAGTTATTGGGGGCATTTTATGGATTAAAAGCCTATTGGTCTACAAAAAAGAATCTGCACGTACTAATACAATTAGACAATACAACAGCTGTTGCATATATTAATCACATGGGGGGAGTCAGATCAGTATCATGTGATTGTCTGGTCAATCAGATATGGCAGTGGTGTATTGAGCACCAAATTTGGAATTCGGCGAATTATATCCCAGGTAAATACAATGTGGTGGCAGACAATAGATCAAGGGTGTTTAAAGATAACACAGAATGGATGTTGAACCCAGTAATGTTCAGTAAAATTGTGACTCAATATGGGTTACCAGACATTGATCTATTTGCATCAAGATTAAATCATCAATTACCTAAATATGTGTCTTGGGAACCAGATCCAGATGCAGTAGCAGTAGATGCTTTTTCACTGCATTAGGGGAATATGTTCTTTTATGCTTTTCCGCCATTTGCTCTGGTTCAGCAATGTCTGAAGAAAATAGAACAAGATTCTGCCACGGGATTATTGGTGATTCCAAATTGGCCGACACAACCATGGTTCCCATTGATGTTAAACATGATTAAATAACCATATATGTCAATTCCTAGCAGTAGTGATTTGTTAATAAAACCGGTGACCAAAGAAATTCATCCATTACATGCTTATATGAATTTGTTAATCTGCAGGTTTTGACCAGACCACTACAAGAGCTTGGATTGTCGGATAGGACTATGGATATTATAGTCGCATCATGGCGAGATAGCACCCAGAGACAATATATGACACATATAAAGAAATGGGAAAAATTTTGTAGACAATCAAATATCCTATCATACTGTGAACATTGCAAACATATTGGAGTTCCTTGCCGAGCTGCATTTTGAACAGCACTTAAGTTATAGTGCTATTAATAGTGCACGTAGTGCATTGTCATCCTATTTAGGACAAATCTCTGATCAAAAATCAATTGGATCACATCCATTAATATCGAGATTTATGAAAGGAATCTTTAACAAAAATCCACCCAAACCAAGATATACAGAAATTTGGGATGTCAGCATTGTACTTACTCTACTCAGGCAATGGACTCCAATCGAAGTTTTATCATTGGAAAAAGTTAACATTTAAATTAGTAATGTTAATGGCATTGGTTTCAGCTCAAAGGGTGCAAACATTACAATTGCTACGTTTAGACTGTATGCATGTGGCTACAGATAACATTGTGTTTTATGTTTACGATCTGATCAAACAAAGCAGACCAGGAAGAACTGGAGCAAAGGTAACGTTTCAAGCTTACCCTATTGATCCAACATTGTGTGTAGTTAAACATTTGAACCAATATATAAAAATTACCAAAACTCTTCGAGGTAATGAAAAAAAAAAAAAACATTAATGATTACGCATAAGAAATCACACACAAAAGCTTCAGTGCAAACAATTTTGAGGTGGTTAAAACAGGTGTTACTTTTAGCAGGAGTAGACACTGATGTGTTCAAATCTCACTCCACCAGGGCAGCAGCTACGTCCGCGGCGAAGTTACAGGACGTGCCACTGGAACATATTTTAGAAACCGCTGGGTGGTGTAAAGAAGAAACTTTTTCAAAGTTCTACAATAAACCTGTTCACACAATGACAGGCATTGGACACGCGGTGTTGGGTTCACTATAATCACCTGCTTTGTTTCACTATCAATTGATATTATTGATTATGTTATCATTTATATCTTTTATCACTTTGTAATGGTTTCCCCAGATGTAAAAAAGGGGTTATTATATGTTCTTTTATCATTAAAAGATTTATGGAAAGAACTGAAACTGGTCTGGTAAAAGGTTTTTACTCATGTATGTGTTGACCTAGCCGGACTGTCGTATGGAAGAATTCTACGACATGGAAAACACAGAAGCTTCAAAATCTTCACGTAGTCACTCACATGACTCCGAAGTAAAATAGTAAGATTAAACGAGAACTTACCAGTTTGAAGTTTGATCTTTATTTTATGAGGAGTAACGATGAGGGATTACGTGCCCTCCACTCCCCACCCTCATAAAATAAATGATCATCTGGTAGTTCTAAATCTATGAGAAGCCTTACTATCTTACTCCGGCTATTATGTTCTGTGTTTTTCATGCCGCTGCTTTGAAGTATGCCGTTCTAGCGCCAGGCGGGGCTTCTTCACGTAATCCCTCATCGTTACTCCTCATAAAATAAAGATCAAACTTCAAACTGGTAAGTTCTCGTTTAATCTTACTATTAACATTCTAATTATTATTTATTTTTTTAATAAATAGAAAAAATAAAGAGAGAAAAAAAAGAAAATTAGAAAAATAGAATAAACTCTCCATAATACAACTTAGGAGATAGGTCCGTAGGTCAGAGAACTTAACTATTCATCTAGTCCTGGGTTCAAGCTTCAGTCAGGCTTTCACGCTGGCCCATTCTACCCCTTCAGATAATCTAGTAAATAATTCTGGTTTGTCAATTAAGACAAATCTATTTTTTTTTCCAGATTTAAGGTCTCCGACATTTCCATAATCCACATTTTGATTGTGGGGGTTGCTGGGTTTTTCCAAAATTTTAATATTAATTTTTTCCCAGTTATTATACTGTAATCAAGGAAATTTCTTTGGTTTATTGTAAGTTTTAGGTATTGTTCTGATATGCCTAATATTATTAATTTAGGATCGGGCTCCAGTTGAGTATTAACCACTACGGAATTTTTTTTTTTAAATATCCATCCAAAATTGTTTAATTTTTATGCAACTTACAAAGGTATGGGTTAAATTAGCCTCAGAGTATTAACATTTATCACAGATAGGAGAGATATTAGGAAAAATTCTATTTAATTTTGTTTTAGAATAATGCCATCTATGTAGTACTTTAAATTGTATTAAAGAATGTCTGGCGTTTAACGAACATTGATGTATATGTTGTAGACTTTCATCCCAAATATCTTTCGTTATGGGTTGAACTAATTAATTTTCCCATGCTTATCTATATAATTCCGTCGACGGAATCTCACTATCTAAAAGAGTATTTATAAATGTAAGATATTAATTTGACTCTGGGTGAGTCTGAAGAAGGGTCTCGACCCGAAACGTCGCCTATCTCCTTCGCTCCTTAGATGCTGCTGCACCCGCTGAGTTTCCCCAGCAATTTGTGTAACCCCCTATTAATTTGACTGTTAGGGTGTTTATTCAAACATTCATCTAGAATCTCTGGCTCTCTAGTTCTATATTCTCGTGTATGTGATTTAACATAATCTTTAAGTTGTAAATATCTAAAAAAATTATTTGAGTGTAATCCATAATTCTGTTGTACCTCCTGAAACGAGAGGAACATACCTTTTCTATAAAGATGTCCCATCTTTTTAATTCCATAATTTTTCCATTGTGCAAAACCTTTATCCAATACTGAAGGTTTAAATGAAGGGTTATTTGCAATAGGGAGAGAAAGTGATACATGATCCAATTTTAACGTCTTTTTTATTTGTTTCCAAATTCGAATACCACTATGTATTATTGGATTTTCACTATAGATTTTTTAATTCAATTTTGTAGGAGTTAACAGAATCGGACCAATTTCAAAAGGCAGACAATCCTCCTTTTCCATCTTTAATCAATCTGGTTGTTGATCCATATCTTCCAACCAGAAATTTATGTTTTTGACATTGACTGTCCAGAAATAAAATAAGAAATTTGGTAAGACTAATCCTCCATTCGTCTTGGGTTTACATGAGTATTTTTTGCTTATTCTGTGGTTCTTATAATCCCAAATAAAACTTGTTACAATAGAGTTGACTTTTTTAAATACATTTTTTGGGAGATATATCGGAATTGATTGAAAGAGGTATAGTACTTGAGGAACGAAAATCATTTTAATAGCATTATTTCTACCGAGCATTGAAATGAGAAATGTTTTCCAATATTGAATATTCTTATGCAATTTATTAAGTAAAGGCACGAAATTTGATTGGAATGAAGAAGTATATTTCTTGGTCACGTAAATTCCTAAGTATTTAAATTTTTCATTCACTATTTGAAAAGGCGATTGTTTATATATATATATATATATATATATATATATATATATATATATATATATATATATATATATATATATATATATATATATATATATATATATATATATATATATATATATATATATATATATATATATATATATATATATATATATATATAAAAAAATAAATTAGGTTCCGTTATTGGCATAATCTCACTCTTATTCCAATTAATTCTGTATCCTGAGAATAAATCAAATTGAGTTATAAGATGCTGGTTAGGGATGCTGGTTTCTGGATTTGTAATATATAATAATACATCATCTGCATATAGACATTTTGTTAACTGTATTTTTAGTATTATACCCATATATTTCTCGGTGTGCTCTAACACTTTCTGCTAGTGGTTCAATAGCAAGGGCGAAGAGTAATGGGGATAGCGGGCATCCTTGTCTACAACCTTTAGATAAATCAAATGTTGTTGATAACATTTGATTTGTCATTATTCTAGCTGTTGGGTTGGTATATAAAAGCTTAACCCAAGTACAGAACTTCTCACCTAGTTGAAATTTTTCCATCATCGAAAATAAGTAGAGCCATTTCACTTGATCCACATTCCACATTCCACTTTCTCAGCATGTAACGAGATGACTGCTAAATCTACATTAGCTATTCTATTTGAGTATATAATGTTAAATAATCGTCTCAGATTATAATATGAATAACGCTTTGGAATAAAGCCTGTTTGATCGGGGTGTATTAATTTATGAATCACTAAACTTAATCTATGTACTAAAAGTTTGGTAAATATTTTCTGATCGGTGTTTAAGAGAGCAATTGCTCTATATGAACCTGGGTCTTCAAGTTCCTTATCCGTTTTTGGTATAAGTATTATTGTTGATTCATTTAAAGTTTCTGGAAGTTTCTGTTGCACGAATGCTTGAGTATATAATGTCTGTGGGCTTGGCGAGATCAGATCATGAAATTTTTAATAAAATTTGCTATTTAAACCATCTAGGCCAGCGGCCTTTCCATTTTTTAAAGAACTAATAGATTCTTCAATATCTTTTACTGATATTTCAGCCCCTAATAATTCCCTCTCTTTCAGGTTTAAACCTGTAAGATTGCATTTCTGTAAAAATAATTCCATTCCTGCTGAGCCCACTGTCATTTCGGTAAAGTGTTTGATAGTAGTGAGAGAATCTATCATTAATATCCTTGGGTAATGTTAATATTTCTCCCGTATCTGATTAAATTTTATATATTGTTTTTTCCACTTCCTGTTTCCGGAGTTGACGTGCAGGTAAGTTTTGTGGTTTATCACCGAATTCAAAATGTAGCTGTTTAGTCTTTTGATAACGTTTTATGATTTGGTCTGAATATATTTGGTTTAACTTATATTTGACTGCAGCAATTTTATTATGTATTATCATAGAAGGCACGATTGCATTTTCCATATCTAATTGCCTTATTTCCATTTCCAATACCAGTTGTTTGGCGCGGTTCTCATTAGTACGAAAGGTTTGCGCGGAGATTAATGCTCCTCGTATGAATGCTTTAAATGTTTTCCAAAGAAGGGAGGCAGATATTTCAGTGCAGTCCTTTGTCTCAAAAAACATGTTTATCCGTGTGATAAGATATTCGTAACATGCTTTATCATTTTAGATTTGAGGATTAAGTCTCCATTGTGTCTGCTTATCAGTCACTCCACTTAGTTTGATCATAAATGTTAAAGGAGCATGGTCCGAAATTATAATATTATGATATTTCAAGTTATAAGCAAATGGGATAAGTTTAGAGTCTACCAGTTTTGGTCTCTAAATCTGAGGAAGGACATTATTGCCATAGAGGGAAGGCAGAGAAGGTTCACCAGACTGATTCCTGGGATGTCAGGACGGTCTTATGAAGAAAGACTGGATAGACTTGGTTTATACTCTCTAGAATTTAGGAGGTTGAGTGGGGATCTTATAGAAACTTACAAAATTCTTAAGGGGTTGGACAGGCTAGATGCAGGAAGATTGTTCCCGATGTTGGGGAAGTCCAGGACAAGGGATCACAGCTTAAGGGTAAGGGGGAAATCCTTTAAGACCGAGATGAGAAATACTTTTTTCACACAGGGAGTGGTGAATCTCTGGAACTCTCTGCCACAGAGGGTAGTTGAGGCCAGTTCATTGGCTATATTTAAGAGGGAGTTAGATGTGGCCCTTGTGGCTAAGGGGATCAGAGGGTATGGAGAGAAGGCAGGTACGGGATACTGAGTTGGATGATCAGCCATGATCATATTGAATGGCGGTGCAGGCTCGAAGGGCCGAATGGCCTACTCCTGCACCTAATTCTATGTTTCTAAAAAGTAGTCTATCCTTGAGAAGGTTTTATGTACCGGTGAGTAAAATGAGTATTCCCTTCCAGATGGGTTTTCAATTCTCCAAAATCCTTGGTATTGATAGTATTAATGTATGAGTTTAGTAATTCGCTTGTCTTAGATTTTACTTTTCTTCGTCTTGACGATCTATCGAGATAAGAATCTAGTGTACAATTTAAATCTCCACCGATTATCAAATTATGTTGTGTGAGCTCCGGGATAGTATTAAGTATATTCTTAAAAAACATACGGTTGTCAAAATTTGGTCCATAGACATTGAGAAAAATCACTTTTTTTAGATATATCTACCATTAGTGTCCGCAATAGTTGATATGTGTTTGAAAGGTATACCTTTACGAATTAAAATTGCGACATCTCTGGCCTTATGGGAGAATGAAGAATGATATGTTTCAGCGATCCATTTTTCTTTCAATCTATGTTCTGTGTCATTTTTGAGGTGGGTTTCTTGAAGAAATGTTATCTGCTTTGAGTGATTTTAAGTGTGCTAATACCTTACCTCTCTTGATTGATTCATTAATTCCCTTAACTTTCCAACTACAAAAAGTGATTCCTTGACCCCTGTTTTTTCTATTAACGTCTTGCATCTTGTGGTTAGGGTGGTCTATAAAAGAGCAGATAGCTCAGCACAGTAAACCAAACATTCCACCCGAACACAGGACAGATATCTAATTCAAATAAATCTTCCTCCCGGACATATCTCCACAAATAATATTTGTAAATTAATTTGTTCAAAATAGTAAAAGATTAAGTAAAAAATACCAAAAGTAAAAAAATGAAAAATTAATAATGTGTAAGAAGAAAAAAGAAACCACATCTAAAGGTAGTGTAGTTGGTGCTAGCCACACTAGCGTGGCTGGCCATCTAAGGACTTCCGTAGATTAAAAAAAATTATTCCTAGCTCCACGCTTTAAAAAAAAAAATTCAATGAAAGTAATTTACGGGATTAAATTAGGACTGTTTTGGTCCAGAGTGTTAGTAATCATGTAGTGAGAGACTATTACTCTCTTAGCTAATTGTTAGTCAAATGTTAGTCTGATGTAAAAAAAAAGGAAGAACATAGCAAATTGCAATTAATAAGATATCTAAATTATACCTTTTTTTATATTTCATATTTTTAACTAATTATTCCAATAACGTGTTCTTAATGTTTAGTAAATAGTTAAAATTAGTACTAAAATATTAGAATAATGTGTCCATAACAAGAAGGATTGCTCAGCTGTCGTTATCAGCTTTCATTAGTCCTTGAGTAAGGCGAATTAAAGTTCCATTTATTCTCAGCAAGATGACGATATTATATGAATGTTATTCAGTCCACACTCGGGCCCACAATCGTCTGAGCATACGCCAATGCTTTCTTGTGATCAGTAAAAAACTGTTCCTTCTCCTGATAAGTGACTCTCAATCTTGCGGGGTACAGCAATCCATATCTCAAGTTGCCTATCTTCTTAAGAATCCCTCTTGTCTCGTTGAATAACGCTCTCCTTCTGACCACCTCTGCAGGGTAATCTCAAAATATGCTTATTTTGTCTCCATCAAACATAAGATTTCTGGTGCCAGCAATTGTTTTCATGATGTCATCCAAAACATGATCGTATTGCACCTTCACTATCAGCTGCCTTGGGGGGGGGGCGTTCGGGTCCGAGCGACATCCAAGAACTCTGTGTGCCCGGCCTAATAAGGGCTTTTGATCTAAATTCAAGACTTTTTTTAATAAGTCTGCGGCAAATTCACGGAGATCTTTATTTCCTGCTTTACCCTCTCGAACGCCAACAATTCTTAAATTCTGACATCTCTGACGGCCCTCGAAGTCAACGCATTTTAAAGCTTATCAATTCTTCTTTTATACTTGCAATTTCCCTTGAGATGAGGTTGCGAAGTTCCTCCATTTCACTTTTCTTTATCTTTGTCTTATGGGCCTTTGAGGCATCCTCCTGGGACGACGTTAAAGCTGAGCCCGAGGCTTCAGTTGGGCCTACTTCCTCCTTCGGTTGTTGACTTCTTGTCGTTTATTTAGTCGGTTCCTTTGTGGGGGAGCAAGTTACCGACATTAGGTCTCCAGAGTCGCGGTCTGATGACGTCACGCAGCGATTTCTGCAGGTCAGTTCTTTATTTTACTCCCGTTTTTTGTTTTGGCTTTTTCGCGTGGACCCTACTCCACCATTAGCGCCACTGGAAGCCTACCCAAACTGATTTGATTTTTGTTTTCTCATCAGCTAGAGTGTGTAAGCCGTCTTATTGAGTTTCATTATCTGTAGGTCGTTTTCACCTCTGCCACATTAACAATGGCCTGTTCTCTTTATAATTGTTACTTTCCTGCATATCTTTCATTCATTTGTTCTATATTTCTCTATATCACCGTCTTTAGCTCTTGTTTCCCATTTCCGTTGACTCTCAGTCTGAAGAAGTGTCTCGACCCGAAACGTCACATATTCCTTTTCTCCAGAGATGCTATCTGACCCACTGAGTTACTCCAGCTTTTGGTGTCTCTCTTCGGTTTAAACCAGCATCTGCATGGCCTTCCTACACACTCCCATCGACTTAATTGGAGAACTTTGAATTATCTTTAATCAGACTTTATCTTGCACGAAATGTTGTACCCTTTAACCTTGCACTAAATGTTGTACCCTTTAACCTTATCTGTACACTGTGGACCGCTTGATTGTAATTACCTATAGTATTTTCTTTGCCTGGATAGCGCACAAACAAAAGCTTTTCACTACTTCGGAAACAAATTTACTGATGCGCAATGTAGATTCCAGAAAGAAATTTCCATTCACGCAAGAGTTCAGAAATAATAAATTAAATTGTTTCAAAAGATGCCTAACAGCCTGAGAAATTTTAAAATTTGCTTTTATCTATGTTAAACAGTAAAATAGAAAAATCAGAAATTAGTTCCACAATGAATTCTGTGCATTATTTAGATTTCACAAATAAATGTTACTTTTGTTATGGATTGAAACATGGAGATCATTTCTGGTAGCCCTTCACAGAAATCAAATGATATAAATAGCCAACCCTCCTTTTAATAGTTGCATTGATAGGGAACTCAATGTTGACCAAGCTCCAAGAAATTTTAATGTTGCATTTTGAAAAGTGTGATGACATGTTTCAAGCCCTCTGAATGTGCAGATAGTACTTTCATCCAACGCAGTCAATACAGTACAGAAACAGGCTGACCATTAAATTTCTGTGTGTACTAATCCCATTTACTAGCACTTTTCTGTAATCTACTATGTATTAGTAATTCAGGTTCGCAGATGTGAGAGTACCTGTCTCTAACATCCTTTCAAGCAGCGGCAGTCCAAAGGATTGTTACCTGAAATGTCATTTCTGCATTCCCTTAACAGATGTTGCCTGAACAGCGGAGTTGTTTTTTGCATAGTTAGTAAGTTTGCAGATACACCAAAATTGATGAGAAGTGTTGTGAAAGGAAACGGTGGGATTTATTTCAGTTATAGAAATGGTCAGAGAAATGGCAGATGGTGATTAATCTCAACAAGTGTGAGATATTACACTTTGTGAGGTCCAATGTAAGGCGAAAGTATACAATTAATGGCAGTACCTTTTACAGCATTGATGTAGATAGGGATGTGGGGGTCCAAGTCCATAGCTCCCTGAAAGTGGCAACACGAGTAGATAGAGTGGTAAAGAAGATGTATGGTATGCTTGCCTTCATTGGTCACAGCAAGAGTATATGGATCAGGAACTCATGTTGCATTGGGAGTGTTGTGTACAGTTCTGGTGGCTCCATTATATGAAGGATGCTGCCTGAATTTAATGGTATAAACTCTAAGGAGAGGTTGGACAAATATGGATTGGGGCATCAAAGATTATGAGAAGATCTAATAGAAGTATATTAAATTATGAGAGGCATGGATATGGTAGATAGAACCTTTTTCCTGGGGAGAGACCCTACTTCAGACCAGCATCTGCAGTTCTTTCCTACACATAAAATAATCTTTTTTTTTTTAATTAAAAAAAAAAATCTTTATTTCGAACAGAGTAAAAGAATAAAAAGCAAGTGTGAAACGGAATACAAAAACCAAAACAAGAATATTTATAAAGTGTTATAAACAGTATCTATAAATAAATGAACTCGTATGTGTCCGAAAAGGAGCAGGAAGAAGCTAAAGCTTATTAGTTCCCACCCCTTATTCAACTGCTTATAATTATCATACAAATTTTGCAGCTATATGTACACCATACGTACACCAGCAGGTATATGTACACCAAATTATTTACATTTATACACTAATCAAATATTTACAAAGCCATACAAAAAAAGAGAGAAATAGAAAAAAGAAAAGAAAAAACCCTCATATACTATACAGTATCTCTTAGTCATATATACTACCCATCACGCTATAATCACTCTTCCCAATACAATCAGTATAACAAATATCCCACTCACAATCACCTATCCTCGTTCCAATATCCTTTCAAACAAGGACATCTTTTTAAACTGAATTATGTTTGTGCTAAGTTTTATCTCCTGTTCCAGACCATTCCACAAATTCACCCCACAGATTGCTATTAAGAGACATTGAGTTTTTTAAAATTATGTTCCCCTCTCAAATTATACCCACCCTGTCTTTCCATAAACAGTTTTTGTATATTTCCTGGAAGTAAATTATTTCTTGCTTTGTACATGATTTGTGCAGTCTTAAATTTAACCAGATTGGTGAACCTCAGTGTATGTGACTTTAAGAATAATAAATTGTTTTGTTCAAGATATCCAACGTTATTGATAATTGTTTTTGCTCTTTTTTGTAATGTACATAACGGCTGTAGGTTGGTTTTGTAGGTGTTACCCCATATCTCCACACAGTAAGATATGGCAATATGAGTGTATTATACAGAGTATGTAATGATTTGTGGTCCAGAATGTTTGATTTTCCCAATATTGCTATAGACTTTGCCAGTTTCGCTTTGACGTGGGTTATATGTGGTTTCCAGCAGATTTTGTGGTCTTAAGATCACACCAAGAAATTTATTTTCATATACTCTTTCTATACTTATGTTATCTATTTTCAATTGTACTTGAGGGTTTGTTTTATGTTTTCCAAATAGCATAATCTTTGTTTTGCTTAAATTTAGAGACAATTTGTTGACATCAAACCACTGTTTTAATTTATTCATTTCTGATGTGATGACCTCCAAAAGATGCTTCAAATTGTCACCGGAACAAAAAATATTCGTATCATCGGCAAATATAATCAATTTCAATTTTAGTTTATATTTCTTGAGTTTGTATTGGTGCAATCTCTTTGAACATTCCCACCACATTTATTACATATCAGACCCATTTTGTATAACCCCTTCAAATGTTCTGATTTTGCTCATTAATTGTAGAACAGGGATAATTGGCAGAAGAATGGTGCTGACAGGCTTAAGCAAAACTTTTGGTTTAATGACTACGTTGAGTTATTGTTGATTAACGCTGAAACATCAAAGCTGAAATTTATAAGCTGAGACTTACATAGAATTTGTTATAGCCATGGAGGGGATGTATGTCATTATCCTTAGCATTTTCTAAATAATCCACTGGAAATCTGTGCAAAACCATTGAGAATAATGAGGACAATGTATAATTAATTGTTGCTTGACCATAGAATGTCTGGACCTAATGTTTTGAAGAAAAAGGGATGGATGTATTCCTTCATTCTGCATGATCATATATTTTCGTCTTGATTATATAGGTCAAAGAATCAAAAAGAAATTCACCAAAACCACAGCGTATGCGGGCATCTGTGAATGAAAGTGGGCGAGGTATGTGTATGAATATTATTATGATGCACTACTTTTCCACTTGCCTTTCTTATTTGTGGCATATGGATGCTTGATTCTAATCCTGTGCTGTGAATTACAGTCTTAATTCAAAATCAAAAATGGCACGCTGGATTTGTGTGAAAATTCCTTTGTCACGTGAAATCCTGACACGCTTATTTCTCTGTCTTCTGGCCCTATTGTGGGGCAATGGTGGTACTGAATGACTATATTTGCCTCCACAGCACAGCCATGGCCCATTTAAAGTGAGCAAAAGACAAAGTGCAGGACGAACACCCTTCTTCAGATGAAAGAATTAACCTTTGTCATTTGTTTGAAGAAGGGTCCTGACCTGAAATATTGTCTGTCCATTTCCCTCCACAGATGCTGCCTCATCCACTGAGTTCCTAGAGTACTTTTTTTTTGCTCATCTGACTTTTTAAGTGATTTTATGCAGGAGCGCTTCTGCTCATTTTAGGTTATTTTAGGTTCTAAAATCAATGCACAAATTACAATGATAACTAGAATTAGTTGGAGCAATGTTTTGTGCACGAGTTAATTAAATTTCTGAAATGAGTTTAAATCCAGCTTGAACTCAGTGGATTCGTTTTCTGCTTTTAGATCCTTGGAAAATTCACATTCTCAACTAGTCTACAGATTGGGTGTTTTTGGCAAATGGAACAATGTCACAAGTGAAGGAAAGAACTTCTGAGCTTAGGGTGAGGCAAATTATGTAGCACAGGAGACCTTGCCCTAATATGGTTCTCAAGCTAGGAAAAGGTGGATATTATCAAAACACATCGATGATGGAGGTTGAAATGAAGATGGAATGGTTAATTGGAAGGCTTTGAAAACTGCCAGTGGTCACACATATACAGCCAAGGCTTACACATGCTTTTACGCTCCACTTAAGTTTTAATTGGCAATAATTGCACGAGAAATATATTGCGTTTAAATATTTCATTCACATGCTATGGTGACTCCACAAGTTAAATTTATTTTATGTCTTGTGCATATCTTTAGTGCACGCTTGTTGGTTTGTTTCACATAGGTCACTCAGTGTTCAAAGTGAAAATTATACTTGTTTCATGAATAAAATTCATCATGACAAAAATATCACTATCAAGGAAATGTTTCTATCCGTGACTGATATATTTGGGAATAATTTACTATTTATTTATTTCCTGCAATAAATGGGATCTTTTTCCATGCTTATTTTAATTAACCTAACAGTATTTACCCCTTCCATTGAAGGAAGAAACTAAACTTAATAAAAATAATGAATGAATGTGGAAAAGAGAAATATATAGTTTAAGTCTCTAATAATACCAGACTAACAAAATATGTGGTGTTATCATATTACAATGTTTATGCTTGGCTGATCTGTGACAAAATACATTTTGAGTGACAATATTTTCTTTCTTGATTCAAAGTGGAGCAGAATTCCAACAACAGTCTTTATCCAGAACTACCAAAGTTCCAGTCTGGTAAGTTAAATGTTACAGAAAGTCAGTTTTGATTCACAATTCATGCACAGTAGAGCAAAATCAGGTTGTCGTTTGAAACAAGTGAGATAACAGTAACTTGTGGAGAGAGAGAGAGAGAGAGAGAGATAAGAAACTAGTTCCGCCATCGCAGCATCAGACCTTTGAATGCAATGTTATGAAAGCTTGTTTGTATGTACAAGTGTCTTTTTAAAAATATATATTTTTATTAGAAGTCATGTGCAGTAGTATAATACATTTCATGTACAACTTCTTGTTTTAAAATGTAATAATAGAAAAATAGCAGAAGCAAGAAAAAGAGAGAAAGAGAAAGTTAGGTAAGGTGGTGGTATTGATAGTTTGTGAAAAAGTAGAGAAAAAGAGCCCATAACGATGTAAAGCACGAGAAAGAGAAAAAAATAAAATAAAAAGATATAAAGAAAATAAAAGGGATATACCTGCTTCGTATCTTTACACACCTCTCACCCGGCTTTGAAACAGTTTATTTCCAGGGTTATGTTGCACCATATGCTTGTAATAAGTCGATAAAGGGAGACCAGATCTTTAACAATTGGTCTGATTTGCCTGCTAGGACGAATCTCATATCTTCGAGGTGTAACATTTCAGACATGTTTGAAATTCACATTTTAAGCGTTGGTGTGCGTGCATTTTTTCAGAATTGTAGTATAAGTTTTTTTGCCGTTATTAAACCATAGTTAAGGAAACTCTTTTGGATCGAAGTCAGCTCAAACCCGACTTCCATTGTTCCAAAGATAATCAGTTCTGTGTTGGGGTTCAATTTTATTTTAAATAATTTTGTGAAAATTTCAAAAATGTTATTCCAAAATTTATGGAGTTTTATGCAGGAGACAAAGGAGTGTGCTATGGTTGCATCTTGAGATAAGCATTTATCACAGATGAGAGAAACATTTTATTCAGTTTAGTTTGAGTAATATCTATGTAAAATTTTAAATTGAATTAAGGTATGTGGGTATGATTGAGCATTTATGTACATATAGCAAATATTTATCCCATCTATCCTTCAAGATTTTTATAGATAGTTCATGTTCCCAATCTCTTCTAATTGCGTCAGATGATGGTGCTTCTATATTTAGAATGATATTATACAAGTATAATATTAAATTAATTGAATCCGCCTTTCTGTTCATGGCTTTGTCTAATAGATCTGGTCAAAGTTTGGTATTCTTGTGTATATTTTTTCAAGTAGTCACGGATTTGAAGGTATTTAAAGTATTGATTACTTTTCAGGTTGTATTTGAGTTGTAGTTGTTGGAATGATAAAAGGTTTCCCATTTCATACATGTCTCCAAACATTTTAATTCCTATTCTTTCCCAATGAGTAAACGTTTTATCAATAATAGATTAAACGACGGATTATTAACTATAGGGGAGAGAAGCGATAGATTTCTTAATTTGAGAGTTAATTTTATTTGTTTCCAAATTCGTATTGTACTATGAATAATTGGATTTTCTTGTATATTGTATTATTCAGTTTTATCGGTGAGAGAAGGATCGCTCCTATATTAAAAGGAGAACAATCCTCTCTCTCCATTACTATCCAATCTACCCATTGGGCAGAATTGTCCAACAAGTGAATTACATTTTTGATATTCACTGCCCAGTAATAGTACAAAAAATTGGGGAGTGTTAGTCCATCAAATTCTTTGGGTTTACACAAGTGTCTTCTTTGAATTATATGGGACTTATAGTCCCATATGAAATTTGTGATATCAGAATCGAGTTTTTTTTTAAATGTACAAGTGTCTACGAGACACATTTTTAAGATGAGATGATAAATCTGGATCCCATCTGGTCTCATAGATGGATCTAAAAGATTTAGCTAAGAAAATGACAAAGAAGAAGGAGTAAGCCATCCTTATTGCATCCAATACGATCCCGGCTCATCAAATTAACATCATTGCCAAATACTAATCACAAAAGACAATACAGTGGTGCAATTAAAAGAGCTGATGCCTATAAGGTCCAATAACCCATTCATCCTGACCTCCAGTGGTGTATTCGTGTTGTTTTCATTTTCCATTTGAGGGAGGGGGGTGTGGGGAGAAGGGGGGTGTGGGGGAGAAGGGGTGTGGGGATGGGGGCATTGGGGGTGTGGGAGGGGGTGGTGTGGTGGGGGAGGGAGAGGGGTGTGTGGGCAGGGCGGAGATGGAGGGGTGTGTGGGCGGGGGGTGGGGGTGGTGGCTTTGGGGGGGGGGGTTGTGGTCACCGCAGGCACAGCTCGCACTCTGTTCACCCCTCACTGTTCACCTTCAGCTTTCAGCGTCACTCAACGGCTCCAGGTCCGGCACCGGCTTCACTCAGTGGCTCCCGGTTCAACTCAGCAGCTCCCGGCTTGTCATGCTGGTCGTCACAGAAACAGCCCGCATGGCAAAGATCATAGTGCGCTCCCTCCGCACGCTGTTCACTCCGCACTTGCTCAACACACTCTGCTCACTCCGCTCCTTCAGCTTTATTCTCCTCGCCACTGGTGATTGACCGCGGGTGCCGGAAGGGGCAGTTTTTAACGATTTTTAAACCTTCATGGCATTTGTACTATTCCACCGATCGGAACAAAACTTATTGCATTTGCAGCACGGGAAAATGGCGAGTAAGGTGGCGAAAAATGGTAGTGCTATCGTGTGCCATTTTTGCGCAAATGTAAATGCAACGCAAACTGGAAGAGGACAAGATAAGAGTTTTACAAGTATATACTGGACCAAATGGGACCCGTTGGGTCCTCTCAATGCGTGGTTAGAGAGAGTGGGGGGTTAGAGAGATAGAGGGGCACAGAGAGGGAGATGGGAGGAGGGGCGGTGAGAGGGAGCGTGAGGGGCAGAGGGAGCGGGGAGCAGAGAGGGGGTGGGTAGAGTTTGAGGGGTGGGGGGGGTCACGTCAGAGGGGAGGGCTGGTTCCCGAATTTCGCTCCCGGCTCCAGGCTGCCGGCTCCACTCTATGATCTTTGGCAGGCAGGGCCCGAGAAAGAGGGGTGTTGTATGGGGAGGGGGGGGGGGAGGGTGACGCCATTCGCAGCGCGAGCAGAGGGCAGATCCATTGTCACGTCATCAGTGGAAAAAAAAACAAAAAAATATAGGCGTTTTGAATAGAAAGTTGGATTGGATTTGTGAACATTTTTATTAATTACTCAAGAAATAAAGCAGGAAATTTTCAGGTAAGCCGATTTTTGACTCCAGGGGGTAAATCTCTACCGGAAGATGTAAACATGTTCCTGTTAGTGCGTCTTTTCAGCGAGTAAATGTCATCACACACTAACAAATAAATACACACAATTTCCAAATGTAAATTAGCAATTAACTTATGTCAATATTTCTTTATAAGTCTGAATTAATGATTTCATTTGTAATCATATCTATATACTTTTAAAACTCTGTGTGTGTGTGTCAGCAGTGTGTGTGTGTGTGTGTCTTGTGGGTGTATGTCACATTCCATTTTTTTTTCAGGTAAGATCTTTGGCCTTTGATTCCATGGTCCGCCAAAACCAGACACGAAAACGCCGTTATTTTTTCCATTTCGTTAGCGATTTCGCTTCTACATGCACTGATTTACTCATTACATTTAGACACTTTTATGTACACATTTTTTAATAAAATTATCCCTCCCTCCCAACCCCCCCCCCCACACACTCATTTTAAAATCGAAACGGCACCTCACGAGCTGCTTAAGTCAATCACGCATGCCGACCAATCCCAAGCCGCTTCTCTCTCTTCATTTGGCAGCCCGGCTCCCTCCCTCCCTCCTCCAACTACGCTCGCGCCTACCGCAACTGGAATCAAAGATTCCTTTGGCTGGAATCGCGGGTGGGCTGGAATCGCACCCGCTCAACCCCCCCCCCCCGTTCTCAAAATGCTCTGCTGATCCGGAGGAGAGATAAGGCGCCAGTTCCGCGAAGCTAGCGCAGCTCGCGAAGCCCCGGCCGGCTGCACGCCCCTCCCATCCCCTGCGTGCTCCAGAGAGTCACAAGCAAAGATTATAGAGGAGCGTGGTCACAAGCAGGGTCTTTGGTCAGAAAACTACAGCTCCACTCTCACGCCGGCATGCTCTGCAGATCGGGAGAAGAGAAAAGTCGACGGGCGTGGTAAGGCCCGATCCTGTGGAGGTGAAGAGGGAGAGTTGGGGGATTGAGGGAGAGGGAGAGGGCGAGGAATGGGGGTGATAGGGAGTGGGGAATAGATGGACAGCCCCAACCCCTCTCCCCCTCCCTCCCCCTCTTCCCCCCCTACCTTCTCCCTTCTTACCCCTCTCCACCCTACTCTTACTCCTAACCCCATCATCTAACCCCCTCCCTCTTAACTTCTTCCTCAGTCCCCCCTCTTCCCCCCATCTCTCCCCCCCCTACCATCTCCCCACCCCTCTCCTTCCCCACCCACCCTCCTCTCCCTCACCTCACTCAACGCCACCCTCTCCTCCTTTCCCCTCCACCCCCTCTCACTCTATCTCTTGCCCATTCTGTCTCCGCACACTTTATCCGCTTTGTCCCCCCATTCTCTACTGCTCTCACTCTCTACCCCCGCCCTCCTCTCTCTCCCCTCAACTTCAATCCCCAATCTTCTCTCCGCCTCTCTCCTCCCTCTCATCACTTCCCCCCTCTCTCCCTCCCCCGCCCTCGCTCTCTCCCCCTTCCCACCCACTCTCTCCTTCCCTCTCTCTCCCCCCTCGCTCTCTGCTCGCCCCAACGCTCTCTCTCTTCTCCTCCCCTCTCACTCCCTCCCCGCCCCTACCCCCTTCCTCTCCTCTCCTTCCCCCTTCCCTCCCCCTCCCTTCACCCCCCCACCATCCCCCTCCCTCGTCCCCTTCCCCCCCCCAGCTCCCTCATCACTCTCCATCTCTCCACTCTCCTCCCACTCCCTCTCTAAGCTCACGCTCTCTGCCCTCTCACTCACTCTCCCCTATCTCTCATTCTCTCTCACTCTACTTGTATTCCCTCCTGCCCCACTCGCTACCGCCCCCCCCCCCCCTACCCTACCTCTTCCCCCTTCACCCTACCCTCCCCTCCCCCTCTCCCCTTCATCTCCCCCCTTCCCTCCCCCTCACCTTCCCATTAATCTCTCCCCAACTCCCCCTTACTTTCCCTTCTGGTCTCTGCCTCTCTCACTCTACTCCCCCCCCTATTCCCTTCCCTAACCCCCCCCCCCCCCCCTAGACTCCCTGTGAGTTGGGGGCTATGCTCAGTGCTAAGGGGCAGTAATGCGATAAAAGATCAATTAATAATATTAATGATAATATCAAGGGGTAGTTAGTGTGGGGTGGGTTAAGGTGTGTGTGACGCCCGCATACCCACCCCCCCGCAAACGTGTGTTGGGGGAACAGCCCCAACGGACTGACATGGTCCTAGTAACTAATAAAAAACTCTGTGTGTGTGTCATTTCGCCTTGATTCACATCTCCTCGAAAACCAACACCCGACGCCAAAACGGTGAAATTTTTACATTTACCTTTATGATTTCAAAATCCCCTCCACAGTGTAATTTGGTTCAATATCTCCCCAGTTTTTTACTAAAAATTGTTCACCCGTCTGACTTTATTTTCAAATCTAACCGCTGGCCAGAGCTGATGACGTCACAGTGTCTTTGCTCGTGCCCTCCCTGGCTCTTGCCTGCCCCCCCCCCCCCGCCCCCCCAGCTCTGCATAAAGCAGCTGCTGCCTGCACAGCAAGTTAAAATCGACGCCCCTCATCCTGCCCCAAGTCACGTCGCCACGACCCGCCGGCCGCCTCGCAAAGACCACATTGAAAAAAAACACACTGTCTCTTGCTCGAGCGCCGGGAGCTAGGGAGCGAGTGATTGATTAGCGTTCAAGAACCAGTCCTCACCTCTGACTGACCGCTCTCTCCCCCACCCCTCAAACTCTCACCCCCGCCACCTCCTCTGTCCCCCTCATGCTCCCTCTCGCCCCCCGCCGCAGTCCCCCCCTCCTTGTCTGTTTGCCTCGTGTCCCCCTCTATGTCCTCAGTGTCCCTCTCTCTGCCTCTGTGTCCATCGCTGTGTCCCTCCCTGTGTCCCTCTATGTGTCCCCTCTCTCCCACTAACCCTCCTCTGCACCTTCCTCCTCCAGCTCCCCATTCCTCTCTCCCCCCCCTCTACTCTCCCCTCCATCCAGCAACCCCTACCTCCCCCCACCCTCCTCTCTCTCCCCTCCTTCTCTCTCCCCTCACCTCTCATCCTCCCCTCCTCTCTCCTCAATTCGCTGCTCTCTTTCCCCCTCCACTCTCCCCTCACCCTCCCCCCGCCACCCCTCCCCACCTCCCCCCCCTGTCTCTCCCACCCTCCCCCACACTGTCTCCTCCCCCTTACCCCCCCCCCCCCCCGCCCGTGTGTGTGTTGGGGTGGTTAGTGTGTGTTGACGCCACAGCCCCCCCCCCCATCCGCAACCCCCCCCCCCCCCCCCCCCCCCCCCCCACACACGCCCCAGCATCCCTCGTTGAGGGGACTGAGCACCCAAAGGTTCTCCCTTGGTCTAGTCAAAATATAAAACTCAAAGGAATTAAAGCAAAATTATCCAATTACAGAGTTTAGATGTTTATTAGCATTGGTAAGCATTGATGATGCATAACTAAATTGTGTAAATCCTTCCAGTACATTTCTAACTGTTTGTTTGATGTGGAGGATCAGAGTCCAATATGTTTGTCAGAGGTTCAGAGTTTGAATCTGAAGAGGAATGACTCTAAGCTTCTGGTTGTCTGCCAATTTAATTCACCATCACCATTCACTAGTCTGAAGAAGGGTCTCGACCCGAAACCTCACCCCTCCCTTCTCTCCACCTGCCTTCCCCCCCGGTTACTACCCCACATTTGTCTCTGTTCTAATTCACCAATCCCCACCTCTGAACATTTGTTTGTGACTTCCTACAACTGATCCAATACAAAGCCTCAGGAACAACACCTCATCAATTAGTTAACTCACTTTTTTTTCCCGGTTTGTACAGGATGGTTTTTTTGCCACCAACCAACCACCGCAACCTCCCCCCCACCCCCGTCCCCCCAACTGCAACCCACCCCCCCACCTTCCAGAAGACTACAATGTATTTACCTAATTTTTACAGTATTAACTACACATTACAAGGAGCATAAGGAAAATAAACCACTCCCATCATAAAACCGTACGGGACATGGAGACAGAGGGTGACCTATATCCTGTTGAATCGCAACTCGAGTATTCCCCTCATGTTCCAATTGGTAATGCAGTCTTACCCATAAGTCTTCAATCTCAATTTCTAAGGATTGTATATTGTCCAATTGGATGCTAGGGAGTATGAAGTGGAGGCCTAACACTCGTTACCATCCCGCTTGGCTTTAAATCCTACTGCCAAGGATATTTCATGATCCCTTTTAGTCCTTCTAATTTATTAAAGTTCTTTCCTATTTCCTTTATATTCCTCAAGGACTTTAGCTGATTTCAGCTTCCTAAATCAAACATATGCTTCCTTGTCCTTTTTGATTAAACTTGTCATGCAAGGTGCCTGACCTTTGTCAAACTTATCTATTCACATGCACATATGGGTTCTGAACTCGTAATCGATTGTTTTTTTTAATATCCCCACATGTCAGATGTGGATTTACACTTAAATAGCTGCGCAATCTAGTTTCAGCAGTTCTTGTCTAATATTATTATAATCAGCCTATTCTTCATTTATTAACAAAAGTTGCCCATATTTTTCAGCTTTATTATGGTTGGAGGCTTCTCTGTGATGATCCAGAAGTCCTCACTGCATGATATCAAACTAACTCCCAATTGCAAATTTCTGCCTATGATCCAAATTAGGGAAATTCATACTTAGCAGTCATGGTAAATGTGGATAGCCCACTGTGAATTCTAAACCATTATTAATCACTTAAAATCTGCCATTAATTGACTTTCATCATACTTTATTCAAAAGTTTGAATGCGATTGAATTGTTGAAATGGAATTGCTTAACTAAATTACCATATTAATATTTTAAGGAAGTTCACAGCATTATAACATCCATGTCTGATCTGTTTTGATGCTGGAAATCTGAAAAAAGAGAATCTATCTCTGTCTCTATAGTGGGATTGATGGTAAGAGTCTTGGTGGGCTGAAGGGCCTGTTTCCACGCTGTATCTCTAAACTAAACCTCTTTTGCAAATGTCTGACTTACTGAAGATTTCCAGTATTTGCTGGTTTTATTGTTAATTTGGTTAGTTTTTGACATTACATGAATGCTTGAAAAAAGAACATTGCCTGAAACATTAATATTATGTCAGTACCACAGATGATCTTAATTATCTGTTTATTTTAGATTTCCAGCATTGTATTATTTTGCTTTAGCAACCGGTCAAGTTGTTTTCGGTATATTTTCTGCTAATTAGTTTATAATTTCTGTATGTCACATGCAGCCAAATAATCCCACATTGTGAGATTGTCAAATACAGTGGAAATCCAGTACCTTAAATATTGTATTCCAATTAGGATGATTGTAAAATCATTCTTTAATAGTGGGCAGAAAGAAGAGTTGGAAAGCATGGCTAGGGAAGACCTTCTTTGTAAGTGTTCAAAATGAAACAGTAAACTTGTATTTACCAAAATTAAGCTTTTCCTTCACCCCCACTTCATGTTCTTAGTACAGCACTACTAAATGGTGCAGTAGAGGTTCATTACGTTGATTTTTGGGGCAAGGAGATTGTCCTAAGAGGGAAGAATTGAGAAGAATGGGAAATTAGTGCATATATAGGTGGGATGGGGGAAAGAAGGTGCAGTCAAGTATAGGACAACTAGTTGTTAAAGAAGGAACTGCAGATGCTGGAGAATCGAGGGTACACAAAAAGCTGGAGAAACTCAGCAGGTGCAGCAGCATCTAAGGAGCGAAGGAGATAGGCGACGTTTTGGGTCGAGACCCTTCTTCAGACTGGTCAGGGATCAGGGAAACGAGAGATATAGACGGTGATGTGGAGAGATAAGGAACAATGAATGAAAGATATGCAAAAAAGTATCGATGATAAAGGGAACAAGCCATTGTAAGCTGGGGGTACACAAAAAGCTGGAGAAACTCAGCGGGTGCAGCAGCATCTAAGGAGCGAAGGAGATAGGCGACGTTTCGGGTCGAGACCCTTCTTCAGAAGCCATTGTAAGCTGTTTGTGGTGTGAAAATGAGAAGCTGGTGCGACTGGGGTGGGGGAGGGAGATAGAGATAGAGGGAATGCCAGGGCCCAAGGGCTGAGGGAGAGGTGGGAAGGGGAGGAGACAGCAAGGGTTAACAGAATTGAGAAAATTCAATGTTCAAGCCCAAAGGATGCAGACTCCCCAAGCGGAATATGAGGTGCTGTTCCTCCAGCTTGCGGTGTTGCTCACTCTGGCCGTGGAGGAGGCCCAGGACCGAGAGGTCGGATGCGGAATGGAGGGGGAGTTGAAAGTGCTAAGCCACCGGGAGGTTATTGCGGACCGAGCGGAGGTGTTCGCGAAGCGATCGCCAAGCCTCCGCTTGGTCTCAACACCGATATAGATCATCTGGCATCTGGAGCAGCGATGCAGTAGATGAGGTTGGAGGAGGTGCAGGTGAACCTCTGTCGGACCTGGAAGGACTGCTTGGGTCCCTGAAAGGAGTGGAGGAGGGAGGTGAAGGGACAAGTGTTGCATTTCTTACGGTTGCAAGGGAAAGTGCCCGGGGAAGGGGTAGAACGGGAGGGGAGGGAAGAATTGACAAGGGAGTTGCGAGGGAGCGGTCTTTGCGGAAGGCAGACGGGGGGAAATGGGAAATGTGGCGGTGGAGGGGTCACTTTGGAGGTGGCGAAACTGGTGGAAGGACTATATGTTGTATTGCCGGCTGATGGGGTGAAAGGTGAGGACCAGGGGACTCTGCCCTGTTTTTGCGAGTGGGGGAATGGTGAGCGAGGGCAGTGTTGCGGGGTATGGAGGAGACCCTGGTGCGAGCCTCATCAATAGTGGGGGAGGGGAATCCCCGTTCTCTGAAGAATGAGGCCATTTGTGATGACCTGGTGTGGAACACCTCATCCTGGGAGCAGATGCGGCGTAGACGGAGGAATTGGGAATAGGGGATGGAGTCCTTACAGGAAGCAGGGTGGGAGGAAGAGTAGTCCAGGTAGCTGTGGGAGTCAGTTGTTTGTAGTGGATGTCGGTCAGGAGCGTATCACCCGCAATAGAGATGGTGAGGTCAAGGAATGGTAGGGAAATGTCGGAAATGGTCCAAGTGAATTTGAGTGCCGGATGGAAGTTGGTGGTGAAATGAATGAAGTCAGTCAGTTGTGTGTGGGTGCAGGAGGTGACACCAAAGCAGTCGTCGATGTAACGGAGGTAGAGGTCGGGGATGGGGCCCTGGTACGCCGAGAACAAGGATTGTTCGACGTACCCAACAAACAGGCAAGCGTAGCTGGGCCCATGCGTGTGCCCATAGCTACGCCTTGTGTTTGGAGGAAATGGAGGAATCAAAAGAGAAGTTATTGAGGGTGCGGACCAACTCTGCTAGGCGGAGGAGGGTGTCAGTGGACGGGTATGGGTTGCTCCTCTGGTCGAGGAACAACCGGAGGGCTTTGAGACCGTCCTGGTGGGGATGGAGGTGGAGAGTGACTGGACGTCCATGTAAAGATGAGAGGATGGGGGCCTGGAGAATGGAATGCACGGAGCCGACGGAGAGTGTCTGAGTGTCTTGAACATAGGTGGGGAGGGATTTAACAAAGGGGGATAGGATGGTGTCAAGGTATGTGGAAATGTGTTTCGGTGGGGCACGAACAGGCAGAGACAATGGGTCTGCCAGGGCAGTCGGGTTTGTGGATTTTGGGGAGAAGGTAAAATCGGGCCGTGCGGGGCTGGGAAACGATGAGGTCGGAGGCTCGGGGGGGGTAGGGAGCCGGAGCTGATGAAGTCGGTTATGGTGCTCGAGATGGTGGCCTGGTGTTCGTCAGTGGGGTCATGGTCCAGGGGTAAGTAGGAGGAGGTGTCCGAGAGTTGGCGCGCGGCCTCCGCTTTGTAGAGATCGACGCGCCAGACTATAGGACAACTAGGTTAGTCCGACGGGCGGATTTTCACAATATTTTTTCAAATGTTGTAAAGCTGGAAGCAATTGTAAGTTGCCCAAAGCTGTTGAAAAGAAAGAGTGGGAGACGGTCAACAGTGACCTTATACATATCTTGGAGCAACAAGTGGGCACAGCAGTGGAAAAGCTTGAAAGGATGGGCAACATAATCTACAGCTATGGAGAAGAACGGTTTGGGGTAAGTAAAGGGAGAGGTGGAAAGAAGTTACCAACACCAATCAAGTCCAGGAGGCAGCAGGAGATCGAGAGGCTAATCAGAGAGAGGAGACAGTTGAAAAAGCAATGGAAAAAAGCAACTGACGCAGAGAGAGAAGGTCTCATGCTACTACCAAGAGGACATCAAGAGCCGATTGGCAACCTTGCGAAAAGCAGAGAACATAGGAAACTTCGCAAGAATAAAGAACACACAAGAACACGGTTCTACAAAGACCCTTTTCAAGTTCATCAAAGACCTCTTCGCAAAGGAAAAAAGTGGAACTTTGAAAACATCAAAACAAGAATTGGAGGAACACCTGGAAAAGGCCCACCAAGACACGAAAAGGCATGAGAAGTTAGTCATCCCACATGACATCCCACCTATTCAACCACCTGAATTCAACCTAGACACCAGCCCTCCGAAATGGAAAGAGGTAGAGAACACTGTCCGGCGAGCAAGAGCTGTATCAGCTCCGGGGCCAAACGGAGTACCATACAAGCTCTATAAGAATGCACCGGATGTGTTACGCTTTCTATGGAAGCTCATGAGGGTGGTGTGGAAGAAGCAAACAATACCTAAGGTGTGGCAAAGGGCCGGCGGCATACTAATACCTAAAGAAAAGGATGCATCAGACATCAGCCAATTCCGGCCAATATCAACGTCGAGGGAAAAATCTTTTTCAGCATTGTATCACAAAGGCTATCCACCTATCTGGTAACAAACAAGTACATTGATACATCTGTACAGAAAGCAGGAATTCCAGGTTTTTCAGGCTGCTTGGAGCATACAAGCATGATCTGGCACCAGATCCAAGCAGCTAAGAAGGACAAGAGAGACCTACATGTGATCTTCCTCGATCTGGCCAATGCATTTGGTTCAGTTCCACATGAACTCCTTTGGGAATCTTTTGCCTTTTTCCATGTACCAGAGCTCATCATCACACTGGTCAAGAACTATTTCCAAGACCTGCAGCTGTGCTTCACAACAGCTGAATTCAGTACAACATGGCAGCGCTTGGAAGTAGGCATCATGGCAGGCTGCACAGTCTCACCCTTGGCCTTTACAATGGCCATGGAAGTCATCATCAGGGCCTCAAAATGGGTGGTGGGCGGTGAACGAACCAGAGCTGGGCTCCGTCTGCCACCCATCAGGGCATACATGGACGATATGACAACAATAACCACTACTGCAGCATGCACCAAGCGGCTACTTGGAAAGCTGCAGGAGAACATCAAGTGGGCCCGAATGAAAATCAAACCAAGTAAGTCTCGAAGCATCTCCATAGTTAAGGGGTGCTTAGAGACACAAGGTTCTGCAATCGGTGACGACCTAATACCAACAGTGTCTGAGCAGCCAGTAAAAAGCCTGGGCAGATGGTACAACGCAAGCCTCAAGGACAAAGAGCAGGTGCAACAGCTAAGGCAAGAAATTGTCAACGGCCTGGAGATCATCAATCAGACCCTACTGCCTGGGAAACTGAAGCTCTGGTGCCTACAGTTTGGACTCCTTCCTCGGACAATGTGGCCACTGACCGTTTATGAAGCTCCAATAACAACTGTGGAGAAGATGGAGCGAACCATAACTTCATACGCGAAGAAATGGCTCGTGTCCCACGATGTCTAACTAACATCGGCCTCTATGGCAAAGGGGTCCTGGACTACCTCTCACTAGTCTAACAGAGGAATACAAGTGTTCCAAAGGAAGACTCCAGATGACACTGAGGGACTCTAGAGACAAGACCATCAGTGCTGTTGCGCCGCCCCTAGTAACCGCCGGAAGTGGACACCATCTGATGCAGTACAGCAAGCTTCATCAGCCCTGAGGCACAAAGACGTCGTGGGGCAAGTGCAGCAGGGAAGAGGAGGCTTTGGCCTTACGACAAGTAAACCAACTTGGCGAAAGGCCACAACATCAGAGCGGAGGACATTGGTGGTTGAGGAGGTGCGGCGACAGGAGGAGGCCGCAAGAAGTGCAAAGGCGGTCTCTCTTGCCAAACAGGGCAATGGATGCAGTGGGAAGGTGTAGAGCGGAGGAAGATCAGCTGGAAAGAACTTTGGAAATGAATCAAGCAAGATCAGCTTCATCATCAGAGCGACATACGACGTCCTTCCATCACCAAAGAACCTCAATCAGTGGTACGGCGAGGATCCAGCCTGTGCCCTCTGCCCAACTCCAGCGACCCTCAAACACATCATGGTAGGCTGCAAGACCAGCCTCACGCAAGGGAGATACACGTGGAGGCATAATCAGGTATTAAAAAGCCTGGCAACAGCCCTTGAGAACAGGCTGTGTGCGACCAACTCCTTGCCTCCGAGAGCAAGCAACCCCTCCCACTTAAGGCGACAACCTTTGTCCGAGAAGGACAGAAAACACCGAAACATCCTTCCACTAGATCAGAAGAAGGAAACCTATGCAGGGCCCGTGACTGGAGGATGCTGGCGGACATCGGCCGACAACTAATCTTTCCACCTGAAATTGCTTCAACCAACCTCAGGCCAGATTTGGTGTTCTGGTCCCTTTCACAGAAGACTGCTTACATCATAGAGCTCACAGTTCCATGGGAGAACTCTGTTGTGGAGGCCTATGAGCGTAAGAAGCTGCGCTACACAGAGCTTGCAGCAGAGGCAAGGCAGCGTGGCTGGAACATCAACGTTTATCCAGTTGAAGTGGGATGCAGAGGATTTGTTGCGTCATCTACCATCAGACTGCTGAAGGAGCTTGGAATCCACGGTCAGGCTCTGCAGAAGACCATAAGATCACTCTCAGACGCGGCTGAAAGAAGCAGCTGTTGGATTTGGCTCAAGCGGAAAGACACATGCTGGGCCCCAAATGCGTCATGGTGAATCTTTGAGGCAGTTTGACACGGGACACACGCTGAGGGCTGATCATCCTGCAGCGGGCCGCCCTTGTGGAGGGTGTATAGTGATAAAAGGCCGAAACACCCAGTGATGCAAGGGTACACTACTGATGATGTGTCCTGTGCCCAGCTGTCCTGAAGGTTACCCAGGCCAAGATATACGTATACGTACCCCCCCCCCCCCCCCCCCCCTGATGTTGAGCGTCGACCACTCTCAGCAATCAATGAATGTCGTGAAATGCTCCCCACCTACTGGCACAAGGGACTTCTTAACATCTAGTCCTGTGTATTTGATTCTGATATTTTTTGAAATGCCAATTCTTAAGAGCTTCAATATATTTATCAGTGAAATATTGTACAGCTACTCCCACTCATCACTCACCGCCACTTTCTCAATGATGATTACTTAGTCTAACTCTGTTTGGGAAGAATACATTGTTCAGGTTGTACTCCTCTCTTGGCAATGGCAAAGTCAACCTCAGAATATCAACCTCTGTATTGTTGTCTTTAAGCTGTAAGATTTATTGTCCCTACCAGACTCCCTCGTGGCCACAAGATTGTTTGCTCCCTACTTCACCATCACTTCATACTCTTCTGCCATCTTTACTGCATCTACCCATGCAATGCATATTACGTGATAATAGCCCAACAGGGAAATTGTCTCAAATGATTCCAGGCATGATTTCACGGTCCATGTATTGCATATACTTGAATGGATCTGAGAAAAGCTGACTTGAGGGTTGTTATTCTGTTTAAGATATGGTCCCAGCTTTTCTGGTATCAGCAAGTTTCCCAAACTCATTGGTCTCCTACCCTCACATCCTTACGTAGAGCCAGTGTCTGGACACAGCTTATAATTGGAAATATAGCTTCCAGCTAATCAGTGATGTCCCTATGTGCATATACTTTCATCCGCTACCATATTTTCCCTTTGAAATCAATTAGCTTACTAGAATTCCAATACTAGACTCTTAATGTAGGAAATTCTGTGGTAGTTATCCCTATAAGCAGTCCCTTGTTTGGCCCTCTCCACTTTGTGAACAAATATTATGGTAATGACAGGCATATTGAAACACTGTTAGCCCTTTAGTTCCTCTGAGCCTATTCCTTCATTTAGCTAAATCCTGTGTGAGCTGTATCTTATTTATTGAGAGGAAGGGGGCTAAAAGAGAGAGAGCTAAGGAGAAGAGGGACAAGGGGGGCTGCCGAGAACAAAGGCACCCTGCGGGGGGTGGAAACGATGATGCCGAGAACGAAGAGGGACCAACTTGACTCTAATGAGTACTTTTGTAACTTTGTTGGAAACGTGGCGATTCTTTGTGTATTCTGTGTATTTTACTGTACCTTGGTATATGTGACAATAAAGTATCATTGAATCATTGAAGGGAGGTGGAGCAGATGAGGGAGGCAGTTAGGGTAAAGGGTATGAGGAAGGAAAACTAAAGTAGCAAGAGGAGATGGGGGATTGTGACGATCAGATCCAAGAGAAAGGATGTGGGCAAATCAAGAATCTGCAGCCATGTGGTGTACACACTGCAGTATGTTTTAAGTTGTAGTTTGAGTTTTGGACCTCCTCATTATTAGAAAAAGACCATATAAAAGCTGGTGTAGAATAGCCACTCCATATTAAAATAATTCATGCTCATGTTTTGTGCTCCTCAAAACTAGAATGGAAGCAAGTTAACCCTGACCCCCGAGACCACTTCAAAAGATTCATACTGTAAATTATTAGGTTCACCTAGATTAAGCACCCATGCAGAACTTGTTGATTTAATTAACGTCTCCATTAAGTTCCATCCGGCCCTCAATTTCACCTGGACCATCTCTGACACCTCTCAGCCCTTTCTTGATCTTTCTGTCTCCATCACAGGGGACAGACTATTGACTGAATATCAAAATTTGAAAAGCTATAAAAAGGCAGTAAATATGGATCACATGCAGGCAGAGGAGATAGTTTAACTTGGCATCATGTTTGGCGCAGACATTGGGGACTGAAGGGCCTCTTCCTGTGCTGTACTGTTCTATGTAAGTGTTTCATATATTGAGTCCCAACAGTAAATCATCTTCTGCCACACAAGCAAAAAATTACTTACGTTTTAATTTACCAGCTTCTGAGATTCTGTCTGTTTCCAATAAAATCAACACTGTTCATGGCAGTCTTTTGGTTCTCTTTGCATTCCTGTGAATTTATGGAACATAACTTTTTAGCCCAACTCTAAAAGTTAACCCAGTGAGTTTATTAAAACTTGGAAACAAAAATAAAGTTTAGTGTTGAAAAGCAAGTAAGATGTGGGTACTGAAAACCTGAAATAAAGAAACAGAAAATGTCGCTGATACTGAAGCTTCTATGGAGAAGAAATAAAGTTAACATTTCAGGTCAATGATACATCAGCAAGGCAGCGCTAATTAGGCACGGCAGCGCTAATTAGGTAAGGCAGCTTGCTTTAGCACTTTCAAAACCAAAGGCAAGGCAGCTTGCTTTAGCACTTTCAAAACCAAAGGCAGGGCAGTTTGCTTTAGCATTTTCAAAACCAAAGGCAAGGCAGCTTGCTTTAGCACTTTCAAACCCAAAGGCAACGCAGCTTGCTTTAGCACTTTCAAAACCAAATGCAACACAGCTTGCTTTAGCACTTTCAAAACCAAAGGCAACACAGTTTGCTTTAGCACTTTCAGAACCAAAGGCAACACAGCTTGTTTTGCATTTTCAAACTAAAACACACTTTTGCATTTTCAAACTACATTTTCAAACCACATTAAGGGCACTGACAGGTCAGTAAACCACTCACAGTTTAGTAGACATGTGTTCAATGTTATTCACAGCTCAGACTGAGAATTGCGACCTCTCGCTCCCCCATCTTGCAAAGAACTGAGGCACCTCCACACTTCTGGGTTTTATAGTCCCTCCAGAAGGCCTTCAGGAGAGAGTATCTCAACATTTTTTAACCACTAATAACTCTTTTATTTTTCATCGATGGGAAAAATCCTCTTGTTCTGCGCAGCGGAGGGGGACTCTGAGTAAGATGGCTAAAAAGTCGCAGCGTTTTTTCTAAAATCAGTATACAGAACAACAGGAAGTGGTCAAGATCAGACTTTTAGTAATATCGATGTTATGTGATGATAGGCGTCAGCTGGCGGAGGCAAAATTAACAACCACGTGGCAAGTTTGGTCTGAACATTGTTACAAAAAATCCAGCTTGTCTTTTTCACTCATGTTGGGTATGACTATTATTTATGAAAGGGAGGTTGTTTTTTTTTTAGTGTTTAGTTGTTTGTCATCATTCATGACTGTTTGTAGCAGGCTGCAGATTTTAGTAGGATTGCTTAATTAAAATATAGTTCTGCTGCTGTAATATAGGGATATAGGCTAAGTACAGGCAAAGGAGTATCCAGCTTTGATGGGGCTTCGTGGTCAGCATGGACGAGTTGAGCTGAAGGGCCTATTTTCGTGCTGTATGACTCTATCATGAAAAAGGTGGCATCTTAAGCAGATTTTTAAATCAGATATAATATTTCTAATAATTAGAGAGAGAGCATGTCGGCCTTCTTAAGTGAAGTTAGAAATTGAAAAAAGCTGAAATTTGACAAATTGATCAGTCTGAAGAAGGGTCTCAACCCGAAACGTCACCTATTCCTTCGCTCCATAGATGCTGCTTCACCCGCTGAGTTTCTCCAGCATTTTTGTCTATCTTTGAAATTTGACAAAGAGTGGTTCTCCTGGATAAGGGAGTGAATTTATAAACCGAGACTATCTTCAGCCACAAAATGCTGGAGTAACTCAATGGGACAGGCTGCATCTCTGGATAGAAGGGATGTGTGACATTTTGGGTCAAGACCCTTCTGAGGATTCTGAAGAAAGGTCGCGACCCGAATCGTCACCCTTTCCTTCTATCCAGAGATGCTGCCTGTTCCGCTGAGTTACTCCAGCATTTTGTGTCTATCTTCGGTGTAAACCAGCATCTGCAGTTACTTCCTTCACAATCTTCAGCCAAGTGATCTTCTTTCTCCACCCACAATCGTTGGTGTATCAACTCTACCCACTACGTCCTTGCAAAGCAGGTGGTTTGTAAAATTGCTCTGCATCAATTACTGTGCTCAATCATATCATGGCAATGTATTTACTGTTGATTTTATAAGATTGTTCAGCTCAAGTGTGTGTATTTACATTTATTCTGCCTCGTAGAAGATCCATGGGAAAAACCTTTAACTGTGACGGCAATATATTCGTTTGAGGGACAAGCACCAGGTGACCTCAGCTTCAATGCAGGTGATAAAATTACAGTGACAACCCAAACTAATTCTCACTTTGACTGGTGGGAAGGACAACTCCAAGAAAATGTTGGCATTTTTCCAGCCAATTATACATCTGCATCTCAAGAATATTTGTAGATATCACAATTTTAAAAAAAAACTTTGGTTTCTCGAAGATTTATAATAATAACCATATTTTTGCAACTTTGTCATATTTTCATGTTTTTAAATCCAAAGTACTGACATTAAGAAGGTTATTTATACTAAATACAGGCTATGAACAAATTTATAATCATTGATACCTTAATTCATTAAGAATCTTATGTATTGTTATGCCTAAAATTGATACTGTCAATTTTCTGATCATTCTATATTGTGTCAAATGGCATTCACGGGAGAAAGGTACATGACATTTTAAAAGTAAAATAATATTCCATCAGAAGACAGATCTTATATGGAGTATATTAAATATTTATATTCAATAATGGTATTCAAAAAAAATAATTCTGGAGTTCATTGTCAATCATAATTCAAAAGCAAATAAATAAATAATCTTCAATCAAAGATTTAGATGTAAAAATAATCATATCAATTGTGAAGAATATGAATTTGTAATATCTGTGATTTGAAATTCTGCCTCTTAATTTAAAATACCGGAGTGTTGTGAGTGATTGTAAAGAATCTATAAAGCAGAATTTAAATATTAAAAATAATAACAAATGGGGTATTATAATCCAATAAAATGAGATCTTAAAAATTATTAATGCTGGTATGTGTGATCTTTGCATAAGAAGTTTGTCAACCAAAGTATTTGTCAAATTACCTCAGTTTACAAATGCGACCATCGCAAGTAGGTTACGCTCCCCCTCCACCTTCGCCGCCTCCTCTTCCTCTTCCCCCAGAGTTGATGACATCTTCCACAATGTGGAAGGAGGTGGAGATGGCGGTGGAAGGGGAAGAAAGCAGAATGGACAAAGCAACGGGAAAAGGATGAGGAGGCAGCGGTGGAGGGGGGAGTGGACAAAGGAACGACCGACAGGAAGAAGCAGCAGCTGGTGAGGGGAGAGGGAGCCGCACGGTGACTGAGCATGTCCTGTCAATGTCGGCGACCTAAACAAAGTGCTGTTGGCCAGGGGCTACAATGCGATCCATCAACCAGATGGTGCGGCAGCTGGTGAAGAAGGGCTCGCTGTTGCACCTTGTGGAAGATGTCAGCGACTTGGCCATGAATTGCTCTCTATCTCCCTCGTTTCCGCTTGTCTTCCCAGTGTTGCACCGACAGTGAGAAGACAATACTTTTATAGTTGTTAAACAGATGGGAAACCCTCACTATCTTCCCGCTGTATTAACCCAGGTCATTCAGGAAACGGGACCACTTAATGTGAATTGTCCACGTAAGTTCAAATTTACATAACTTACTTATTACGTGAGTCGGGGAGTGCCTGTACTCCAACTGTGGCCTTATCAGCGCCTTGTACAGTTGTAACAGAACATCCCAACTTCGATACTGAATACGATGACTAATGAAGGCCAATGTACCGAATCCTATCTTGACGACCTTATCTCCCTTTAGACTTAAGAGCTACAGCGCGGAAACAGTCTCAATGAGTCCACAATGACCAGTGATCGCCCCATACACTAGCACTATCCAATACACTAGGGACAATTTACTATTTTTACCGAAGCCAATTAACCTGCAAACCTGTATGTCTTTAGAATGTAGGAGGAAACTGGAGCACAAGAAATTATGGCATAGCAGTAAAGTTGCTGCCTTACAGCACCAGGGACCCAGCTCGATCCTAACTACGGGTGTTATCTGTACTGAGTTTGTGTGTTCTCCCCGTGACCTGCATGGGTTTTCTCCGAGATCTTTAGTTTTCTCCCACACTCCAAAGACGTACAGGTTTGTAGGTTAATTGGCTTGGTATAATTGTAAATTGTCCCAAGTGTGTGTAGGATAGTGTTAGTGTGCGGGTATTGTTGGTCGGCGTGAACTCGGTCGGCCGAAGGGCCTGCTTCCGTGCTGTATCTCTAAACTACAGTAAACTAAACTTAACCACCCTACCTGTGACGCCACTTTCAAGGAACTATGTACCTGACCCTCTGCTCTACAAGACTCCCCAGAGCCCTGCCATTTACTGTGAAAGTTCTGCTTGGTTAGACTTCCCAAATTGCAACACCTCACATTTATCTGCATTAAATTCCATTAACCATTCCTTTACCCACTTGACCAACAGGAACATGACTGCTCTGAATTGTCATCACACTTTTAAAAGCATCCCATTTTCCGGACTTTCCTTATCCTGCAAACAAGCTGTTCCTATCAACTTGAGCGAGCCTGTCTAATACTATCAAATTTGGCCTTGCCTCAGTTAGAACTGTAACTCACGGGCCCACCCTGTCTTTAGCTTAGTTTAGTTTAGTGTAGGGATTAGGGTTGCCAACTTTCCCACTCCCAAATAAGGGACAAAAGGTCAAAATAAGGGACAAATTCCCGACGGCATAAAGTGCAGAAGGCCTTCGTCGAGTCACCGCTGGTGGGCTTAACCCACGTATTTTCTGCTTCCCATTGTTTGTTATAAATAAGAATAATAATAATAATAACTTTATTACGGACTCAAGGTCCAGACAAGGGGCAACATTACATTAAAAAAATGCATTGCATATCAAACTATCATAAATATATATAAAATGGTAAATCACATAAACATCATAATTTATATATTTTAAAAACCCACAATACTTAAGTTAAAAATCCAGAGTAAAAGATGATCAATGTCGTACAACGAGACAATGATACCAGCTGGGATTCGTAGCGTGTAGTGTTAACCCTTATGTTTGTCAAGGCCACAATAAGCACATTTTTAGAGTCATTTATCCTGCAAATGAATTTATACATGTGGTGTCTTAGGATAGCTTCTAAAGTACTGACTCCTGCAGCCACAAAAATATTACTGGCACTACACCATCTTGGTTGCCTTAGCAGTGTTCTCATGGCATCGTTATATGCCACCTTTAGTCTCTGCATACTTGTCTTTAAATAGTTCGACCACAGGTGCGCAGTGTAGAGAGGTGTGCAGTATGCTCTAAATAGCGACATCTTCGCCACATCTGCACACGCACCAAATTTACGCTAGAGGATATTCGCCTGTATATACAGCGTGCGTCAATGCCTATAAATATCCTCATCATCTGTTCTGTAATAATATGCCCTAGATATTTTATCTCATTACAGACACTAAGATTATTGTCAGACAATTTAAAATCAGGATATTTAGGCTTTTATCCTCTTTGGTTCTACAGACCATAACAGCACTCTTACTAGCATTATATTTAATGTCATGTTCCACACCATACACGGAACATGTAGTAAGGAGCTGCTGGAGACCAGCGCTAGATGGACTAAAGGCCACAAGATCATCTGCATACATAATATGGTTCACTAAAATATTACCAATCACGCACCCAGTGTTACAGGTTTTCAATTGTTTAGACAGATCATCAATATATAGATTAAAAAGGACTGGGGACAAAATTCCCCCTTGTCTAACACCATTGCTAACCCCAAATGGGGCTGAGACCCTATTGCCCCATTTTATTTGCATAGTCTGGTGGGCATACCAGTAGGCCAGAATTCTAACAATGTATTTAGGCACCCCTCTTTGACTCATTTTACCAAACAGCTTTCTGTGATTAACACGGTCAAAAGCTTTGGAAGCATCAATAAAGCACATAAGGATTGAAGAGTTTTTGCCTCTATATTTGTTTACAATTTCCTTTAGGGCATATATGCATAAGTCAGTGCCATGTTTAGCTTTAAAGCCAAACTGGTTATCTGTGGAGTTAACAAACTCATTTATTCTATCCAGCAGAACTCTTTCTAAGACTTTTGACAATATGCTGGCTAAAGTTATGGGCCTGTAATTATTTAGACTGCCTACTTTACCAGCTTTGTCCTTAATAACCGGCACTAACAGGACAGACAACATTGAGTCTGGTAACAAGCCATGAATCATTATAGCTGCAGTCTTTTCTTTTTTGCAGGTTTATCCATATTTGCACATGCCAAACCGACCGAACAACACCAGACGTTACTGAAACTTTTTGTTTTGGCAGGAATAGGCAAAATATAGCATACAACTGATGCGCATAACATAGAAACATAGAAACATAGAAACATAGAAATTAGGTGCAGGAGTAGGCCATTCAGCCCTTCGAGCCTGCACCGCCATTCAATATGATCATGGCTGATCATCCAACTCAGTATCCCGTACCTGCCTTCTCTCCATACCCTCTGATCCCCTTAGCCACAAGGGCCACATCCAACTCACTCTTAAATATAGCCAATGAACTGGCCTCAACTACCCTCTGTGGCAGAGAGTTCCAGAGACTCACCACTCTCTGTGTGAAGAAAGTCTTTCTCATCTCGGTCTTAAAGGATTTCCCCCTTATCCTTTAGCTGTGACCCCTTGTCCTGGACTTCCCCAACATCGGGAACAATCTTCCTGCATCTAGCCTGTCCAACCCCTTAAGTTCCATAAGGGGCTTGTGATTGGATGACAGGTTAATCACTCATGCGTGGCATCAGCAGCACACGCATGCACGCTGTTGTATCAGATCTCTGGTGATTGTAATCAGAGTACAGATTCTCCTCGACTTACGATGCTTCGACTTACGATATTTTGACTTTACGATGGTGCAAAAGCGATACACATTCAGTAGAAACCATACTTCGAATTTTGAATTTTGATCTTTTCGATGAACCAAGCGTGCAACTGACTAGTTGGCACCCAGACTACAACTCCTCAGCTGGCACCCCGGCTGGGCTTTCAGTTCTGCTGCATGCAAAGTCTGATGATCAGCCATAAGATGGTGGCGGTGTCAGCGGTAAGCGAAGGTCCGAAAGTCGGACAGCTGGCCGGGCTGACGGGGTCAAGGGGCGAGGCGCTGCTGCTGCACTGCATGAGCTGCACTACGTCGGGACGGGTGAGGCGGGGCCAATGCGGCGCTCCGACCCGACAGTCCCCTCGACCCGAGTAGTAGCAGTCAAATACGGCACAGGGCGGTCCCGTATGGGACAAACCAATTTAGCCCAATATTCGAGATGTCCCAGCTAATTCAGGACAGTTGGCAACCCTAGTAGGGATGCAGCGTCGACACGGGCCCTTAGGCCCACCAAAACTTCATCGACCAATAGAGCACCTGTACACTAGTTTGGTGTTATCCCAGTTTTGCATTCTACACAATAGGGACAATTCACAGAAGCCAATTAACCTACAAACTTGCACGTCTTTGCAATGTGGGAGGAAACCAGATTGCCCAGAGAAAACCCACATGGTCACGGGGAGAATGCACAAACTCCGTGCAGTCAGCACCCGTAGTTTGAATCAAACCGGGTCTCTGCAGCTGTGCCACTGTGCCACTCTCTGGACCAATGTGCCATTTATCACTAACTATCTTGTAGCTAATAGAACAGTGGAAGCGGGTTCCAAGAGGCTCATCCACAAACACTTCAGCTACTTGCACCTCACATTTTTCTAAAACTAGATCAACCATCGCTCTCTCTCGTCTAGGGCACTCCACATATTGCCTGAGGAAACTTTCCTGAAAATAATTGCTGTGACCTATTCCTTAATTAATAATTTAACATCCCCTCCTCCTTTATCTCTCCTAGAGCATCTATACCCTGGAACGTTGTGCTGCCAGTCCAGTTCCTCTCTTAACCAGGTTTCTGTAATGGCTACAACATTCCAGTTGCACGTACCTATCCTAGTCCAGATAACTGTGGGAGTCGGTGTTGCATCTCCTGCAGTTGCAGGGGAGCGTCTCTGGGGATGGGGTGGTTTGGATGGGAAGGAATGAGTTAACGAGTGACTGCTGGTGGGATAATGTTGCAGCTGACGGATATGTCGGAGGATAATTTGTTGGATGCAGAGGCTGTTGGGGTGTATGGTGAGGACCAGCAGAACTCTATCTTTGTACCGAGGGGAGTGGGAGCGCCTTCAGAACTGTGCGACATGAGTGTGGGACACATCTATGACAGCAGGGGGGAATACACGTTTACTAAAGAAATAAGATATCTTGGATACAGCCCGCATCTTGGGAGTAGATGCAGTGGAGATGGAGAAATTAAGAGTAGGCGATAACGTCTTTGCATGAGGCAGGATGGGAGGAAGCATTATACAAATAACAGAGGGAGTCAGTAGTTTTGAAGTAAACATCAGCCAATAGTCTGACCCATGTGATGGAGATGGACAGATCAAGAAAGGGGAGAGAGGTGTCGGACTGTCCAAGTGAATTTGAAGGAAAAGTGGAGGTTAATGGCAAAGTTGATAAAATCAACGTGTTCTGCACGTATGCAGGAGGCAGTCCTGATGCAGTCATCGATGCAGCGGAGAAAGAGTTGGGGATGGTGCCAGTGTACGTTTGGAACAAGGACGATTTGACATAACCGACAAAAATGCAGGCATAGCTGGGGTCCATGCAAGTGCCCATGGCTACACCCTTAACTTGAAGAAAGTGACAGAAGTCAAAAATAAGTTGTTGAGGGTGATGACAAATTCCGTCAGGCAGAGGAGAATTTTAGTAGAGGGTAATTGATTGGGTCTTGGTTCAATGAAGAACCGGAGGGCCTTGAGACCTTCCTGGTGGTGGGGGGGGGGGGGGGGGGGGGGGGGGGGGGGGAGGATGGATGTGCACAGGAACTGGACAACCATTGCAAAGGTGAGACAATGGGGGCTAAGAAAATGAAAATTATTGAAGAGTTGAGGGCCTACGAGGTGTGTCGGATGTAGGTATCAATGTTACAAAATTTTGAGATTTAAAAAATGAAGTCTGCAATTTATCCCATCAGATAAAGATTAAAAAGAAGTTTAATTTGACACCTAATTCACTTTCATATCTTCAGTATCAAAAAAGTTATGGCCATTTCCATACTCGGAAATTAGCATCTTGTTCCCCTTTGCCTTTCCATTGACTTAACTCAAAAGCTGTGATCTAGGACAGTCATAAGCCCATAACTTTCTTAAAAATTAAGAGAACTCAATGAAATTTTCAGTTATTATAGATTGAAGCATTCTGAAACAAATATGAAACAATCTTACTTGGATGACCTGAAATTAAAGCATATAATTAGTTAGTTACCTAATTGTAGCTAATTACAAAATTCAATTACTAGATCTAAACATCTATCCATTTCTTAAGAAAAGATAAACATTTTTAAATTGCCTAAGTGTCCAAATAACATTCACACAATAATTCACAATATAACTTGATTTTTAAATCTCATTTTCATGAATTTATAGGCCAAATGGAAGGAATTGAGTGTTTAATTCCCATAAATTAATGGCCATTTAATCAACTTGCGAGTGGGTTTTAGTGGACCGCGATGGATTGGAACATTGCGGTGAATTTAACCCACAGTTGGCAGGAAAAACACTGCCAGTTCGTATATATTTTTTGTCCCCTTTTCGCAACATGAAAATTTGATTAAAGGCTTCCTAAGAAGCACGTTTTTATGTAAAAATAAACTGTGTACCTTATTTTATCCCCTACGTAAAATCCTTCCCGTTGTCGGCGCTCACGGCTTTAGAAGATGATTTTTAAATTACTCTAGCTAATAAATGATCTAGCGTAGTTTAAGAATACCTTCATAAAACAAATGTTGGAGCGATTTCTCTTTAGCAACGAAATCCCCTGAGATGGATCGATTTACCGTCTGGAGAAAAACGGCATTTTAAACCTGCCCCCCTCTGAAAGGCGCCAAAGTCGCGCACGTGGGGAGTGGCAGAACTGCAGCGCCGCTCAAGGTAAGTTTTGTAACATACCCAATAGGTTGAAAAGGACTGGACAAGCAGCGATAGGATGGAACCAAGGTATTTGGAGATGAGCTCTGTGGGCCAGACGCAGGCAGAAATTATTTGTCTACCCAGGGAGGAGCAGGCAGAAAGGATGGATCTATCAGTAGGTCTGTATGGGTCTGGGGAATGATAAGGTTGGAAGCTGTGGAGGCGAGATTGCCAGAGGCGGTGCAATTGGAAAAAGGCGGGGAGATAATGGCCTGGTGTTCATCTGTGGGTTCATGGTCCAGGGTAGACATGAGAAGGTGTCCTAGAGCTGGAACCTGGTCTCACCCCCTCCAGAGGTACTATCCCCTGCAACTGCAGGAGATGTAGCACGTGTCTCCTCACTCCCTCCTATATCTTCTCCCTCACCCCCATCCAGAAACTACAGCAATCCTTCCAGATGAGGCAGAAGTTCACGTGCACCACCTCCAACTTCATCTACTACATCTGGTATCCCCGATATGGCCTGTACGTCGGCGTGACCAAGTGTAGACTCGGTGACTGTTTCACTGAACACTTGTGCCCGGTCCGCCAAGGCCTACCACATCTCCGGTTGCTGACCACTTTAACCCCACTTCCCATTCCCATACTGACCTTTCTGACCTGGACCTCCTCCATTGCTAGAGTGAGGCCACACGGAGGAACAGAACCTCATATTCTGTTTCGTATCATTGAGCTTACAACCCAAAATTCTTAAGGGGTTGGACAGGCTCGATGCAGGAAGATTGTTCCCGATGTTGGGGAAGTCCAGGACAAGGGGTCACAGTTTAAGGATAAGGGGGAAGTCTTTTAGGACCGAGATGAGAAAATCGTTTTTCACACAGAGAGTGGTGAATCTGTGGAATTCTCTGCCACTGAGGCCAGTTCATTGGCTATATTTAAGAGGGAGTTAGATGTGGCCATTGTGGCTAAAGGGATTAGGGGGTATGGAGAGAAGGCAGGTACAGGATACTGAGTTGGATGATCAGCCATGATCATATTGAATGGCGGTGCAGGCTCGAAGGGCCGAATGGCCTGCTCCTGCACCTAATTTCTATGTTTCTATGTAACCCAATGATAGGAACATTGAAATCTCCAATTTTAGCTAACTATCAATCCCCCTTCATCCTTCTTCTCCCATCCCCCTTTCTTCCCCCCCTTCCCCTTCCCCTTCTCCCCTGTGCCACACCTGGACCGCAGCTAATTCTCTCCTCCCCCTTCCCTTCCACCTACAGTCTTTCCTCTAGCTTCGTTATTCATAATTCTTAATTCTTATTGTGTCACATCTTCTGTCTTTTCATCTCTAATCTCTGTCCAACCTTCTGCCTATCAAAAACCTTCCTCACCTGTATTCACCTATTACTTGCCAGCCTTTATCCTGTCCGTCCTCTTTTTCAGCTTTCTTTCCCCCTGACGACCACAATCAGTCTGAAGAAAGGTCTTGAACCGAAACGTCACCTGTCCATATTCATCAGAGATGCTGAGTAACTCAAGCACTTTGTATCTTTCTTTGAGATCAAGATTAATATTCTGGCACCATTCAATCAAATTTTCAATCTCCCTCCTGTACTCTGACTCATTATTATCCATTATTCGGCCAACAAAGGTAGTATTGTTGGCAAATTTAAAGTTAAAGTTGGATCTACGTAAATCTGGCGAAACATGTCATGGGCATAGAGAAAGTAGAGCAAGGTACTGAGCACACAGCCTTGAGCTGCTCCTTTGTTGATAGTTATTGAGGAGGAAGTGTTGTTGCCAATTCATTCTGATTGTGGTCTACTGGTGACGAAGTCAAGGATCTAATTATATAGGGATGAGCAGAGACTCAATTCTCTGAGTTTGATGATGGTGTTGAAGGCTGAGCTGCAGTTGATGAACAACAGTGAAGTACGTGTTCTTATTGTCCTAAGTGATTCAGTGCAGAGTGGAGAGCCAGGAAGATTGTATGTTGATCAGATGTGGCAATAGACAAATCAAATCCTTACTAAAACATCAGATGCTGGGGTAACCAGGACTGCATGCAATACTCCAAATAAGGTCTAACCAAAGTCCTATAAAGCTGCATCATGACTTCCTGACTCTAAACTAAACTCATATGTTTGGAGATGACACAAAGATTGCTGGAGTTATGTATAATGAGGAAGACTGACAAAGCATGTTGCAGGAGATAGATTAGCTACAGATATAGGTGGAGAAATTGCAAGTAAAGTTCAATCCAAACAAGGGTGAGGTATTGCACAATGGAATATCGAATGGAAGGGGAAAGCTTACAGTTAATGGCACAACTCAGCAACATTCATATACTGATGGATCTTAGAGGTTCAAGTCCATAGATCCCTGAAATTCGCAGCTCAAGTAGATAAAGTGGTAAATAATAGCATATGGTAGCTTGCCTTCATTGTTTAGTTTTGTTTCGAGATACAGCGTGGAAGAAGGCCCTTCAGCCCACCGAGTCTGCGCTGACCAATGATCACCCATACACTAGTTCTATCCTACACACTAGGGACAATTTACAAAAGCCAATATTCCTACAAACCTGCGTGTATTTAGAATGTGTGGAAACCGGAGAATCTGGAAAAAAAAACCCATGTGGTCACAGGGAGAACATACAAAATGTGTACAGACAGCATCCGTAGTCAGGATCAAACACGGGTCTCTAGCACTGTAAGGCTGCAACTCTACCGTAACGCTACTGTGCATTCATTGGGGCATTGAGTATAAGAGACATGAAATCATGATGTTGCTTTATAGGACTTTTAAGCAGCATTTGGAGTATTGCGTACAGTTCTGATCACCCCATTACAGGAAAGATGGGGAGGCTTTGGAGAGGGTGCAGAAAATGTTTACCAGAATGCTGCCTGGATTAAGGATATTACCTTAAGAATATTAAGGAGAGTTTGGACATACTTGTTTTTTTTTCTGGAATGCTTGAGGTTGAGGGGAGACCTGATATAGACAAATTATGAGAAACATAGATAGGGTAGATTGTTAGAACTTTTTTTCCCCAAGGTGGAATTGCCAAAGATGAGAGACATGGTGTTAAGATAATAGGCAAAGTCTAAAGAAGATGTGCAAGCATGTTTTTTTATACTGAGAGTTGTGGGTGCCTAGAATGTGTTGCCAGGGGTGGTGTTGGAGACAGATATACTAGTTGTGTTTAAGAGGCATTTACACATTCTACACATGGGTTGGCAGGGTATTGATTATCTGCAGGCAGATTGTGTGTTTGGCACTGACATTGGGGACCAAAGATGCCTGCTCATATGCTGTACTTTTCTATTAAAAAAATACACAAAATGCTGGAGTAACTCTGTGGGTCAGGTAGTAACTGTGGAGAACATGGGTAGGTGATGTTTCTGGTCGGAACACTTCTGCAGACCCAGCCCAGACCAGAAATATCACCTATCCGTATTTTTCAACTATATTGCCTGGCCTGCTGAGTTACTCCAGAACTTTGTGCCTTTTTTAGTAAACCAGCATCCGCTGTTCCTGTTTCCTATAAATAATAATTTTGTTGGATTCTATCCTCATTCCTGTCGACTTGGAAATTTGATGTTATTGCCTATCACCTTCAAAAATGTTGCTGTGGTGATACATGTAATATACTGTATCATTGGACTGAAATGTTAAATTTGTTTCTTCTCCATAGAATTTTCCTGACTTGCTCAGTGTCAGCAACATTTTCGGTTTCTTTATTTCAGGTTTTTAGCATCCACAGACTTACTTGCTTTTCTTATTGTTTCAAATATTTAATAAACTGACTGGATTAACATAAGGAGTTGGGCTATAAAGTTATGTTCCATAAATTTGCAGGAATGTAAAGAGAACCAGGAGACTGCAATGTAAAGTGTCGATTTTATGGGAAACAGTTAGAATCTCAGAAGCTAGTTAATCAAATCATACGTAAATCTTTGCTTTTGTTGTAGGAGATGATTTACTGTTGGGACTCAATTTATGAAACACTTATATAGAACATGTAACTGCACAGCACAGGAACAGACCCCTAGGTCTGTAATGTTTGCACTGAGCGTGATGCCAAGTTAAACTAATGTCCTCTGCTTGCATGTGATCCATAGCTACTGCATTTTTATAGCTTTTCAGATTTTGATAATGCCAAAGCACTGCACGGAAACAGACTATTCCATCTGTATAACTCTGACTCTGCCAAATGCGGACAAATGGGACAAGATGGACTAGATAAGGCCCTGGTTCCATGCTGTATAACTATATGACTATGTAACCCATCTTGTCCTCGAGATAGTGCCATTTGCCTACATTTATCCATTATCCTTCTAAACCTTTCCTATCCATATACCTGTCCACATATTTTTTAAACATTATAATTGTAATTGAGACTGCACTTCGAGTAATGTCTTCAGTTTTGGTCACCTGCTAAAGGAAAGGTGCATTAAGTTGAAAAGAGTACAAGGAAGATTTCTGAGAATTTGGCCAGGATTCAAGCGCCTGAGCATTAGGGAGATGCTGGGCAGGCTTGGACATTATTCCCTGGAGCCCAGAAGGCTAAGGAATGATTTTACAGAGGTGTAGAAGGTATATGGGTGATGGGTATTTTGGCATATGGAACAAGCTGCCAGAGGATGAAATTGAGGCAAGTAAAGTAACAACCATGTAAAGATGTATAAAATCATGAGGGAAATAGATTGGGTAAATGCACATAATCTTTTTCAAGAATAGGGGAAATCAAGAATTAGAGGGATTAAGGTGAGATGATGCAGATAAGAAACTGAGAGACAATATATTCACACAAAGTATTCTGGGTATATGAAAGAAGCTACCACAAAAAGTCGTTGATACAGTACAATGACAACATTTAAAATATATTTGGACAGGTACAAGGGTAGGAAAGGTTTGGAGGGATATGGGCCAAATGATTGAGATGGAGTATCTTGATCGACGTGGATGAGTTAGGCCTAAAGGGCCTTCCTCCATGGTGTATGATTCTATAACTGATTTCTTCATTAAATAGCCCCACTAACAATATTTCAAAACTAAATGTCTTTGCCTTTTTTTAAACTGGAGTTTATGGAAGCTAAAGCTGAAACAATAACATACTTTGTTTAATCCTATTTATTTTAAAACAGATTGAATAGTTATTTGATAACAGTTTATTGGAAGTTCCATTCCTGCCCCATAATCATCTGAAACACCCAAATATTTATTAAAATGTACTCCAGCAGTGAGATTGGCTTCATCTGTTTATGACCAATTGGTTCACTTGAGACATTAATCCTCACTTATAAAAGTACACAGAGCTGATCTATTGGTAACAAAACTGCAGACTGTGGACTTGTTGGGATCTGGTAAAGATCAAAATTAAATTGTACATAATTCATGCTGTTTGCATTTGCTGGGGATAGGGAAGCCTCAAATGACTATCCCAATTTTAATCAAACATTACGTTGGATCATTGTATTTACTGCTCCCAAGGTGGCCTCGTCCACACCGGTGAGACCATGCGTGGACTCGGAAACCGATTTTTAGAGAATGTGGCTATCTTGAGGAAGAGTTCAGAGCAAGGGCGGTGCTGTTCTGGATCATGTTAGCATTATAAAGGAAGAGATGCTAGATGTAAAGCGAGTCTGAGGTCGCCTTCTCCCATCTCCGCTATCCAAAAACTGAAGATAAGAGTTATAGAGTTGGAACAACATGCAGCACGGAAACAGGCCCTTCAGCCCACAATGTCCATGCTGTTTGTGGCACCTAGCTACACTAATTTTATCTGTTCACACATTTACTTGAATTAGGTTGATAGCTTCTATGCGTTTAGCAGTTCAAGTACTCGTCAAGAATGTTTCTCGAGAGTACTGCTCAGACAGGATGGTATTCCAGATACCTAGTGTGAAAAACTCAGGTTTCCAATACACTTTTTGCCTCTCCTCTTAAATCCTTTGTCTAAGACACTACCACCATGGAAAAAAATAGTATCTATCCTATCTATCATTTTCATAATTTTAAATCCTCGAAATAAGGCATCCATCTGCTTCCTCCAAACCAGGGAAAACAAACCCAATCTATCTGGTCTCTCCATATATTTTTAATGTTTAATGTTTTATGTATCATTCCTAACTGTCACTGTATGTCATGTTGTCACTTGCTGGCAGAGCACCAAGGCAAATTCCTTGCATGTGAATACTTGGCCAATAAACATTCATTCATTCGTTCATATATTGTAACGGCTCCAATCCAGGCAACGTCCTGGTGAATTTCCTTTGCATACATTTCAGTTGCCATTCACATCCTTCCTATTGTGCGATGACCAGAACAGCACCAAATACTCCAGGGCCAAATCCAACAGGACTTGCAAAAGCTGGTTGGAGTAGATTGTTTGCAGGCAAAGGGTTGGCCGGATACTGGTAATTGAAACCCTGCATGACAAGAGAAATTAATACACGAGTCAGGAAAAAAAAGAAGCATTGGTCAGGTATAGGTAGCTTGGATTAAGTCTGTATTCCTGGAGGAGGATAGGGATTGAGGAGTATACTTCAGAAGGAAATTAAGAGGACAAAAAGGGGACACGAGATAGCTCTGTCATATAAGATTAAGAAGAATCCAAGGAGATCCAAGCCGAAACATTGCTTATTTCCTTTGCTCCATAGATGCTGCTGCGCCCGCTGAGTTTCTCCAGCACTTTTGTCTACATAGATGATCACTTTGGTTTCAGAAGTGCCCTATTCTCTCACGAGTTACTCTTTTTCCCTTAACAAATAAAATATCCTTGGATTCTTCTTAATCTTATATGTCAGAGCTATCTCGTGTCCCCTTTTTGTCCTCTTGATTTCCTTCTGAAGTATACTCTTCAGAATAAGGGTTTCGGCCCGAAATGTTGCCTATTTCCTTCGCTCCATAGATGCTGCTGCACCCGCTGAATTTCTCCAGCACTTTTGTCTACCTTCGATTATCCAGCATCTGCAGTTCCTTCTTAAACCAACTGATCATCTATGTCATGTGTGAGGCCATAAAAGATGCATAAGGTACTCAGTGAATATTTCTTCATTTTTATTGCGGATAAAGCCATGAAGTTAAGGGAACTTGGGAAGGTTAATGGGTCCATTGCTGTTTATCATCTGTATTAATGATTTTGATGTGAATGTGCAAGGCATGATTAGTAAGTTAGCAAATTACACTAAAATAGGTAGCATTGTAGGCAATGAAGTTTGTTCTCAAGAATTACAGCCAGTTCTTAATCAGGTTGATAAATGGGCTAAGCAATGGCAAATGGAGTTTAATGCAGATAAGTGTGAGGTGTTGCATTTTGGGAAGTTAAACCAGGTAGGCCCTTCATAGTAAATTGTAGGCCACCAGGTAGTGTAGATCTAAGAGAGCAAGTACTCTGCCTAACCGCAGTCTCAAGAAGGGTTTTGACCTGAAACATCACCTATCCATGTTTTCCAGAGATGCTGCCTGACCTGCTGAGGTACTCCACCACTTTTGAGAACAATTACACAGTTCTCTTAAAGTAGCAGGCAGAGAGGAGGTGAAGAAGATTTTTGGCAAACTGTCCTTCTTCAGTCAGGGAAATGAGTATAGAATTTTGGACATTATGTTACAGTTGCACAAGATGTTGGTAAGACCGCAATTGGAGTTCAATTTTGATCACCTGCCATAGGAAAGATGCCAGGAAGCTGGAAACAGTGCAGAGAGGATTTTACTTCGGAGTCACGTGAGTGACTATGTGAAGACCCCGCCAGCACGCATGCGCGACATATCGTCGAACGCATTGCGGAAGCGACAGTCGGGAGGAGCGTCGCTCCTCCAGCGTAAGTTTAAAAAACAAGCCGGAGGTAAGTACTTACCAGTCTGGTAGAGTTTCGTGGCGACTCTGTGTGTTGTGTGTTGCAGGAAACAGCACCATGGGGTCCAGAAAATCGCGGAGAGCAGCGGCAAAAATCGCTGCTGTGGAAAGCAGCCAGCAGCGTGCTGACTCTCCAGAGCTGCAGGTACATCCAGCAGCCCCCGACTTCTCGCCGCAACAGACCGCAGGTGCGCCGCGGTCCAGCGGCAAAACCACCCGGATGTCGGACAGGTCCGCTGACTCGGCTGGGTCGGGACCTGAGGATACCCTGTTCGATGATAGCGACGGCGGTCGTCTTACCCGCATGGAGCGGATGGTGGAGCAATTGCTCCAGCGTGACCTGCTTTTACAGGGACAGAGTCACAGTGGGTCTCTTTGCAGACCCACGGCAGCTTCCTTTCAAGGACTGCCAAATGTCTCACCCTCTTCGCAGGAGAGCATTGGGGGTCAGAGCTGGGCTGACCCTGAAGAAGGGGACATGGCTGAAGACTCATCTGTGTCAGGGGTGCCACAAGAAGAATTACTGGGTATGGTCAACAAATTCGCTATGCCTACCCAAAAAGGGCTGCCATTGCATCCTAAGCTGGCAGCCAGTATAAATTACATGGCAACAAACCAGCTGCAGGAACAGGCAATTAACAATACGGCAGATAAATACCTTGCGCCAGAGAATTGTATTTCTCTAAATGTGCCCGCTGTCAACAACCCCACTTGGGGCAACATGAGCCCGACCATAAGGAGCCAGGAGGTGAAACTCCAAAGAATCTTCAAGCTACTGGCTGCTGGGATTGCAACAGTAGCCAGAACAGTTGATGGGGTTGAAATGCCTGAAGAACTGTAAGACACTCTAGCACTCCAGTGCAATATGCTATTTGAAATGAATAGCGACAGGAAGAGCATTATAAAGCCTGCACTCAATCCCAAATTTGTGGGATTATGCAGGCCCAGCAGTGCACAGCCGCCAACATTGCTGTTTGGGGACAACCTCCCAAAACAGGTAAAATACCTGGATGAGGAGGCCAAGGCTATCGGCATGATTAAGGTGCCGAACACCTCCAAAATCCAATATCAGCGGTGGCAGCATCCCTACACATCCACCAGGCACCGTTACAACAAGAGAGCATCTGGTGGTGAAAGATCGAAGGCCGGCCCACCTGCACAACGGTCTTTTTTAGACCATGGCCCATCCCGACTTTCTTGGAAAATGCGCCATCCCCACACCGCAGCAACACAACAGAACAAGAAGCAAGGACAGAGACAACCAACACAGAACCGCCGGTAACCTTGGAGGTAGGTGGGTCTGGTTGCCTCGAAAACATTGCATGTCTAGACTCATCACGGGTTGGGGGACTTGTTTCGTCATGTGTGGAGCACTTTTACCTCTGATCCTTACATACTTAGAAGTATTCAGGGATACAAAATTGAATTTGTATACGAACTCCCCATCGCAGTTCAGCATACACCTAGCCGGAAGTTTATACTCTCACAAAAAGAGAGAACAGAAGGCCATGCTGAACTTTTAAGATTAAATGCAAAAGGGGTAATTGAGAAGACAAATATAGAATCTCAAGAGTTCATATAAAACATTTTTACCAAAAACTAAAAAGACGGCGGATGCCGCATCATTATAGATTTGACCGAACTGAATACTTCCGTTCAGTATGTCCATTTCAAAATGGACATGTGTGTCACAGCCAACCAGCTAATCTCTGATAGGTACTACATGGCTTGCATCTACCTAAAGGATGCATACTATTCAGTACCAATGCACAAGGATCATCGTAAATATCTGAAATTTGTCTGGATGGGACAGCTTTGGCAGTACAAGGCCTTACCCAATGGGTTATCATCGGCACCCAGACTATTTACCAAATTGCTAAAACCAGCTTTGGCATATTTGAGGAAACAAAAACATATTGTTATGCCCTACCTTGATGATATTCTCATTGTAGGGGAAAATTTAGAGTTGGCTACATTGGCAGTATCAGCCACAAAGCATCTTTTTCAAAAGCTGGGATTTATCATTCATCCAGATAAATCAAAATTGAGACCCTCCACTACCATGGATTATTTGGGGTTCACTATCGATTCTGTTCAAATGTCTATCACCTTGCCACCAAACAAAGTGGCAGACTTGACGGAAGCATGTAAAATCCTCACTAGCATCAGAAAACCATCCATTCGGCAAGTAGCCAGAGTAATTGGGAAACTAGTGGCTGCATTTCCAGCAGCACAATTTGGACCACTTCATTACCAAAATCTACAAAGAGCAAAAATATTAGCACTTAAAACTCATTTTGATAGGCCTATGGAACTACAAGGGAAAGCAAAATTAGAGTTAAATTGGTGGATAGACAATACTCAGCATTGTTCTAACCCCATCTAACCCCATCACTATCATGAATCCCTCGGTTACATTACAGACTGATGCCAGTGCAAAAGGTTGGGGAGCAACTAATACCACCTCAAGTTGTGGAGGCAGATGGAGTGCACAAAAATTAACCCTGTTGGGAGCACTAGGGTTTAATTATCTAGAAATGCTGGGAGCATTTCATGGACTCCGGGCCTATTGCTCAGACATGCACCATTTGCATGTACGATTACAGATGGATAATACCGCTGTGGTGGCCTATATTAATCATATGGTGGAATAAAGTCAATATCATGCGATGAATTGGTTAATAATATCTGGCACTGGTGTCTGGAAAGGAATATTTGGACCTCAGCCACTTACCTTCCAGGTAAGCTAAATACAGTGGCGGACAACAGGTCACGCAAATTCAATGACAACACCGAATGGATGTTGGATCGGAAAGTGTTTGCCGATATTATAGAACGGTATGGGGCACCAGATATCGACCTTTTTGCATCCAGATTAAATCACCAACTACCAACATATAATGGTTGGGAACCAGACCCTGGGGCAGCAGCGATGGACGCTTTCTCGCTGCATTGGGGGGATTTGTTTTTCTATGCATTTCCCCCTTCTGCCTCATGAGTCAGGTCTTACAAACAATCAAACAAGACTCCGCAACGGGTATTTTGGTTGTTTCCGACTGGCCTACCCAACCATGCTTCCCACTAGTACAAAATATGGCCGCCGAACCCTGCATTTGGATTTACAAACGTCTGAGCCTTTTGGTACACCCTGTGACAGCGGTAAATCATCCGTGCCATGACCGAATAAACCTGTTGGTTTGCAGATTCTGAACAGGCCATTTCTGGACTACGGACTCTCTGACAGGACGATAAATGTCATCACAGCGTCGAGCAGGGAGTCCACCAGAAGATAATATCTAACATATGTAAAGAAATGGGAAGTGTTCTGCACCAGAACGAACACTTCGTACGACAGAGCCACCATCACTGAAGTGCTGGAGTTCCTGGCAACCCTTCATTTTGATGAGGGATTGAGCTACAGCACCATTAATCGTGCCCATAGTGCCCTATCCAATTATCTGGGCCGAGGGTGTGACCACCTGGCTGTGGAATCACACCCACTGGTATCTAAACTAATGAGGGATATATTTAATTCTAATCCCCCCAGGCCGAGATACACCCATACATGGGACATAGGCATAGTGTTGACTATGCTTCGAGGTTGGACACCGATATCGGGACTCACACTGGATAAATTAACCTATAAAATGGTTATGTTAATGGGACTTGTAACAGCACAATGGTCCAGTCCTTACATAAGCTAAGTATGGACGCCATGTATATCACTAATGGCAAGATAACCTTCCTTATAGAGGGGTTACTTAAACAGGATAGACCCGGATCCACTGGCCAAAAATGAGAATTTCTGGCCTATCCTGCAGATTGTCGGCTCTGCATCGTGACATATATATTGCGATATATAGAGGTCACCAAGAGTCTCGGGCATGGAGAGGGCTTTACTCATTATCCACAAACGCCCTCACCATAAGGTCACAGTACAAACCATTTCCAGATGGTTAAGGGTGGTATTGGGTGCAGCGGGGTGGATACTAATATTTTTAAATCTCACTCCACCAGGGCTGCATCCACATCGGCGGCTAGGATGATGGAAGTTCCAATGGACCACATCCTTGCTACAGCAGGTTGGAGTAATGAACGGACTTTTCAGCATTTCTATAATAAACCCGTGGCCACTCCCGAGACATTTGCGGGAAAAAATTTAAGTTCTGTTTCATGATTTAGCCCAATGTAGGGGCATTATTATTTTAGGTATGAAATAAATACCTTTTTGTTTTTCAGCACAGTTTCATGTCTGAAATACGTTACATCCTCCATGTCCTAGCATAGCAGTGTGTGAGCATGGACTGGTTCCAGGGCATGAAATCACAGAGCTTTGAAATCTTCATGTAGTCACTCACGTGACTCCGAAGTAAAATAGTAAGATTAAATGAGAACTTAACAGTTTGAAGTTAGATCTTTATTTTATGAGGAGTTACGATGAGGTATTACGTGCCCTCCGCTCCCAAACCCTCTATTATAAAGGTCAACTGGTATATAAAGTTCTCTCTTATCTTACTATGTTAGTCAACTTTGGTATCTGTGATTTGAAGAATGTGCTTTGAAGAATGTCGCGCATGCGTGCTGGTGGGGTCTTCATGTAATCCCTCATCGTAACTCCTCATAAAATAAAGATCAAACTTCAAACTGGTAAGTTCTCATTTAATCTTACTATTTATGAAGATGCTACCAGGACTTGGCCTGAACTGTAAGGAGTAGCTGGGCAGGCTAGGACTTTATTCCTTAGATAGTAGGAAGCTGTGGTTGGACCTTAGAGGGGAAATAAAGGGGAATAGGTAGGTTGATATGCACAGAGTATTTTTCTCACGATAGGGGAATCAAGAACTGGAGGGCATAGGTTTAAGGTGAGGGGGGCGGGGGTGGGTAGGGGTGCAAGATTTAATAGGAATCTATGTAGCTTTTTCACACATAGTATGATTAGTATGATGGTTTTATGGAACAAGCTGCCAGAGAATGTAATTCATGCAGATACAATAACAGCATTTAAAAGACATTTGGATGTGTACAGAGATCAGAGATTTAGAGGGATACTAGACCAAGTGCAGACCCGTTGGGTCTGTTCCTCCAACGCACGGTTGCGGGAGGGGGGGGCATGCGGCGTCACACACACTAACCACCCCCACACTAACCACCCCCACACTAACTACCTCCTTGATATTATATTAATATTATTAATTAGATCCTTTTACCCCATTACCGCCCTAGCCACTAACGCATAGCCCATAACTCGCAGGTGTGTCTAGAGAGGGAGAGGGGGGTAGAGAATGAGGGCAGAGAGAGAATGGGGAGAGACAGTGAGAGAGGCAGAGACAGAAGGGAAAGAGACAGGGGGAGAGGAGAGGGGGAGAGGGAGGGTGGGGGAGGGGGGGAGGGTGGGGTAGGAGGGGAGGGGGAGGGGGGGAGGGTGGGGGAGGAGGGGAGAGAGAGGGGGAGAGGGGGGCTGAGAGGGGGGTAGGGAAGGGGAGATCGGATGAGAAGGGACGGGCAGAGATGGGGTGAGAAGGGAGGGGGAGAGGTGGGGGGAAGGGAGGGGGAAAGGTGGGGGGGAAGGGAGGGGTGGAGGGAAGGGGGTAGGGGAGGGGAGGGGGGAAGGGGGTTTAGGGGAGGGCAGGGGAGAGGAAGGGGAGGGAGAGAGGGGGGAGAGAGAGGGGGAGGAGGGGGAGAGAGGGGGAGGGGAGAGAGAGAGAGAGAGAGAGAGAGAGAGAGAGAGAGAGAGAGCGGGGGGAGAGAGAGAGGGGTTGAGGCAGAGAGACAGGGGGGAGAGAGAGAGGGGAGTGGGGAGAGAGAGAGAGAAGGGGGCAGAGACAGAGGGAGAGGGGGTGGAGGGGCGGAGGAGAGGGTGGGTGAGGGAGGGAGGGTGAGGGGGAGGGTGGGGAGGAGGGGTGAGAGAGATTTGAAGGGAGAGAGAGCAGTTGCGGGGGGGCAGCATGAAGCATCTCGCACACTAACTACCACCCCGCACACACGCTAACTACCCCCCTTGATATTATATTAATATTATTAATTTGGGGTGGGAGGGGGAGAGGGAGAGGGGTGAGGAGAGGGAGATGGAGAGGGGAGGAGAGAGGGGTGAGGGAGGGAGATGGGGTAGGGGAGAGAGGGGTAAATGTGGGGAGGGGGAGGGGGAAGGGGGTGTGGTGAGAGAGGGAAGGGGGTGGGGGAGAGGGAAGGAGGGTGGGGGAGAGAGGGATGGGGTGGGAGGAGGAGGGGAGGGAGAGGGGTGAGGAGAGGGATATGGAGGGGGGGAGGAGAGAGGGATGGGGAAAGGGGGAGAGAGGTGTGGGGGGAGGGAGGAGGGAGATGGGGTAGGGAGGGGATGAGGGAGATGGGATAGGGGAGGGAGGGGGAAGAGTGTGGAGGGAGGGGGATAGGGGTGGGGGGAGAGGGGAAAGAATGGGGAGATGAAGTGGGAGGGGGAGGGGTAGGGGCAGTCCATCTATTACCCACTCCCCATCAACCCCAATCCTCTTTCTCTATTCCCGCACACATGATCACGCGCTTCGACACAGGCTGCGGGGGGGGCTGGGGCTGGGGCAAAGGCAGATGTAAATGAGATACATTCCAATTGGACATCTGTGAGCATTGGGCATTGTGACATCACACAATGGAACGTTCACCAACATTCTATGCGTGAAAGCATTGATTTTTTTTAAGATTTTGAAATATTGGGGGGGGGGAAGGATGTTATTAAAAATTGTGTACATAAAAATGTCTAAATGTAATGAGGAGTGCATTAGTGAATTTAAAAGCGTAATGTCTAGCAAAATGAAAAAAATCATGGCATTTGAGGGTCTGGTTTTGGCGGACCATGGAATCAAAGGGCAAAAATGTTATCTGAAGAAAAAAATGGAATGTGACATACACCGACAAGACACACACTCGGTCGGCAGACACACACACACAGAGTTTTAAAAGTATATAGATAGATGGGGCAAACATGGGCAAATCACTTCTATGGAGCATCTTGATCAGCCTGGATGAGTTGGGCCAGGGGGCTTTTTCTATGACTATGACTCTATAACAGATTTGTTTACCAATAGCCCTAATATCAATGGATGTTTCAAAATGAAATTTCTTAAGGGCCTTTCCCACTAACACGACTTTTCAGCGCGCACACACACACACACACACGCACGCACGCACGCACACACACACACACACACACACACACACACACACACACACACACACACACACACACACACACACACACACACACACACACACACACACACACACACACACGCACACACGCACACACACACCAACCACACCCCTCACCCCTCCCCCCCCCCGCAAAGGCGGGGGCGAGGGAAACCGGGAGACCGCTGTTTGAAATTCACACCCGTGATGAACAGGAAGGTAATAGACGGCTGGCACAATGTACGGTAAGTCCTTTAGAGAGCGCGGGGAGAAGGGGGGGAGAAGGAGCGGAGACACTTTTAAGAAGCTAGACAACTTTTAATAAAGTTTAGCGGGCATTTAACATTACCGGTCGGTTTACTTACCTTTCTTTTCTCAACGAGCTCTACCTTCGACTACCTTCGATTAGCTTTGATTGCCTTCGATTACCTATGATAGCATTACGACCTACTTTAACCTACCTCGACTAAACCTACGAGTAACAAAATATTGATTTTTTCCATGGCGACCCTTTTTTATTCGCAGGCATTTTTCAGCATGTTGAAAAAAAATGCCGCAACCTAGCTGAGGCCTCGAGAACGCAGGGACTACTCTCGAGCATGAAGGAGAGTTACAAAGACCTCCTAGAACCTTGTGTCGACCATGCTGCGAGTATGAGTCGTGAGCAAACTCTTCTAAACTCACGAATTAGATCGTCGCAGTGGGACAGGCCCTTTAACCATTTTTTAAAACTGAGGAAGCTGAAGCATGAATATGCCTTATTTTATCTTTGCAACATTGTTAAGCATCTTGAACAGTTATTTGATAATAGTTGTGTCTTAATTTATTGTAAATTCCATTCTTGCTACATAATCGCCTGAAACACCCAAATATTTATTAAGACGTACTCGCACAGTGAGGTTGTTTATGACAAATACTCCACTTGAGACTGTAAATTTCACTTAAAATATCCCACAGAGCTGAATTGCTGGCACAAAAACTACATATTATGGACTAGTTTGATTTAGGTAAAGAACTATGGTGAAACACTACATAATTCATATTCTTTAAACTTTTGGGGCAAAAGGAAGCCTCGAGTGGCTATCCTGAACTTCATAAAAGCATATGCTGTATAATAGAAACGTTTTTTTCTTTTTTCTTTCGGATTTTCATAATGCAAAAGCCTGACCAATTCAATGCTCTTTGTATACCTTCTCCATTCTAGAGTCATTGACATACAGTATGGAAACAGGCCATTCAACCTGTAGGAGCTATTTATGTTTAGGCTAGCTACTGTCGGCATATTATATATATGGGCATAGTGGACAAGGAGTGATTCAGACCAGGCAAAGGGGTGGAGAGTACAGAGTTTTCTCCAGATCAGGGAGAACAGCCTGGCTACAACTTGTATGCAGAATAAGAAAAGCCTGGTACGTTCATCTCTTTTTTTGTACAACTACTTCAATAAAGAACCAATTAAACTGGAAATAATGACTGGAAGATCTGTTCTTTTTGGTCTGTAAGATCACTCCTTCTTACCTGTGTAGTAATGGCAACGGAAAAGAAGACACTGGAAAAGTTCGAAATTGCCATTACAATTTAAGTGAGAACTGGCTCTATGAGTGAAACTGGAGCTTGTGAAAGCCTGGGAACACGTTTTAGGATTGTTTTATTTCACAAGCCTCATGCCACCACACCAGACCAACTGGACAAGGTCACCATCTGCGCTGATCTGATTGAAAATCTCGAAAGCCAACACATAGGGAGAGAGTGAGTTCATACAGCATTAAGCTTTATTGAAGAAGCTACATATGATAAGCTGTATTGTAAAACAGCTACTAAAATGGAGAATTGAGAAGTGACCTTGAAAATCAGAGCGATACCAGCCACAGGCATATGGTTTTTACGTCAAGGCGTCTTAAAGGGATAGTGTACAAGTATGTCTGTGGTCAGAGCTAAAGCTCAGTCACAAGATGGCAATGTTCGACAGGATTCTAAATTGGAAAGAAGAGTCGTTAAACACATTGACAAAGGCTTGGAATTGTTCAGGGAAAAATGTCAGAAAACAAAAAAACTTGATATGTTAACAAGTTAACAAGTTGATTGAAAAGCTGAAAGAGCTCATGAAATCAGATGAAAATGTAAAGTAAGTACAATCTAACCTGGTTCAATTAATCAAGCTCTGTGATGAAGTCATAGAAAACCACAAGTCTTTGGTGAAGTTATCACTGCCTGAAAGGGAGCTTAAAAAGCAGTGGTTTCATTAAAAAAATTGAAACTTTTAATGGTTTTCTACAAGATGTAGAGGTGTGGTTATCTGATGTTGGACAGCAATCTACACACTCCATAGTTGAAAGTGCTATACAACAGAGTGTTGTATAATCAGAAGAAATTGGACCGGATGACAATGTTGCAAATGTCTCAAAATCAAGCCACGAATCTAGTTCTTCATCGTGTGTATCTTCAACCACCTCTGCTCGCTTAAAAGCTCAGGCAGAAAAGGCTGTTCTCTTGGAATAGGCTGCCGCCATGAACAAAACGCACAAGCTTGAAGCAGATAAAGAGCAAATGAAAAGAGACATAGCTGGCAGCAACCAATGCCAAGCTCAAGCTTGAGGTTGAGGCACAAAAGGAGCAATTCAAAAGAGTGACGGAACAGCTGGAACTAGAGACGGAGCTGGCAGCAGCCAATGCAAGGATCAGTTTACTGGAGACCAAGGGAGAAGCAGCTCTAGAGTATCTCACGGGATGAGCTCTTATGTGAGAAAATGAGCTGCTCAAAGGGAAACATCAGCTAAATTAGATCCACGGGCAGATGAATACTTGCCTGATCATGTGCAACAGAGGGGTGGGAGATTGCAACCTTCACGTGGTCCACCCTGTTTCGACGAAAGCAATCAACCTGGCGTGCACAAACAGAGGATCAAACAGAACAAGTTGTCTTACAACTTTAGGCTGTGCATGCCATACGCAAGAAGAAGATGTGCAACAGGTTGTTAGACTAAAACAAACTACTTATGGACCACCTAGTAGAGCTCATGAAAGGACCCATCTAACTCAACACTCTCTTCAAAGGCAAAATGTGCAGGCGGATGTGCAAATGAAGAAGGGTGTGCAGGGGCATGTTAGCTTTACCCCCCCCCCCCCCATTGAATGATGGAAACCTAGCTTTACTCCAAGCCCCCCTCCTCCCCTATACTGAATGATGGAAAACAATGTGATATCTGGAACCTAATGCAGTGGCAAAATGACATCACTGCTCTTCTGGCTCAACAAAATCTCTCTTCTACTTTCCCACCAAGAGACATTCCTGTTCCTATGATGGTGATCCTTTGCAGTATGAAGTTTTCATCACGGCATTTGATAGAGTGGAAAGAAAAACTAATGATAAGAGTGATTGCTTGCATTTTCTAGAGCAATATACAAGAGGGTATCCAAAAGACTTATTCTGCAGGTGTCAACATTTAATATTAATAATAATAATAATAATAATAATAATAATAATGATAAATACTTTATTGATCCCCTCAGGGAAATTCAGATGTCCAGGAGCCCCCAACCAACAAACCCACACATTCAAAACAAACGCAGACAGAAAATACATAAATACAATGTGGACACTACCTGAGAGCAATAAATACTTAAAAAGACCAATAATTAACAATTAAAAAAAAAAAAATGCAAAAATGCATCCCCCTACAGCCTATCGGTCCGAATTATAAAATCTAATGGCTGCAGGGGTGAAGGATCTCCTAAACCGCTCCGTTCTACAGCGCAGGGTGAGGAGCCGGTTGTTGTTCCGAGTGCTCTTTTGACCCTCCAGAATTATATGGAGGGGATGCCCAGGGTTTTTCAGGATGACCTGCACCTTGCGCCTCATACGCCTCTCAAGCACATCCATCCCAGAGTCCACTCTCCCCTCCAGCACTGAGCTAGCTCGTTTAACCAGTTTGTCAAGCTTCTTGTTGTTTTTTGCACTAATGCTGTTGCCCCAGCAGACAACAGCATAGAAAATCACACTTGCAACCACAGTGTTGTAAAACATGTGCAGCATATCATTACGCACATTGAAGGATTTGAGCCTTCTGAGGAAAAAGTGTCTGCTCTGGCTTTTTTTGTAGATGGCGTCAGAGTTGACAGACCAGTCCAGTTTGTTATCCAGGTGCACTCCAAGGTATTTATATGTCTGCACCACCTCAATGTCAGCCCCTGCAGTGTTGACCGGCTGAAGGGGGAGCTTGGACCTGCCAAAGTTAACCACCATCTCTTTAGTCTTAGTTGTGTTCAGGATGAGACAGTTCTCTTTACTCCAGGCACAGAAAGCACTGGTCAAGTCCTGTATTCCACCTCATGCCCGTTCCTTACACATGCCACAATCGCTATGTCATCTGAATATTTCTGTACATGGCATGTGTCAGACATATAATTAAAGTCTGCAGTATACAGGGCGAAGAGGAACGGGACCAGAACCATTCCCTGTGGGGCTCCAACTTTGCACACCACTGTGCCAGAGACACAGCCCCCCAGCTTAACAAACTGTGGTCGACCTGTCAGGTAGTCATATATCCAGGAGATAAAGGTGGAGTCCACCCCCTTCTTCTTAAGCTTGTCATTCAGAATCAGGGGTTGGATGGTGTTGAACGCACTTGAGAAGTCAAAGAACATAATCCTCACATATCCACCTGGTTTGTCCAAAAAGGAGTAGATCCGGTGCAGCATGTATAGGACTGCGTCATCCACCCCAATGTTCTCCTGCTATGCAAACTGTAGTGGGTCTAGTGCGTGCTCGACTTGTGGTCTCAGGAGACGAATGAGTAGCCGCTCCATTGTCTTCATGATATGGGATGTGAGGGCCACCGGTCTGTAGCTGTTGATCTCGGTCGGCCGCCCTGCTATGGGAACCGGCACGACACATGATGTTTTCCACAGACCTGGTATCCATTTGTATCCAGGGCTATGAAAGAGCAAAAGATCTGCTTAAAGAACATTTTGGTAATGAACATAAGATTGCCACTGCATACATGGTCAAGACTTTTTCCTGGTCAGTGATCAGGCAAGGGAATGTGAAGGCATTGTAGGTGTTCTCATTGTTTCTGAAGGTTGCTGCAATGCTATGGAACATCTATATGGAGGGAATGAATGTTGCTTCCAATATGAAGACTCTCCTTCTAAAACGGCCTTACAAGCTCAGGGACAAGTGGAGGGATAGAGCATGTCAGCTACAGGAACAGCTTCGACAGCGAGCTAGATTTTCTGACCTGGTAGACTTCATGGAGAGACAAGTGAAGATACTGTCCAATCCACTTTTTGGAAACATTCAGGATGCTAGGCCAATTGCAACTGTCAAAGGCTCTACTTTTGCTAATGCAAGGGAAAGGTCCGTATCAAGAGGAGGCAGATTTGCAACAACTGTAATACCTGTAGAAACAGCAGTGCAAGAAAATCTGACAAGTGGAATGGGAAGAAATGTATCCACCACCAATTCTCAAGGTTCTTGTTTGTTCTGTTATAAAAGTGGTCACACATTGGGGCGGTGTCCACAGATTAAGAACAAGGGGCACAGAGAATGGATAGACTTTAGCAGGATCCCATCATGGCGGTGTTTGGGAACGATTGATCCACATGGTTCGAAGTGTGCTGCCCTCTGTTCTTAAAAAACAAGTTCTGGACGATGAGGGATTGCAAACTTTATTTTGTGAAGTTGAAGCAATTTTAAATGATCAACCCATTACCAAGAGTGCTGATGATCCAATGGACCTGGAAGCACTCTTCTTCTGTTGAAAACCAAGCCAATACTACCACCTGGACTCTTTGTGAAGGAAGACTTCTACATTAAACGCAGATGGAGTCAGGTGCAATATATGACAGATCTCTTTTGGAAATGGTGAACACAAAAATACTTGCCTCTAATCCAAGAATGACAACGGTGGTCAAGGGTAAGGAGAAGCTTTGCTCCAGGTGACATTGTTGTGGTGGCTGATTCCACTGCACCTCGAGGCTCCTGGCTAATTGGCAGAATATTGGAGACCATAACAGATGCACAAGGTCTTGTGCGCACAGTTCGACTTCAGACTAAGAGCAACATGTTGGAAAGACGGATAACAAAGATATGTCTACTCCAAGAAGCTGAGATCTAGGCACGGCAAGAAGAAGGATAAGAAGAAGGAAGAGAAGAAGATTGAAGAATCACTAAAGAAGATTAATTGTCAACCCATAGTATATACCTTTGTTTTGGATAATATGTAAAGCTTTTATAGCTCCTTTTAATGTTTATTGGTAATTGTTTCGTAGGCACTTCATTAGATGCACAGAGGGGCGTATACACATGGGCATAGTGGACAGGGAGTGATTCAGACAGTTCTCACCTGATTAGGGAGAACAGCCTGGCTACAACTATGCAGAATAAGGAAAGCCTGGTATGTTCATCTCTTTGTTTGTACAACTACTTCAACAAAGAACCAATTAAACTGGAAATAACGACTGGAAGATCTGTTCTTTTTGGTCTAAGTAAGATCACTTCTACTTACCTGTGTAGGAATGGCAACAAAAAAGAAGACACTGGAAAAGTTAGAAATTGCCATTACACAACCCAGCTCAACCACACGGACGAAGGTGTCTTCCTAAAATGATCCCATTTGCCTGCATTTGGCCCGTGTCCCTATAAACCTTTCTTATCCATGTGCCTGTTCAAAGTTTATTTTAAACTTTGTCATTGTACCTAAGATCCTCTGGCAACTGATTCCACACACCATCTTCTGTGTGCAATAATGATTCCACCCACCATCTTCTGTGTGCAATAATGTAGTATTTGTGGGAGATTTCAACTTACCAAATATTCACTGGATCACCCATAGTGTACATGGCTTGGATGGGGTGGGATTTGTTAAATGTGTTCAAGAAAGCTTCCTTAATCAATATATAGAGAGCTTCCTAGAGAAGACACAATACTGGAGCTCCTCTTAGGGAATGAATGAGGGCAAGTGACTGAATTGTCAATGGGAGAACACTTTGGGATCAGTGAACATAATTCTATTAGTTTTTAAAGTACAGGCATCACCCCGTGACCATGAGGTGACAGCCACCTGTAGTCGCCAAAAAAAATGCGTAAGTGGGATAGGCCCTTAAATCTGCCTTTAAAAAAAATATCCATTGACTAGGCCACAGCCTTCTGCGGCAATGAATTGTGCAGATTCACCACCCTCAGACTAAATAAATTCCTCCTCATCTCCTTCCAAAAGGAACGTCCTTTAATTCTGAGGCTAAGGCTTCTGTTCCTAGACTCTCCCACTAGTGGAAACATCCCCTGCACATCCACTCTATCCAAGTCTGTCACAATTTGGTAAGTTTCAATTACCTCCTCATCCTTCCAAAATCCAGCAAGTAGAGGCACAGCGCCGCCAAACGTTCAGCGTTCAACAAATATGTTAACCCACTCATTCCTGGGATCATTCTATAAACCTTCTCTGGACTCTCTCCAGAGCCAGCACAATCCTTCCTTAGATATGGGGCCCAAAATTGCTCATAATACTCCAAATGCTGCCTCACGAGCACCTTATAGAGCCTCAGCATTACATTCCTGTTTTTGTATTCTAGTCCTCTTGAAATAAATGCTTGCCTTATATTTGCCTTCCATACTACTGATTTGACTTGCAAATTAACTTTTGGGGAATCCTGCACCAGCACTCCTAAGTCCCTTTGCACTTCAATTTCTGGATTCTCTCTCCATTTGGGAAATAATCTGCACCTTTATTCCTGCTACCAAAATGCATGAATCCACACTTTGCTGCACTTTTTTCCATCTCCCACTTCTCCGCCCACTTTCCCAACCTGTCCAAATCCTTCTGCAGAGTCCCTCCTTTCTCTGCACTACCTGCCCCTCCACTTATTGTTGTATCATCTGCAAACTTGGCCACAAAGCCTTTAATCCCCTCATCCAAATCATTAATAGTGAAGAGTAACGGCCTCAGCACCGACTCCTGCAGAACTCCACTAGTCACTGGCAGCCAACCAGAAAAAAACCCTTTATTGCCACTCTTTGCCTTCTGCTATCCAGCCAACCTGCTATCCATGCAAGTATCTCCCCTTTGATACCATGGGTTCTCATCCTCCTTAGTAGCCTTACATGCAACACCTTATCAAAGGCTTTCTGAAAATCCAGGTAAACAACATCCACTGAACCTCCTTTGTTTGTCCTGCTATTTACTTCTTCAAAGAATTCCAGCAGATTCGTCCTGCAAGATCTCCCCTGCACAAAACCATGCTGACTTTCGTCTAATTTATCATGAACTTCTAAGTACTCCGTAACCTCATCGTTTATAATGGACTAAAATCTTAATAACCACTGAAGTCAGAATAACTGACCTATAGTTTTCATTCTTCTGCTTTGCTCCCTTCTTGTACAGTGGGGTAATATTTGCAATTTGGATAGACTTGGGTTGGTTTCTCTGGAACGTCGGATGTTGAGGGGAAACTTGATAGAAATATATAACATGATGAGAGGCATAGATAGGGTTAACAGTCATAACCTTTTTCCCAGCATGGAAATGTCCAACACTAGAGGGCACAGCTATAAGGTAAGATGGGAAAGGTTTAATAGAGAAGTGTGGGGCAAGTATTTTACACAGAGAGCGGTGGGGTCAGCTACAATATGCAACGCATTGCCAAGGGTAATGGTGGAGGTAGCTACAATAGTGGCATTTAAGAGGCTTTTGGATAGGCACATGGAAGTGCAAGGAGTAGGGGGATATAGATCATGTACAGGCAGACCAGATCAGTTTAAGTTGACATCATGTTCGGCGCAATCTTTGTGGGCTGAAGAGCCTGTTCCTCTGCTGTACTGTTCTATGCCCTACTTAAAAAAATAGATTTTAAATAACTTTAATTTTGCTAGAATCATGCCACCTAGTGGCAGATCTCATTCAACATCAATAATAGAAGTGGATCATTTACATATGACATCACAATGATGATAGAGGGAAATCTTAAACTCAATATCAATTTTAGCAATATAGCATGTCAAATATCGATAAATGGTTAATTGAACTGCCAATAAAAAGAAGGCAAATTTAGTTAGTAGCCCAATAGACTGTGTTGGGAGAGAGATTGTGGGGAGGCTTCAGTGTTGCGTGGTGGATAAGTTTGAGGCTTTGGCTCAAGAGGCTTTGGCGAGAAGGCTGAGCAAAGGCGAAGCAAAGGGTGACAGGAGGTAATGGTACGGACAGCTGTTTCTTGTGTTTGATTGTTGCGCGTTTTTTTCCCTGTTGGTGTTAGTGTAGCAGAGATGGCAGGGAGAATGATGCAATGTTCCTCCTGCAGACTGTGAGGGAAAATGCTGGTATCCCTGATACTATACCTGTGGGAAGTGTGTTCTGGTGCAGCTCCTTACAAACTGCATTAGGGAACTGGAGTTGTGGCTGGACGACCTCAGGTTCGTCTGGGAGAATGAGAGATTCATAGATTGGAATTATAGAGAGTTGGTCACGCCTAAGGATCAGGAAGAGGGCAGATGGGTGATAGCAAAAAAGGGAGTAGGCTGTGAGTGCAGGTGACCTCTTGTAAGGAGCTATGTACCTGCACTCCTAAATCCTCTGTCTACAATACTCCCCAATGCTCTGTCATTCACTATGAAGCGCTGCCCTTGTTTAATTTCTCAAAAGGCAGCACATATCTGCATTAAACTATTCAGCATTCACCATTTACCAAGCTGACCAAGATCCTGTTGTAATCTAGTTTTCACACAATCCATATTCTGGTGGTGTGTAACCATTGGCCAGAAACTCAACTGGACCCACAGCATAAATATCATGCCCACAAGATGAAGTCAGAAGCTGGTTATCCTGTGGTGGAGAGACTCACCTCTTCACATCCAAAGACTTTCCACCGGCATCAAGATTGTGAAGGGATCCTGGAAAAATGCAGCACCAACAACTCTCAATAAGCTTAATATCATCACTGGATGGCACATGGCACCGCAGAAGAGCTGCTGCCTCACAGCACCAGAGACCAGGATTCGATACTGACTTCAGGTGCTGTCTGATTAAGCTAGAGGCGGTGCACAAAAGGTTCACAAGGAAATTGTCAGGGCTGGAGGGCTTGACTTTAACAGAGAGCCTGGATAGACTGGACTGTTTTCCCTGGAACAAAGGAGGCTTATGGGTCATCTTACAGTGATTTATAAACTCATGAATGGCACTTAAAAGGTGGATGCTCATGCTCTTTTTCGCAGAGTTGGGGAATCTAAAACTAGTAGGCATAGGTTTTAAGCGAGATAGAAAAGATTTCAAAGGTGCAACTTTCACACAGATTGTATAGAATTAGTTATCAGAGGAAGTGGTTGGGGCAGGTACAATTGCAACATTTAAAAGATACATGAACAGGCACATCAGCAGATTTGGAGGATATGGTTAGCAATGTTACAAAATTTTGTGATTTAAAAAATCAAGTCTGCAATTTATCCCATCAGATAAAGCATAAAAAGAAGTTTAATTTGACACCTAATTCACTTTCATATCTTCAGTATTAAAAAAGCTATGGCCATTTTCATACTTGGAAATTAGCAACTAGTTTCCTATTGCTTTTCTATTGACTTAAAACAAAAGTTGTGATCGAGGACAGTCAAAAGCCCATAACTTTCTTAAAAAATAAGAGAACTGAAAGAAATTTTCAGTTATTATAGATTGAAGTATTCTGAAACAAATATGAAACAATCTTACTTGGATGACCTGAAATTAAAGCATATAATTAGTTAGTTACCCAATTGTAGCTAATTACAAAATTCAATTACTAGATCTAAACATCTATCCATTTCTTAAGAAAAAAATTTAAAGCCTAAGTGTCCAATTAACATTCACACAATATAACATGATTTTTAAATCTAATTGTCATTAATTTATAGGCCAAATTGAAGGAATTTAGTGTTTAATGCCCATAAATTAAAGCTTGCGAGTGGAATTTTCTGGAACGCGATGGATTAGAACGTTGCGGTTGCGGTGAATTTAAACCCAATATCGGCAGGAAAAATTCTGCCGGTTCGTATGGGGACTAAATCACCGTTTCGCAACATTAAATGTTGATTAAGGTAATGTAAAAAAGCAGTTTTTTTTTTTTTTTGTAAAAAAAATAAAAAAATAAACAGCTTTCACTTACCTGTCCCCCACGTAAAATCGGTCCCCGTTGTCGGCGTTCACGGCATTAGGAGCTAATTTTAATTTTACTCCAGTGCTGAAATAGTCGGGCTATTTATAAAAAAAAATTAACTTACCAGCAGTCGGAACGAATCTCCAGAAATAGATCGCACTCCGACAAAAGAAAGCTCCAGATGGCAAGGGAAAAACCACATTTTATCCCCCCCCCCCCCCCCCCCCCCCCCCCCTTAAAGGCACCAAAGTTGCGCACACGGCCAGTGACAGAACTGCAGCACCTCTAAAGGTAAGTTTCGTAACATACCTAATATGGTTTAGAGGGATATGAGTCAATCATAGGCAAATGGTTCTAGCTTAGGTCGTCATGTATGTTGGGCCAAAGGGCCTGTGTCTGTGCTGTATAGTTGAATAGGTATGGTTGTTTTAAATTCTAACATCTTGATACGTCATGCATAGTTCATCTGTGCCAGTTCAATTCTGAAAAATGACAGGACAAAACCTCCAGCAGGATTTCACATTCACCCTCCCTGACGTTTGCCAAAAGCAAATACGAATACTTGCACAAGGGAAGTTTATGTTGGTGCAGTGTAGATGTTACCCTGGGAGAGCGAGAATAATTTACAGAAGGTTCTCAAAATTTGTGCAAATGTAATTCCAAAATTTTGCTTCAACCTACAGGAGGTGTCTCGCAGTGAAGAAGAAATTGAGGAACTGTCTGTTCAAGTCATCAATCCTACTCTGCCTTTTGCCACTTCCCTTAGTTCTATTATTCCCAATGCCTTGAGTTTCTTGAGTTTAGTTTATTGTCACGTGTACCAAGCTTTTGTTGCTTGCTAACCAGTCAGCGGAACGACAAAACATGATTACAATCAAGCCGTCCGCAGTGTACCGATACATGATAAAGGGAATAACATGTGTAACATTTAGTGCACGATAAAGCCAATGAAGTTCGATCAAAGGTATTTTGAGTGTCTCCAATAAGGTAGATAGTAATTCAGGGCTGCTCTCTAGCTGTGGATCAGTTGCCTGACAACAGCCTTTACCATCAAGATTTATTCTCCACACATGCCCATCAACTACACCCAAAATCTGCTGCTCACCTACAAATTAAGGACAATTTACAATGGTAATTTAACCTCCCCATCCTCGTCTTTGGCATGTAGGAGGAAACCATCGTGTCTGGACAAATTCTATATGGTCACAAGGAGAAATTTGCAAACTTCACACAGGCAGCACTCAAAGTTAGGATTAAATCCACTCTGCATCATTGAGAGCAGCATCTATACTAGCTGTGTCACTGTGTCACACATTTTTCTCTCATAAATCATTGGGGTAAATAACATTACAATACAGAATATCTAACAAATGCAAAAGTAAGAATTCCAAACAAGGTCATTGTCATAGAGTCACACAGAGTGGAAACAGGCCCTTTGGTCTAACTTGCCCACGCTGACCAACATGCCCCATCTACACTCGTCCCACCTGCCCGCACTTGGTCCTTAACCTGTAAACCTATCCTGTGTGTACCTGTCTAAATGTCTCTTAAAGATTATGATAGTACCTGCCTCAATTATCTCCTCTGGCAGCATGATCCATATACCCATCACCTTAGTGTAACAAAGTTAGCCCCCCAGGTTCTTATTAAATCTTTCCCTGCTCACCTTGTGTGAACCTTTGGTACAGGGAGATCTCTGCAATAACCACTACTGATCTCTAGAGGTTGCTGTTTACAACTGTGGATTAAGTGAAGGCTCTTGGGTCATTTAAAAAAACATTTCTGTTATTATGGAAGCGTGTTTTGATGGATCCAAAACTATCACAATTTGGGTGTTATCTGACATTGTACCTGCAGTGAAGTTGGCTGAGGTGTAGGTTTGGTGAAATGGCATTTATCACTAATATGAAATTCAGAAAAATGTCTCATGTAGAAACAAATTTCTAAAATATTTTGGAAAAAGAACATAGAACGATACAGTGCAGGAAACATAATGTTTGTGTTGAACATGATGCCTAGTTAAACTGATCTCATCTCTCTATTCCCTGCACTTCCATGTGCCTATATAAGATCCTTTTAAATACCACTATTGTATCTGCCTCCACCTCCTTCCCTGAAAATGCGCTCCAGACCCCCACTATTCTCTATATTTAACCTCCCAAAGTGCATATCCTCACACTTGATTCAATTAAAGTCCATCTGCCATTTCCCCGCCCAGTTCTGCTGCTGATCTATATCCCGCTATATCTTCTGACAGCATTCCCCACTGTCTGCAACTCCTCCAATTTTGTTGTCATCAGCAAATTTACTTACTAACCCATCTATTTTAATGTCTAAGTAATCTATATCACAATCAGCAAAGGTCTCAGCATAGATGCCTGCGGAACTCCACTGATCACAGATCTCCAGCCAGAATATTTATCTTCCACCACAACCCTCGGTCTTCGATGAATAATCCACTCTGAATTCATATGACCAAGTCATCGTGAATCCCATACATCTCAATGTTTTGGATCAGCCTAACATGAGGGACCTAACTAACACCATTACTAAATCCTTCCATACAGCGCATCCACCACTCTACCTTCATCAATCTCCTTTGTCACCTCAGTCTCTCATATTGCAACAATGCAATATCCTATTGATTAGTTCAGTACTGAGGAGTTCTATTCAGATACTGCAAAAAAAATATTGCGGTTGAAATCTCAAATAAAAATGGAAAATGTCAGAAACACTCAGCAGGACAGGCACCTATGGAAGGAGAAACTTTTCCATGTATCATTTTCTCTGGAATATTGCAAGTCGAGGGGAGAGTTGATAGAAGGCATATTAAATTTTTGAGGGGCATAATTATTTTTTAAAGATGCAACATGGAAACGGGCCCTTCAGCACACCAACTCCACACCTACTATCAATCACCAGTTCACGCCCGTTTGTAGTTACATAGAAATTAGGTGCAGGAGTAGGCCATTCGGCCCTTCGAGCCTCCACCACCATTCAATATGATCATGGCTGATCATCCAACTCAGTATCCCGTACCAGCCTTCTCTCCATGGCCTCTGCTCCCCCTAGCCACAAGGGCCACATCTAACTCCCTCTTAAATATAGCCAATGAACTGGCCTCCACTACCCTCTGTGGCAGAGAGTTCCAGAGACCCACCACTCTCTGTGTGGAAAAAAGTCCTTCTCATCTCGGTCCAAAAGGATTTCCCCCTTATCCTTAAGCTGTGACCCCTTGTCCTGGACCTCCCCAACATCGGGAACAATCTTCCTGCATCTAGCCTGTCCAACCCCTTAAGAATTTTGTAAGTTTCTATAAGATCCCCTCTCAATCTCCTAAATTCTAGAGAGTATAAACCGAGTCTATCCAGTCTTTCTTCATAAGACAGTCCTGACATCCCAGGAATCAGTCTGGTGAACCTTCTCTGCACTCCCACTATGGCAATAACGTCCTTCCTCAGATTTGGAGACCAGAACTGTACGCAATACTCCAGGTGTGGTCTCACCAAGACCCTAAACAACTGAAGTAGAACCCCCCTGCTCCTATACTCAAATCCTTTTGCTATGAAAGCTAACATACCATTCGTTTTCTTCACAGCTTGCTGCACCTGCATGCCTACTTTCAATGACTGGTGTACCATGACACCCAGGTTGCGCTGCATCTCCCCTTTTCCTAATCGGCCACCATTTAGATAATAGTCTGCTTTCCTGTTTTTCCCACTAAAGTGAATAACCTCACAATTATCCACATTATACTGCATCTGCCAAACATTTGTCCACTCACCCAGCCTATCCAAGTCACCTTGCAGTCTCCTAGCATCCTCCTCACAGCTAACATTGCCCCCCAGCTTAGTGTCATCCTCAAACTTCGAGATATTGCCTTCAATTCCCTCATCCAGATCATTAATGTATGTTGTAAATAACTGGGGTCCCAGCACGGACCCTTGCGGTACCCCACTAGTCACTGCCTGCCATTGTGAAAAGGACTCGTTTACTCCTACTCTTTGCTTCCTGTTTGCCAGCCAGTTCTCTATCCACATCAATACTGAACCCCCAATGCCGTATGTTTTAAGTTTGTATACTAATCTCTTATGTGGGACCTTGTCGAAAGACTTCTGGAAGTCCAGGTACACCACATCTACTGGTTCTCCCCTATCCACGCTACTAGTTACATCCTCGAAAAATTCCACAAGATTCGTCAGACATGATTTACCTTTCGTAAATCCATGCTGACTTTGTCCAATGATTTCACCACTTTCCAAATGTGTTGCTATCCCATCTTTAATAACTGACTCTAGCAGTTTCCCCACTACCGATGTTAGACTAACTGTTCTGTAATTCCCCGTTTTCTCCCTCCCTCCCTTCTTAAAAAGAGGGGTTACGTTTGCTACCCACCAATCCTCAGGAACTACTCCAGAATCTAGAGAGTTTTGAAAGATTATCACTAATGCATCCATTATTTCCTGAGCTACTTCCTTAAGTACTCTGGGATGCAGCCTATCTGGCCCTGGGGATTTATCGGCCTTTAATCCATTCAATTTACCCAACACCACTTCCCGACTAACCTGGATTTCACTCAATTCCTCCTTTGACCCGCGGTCCCCTGGTATTTCCAGCAGATTATTTATGTCCTCCTTTGTGAAGACGGAATCAAAGTAGTTATTCAATTGGTCCACCATATCCTTGTTCCCCATGATCAACTCACCTGTTTCTGACTGCAAGGGACCTACATTTGTTTTAACTAATCTCTTTCTCTTCACATATCTGTAAAAACGTTTGCAGTCAGTTTTTATGTTCCCTGCCAGTTTTCTTTCATAATCTATTTTTCCTTTCCTAATTAAGCCCTTTGTCCTCCTCTGCTGTTCTCTGAATTTCTCGCAGTCTTCTGGTATGCTGCTTTTTCTGGCTACTTTGTACGCATCATCCTTTGCTTTGATACTATCCCTGATTTCCCGTGTTATCCACGGATGCACTACCTTCCCTGATTTATTCTTTTACCAAACTGGGATGAACAATTTTTGTAGTTTATCCATGCAGTCTTTAAATGTCTTCCATTGCGTATCCACCATCAACCCTTTTAGAATTGATTGCCAGTCAATCTTGGCCAATTCACATCTCATACCCTCAATGTTACCTTTCTTTAAGTTCAGAAGCATTGTTTCTAAATTAACAATGTCACTCTCCATCCTAATGAAGAACTCGACCATATTATGGTCACTCTTGCCCAAGGGGGCACGTACAGCAAGACTGCTAACTAACTCTTCCTCATTACTCAATACCCAGTCTAAAATAGCCTGCTCTCTCGTTGGTTCCTCTACATGTTGATTTAGATAACTATCCCGCATACATTCCAAAACATCCTCTTCCTTAGTGCCCCTGCCGATTTGATTCACCCAATCTATATGTAGATTGAAGTTGCCCATTATAACTGTTTTGCCTTTGTCGCACGCATTTCTAATTTCCTGTTTGATACCATCCCCAACTTCACTACTACTGTTAGGTGGCATGTACACAACACCCACCAGAGTTTTCTGCCCTTTAGTGTTTCGCAGCTCTACCCATACCGATTCCACATCCTCCAAGCTAATGTCCTTCCTTTCCATTGCGTTAATCTCCTCTCTAACCAGCAACGCTAGCCCACCTCCTTTTCCTTTCTCTCTATCCCTCCTGAATATTGAATATCCCTGGATGTTCAGCTCCCAACCTTGGTCACCCTGGAGCCATGTCTCCGTGATCCCAACTATATCATAATCATTAATAGCTATCTGCACGTTCAACTCATCCACCTTTTTACGAACAATCCTTGCATTGAGACACAAAGCCTTCAGGCTTGTTTTTACAATGCTCTTACACCTTATACAATTATGTTGAAAAGTGGCCCTTTTTGATTTTTGCCCAGGTTTTGTCTGCCTGCCACTTTTACTTTTCACCTTGCTCCCTATTGCTTCTACCCTTGTTTTACACCCAACTGCCTCTCTGCTCTTGTACCCATCCCCCTGCCACATTAGTTTAAATCCTCCCCTCATGGTTTAAATCCTCCATTTAAGTCCCAGTTTTGCATCCACTTCCTACACATTAGGGGCAATATACCGAGGCCAATTAACCTACAAACCCACAAGTTTTTGGGATGTGGGAGGAAACCAGGGCACATGGAGGATCCCATGTGATCACTGGGAGAACGTGCAAATACCACACAGACAGCACCCGAGGTCAGGATTGAATCCCGGTCTCTGTGCTGTCCTCAAGTCAAGTCAAGTTTATTCGTCACATACGCATATGAGATGTGCAGTGAAATGAAAAGTGACAATGCTTGCGGATTGTGCAAATAAAAACTACAAAACAGAATGGAACAGAATCAGTAATTACATATTTGTGCGAGAGAAAAAAAAAAGAAGAGACAGCAATTTAAAAAGACACCACACAACAGTAAATTGGTACAGTAGTTTAGTCCCTGGTGAGATAGGAGTTTACAGTCCTAATGACCTCTGGGAAGAAACTCCTTCTCATCCTCTCCATTTTCACAGCATGGCAACGGGGGTGTTTGCTTGACCATAGCAGCTGTTGCTGGGGTGGAAGGGGTCTCTCATGATCTTGTTGGCTCTGAATTTGCACCTTCAGATGAATAATTCCTGCAGGGGGGTGTGTGTAATTCCCATAGTGTGTTTGGTCGAATGCACTACTCTCTGCAGAGCCTTCTTGTCCTGGGCAGAGCAGTAATCAAACCAAATTGTGATGTTTCCAGCCAAGATGCTTTCCACAGCCGCTGAGTAGAAGCACTGGAGGATCCTCAGAGACACTCTGAATTTCCTCAATTGCCTGAGGTGGTAAAGGCACTGCCTTGCCTTACTCACCAGTGCTGCAGCGTGTGATGTCCATGTCAGATCTCTGAGATGTGGACTCCCAGGTATTTAAAGCAGCTCACCCTATCCACAGTATCCCCATTTATCTTCAAAGGGGTGTACGTCCTCGGCTGATGTGCCCTCCTAAAGTCCACGATCAGCTCCTTAGTTTTTTTGACATTCAAGAGGAGGCTGTTATCCTGACACCAGAGTGCCACATCAGCCACCTCCTCCCGGTAGGCCTTCTCATCGTTATCGGAGATCAGGCCCACCACCACAGTGTCATCAGCAAACTTGATTATAGAGTTGGAGCTGAACCTAGCCACACAGTCATGTGTGTACAGGGAGTACAGTAGAGGGCTGAGGACGCAACCCTAGGGGGATCCTGTGCTCAGGGTGAGGAACTATGATGTATTTCCTTCCATCTTGACTACTTGGGGCCTGGCGGTGAGAAAGTCCAGGACCCAGGCACACAGGGGGGTGTTGAGCCCCAATTCCAGCAGCTTCTCAGCAAGTCTGGTGGGGACTATCATGTTGAAGGCTGAACTGAAGTCTATGAACAGCATCCTCACGTAGCCCCCTTTCTAGTTGTCAAGGTGAGAGAGAGCGGTGTGCAGAACCTGGGAGACCGCATCGTCCGTGGATCTGTTCGGACAGTATGCGAATTGTTGCGGGTCCATGTTGCGAGGGAGGAAGGCGCAGATGTGTTTCTTGACCAGCCTCTCAAAGCATTGCACGACTACTGAGGTGAGGGCCACCGGACGGTAGTCATTCAAGCTGGGGAGGGATTTTTTGGTATAGGTACAATGATGGATCTTTTGAAGCAGGCAGGGACCAGGGACTTGGCCAGGGAGCGGTTGAATATTGTAGTGAGCACCGGAGCTAGCTGAATAGCACAAGACTTAAGAACTCGCCCCGAGATGCCTTCTGGGCCTACAGCTTTCCTCGTGTTCACACGTGTCAGAGCCCTCCTCACGTCGTGCTCGGACAATGAGAATGTGTGCACATCCCCAGCGATGGACCTCCTCTCCAGCTTCATTAGCCAGCACGCTGGCAGTGTATTCGATAGCCGGCAAGCCAGGGGTGATGTTACCCGTCCCGAAACGAGCGTAGAAAGAGTTCAGGTCATCAGCTAGGGAGGTGCCGGCACCTCCGGTTGAGGGGGGGCTGCTCCGGTTGTTGATTACAGTCTGTAGCCCCTACCACAGGCGTCTGGTGTCCTGCTGCTCCATCTGTGACCATCTTGTCCCTGTACCTCCTTTTTGCGTCCTTCACCGCCCTTCGCAGTCAGTAGGGCTCTACCTTGTAGACATCCATATTTCCGGATGCCAGGCCCGAGTTGTAGGCAGCGGTGCGAGCATTCAAGGCAACACTAATGGACCTGTCTACCCAGGGTTTTTGATTTGGAAAGATGCTAACCCTTACTGTGGGGACGATGTTGTTGGCTATTGTTGCAATGAAGTCAGTGACTGCTTCCACGAACTCACTGACATCACTGGAACTTGCTTGGAACATATTCCAGTCGACATCTGTCAGTGCATCTTGCAGCATGGCCTCTGACTGGTCGGACCACACTTTACGTCCCTCGTCACTGCCGCTTCCCGAACTATCCTCTGTTTATACTCCGGCAGCAGGAAAATGGCAGCGTGGTTGCTGTTGCTGCTGACTCTGGTTGTTGTCGTTCGCCTGATAGATCAGTTACCAGGGAGAGCTAAGAGCATGGAGAGCCTGCTGGCAGGACACCCAACATCCCGCCCAAATGACCGTCTACCCAAACACACTGTTGCCACCTGGTACAGAACTGGTCCGCAGAGAGTGGGTTACACTGAATCGTCTGCGAACTGGTGTTGGGCGTTTCAATCATAACATGAAACGTTGGGGACTGCGCCCATCAGCAGCCTGTACTTGTGGACACCACGACCAGACCGCACACCATGTAATCCACGACTGTCCCACCCTCAGCCCACCAGATACCACTACCATCGACCTGACCAACCCCAATCCTGACACAGTGAACTGGCTGCGACGCCTGAATCAAACTGTGTAACTGACTCATACGCAAGAAGAAGAAGCAGCGTGGTCAGATTTTCCTTGGGGAGGGAGTGAAACGGCGTTGTAGCCCTTCCGGAACGGCGTATAGCAGTGGTTCAATGTTCTTTCCCCCCTGGTGGCACACGTGATGTGTTGGTAGAAGTTCAGCATGACCTTCCTGAGATTTGATTTATTAAAATCTCCAGCCACCACCATAGCCGCATCCGCGTTCTTATTTTGGTGTCGACATAGCGTGTAGGGCCGATAGTGCCACGTCGGTGTCCGCATGCGGTGGAATGTGGACGGCTGTGACGATCACTGCGCCGAACTCCCGGGGAAGGTAGAATGGGCGGCATGAGATCGTCAGATGCTCCAGGTCCGGCGAGCAGGAATGGGAAAACATCTTGATATTTCCAGGGTTGCACCAGTTGTTATTGGTTATGAAGCAGACACCTCCACCCTTGGATTTCCCAGATTCTTCTGTTCTATCAGCACGATGGACAGTGAAGGACTCGGTTGGGCAGATTACCTGATCCGGCACCAGCGAGGTCCGCCATGTTTCGGTCAGGCAGAGGATGTTGCAGTCTCTTATGTCCCGCTGGAATCTGACCCTCTCCCTGAGGTCATCCAGCTTGTTTTCCAGGGACTGGACGTTCGCCAGAAGGATGCTTGGCAGAGGAGGACGAAAGGCTTGGGCTCTCAGCCTATTCCGAATCCCCTCCGCTTTACCCCAATTTTTTCTCTGGGTTTTCCTTGGAGCCGCGATCCCATGTTGTTGCCGCGGCGCGCTCTGTTGATCTCTGCCGGCCACGCTAGATCGGTGAGTACAGTCTTTAAAAAGTCTCAGTTTACGCTAGAGTTTAGATTTAAGAGAGTTTCCCTGTCATACTTTGTTAGTGCTAAGGAGTTGGAACTTAGAAATAAGTTAAAAAAGAACATGCAAGTTAAAAATACGCACAGTTTCCGCGGAGCTGCCACGACGGCGACTGGACAGGGCCGCGCCATCTTGTACATCAGCTCTGTCTCAGCTCCACCAGCTATACCACTATGTCACCCTAAGGGTAGACAGTCAGTACCTTTTTCCAAAGGTACAAATGTCCAACATTAGAGAGCATAGTTATGTGAGAGGGAGAAAGTTTAATGGAGATGTGCGGGATGTTTTTTTTACACAGTGAGTGATGGGGGCCTGGAACCCACTGTCTGGTGTGGTGGTGGAGACAGATGCAGTGGTGGTGTTTGAGAGGCTTTTGGATAGTGCACATGGAAGTGCAGGGAATAGAGGGATATGAATCATTCTTAGGCAGATGGAATCAGTTTAACTAGACATCAATTTTGGCACAAACATTGTGAGCCAAAGGGCCAGTTCCCCTGCCGTTCTGTTCTATTTTATATGTTCCAATATTATGTGATTACTAAGTTGTAATTCTTTTTATATTTGAACTGTATAGGTCTTACAAATATTTATGTTCTGTATCAGATTAGACTCTGACCACTCCTGGTATGTGCAAATCATTGGTTTTGCAACAGGTAATTTTGAATCTTGCTTGGAAATTGATCACTTTCTTGATTCTGTTCCAAAATCTGAAGTTCTGGACTTAGAACATTATATTTTATAGGACAGGGTGAAACGTAATGAAATTGAGCTTGCTTGCTTTTCTTTCTCTCGTCTCCAGTTACGACCCCCCCCCCCCCACCCCCCTCCCACTCACTTTCAGTTTGAAGAAGGGTTTTGACCTGAAACATCACCCATTCCTTTACTTCAGACATGCTGCCTGACCCGCTGAGTTACTCCAGCATTTTGTGTCTATCTTAGTGAGATTGGTCAGCCTCATCACATTCTGTTCCCTTGAATGTTTCACTGTTTTTATTTGCTTTTTTGATATTTCAGGTAGTGTCTTTATTCTTCCTTTGAAGTACACTAAACTGTGAAAGAATGTTCAATCCAACTGCTATGGAACACTGCATATTAACCTGCGTGCCTGAGGCGATGAAAGGGACTGCATGCTACTCATCTGACACCTGGATTTCTGTCAACAAGCCTGGTCACTTGCAATGAAAACTGTCTGTAATAACTATCCATGTCACTAACACATGGAGATTTTTATAAGCAGCTTTCCTTCAGTGCATGTTCAGGCTTGAACCATTTGCACTTTGTTGGAGGTAACAATCTTATCTATACGGGTGGTCTGTAAGGCAGTTTTTGTTGCACTCATTTTGGAATTTAAATGCATCCAGCATCATGCAACAATGTTACCTTTGAAGCTGAGGTGCTCATTCATTTTAAGGCAATGGTTATACACATTGAATGGAAGATAAACTTCTTTCAGAGTTAAGAGTTAAGAGTGTTTTATTGTCAAATGTCCTGAAACGGAACAATTACATTCTTACTTGCAGCAGCACAGCAGATATGTAAACATAATACTCTGTAATGCTCATAAAAAAAATTAAAAGTTCAGTACACACATGCACACACACACACATATATAAACAACTAGACTAAGTGGGACCCGTTGGGTCCCAGCATCACACGGGACGGCTGGTCCCCCAACTCAATATTCCATCTCTCCACCAATTCCAATATTGGTGGCCTGTGGGGGGGGGAGGGCTTTCTGGAGCACTAGCATGGGTGTTGTGCGCTGAAGGGACTGGTTTCCAGAGGGCTAGTATGGACATTGTGGGCCGAATGGATTCTTGGGCTGCCGGCTCAGTCACTCAAGCCTGTTATGCTGGCAGCTCACTCACTCACGGCTGGTGGGCTCGCACTTGACTCACGGCTATTCCTTGAATTTCCATTTCAAGCAGGGTGCAAGGGCACCAAATTCAAGTGCAGTTTCATACCATTTCAAGTAGGGTGCAAGGCCACGAAAGACAGCGAGTCGTGACCTCTCCCTCCCCAATCTTGCAGAGACTGAGCCATGACCACACTTCCGGGTTTTATACTCCCTCACCCCCCTCCCACCAGAAGGGGCGTGGCCTTCATGGCGTGATTGACAGGAGAGAGAATCTCAACATGTTTTAAACACTAATAACTCTTTTATTTTTACATCGATGGGAAAAATCCTCGGCACCTGATGAGCGGAGGGGGACTCTGAGTAAGATGGCCAAAAATCACAGCGGTACGTGGAAGCGTCTTTTTCTAAAATCAATATAAAGCACAAACAGGAAGTGGTCAAGATTAGACTTTTAATTATATAGAAGGCAAGGCAGCTTTAATTAGGCAAGGCAGCTCCAATTAGGCAAGGCAGCTCTAATTAGGCAAGGCAGCTCTGATTAGGCAAGGCAGCTTGCTTTAGCACTTTCAAAACCAAAGGCAATGCAGCTTGCTTTAGGACTTTCAAAACCAAAGGCAACACAGTTTGCTTTAGCACTTTCAAAACTGTAAATGACTTCCAGACTCAGTACGTGATTCAAATACATCTTTAATCAGTACTGTAACTTAACAGCATGAAGGATGATTAGTTGTCAGTACATCCTGGCTGCTCCAACTGTCGGTGCTGGAAAGCAAGTGTTAGTATAAGTATTACAGTGGGGTGGAGTTAGAAATGCTGGCTGGTGTGTGATTGGTTAACATGCAACATCAATCTACATCCTTCCCCCTAAAGATTAAGTGTGGAAGAGCATCCATGCCATCGAGTTAAACATACTCGCCATATCTGTCTGGTGGTCTACTAACACGGCCCGAGCGTGTGCGGACCAAACCCTCCCCCCCCTCACCTGAAAGATGAGACGGAGAAACTGGAGGCGAGAATGACCCGGTGAAGGCTTGTGGTGACCGAAAGGGATATCATGTGGTGGGTGAGGCCCCGTGGTTAGTGGAGACCGCGGGACATAGAGGGGTGCAAGGCATGCGGGGATGGGTGGTAGACATCCGCACCATTCGAAAATGTCTGCCGCCAGCGACGTCCAGGGCAGAGCAGGTGGAGGTTGTTGCAGAAGGGGCTGCCGCTGCTGATGAGGCGCAAGGCTGTTGCAAGCGGGGCAGGAAGCTACGCGGTCCTGGATGTAACTGGCCATTCCCGGCCAGTAGAACAGACTACGGCCACGTGCCAATGTGGCGTCGGCTCCTGGGTGACTGCTGTGTGCCTCTGTAAAGTATACGTCTTGTAGCGATGAGGGTATCACTACCTTGTGACCCTTGACGGCAACCCCATCCTGGCTGGTGTGTGATTGGTTAACATGCAACATCAATCTACAAAAACCAAAGGCAACACAGCTTGCTTTAGCACTTTCAAAACCAAATGCAACACAGCTTGCTTTAGCATTTTCAAACCAAAACACACTTTTGCATTTTCAAACTACATTTTCAAACTACATTAAGGGCACTGACAGGTCCGTAAAACCACTCGCAGTTTAGTAGACATGTGTTCAGTGTTATTCACAGCTCAGACTGAGAATTGCGACATCTCACTCCCCCATCTTGCAAAGAACTAAGGCACCTCATCATCCGGGTTTTATAGTCCCTCTGGAAGGGGTGTGGCCTTCAGGAGAGAGAATCTGAACATTTTTTAAACACTAATAACTCTTTTATTTTTCATCGATGGGAAAAATCCTCTTGTCCTGCGCAGCGGGAGGGGGACTCTAAGATGGCCAAAAATCACAGCCGTAAGTGGCAGCGTTTTTTCGAAAATCAATCTGCATCTGTAACAGGAAGTGGTCAAGATCAGACTTTTAGTAATATAGATAATAATGCAAAGTCAAAAATAATGCCCCCAAATCTATATAGTTCAGTCTCTACTTAGAGGTTGTTGTGTGTTGGTTGTAGGGAAGAAGCTGCCCCTGAACCTGGTCATTATAGTTTTCAGGCTCCTATACCTTCTTTCCGATGACAGGAGTGAAATGCGAGCGATGCCAGGTTAGTGGGTGGTGGGTGTTTAATGATGCTGGCTCCCTTTTTGAGGCAGCGACTCTTGTAGATCCCTTCAATAGTGATCTGTCTTCTATTGAAAAATAACAATCTACAGTTTGGACAGGACATTTAAAGAGGTATACGTTTAGGATTATATAAATTGTTCTTCAGGCAATATTTTCTCAGATAAGTCATATTAGTTACTGTGGAACATTTACAAAGAACAAAATAATTTGAATGGTAGACAACAATGACTTCAAGAAAAATAATACATGTATAGTATGGAATAAAAACAAAAAATGCTGGAAATATTCAGCAGGGTAGGAAGAGAAACAGAGTCAACCTTTCAGGTTGAAAACCCTTCGTCAAAACTAGTAAGAAGACAAAAGAAGCATGCATTTTAAACTGCAGGGAGAGTCGGGATAGTCGGATGGGTGATGTCTCTTATAAGGTGAACTAGGTTAACCATGGGGATATGCTGCAAACAAAGTCATTTGGTAAATGAGTGAATGGGAACAGTCAACACAAAAACAAAATAATGTGAGAGTTGCACAATGCAGAGCAGAATGACATACTTGCTAGGTGAGACTCGGTGTCTCAAACACAAACAAACTGAACCAGTTTCACAAATGGATGACTATTACAGACAATATCAATGAACATGAAGTTGTGAAATTCAATATGAGGTGATGCTGAGAGCATCATAGGTAGGAGGTTATTGAACCTTCTGTGCAATTGATCGGTAGTTGGATGACCAGCAAGAGACACAGAAGGGGTAAGCAGGTACTGTAGACAAGACACGACAGAATCAAGCCACTTGCTTCAATTACTTCCTGGCAGCATATTGTATATACCCACCACCCTCTAAGTGAAAAAAATTACCCCTCAGGTTCCTACTAACTCTTTCCCCTCTCATTTTAAATCTTTTGTTCTGTTTAGAGATACAAAATGGAAACAGGCCCTTCGGCCCACCAGGTCCATGCTGACCATTGGTCATCTGTTCAGACTAGTTCTATGTTATTCCACTTTCACATCCACTAGAGACAATTGTACAGTGGCCGATTGACCAACAAACCCACATGTCTTTGGGATGTGGGAGGAAACGAGCACCGGTGTGGTCACAGGGAGAATATGTAAACTCCTTACAGACAGCACTGAGATCAGGATTGAACCCGGGTCTCTGACACTGTGAGGTAGCAGCTTTACTAGCTGTACCACTGTGCTACTCTGGAAAAAAAAGTAGTGGGCATTAACTTGATCTGTGCCCCTTATGATTTTATAGACCTCACTAATATCATCCTCAGTCTCCTATGCACCAAAGAATAAAGTCCTAGCCTGTCGAACCTCTTCCGATAGTTCAGATCTTCACGTCCCAGCAATATCCTCGTAAATGTTTTCTTCATTCATTCCAGCTAAAGGGCATGTTTCCAGGAGCAGGGTGGCCAAAACTTGGACTATTCGGATCACTGTGCACCTTAACTGGAGGGGCACCGTGATCCTTGCAGGGTTACTCGGAAGGGTTTAAACTAGAATGGCAGATGGATGGGAACCAGAGCTGTAGGTCAGCAAATAGAAGGGCTGATGACAAAGTGGAGGTTATGATAAGCAAGTTTCAAAGGAATGGCAGGCAGGGAGACAGTTATGGAGTCGATGCCATGGAACACTGGTCGGTCACTGTCATGGACAGTGCGATGGATGTCCCTTCATCTGTCTCGCCACATTAATGGATGTCACACCCAGGTTTACAACTTCCCTGTTCATCCACGGTTCACCAACCTTGCTGTCTTTTTCCCTTCCCTTTACTGGAATATTCTGATCCTGCACTTTGATCAACTGGCCTTTAAATTACTCCCACATGTCATCTGTGGATTCTCAATAACAACTGCTCCCACTCTGCCCTCCTTAGCTCCTGCCTAATGACATTGTCTTGGTTCTTGGTTACTTGGTCCTCTGCTATGCCCCAATTAAGTACCATTCCCCAACATCTAGATTTGTACCTATTCAAAAAAATGTTAAAACTTTTGGATTTGTGATCACTCTCTCCATAATGCTCTTTCACCGTAACACCCATCCTCTGGCCAGGCTCCTTTCCCAAAACAACGTCCAGTATTGTCTTTTCTCAAGTCAGACTATCCACATGCTATTTAAGGAAACCTTCTTGGATAGACCTAACAAATTCTGTCCCATTTATTGTACTTGCCCTGAGTAACTCTGTGGTGCTTGCATCCTACCGTAATCTGTCTACATATCTGATCCTCTATCTCCCACTGGCCATTGGGTGGCCTATAATATAATACATTAGTGTAATTTCACCTTTCTTATTTTTTAGCTCCATCCATAACAGCTCAATAGACATACCCTTCAGTATGTCCTCTCTAAGTACCATCGTGACATTTTCCCTGATTAGTAAAGCGTCTCACCCACCTCTTCCCCCCCCACCCCTCCCCCTTCTCTATCTTGGCTGAAACATCGAAACCTAGTCACTTTGAACTGAACATCGGGCCGTTCTTGCACCCAAGTATTGTAATGGCCGTTACATCATAATTTGAAGTACTGATCCAGGGTGATTTTCGCTGTGCATTGTCAGTTCCAAACGTTATACCTGAAGGCATGGTAGTATTTTATGTTGTAATTCAAACTCATTTTTCAATTTGGTACTTTATTCCAAGATGGATAATTTAAATAAAACAGAGGTGTTTTGTACATTAAATCCTCACAAAAAATCATTGTCCAAAACACTTGTAATTCTGGAACTTGTCCAGTACATGGTGTGCAGAGAAAATTAATAATTAATGTTCCCATAAGAATGAAAGAACAAGGTCACTAAACAACAGGTGGGGAGAAAACAGGTGCTAACTACCAAAGGCCTTGTCTTCAAAATATAGCCTGAGGAATTATTCAGCAGTACGACTTGCCAACCATAAGAGGCTTGTAAGTGTGTAGGAAAGAACTACAGATGCTGGATTAAATCGAAGGTAGACACAAAATGCTGGAGTAAATCAGCGGGACAGGCAGCATCTCTGGAGAGAAGGAATGGGAGACGTTTCGGGTCTGATGAAGGATCTCAACCCGAAACGTCACCCATTCCTTCTCTCCAGGGATTCTGCCAGAGGCTTGTAAGTGTTTTGACTAGAAACTGAATATCTATTCATCTAGTTGAAAGGTGCATTCCAAGTAGGTATATGTACCAAATAATGTGTATAAGGAGAAATATATACTCGGTGGGCCGAGAAGCCTGTTTCCGCGCTGTATATATAAAGCTAAAAATAAAATGTATCCAGAGCTTCCTTTGTACCATTTGTACCATTTATGGTGTTTTTATCTTTCTATTAACCATCCCAAAATATTTTAATTTTAAATTGTGAATGATTCACTGGTTGATATGTATAAAGGCAATTTCCAACTTGAGCGTGGTGTTAAAACTTGAAAGTGCTGAGCATTTTCTCTGGTTGTAAAATAAATTTTCTCTGACGGTTCTCTTTTTCGGCGACTGCCAGCATCATTGATTGACATATCAGGTCACCGGAAACATCGCGCCGTGACGCGATGCGATGACATATTGATGCATGGTGTTTCCTCAAGTGTTGCAACATTTTTTCGGCGACCCTGATACGTCAGTCAATGACGCAGGCAATCGCCGAAAAAAATCACCAAGTGGATCAGGCCCTTCAGAGTGAAGATCAACAGGAGTTGCTGTAAAACTTTTAATTTGTTATTGCCTCTAGTGACTATAAATATTTGCTTTCCACAATAATGATCATTTCCTCATACTGTACAATTTATTTTATTCTACACTGAATGGACACTTATCATGAATATGACAACATTTTTCTATTTTTCTCATATGAATATGAATTAGTGATTATATTGGCCAAGCTAAGTACATAATTCTCATGATTTTTTTGTACACCTCTCCATTTAGTTTCACCCTGCAAACAAGATATACGGGAACTTATTTTTCTAAAATAACTAATTGTCCACTTTACCATCATGATGTCCTCTCTCCATCATGAACTACTTTGACCCAGGCTTTTTGACCTAACTCATTCCATGCCAATCAAGGCATACCTAAACTAGAAATATTTGCTTTCATTTGGCACATATCCGTCTAAAGGTTTTCCATTCATGTACTTGTCTAAATATATTTCAAACATTGTATATGTACTGGCTTCTATTGCTTTCTCTGGGGACTCTTTCCATATACCCACGCGGTCTGCATGGAAACGTTGCCTTTCGGTTAATCGTTAAATCTTTCTCCTTAAATCTATGCCCCTGTAGTTCTCGACTCCCCTACCATGAGAAAAAATACTGTGATCATCTACCATATCTATGCCCCTCACGATTTTATAAACCTCTATAAGATCACCCCTCAGTTTATTTCACTACAGGCAAAATACTTCCATTCTCTATCCCGATTTCCTGCAACATCCTTGTGATATTTTCTGCAATCTCCCTAGCTTAACGGCATCCTTAAATATCAGAAATTTGCACAATGCTCCAAGTGTACAGTGACCAAAGATTTAAAAAAAAAAATTTTTAAATGATTGACAACTCCTGTACTCAACGGAGACACAGGAAGCTGCAGATGCTGGAAACTAGAGCAAAGCATAAAGGATCTCAGTGGATCAGGCAGCTTCTGTGGAGGAAATGGACAGAGGACTCTTTGGGTCCAGATCCTTCTTCACTGATTGGAGTAGGAAGGAGAAAGCTGGAAAAGAGAGGGGGGTGGGGCAAAGTGAGAGGTGGATACCGATGGGGGGGGTGCGGGCTAAATTGGCAGATGGGATGGAATTTCCATTCCAGAAACTGCATGGAAATAGGCCCTTCGTGGGGCCTATTTCCTATAGCCAACCAGCGATCCCCGCATATTAACACTCTCCTACACACACTAGGGACAATTTTTACATTTACCAAGCCAATTTACCTATATACCTGTACGTTTTTGGAGTGTGGATACCTGCGATCCTTTTCCCTCTGTACGCTCATCTCCAATGCCTGATTCCCCCATTTCCAGCTTATAACCCCTCTTTCCTCTCCCCTCTCCTTCAACCCATATCCTTTCCTTCGGCTTTATATTTCAGTCCTCTTCTTATCTGAAGCCCTTTTGCCTCCTTTTTACATCTAGCCATTTATCAAATACGCCACCCACTTATATCCATCTTTCATTTGCAAGTTTTTCTATCGACCTCACTTCTTTTTTCAGCTTTCCACCCCTCCCTTCTCCTAAGGAAAGAAGGTCCGGCCTTAAATGTCTATCTCCTCTTCAGATGCTGCCTGATCCATTAAATCCTTGTTCGAGGCGTACTGTGGCCACATTCCCAGACTCTACCTCTGCTACATCGACGACTGCATTGGTGCTACCTCCTGCACCCATACAGAACTCACTGACTTCATCCATTTCAACATTAACTTCCATCCGGCACTCAAATACACCTGGACCATTTCCAACATCTCCCTACCGTTTCTAGACCTCACTATCTCCATCGCAGGTGACGGACTACTGACTGACATCTACTATAAACCCACTGACTCCCATGGCTATCTGGACTACACTTCTTCCAACCCTGCTCCTGTAAGGACTCCATTCCCTACTCCCAATTCCTCCGTTTACGCCGCATCTGCACCCAGGATGAGGTGTTCCAAACCAGGGTATTGGAGATGTCCTAATTCGTTAGGGAACAGGGGTTCCCCTCTTCTACTATAGACGAGGCTCTCACCAGGTTCTCTTCTATACCCCGTAACTCTGCTCTTACTCCCCATTTGTAACAAGGGCAGGCTCCCACTTGTCCTCACCTTCCACCCTACCAGCCGTCACATACAACAGATAATCCTCCGACATTTTTGCCACCTCCAAAGGGATCCCCCCACTGGCCACATCTTCCCATCTCCTCCCCTTTCGGCTTTCCGCAGAGACCGCTCCCTCCGTACCTCCCTGGTCAATTCGTCCCTTCCTACCCAAACCACCCCCTCTCCTGGCACTTTCCCTTGCAACTGCAGGAAATGCTACACTTGTCGCTTTACCTCCCCCTTTGACTCCATCCAAGGACCCAAGCAGTCTTTACAGGTGCTGCAGAGGTTCACACGCACCTCCCCCGACCTCATCTATTGCATCCGCTGCTCTAGGTGTCAGCTGCTCTACATCGGTGAGACCAAGCGTAGGCTTGGTGATCTCTTCGCCCAATACCTCCGCTCGGTTCGCAATAACCAACCTGATCTCCCGATGGCTCAGCACTTCAACTCCCCCTCCCATTCCGAATCCAAACTTTCTGTCCTGGGCTTCCTTCATGGCCAGAGTGAGGCCCACCGTAAATTGGAGGAGCAGCACCTCATATTTCGCTTGGGTAGTTTACACCCCAGCGGTATGAACATTGACTTCTCCTATTTCAGGTAGTCCATGCTTTCTCCCTCTTTCCCTACTTCCCAGCTCTCCCACAGTCCACTGGCTCCGCCTCTTCCTTTCTTCTTCCCGTCCCCCCCACCCCCACATCAGTCTGAAGGAGGGTCTCGACCCGAAACGTCATCTATTTCCTTCGCTCCTTAGATGCTGCCTCACCCACTGAGTTTCTCCAGCATTTTTGTCTACTTTAATTTCTTCCAACACTTTGTGTTTTCCTGTACTCAATGTCCTGACTTTCTTTTCCATCTTGTCTAGGTGTGTCTCTATGGACCTACCATTCATTGTGTACATTCTAGATTTATTTGATCTCCCTAAATGCATCGCTTCACACTTATCGGGATTATTTTCCATCTGCCGATATTGCTATCTGTAGTTTTCTGTACCAAAGACTATTCTCCTCACAATCCGCAACCATGGCATTTTTCTACTATCTGCAAAATTAGTAATTATTCTTCCAACATTAAAATCCAAGTTGTAAATATATAAAACAAATAGTATAGGTTGGGATCTGTGGTGAGTGTACAACCGAACATTGTGGTACACACTGCTCACAGACTTCCAATCACAAAGCAAACTGTTGCCATCTCTGACTGTTCCAAGCCAATTTTAGATCCAGTTTGTCAATTTGCTTTCGATCCAATGAGCTCTAACTTTTTTGGACCAACCTTCCATGTGGGACTTTGATTAGTCACATGTAAAATAATCATACAGCTTAGGTTGTAAACAAATGTTTGAGATGGACTTTATTCTTTACACAGAAAATTAAAATATATTGAATCGTAGCAACAGGTTATTAACGACAAAGTATGCATTGCATGGTAGATGCAGTCAAAATAGCAAAAGGATTGTGCATTGAGTACTACTGTATTGGCAGTGGAAGATTCATGCTCTTACCAACAGATTGTGAGGTAATCAATCCTTTTGTTAAATTGAATGTTGAAATACGAAAGGCGCAGGATTGACCACAAATGTGTTCTTCAGCACTGATCTTGAGGATGATCTGCAAACTTGCTAATCAGCCCAATGATTCCTCTCCGTGCGGTGCATGCATGTTCTCCCTGTGACTGCGGGGACTTCCTCCAGGTGCTCCGGTTTCCTCCCACATCCTAAAGATGTACAAGTTTGTGGGTTAATTGGTCTCTGTAAAAAATTGCCCCTTATGTGTGGTGGATGAGATTATTGGATGGCATAGACCTAGTGTGAACGGGTAATTGATGGTTGGTGTGGACTCAATGGGCCGAAGGCCTTGTTTCCATTCTGTTTCTCCAAACTAAACTGAACTCTGTAATCAGAAATTATGAACAAACCTCATTATTCTGTAAAATAGGCTCAATGGTTTCAAAACTAGTGAAGCCCCAAGAGAGAATGACATTTTTCGAAAGCGGTCATCTGACATTATAGAATGAATCATAAATATGCTGTGGGAGTCAATGGGTATTTGGGAAAAAAATTGGATATGTCAATATTGTACCTTTTTTGAGGATTTTACCGATATACCTGGTAAGTAAGATCGACACAAAGTGCTGCAGTAACTCCGCGGGTCAGGCAGCATCCCTGGAGCTGAAGGATGGGTGACTTTTCAGACTTTTCAGACTCCTGAAGAAGACTCCTGAGTCTGAAGAACGGTCCCGACCCGAAACGTCACCCGTCCTTTTTCTCCAGTGCTGCTGTCTGACCCGCTGAGTTACTCCAGCACTTTGTGTCTATCTTTGGTATAAACCAACATCTGCAGTTCCTTGTTTCTACATACCTCATAAGTAACATACCTGTGGCTCTTAAATCAATAACAGACAAAATAATAAAACAATTTGAAGATTAGATTAGTTTTTGTGAAGTATGTGGACCTAACTTGGCGATGACAGCTATCAAAGCGTGTGGGGGAGATATTCTGCCTGACTACCTCCACGACTAAACAGGCATGTCGACTGTTGTATTAATTACATATTACAAGGGAAATTCTGATCTCTGAAGACAACACACAATAGCACCTGAGGCTGATCCTTTGTGGATAATTAACTCACTCACAGGAAATCCATGCAACGCTGCCCATCCAGTTATCACTCAGGTGATGCATGCAGCCTTAAGCTAGCGATCTGACCCTAGGCCAATGACGCATTTAATTATTGACAAGCATTACAATCATAAAATCGCAGAGTTACGTAACACAAAATAAGGCATTTCAGCCCCGCTAGTCCATGCCAACCTCCCTCAGCTTGTCCAATTAGCCTGCATTTGACCCATATCCCTCGAAATCTTTCCTGTCAGGCACATGTATAAATGTCCCCTAAACATTATATTGTGAGGACAAACTGCTGGAGTATCTCAACAGGTCAGGCAGCATCTCTGGAGAACATGCATAGGTGACGTTTCGGGCTGATGTCCTTCTTCAGACTTCTGCCTCCCAGTGATGAACCTTTCTCCCATCTCCAACATTCCTCCTCCTGTCACAATGCACTATCACAATATTTAAAAGATATTTGAACAGTAACGTGGATAGGCTAGGTGTAGGGTATGGGCCAAATGCCCATGATGAGAAGGAAAAGATTTAAAGGGGATTTGATGGGCAGGTTATGCACAAAGAGGCTGGTGGGTCAATGGACTGAGCTGTCAGAGGAAGGGGATAGAGTAAACTCGGACAGTCTGGTCAGTGTGATCTGCCTTGTAATCTTCCCCCTTACAGGTGCATACTAAACTCACTGCTGGAAGGTCACTAGGGCAGTGGGTATTTAACACAGGCCTCCGCATCCGGTATGGCTAGATCTCATTTCTCCCATCCGCTATCTGAAGGGTGTAGCTACAGCCCTTTGGGCAATCAGTGCCATCATTTCCCCAAAATGACAGGTGCTTATGGGTTTTTATCCCACAATAGGTGCTCTCTCAGTGTTACTCCTCCCGGCGCTTTCTTTGCACCACCCCTCCCACAGTGTCACGCTCGCTTGACATGCCCATCCCATGGCGTGACTCTCTGTCAGTACAGTTCCTCCCATAGCACTCTGCTGTCTTGGCACTGCCATCCCGCAATGCAGCATTTCCATAGCACTACAGGTAGAAAATTAAAAGGAGCGGCATGGTGGCACAGTGGTAGACTTGCTGCCTTACAGTGCCAGGCACGTGGGTTTCATCCTGACTGCGGGTGCTGTCTGTACTGAGTTTGTACCAGGCACGTGCCGTCAGGGTAGGCAAGGTAGGCACTGCCTACCCTGACTAAAATTATAACATGGTTATTACTAAACATAAATAGTAAAGGCATGGGAGAATTATGCCTATCTAAGAGATCGAATTCTTAGGTAGGCATAATTCTCCGTGCCTTTCATCCGCAGCACTTGCAACACGCGAAGGTCTATGCAGCCCACGTGCCGTCAGCGCTGCTTGAAGCCGTTGTGCAGCATTAACCCCTTGGAAGTTAGGAGAGGCAGGAGAGTGGCCTGGTAGACATTGTGATGGAAAGAGCAGATAAGGAAAAGGAAAAGAGAGCAGCAAGTGTGTGCCTGAGGCAGTGAGTATATATTTTGAAAAGAACTTCTGCTTAAGGTTAAATGTGATTAATGTTCCGGTTATGTTATGGGAATGTCATATGTTCAGGTCAAGTGAAGTTTTGTTTGATTCATTTACCTATGTCATAGGTATATCAAATAGTCTGTCCCAAATTGCGTGCCATCTTTTTTTACATGCTTTTGTTGTAGTCAAAAAGTGACCTGATCGAAATTTATAAAATTCCATTGTGGTGGATGTTTATGTTACATTTATTGTGTAATGTGTTCTTTTTTACTTGTATAGCTGTATGGCAACTCAAATATCACAGTACTTTAATTGGTATTTGTGACTATAAATGTGAACTTGAACTTGAACTTAAAGGGTCTCAACCCAAAACTTAATCTATCCTTTTTCTCCAGAGATGGTGCCTGACCCGCTGAGTTACTCCAGAATTTTGTGTCTATCTTCGGTGTAAACCAGCGTCTGCAGTTCATTCTTACACTATACTGCTTTATGTTGTCTCATTGTCTAGGTAGTTATTGTTTGACAAACAATCAATTCATTTCTGAGCACTGGGTCTATTTAGTACTAATATCTACAGCTTATCACAAACATTATGTTATTCATACCTAATGTCCAGCACATCAGTCTACAGTAGTGCATTGGTTTCAGCCACAGCTAGTCGATTTGCATCTACCTGAGAGAGCATTCACAATTTTTTTTTCAAACATCATGCAAGCTAAATTCAATCCCATGACTGATTACCACAAGGCATGTTGCTGCATATGTGAAGCAATGAAATATTGTTGATCCAAACTTGTCCCGATCCTGTCTCACAATTACAGTGTTATGAGAATCTGATGGGATCAGCAACTTGTTTCAGTAATCTGACATAAATAAGATATGCAAGGAGTTAGGCAAATGCAATCAACATTTTGACAGTATGGTTATGAAAAGGGAAAACATTTTCACATCATTAGTGCCATTCATAACCTCAGATCACTCTTCACAGACAAAACAGCTTTTTAAAGATCTATTGGTTTATTAAATAGATCTGAACAGATCTATTGGGTGGCATGGTGATGCAGCGGTAGAGTTGCTGCCTTATAGCGCCAGGAACCCGGGTTTGATCCTGACTGTGGGTGCTGTCTGTACGGAGTTTGTACGTTCTCTCCGTTTTCTTCGGGTGCTCTGGTTTCCTCTTATGCTCCAAACATTTGTAGGTAAATTGGCTTGGTAAAATTGTAAATTCTCCCGAGTGTTAGTGTGTCCACAATTGTCCCGGGTATCGCTTGTCGATGTGGACTCAGCGGGCCAGAGGGCCTGTTTCTGCACAGTATCTCTAAACTAAACTAAACTAAATTGAGGGTAGGGAAGATTCAAACAAGAGGGCATGACATGAGAATTAAGGGACAGAAGTTTAGGGGTAACGTGAGGGGGAACTTCTTTACTCAGAGGGTGGTGGCTGTGTGGAATGAGCTTCCAGCAGAGGTGGTGGAGGCAGGATCGATTTTAACATTTAAAAGTAAAGTGGATAGGTATATGGACGTGAAGGGAATGGAGGGGTATGGTCTGAGTGCAGGTAGATGGGACTAGGGGAAAAGAAAAGGGTGGGCACGGACTGGAAGGGCCGAGAGGGCCTGTCTCCGTGCTGTAATTGTTATATGGTTATATGGTAAATAAGTTGGTATTTCAGAATATTTTCTGATTGTTGAAACATTTATTACATAAAGAAGCAAAGACAGATACAGGAAGTGGTGCAATCATTTAAGTCTAATAAAACCATTGGAAAATATCCTGTCATTTGTGTTAGTATTGCCCTGAGGTGAGAATTTCCCTAAATTGCTGGACAATTTTCACTACTCTGCTTCTACAGACCTTGGTCTACGGACCTTGCTGTCGGGGGGGAAAAATAACGTTAATGTTCAATTATAAAACTCTTACAGGTTTATAATTTTTAATCTGTAAACGTGCACGTCTTTGCAGTGCGGGAGGAAACCGGATCACCAGGGGGAAACCCACGCAGTCACTGGGAGAACATACAAACTCTGTATAGGCAGCACCCATGGTCAGGAGCTAATCCGGCGCTGTAAATAAGGCAGCAACTCAGAAACATGATGATGTCATAAATACTGCTGTCATAAATACTGATGTCATAAATTATTTCAACAAAAGTCCAATCTCTCAATGCTGAAAATGAGATGCAATATATGTTTTTTAAATACTTTATATATTTATATCTGTATGCTTTGTGAGATTAATGAAGAGACATGAATGTTTTTATATGTAATTTTGCTTAGCTTGTAAGTCACCAAGGTTTTATTATACAAATCATTGGCTCTTTAAATTTGATAGGAGCCAATGGACGGGATTAGCCCATTCAGCAACTTCCACAATTCATGATTGATCTATATCTTACCTCTATTTAATTCACTCATTGTGCAAAGATCTTATCTTTCCCCACTAATCTAATCTCAACAGATTTTTGAAGAAGGGCATTCCAAATTCTAACCATGTTTTGAGTGAAACTCAGGTTTGTCACCTCATTACTGAATTAACCAGCTCTAATTTCAAGGTAAACTCTGTCCTTGAAAAGAATATTAACGTTAAAAAATGTGATTTCCAACATTGACACATTTCTATCTTCAATTATGTGGAATATATTTGTTCACGAATGATCAGTACAACTATTATTGTCAGTCATCATGAGAGTTTTCCTAAATTAGGACATAAAATGTCTTGCATGCCTGGAATTCACTGATACCTGTAATCACATTCTGGATGACAGTGTCATTGCTTCATGTCTAGACAATGGCTTCATTTATGTGGTTGCTGCAGGTGCACTGGAGATCTCCTTACCTTGCTGTAGAATTAAAAAGTAAAGGCTTGTTCGCTGTTTCTGAATGGAAGATTTTTGTCTTGAGAGAACTGAGTGGTGAAGGCACTCTGCAAAATGTTCTTTTCACTTTCCCTGGAATGCAACTAGAAACAAAAAATATGTGTTATATTTTAAGAAACTGCAAGCTCTTTAGCCTTTTTCAGACCCTTGTTATTTTTACTAGTCGATTGGAATATGCTGATCATTCTAAGAGCTGTTCCTGGAATGTGTTCCGTCTGTTCATTTTTGCTTTATTTTTGTTTCCTCGGCAATGTACGATGCACTACAGGGTCAAAATGGTACGTTGTCACAATATCATTACAAGCGTATTAAGGGAAAATAATAACTAGAACAGAGGGCAACTCAGAATCCAAGGAGGTCATCCATGTGTGGAGTTGCTGGATGTGGACAAGGTCCTCAATGAATAGTTCTCCTCTGTTTTTACTATGAAGAGAGCCGTGAAGAAGAGGGATTTTGGGAAAGTTAATGGTGATGTCTTGGGGATAGTCCTTATTACAGTTACGGAGGTGTTGGCAATCCTGAGCCAAATGGAGGTAGATAAATCTCCCAAGACTCAATCAGATATCTTCAAGGTTGCTGTGGGAAGCGCAGGAGTCCTGATTGACATATATGAATCATTATCAGATGGGGGAGGTGACAAAAGACTGGATGGTAGCTAATATTCTGCTTCTATTCAAGAAAGGCGGCAAAGAAATCCGTGAACTGTTGATTAGTAAGCTTAGTATATGTGGTAGGAAGGTTATCATAGAATCATGGAATCATAGAAAATAGGTGCAAGAGTAGGCCATTCGGCCCTTCGAGCCTGAACTGCCATTTAATATGATCATGGCTGATCATCCAACTCAGTATCCTGTACCTGCCTTCTCTCCATACCCCCTGATCCCTTTAGCCACAAGGGCCACATCTAACTCCCTCTTAAATATAGCCAATGAACTGGCCTCAACTACCTTCTTTGGCAGAGAATTCCACAGATTCACCACTCTCTGAGTGAAAAATGATTTTCTCATCTCAGTCCTAAAATACTTCCCCCTTATCCTTCTGTGACCCCTTGTTCTGGAGTTCCCCAACATAGGGAACAATCTTCCTGCATCTAGCCTGTCCAACCCCTTAAGAATTTTGTAAGTCTCTATAAGATCTCCCCTCAATCTTCGAAATTCCAGTGAGTACAAGCCGAGTCTATCCAGTCTTTCTTCATATGGAAGTACTGCCATCTCAGGAATCAGTCTGGTGAACCTTCTCTGTACTCCCTCTATGGCAAGAATGTCTTTCCTCAGATTAGGAGAACAAAACTGTACGCAGTACTCCAGGTGTGGCCTCATCAAGATCCTGTACAACTGCAGTAGAATCTCCCTGCTCTTGTACTCAAATCCTTTTGCTATGACTGCCAATATACCATTCGGAGAGGAGAGGAGAGGAATCTGGAGAGGAATCTGAGGGATGAGTTATATATGCATTTGGAAATACAACGGTTGATGAGGAATAGTCAACATTGTTTTCTGCCAGCGTCTCACAAATTTGATAGTCTTTTGCAGAAACAATCTAGCAAGTTGATGTAGTCTATATGTACTTCATCAAGGCCCTTGAAAAGGTTCTACATCGTAGGCTGCTCTGGAAGGTTAGATCACAAGACATCTAGGAATAGCTAGTTAAATATGCACATAATTGGTTTAATGATATGAAGTAGAGAGTGGTGGTGGAAGGTTGTTTTTCAAACTAGAGGCTTGTTACTAGTGCTAGTGCTTAAGTCCTTAGGAATTGTTGCTGGGCCACTTGCTGCTTGTAATCCACATCAATGATTTGGATGAGAATGTACAAGGCATTATTAGTTAAACCCCTGTCTCACGGTGCGAGTTCAACCCACAAGAGACCCCGAGTTTTAAAACAAATTAAACTCGTGGTAATCACGTACAATTAACTTAGCGGGAACGTCGGAACTCGTGGACGCAACCATAGCGACTCGTAGCGCTAACGGCAGGTACCCAGGAAACTTGTTTAATGGCCCTGTCTCACGGTGCGAGTTGACCCACGAGGTACCCCGAGTAAAAGACTCGTGGTTGTGTAGGAGACTTCAAGTTCATGTTCAAGTGTTTAACCGAGTTCCCACGGGTATGTCATTTCTTCTGCGATGTTCCAAGTTCCTCCTCTGAGTTACCAAGTTCCTCTTACCCGTTTACTCTTGAGCAACCGTGAATTAAGGTATGTTTTAATAAAGCAACAATGTTAAATACATCTCTATCCTGTGGCTTTGAGTTATTTCAGCGCAGCCGCATCTATTAATACGACCTACAAAGGGAAAATGCGCACCCTCCAGCAACCAATAACGTGGTAAGTGCATTTCTTGGTGCTTTATGTTTTTAAATACTGTATTTCCCCGGGGTGGGGGGAGAGCTCAGTTGATAAGTATTTGGGGAGTTTGGCGTTGTGAAGGAGGGGATTGGGGTCAGTAACCCACTTGCCACGGTCCGGTCTGAGTGCAGGTAAATGGGACTAGGTGAGTAGTATTCAGCACGGAGTAAAAGGCAGAGATGGCCTGTTTCCGTGCTGTCATTGCTTATATGGTTTTATTTGTGAATTAGCTTAGGCGGCTGCCGCAGCGCTCCGGGCACGGACAGCAGAACCGGCCGCCACTTCAGAAGAAGTTAGCAGCTCGGGTGACTGACTTTGAGCGCCGCCGCCGGGACCCGATAGCAGACACACACACACACACACACACACACACACACACACAACACACACACACACACACACACACACACACACAGATACACACAGACAGACAGAGAGAGACACACACACACACACACACAAATACACACAGATTACACACAGACAGCAGAACTGGCCGCCACTTCCGGAGGAAGGAAGCAGCTCGGGTGACTGACTTTGAGCGGCCGCCGGGACCCGACAGCAGACACACAGATACACACAGGCAGACAGAGACACACACACACACACACACACACACACACACACACAACACACACACACACACACACACACACACACACACACACACACACACACACACACACACACACACACATATGTGGCGTTTTCTGCTCGGGTCCCTTCTTCAGACAATCCAATGTCCCAAAATATATTCTTTAAATATTAAGGTTTCTGTTGAAAGTGTGGTGCCGTGGGTTACGGGTGGGCGGAAGGAAGATGATGAGGTCTGGTACAAGTTTACTTTGTTTTCAGTAATCAGGCCTCCGTGTTGGCCGATGTCTGGTTGATTGAGCGCTCATACAGTTGCGAGCGAGCGAGGTCCATATATAGGAGCAAGGAAACACGAAGCCTCTGAGGGTTCATTGTTCCCCTGGTTTGGATTGCTCCCAGGAGAGCGGGCACAAAGACAAATTTAGCGCATTTTTCTGTGGAAGGGGGAGGGCAGAATAGAATCGAAAGCATTGTAACAGCAGCAATCTCCCCAACACGAAACACAGCGCAGCGTAAACAATTAAACAGCTTCACTTTTAAAAGCAAAGACACACGTTAAATTACATGGCCCCAGAAATCGCCTCTCAATTGCTTCGGGGTTGGAATTGAAATATATATAAATTATATATAATATGTATTTACATATTATACTACAAATACACATATATATTATATATACTGCAATTGTGAGAGTGGTGAATCTGTGGAATTCTCTGCCACTGTACGTAGTTGAAGCCAGTTCATTGGCTATATTTAAGAGAGAGTTAGATGTGGCCCTTGTGGCTAAAGGGATCAGGGGGTATGGAGAGAAGGCAGGTACAGGATACCGAGTTGGATGATCAGCCATGATCATAATTGAATGGCGGTGCAGGCTCGAAGGGCTGTATATTTATAATATTATAATATATATACACACACACACACACACACACATATATAATATTAGTATAATATATATATATATATTATATATTATATAGACATGTCCATGTGCTGTATATATACTTTGCGTGGTTCCTGGGTTCCTACTGCTGAGTAACTCCACGAAATATCAATCCCCTTCATTTTCAAATCTAAATCTCTAGCCAATCCACAGCCTTCGACCGATTAACTAAAAATGTTGTTCTTTTTTTAAGACTAAAACAAAATAGTTCTCGCGAATTCCAAGTTTCGTCGAGTTTGGGGAGCGGGGGAGGGGTTGGCGAGTCGTGAAAAATACAGCTCCAGCTGGAATATAAGAAGAGATAAAACAAAAACACTGAAAGCAAATAGTAACTTAACAGCGGGAAGTAGGACATATGTGTGTGTGGTGTGCGCGCTACTGAATACTTTCTATCCAGTGTCTCAACCCAAAACGTCACACATTCCTTCTCTCCAGAGATGCTGCCTGTCCCGTGAGTGTCTATTTTTCCCAAACACTCGTTAGAATCAAGAAGCCATCTCTTGGGCTTTATGTATGAGAACCATCTCCACTTTCAGGTTTTTTCTGGAGGGATTAAAACTAATTAAATGTTGTGGAACAAACTAAAAAATGCAAAAACTGGAAATATAATTAAGTTTGTCTAAATATCAAACGCATATGCATTGCAATTTGCAGAGGAGACACTGGATAGATCAAGTATTCAGTAGCGCGCACACCACACACACATATGTCCTACTTCCCGCTGTTAAGTTACTTAAGTTATATATAATATATATACACACATACACATGTCCATGTGCCGTATAATATACATTTGCGTGGTTCCTGGGTTGCCTACTGTATATACCTATATTGCCTACTATATTGCCTATATATATAATGAGAGAGAGAGAGTATATATATATAGAAACTTAGAAACATAGACAATAGGTGCAGGGGTAGGCCATTCAGCCCTTCGAGCCTGCACCGCCATTCAATATGATCATCGCTGATCATCCAACTCAGTATCCTGTACCTGCCTTCTCTCCATACCCCCGATCCCTTTCGCCACAACGGTCACATCTAACTCCCTCTTAAATATAGCCAATGAACTGGCTTCAACTACCTTCTGTGGCAGATAATTCCACAGATTCACCACTCTCACAATTGCAGTATATATAATATATATATGTATTTGTAGTATAATATGTATATACATATTATATATATTATATATATTTCAATTCCAACCCCGAAGCAATTGAGAGGCGATTTCTTGGGGCCATGTAATTTAACGTGTGTCTTTGCTTTTAAAAGTGGAGCTGTTTTAATTGTTTACGCTGCGCTGTGTTTCGTGTTGGGGAGAGTGCTGCTGTTACAATGCTTTCGATTCTATTCTGCCCTCTCCCTTCCACAGAAAAATGCCTAAATTTGTCTTTGTGCCCGCTCTCCTGGGAGCAATCCAAACCAGGGGAACAATGAACCCTCAGAGGCTTCGCGTTCCTTGCTCCTACATATGGACCTCGCTCGCTCGCAACTGTATGAGCGCTCGATCAACCCCAGACATCGGCCAACACGGAGGCCTGATTACTGAAAACAAAGTAAACTTGTACCAGACCTCATCATCTTCCTTCCGCCCACCCGTAACCACGGCACCACACTTTCAACAGAAACCTTAATATTTATAGAATATATTTTATGGGATCATTGGATTGTCTGAAGAAGGGTCCCGAGTAGAAACGCCACATATGTTGTGTGTGTGTGTGTGTGTGTGTGTGTGTGTGTGTGTGTGTGTGTGTGTGTGTGTGTGTGTGTGTGTGTGTGTGTGTGTGTGTGTGTGTGTGTGTGTGTGTGTGTGTGTCTCTCTCTCTCTCTCTCTCTCTGTCTGTCTGTGTGTATCTGTGTGTGTGTGTGTCTGCTGAAGGGTCCCAGCGGCCGCTCAAAGTCAGTCCCCCGAGCTGCTTACTTCCTCGGAAGTGGCGGCCAGTTCTGCTGTCTGTGTGTGTCTGTGTGTATTTGTGTGTGTGTGTGTGTGGGGTGTGTGTGTGTGTCTCTCTGTCTGTGTGTCTCTGTCTGTCTGTGTGTATCTGTGTGTCTGCTGTCGGGTCCCGGCGGCCGCTCAATGTCAGTCACCTGAGCTGCTTCCTTCCTCGGAAGTGGCGGCCATTCTGTTGACTGTGCCCGAGCGCTGCGGCAGCCACCCAAGCAAATTCACCTCCCCGGCCACAATAAAACCATATAGCAATGACAGCACGGAAACAGGCCATCACTGCCCTTTTACTCCGTGCTGAACACTACTCACCTAGTCCCATCTACCTGCACTCAGACCGGAGCGTGGCAAGTGGGTTACTGACCCCAATCCCCTCCTTCACAACGCCAGACTCCCCAAATACTATGAACTGAGCTCTCCCCCCACCCCGGGAAATACAGTATTTAAAAACATAAAGCACCAAGAAATGCACTTACCACGTTATTGGTTGCTGAAGGGTGCGCATTTTTTCCTTTGTAGGTCATATCAATAGATGCGGCCGCGCTGAAATAACTCAAAGCCCCACAGGATGGAGATGTATTTTAACATTGTTGCTTTATTAAAACATACCTTAATTCACGGTTGGCTCAAGAGTAACGGGAGAGAACTTGGTAACTCGGGAGAGGAAGTTGGCGCATCGCAGCAATGACATACCCGTGGGAACTCGGTTACACACTTGATCATAAACTTGAAGTCTAGTACACAGCCACGAGTCTTTCACTTGGGGTACCTTGTGGGTCAACTCGCACCATGAGACAGGGCCATATTATAATGAAAAAAAACTGCATGACATCGTTTTTTTACCATGTGATGATTTTTTCAAACACGTCGGTAGTTGTTGTTGCCTCAAGAGTAACTCGGGAGAGGAACTTGGTACATCGCAGAAATGAGAAGTAAACGGCAAACTTAGACATAGACGTGGGAACTCATATAAACTCTTGAATATAAAAACTTGGAATCTCGTAGACAACCACGAGTTTGATTTTTTTCTTTCACTCAGGATCACTCGTGGGTGGACTCACCCCGAGAGACAGGGCTTTTATAGGCAGCATCTCTGGAGAAAAAGAATCGGTGACGTTTTGGGTCAGAACCCATCTTCAGACTTCTTCAGATGCTGCCTGACCCGCTGATTTACTCCAGCATTTTGTGTCTATTGACGGTATATGTTATTGGCAGTGTATAGACCAATGACAACTTCAGAAAAAACCCAGTAAGTAGACAGAAAAGGTCTGTTAAGATTGCCACTTGTCTGTCCATGTGCCAGACTGCAGACAAAATTTCTGACCTAAATTTGCAATGTTGGAAGTTCTGTTTCCCAGTTTGGACGTTAAAATAAAACCTTGACTTCTTTCTAAAGTGGGCATGGAATATCCTCTGGCATTATTTCAAAGCAAAGGAGTGTGTTTACACCTTGACTCCTAGTCTATATTTATCCCTCAACCATTAACATGAAACCAGACATTCTGGTCATTTTTTGTGCACATCTGATTGTGATTGGCTTTTTTAAATATTACAATGTTGACTCTAAATGGAAGATCCTATCTTGGCTGTAAAATGCGTTGGAACATCCTTAATTAATGACTGAAAGACAGCCAAGCGAACTGTCTTGTAATTTCCAAAGCACAATCTACAAATAGCCAATATTTTAAGCCGCCTCTGTGTCATTGTGTGTGTGTGTGCATGTAACAGAATCTGAGTTTTTCTGAGAATTTTATGATGAATCCAGAATCCACACCAAGCTGCCAAAGGAGGCAAAGGCAAAAAATACTGGATCAAAAATTAAGGAGATATTTAAATCTTTGCTGGACACATGATGTACCAGAAAACTGGTGAATGACAACACAAAAACTATAGAAGCTGGAATATTAACCAAAAAGCAAAGTGCTAGAGGAGCTCTGTGGGACAGGCAGCATCTGTGGAGGAAATGTACAGATGATATTTGTGTCAGGACCCTTCTTCAGACTGATGGACAGAGAAAACTGGAAAAGAGAGATGGGGGTAGGCCAAAGTGATGTGGATACAGATGTGCAGAGAGCTGGCTGGTAGCTGGGTGGAGTAAATGATGGGTGGAGTCACATCTTTCCATCCCCATTCCTTTATGCCTTCCATAAAGATCACTCTCTCTGTAACTCCTTGGTTAACTCATCCCTTCCACCTAATCCCTGCCCCTGTACTTTATTCTGCAACAACAAGAGATGTGCCCCCCCCCCCCCTTTCTCTCTCACATTCATTGAGGAACCCTAGCAGCCCTCCCAGGTGAGACAGAGGTATACTAAGGTGTAATTGAAATATATGAATCATCATTAAACATGAGTGAGGGGCTGGAAGACGAGAGGCTGGTTAATGGTGTTAAGAAGGGATGCAAAGAATAAACTCAGAATTATAGACCAGTAAGCCAAACAACTATGCTAGGAAACGTAGTGGAGAGGATTTTGAGGTATAAGATATACATGCATTTGGAAAGACACGGGTTGATTAGGGATGATTTTATCCAGGGGAGATCAGAGTCATAGTAATATAGCACGGAAACAGCCCCTTCGGTCCAACTCTTCCATGTCGACCAAGAAGCCCCATTTAAGCTAGTCCAATTTGCCTGTGTTTATCCCATACACCTCTAAATCTTTACCATCTGTGTCAAAGATACATGGTGCTTTTAGAAAGATGTTACAGTGCCTGTATAAATCGCATCTCATGAACCTAAATGAGCTTTTTGAAGCGGTAATGCAAGAAGGTTGACGAGGGCAGAGGTTGACGAGGGCAGAGCCGATGACAGAGGGCGGTGGGTATTTGGAATGAGCTGCTAGAGGAAGTAGTTGCGGCAGGTACAATAATAACATTGAACGAATTGGAGACTATATGATGCTATGACTTGTGTTGCCAATTTTAGGGCACCAAGGTCTTGTTAAAGCTTGCGAAAGACATTCCTAAAAATGTTTGGACACAAAATATTAGTCATTTTCTTTGCTCTCATTTTCTTCCTGCCAGTTGGATGTTTGGACCCGACAATTTCAATAAAGATATACCTGAGTATTTTTCACTCGGAGAAGCAGATATTTTGGTTCAACTGTCAGTGAAATTCTACATGTTGTCTCTGCTAAAAACACGGGGTCATAGTCCAATTTAATCACTTGATAACGCAATGACTGTTTAAACTGAAGAGCGATGCATCACACCCCCCAGTGGCCGAATCTCAACCCCATCATTGCTCTCAGCAGGAAAAGGTTATGGGGAGCAGGCAGGAACATGGGATTAGGAGGCAGAGATCAGGCATGATTGAATGGTGGAGTGTACTTTGGAGTGGACAATGACCTAATTCTGATCCTATAACTTGTGAACTTGCAAAAGACTAGGGGTTAAAGTCCTTAAAATTGAGATTCCGTGAGTCACCTATAATGTTTACCATGGTGACTCAGGCCTGGGAGGAGACAGTCACGGAAAAATCGTATATTTACTTGTCACTTTTATTTTTGCCTTTGTTTGCATTTACTCCATGGAGGGTGAGTGCTGGTTTGCACCTCACCGTCAGCGGCACTAAGGGAGGAGGCTGCAGATGGCACAAAGGTGGCCAGGTATGATTGACAGCATAACCTCTGTGTGAATGCTTAGGAACTGAGGAGTGGGCGTGCTCCTCCCAGGCACCAGGTGGTGTCATCAGGCTAGTACAGAACCAGCACCTGGTTCTGAGGAATTGCAAAGTAGGCTGATGCTTTGGCATAGTGGCTAAGTTAGGGGTCAGAGGAAAACTACTATCCTCGTCCAGTATGTCCAGGCTGTGATTGCAGAATACAATTGACTCGTTGATGTCTCTTCTGTTACGGATGGACAATAAATGCCTTGATTGACAGTTAATAAATCCCATTAATACATTTTAAAAAGTCATGCTCAGAGTGATCTTCACTCAAGAAAATGTCCTCTTTAGGTAGGTACTAGCTGAAACCAACTTCATGTTCTTCCAGGCACCATCAATCTTACCGCCTCCTCCAAACCCCAGTCGTCCTCAGTCACCAGGCTTGGGTCCAGGTAACTTCAGTTGACTAAACAGGATAGAAGGAATGGGTGAAGTTTCGGGCCAAAACCCTTGGTTCTCAACCCAAAATGTCAACCATTCATCCTGCACAGCGATGCAGCCTGTCCCACTGAGTTACTCCAGCATTAAGTTCCTTCCTACAAATTAATTTGACTGATGGTCAGTAAGTTAAGCAGGACCTCATACCCCTGACACAGCTGAACATCGGACTTCCCCAGACCCACAACCTCACACTAACCCCACCACAGCTCCTCCCTAACCTGAATTACTGAAGCCCATGTTTCTGGACTTATCTTGCATTCCCAGGTGACCAATGCAAACAGTTTAATGTGAAACAATAAATATCTCTGTCCAACAATACCAACAAAGAATGTGTTCTGACTAGACATGGCAGATGGGATTAGGTGAATTGACATTTTCATGTGCCTGTTGTTCATGTGTCTGTCTAAATGTCTTTTAAATATTGCTATCATATCTGTTTCCACGCCTCCCCTGGCAGTGTGTTCTAGGCACATACAATTTCGTGCTAAAAATACCACCCAGAACGTTTCCTCTAAGATTTCCCTCTCTCACCTTAAATCTCACCATGCACTGTAAACAGTGCAGAAAATATTTGGAAGGATGTTGTCAGTACTTGGGGGCCTGAGCTATAAGGAGAGATTGGGCAGGCTATGACTTTGTTCCTGGAAGCACAGGAGGCTGAGGGGCAAACTTATACACGTGTATAAAATCACGAGGGGAATAGATAGAGTGAATGCACAGTCTTTTTACCCAGAGTAAATCAAGAACCAGAGGACATAGACTTGACGTGGGAGGGGAAGGATGTAAGGAGCTTGAGGAGAGTGTTGTGTGTGTATGGAATAAGGGTGTCAGAGGAGGTAGTTCAGGCAGGTACTATAACAACATTTAAGATACTTTTGATAAGGTTCGTCATGGAAGGCTGAAGATTAAGATGTGCGGGATTCACAATGACTTGCTTGTATGGATTCAGAACTGACTTATTCATAGCAGACTGAGGGTTGTGATATTCTGGCTGCAGGTCTATGACCAGTAGAGTTCTGCAGGGATCTGTGCTGTGTTTGTGATATATATAAATGATCTGGACGCAAATGTAGATGGGCTGGTGAGTAGGTTGGTGATGACACCAAGAGTTGCAGATAGTGAGGAAGGCTGTCAGAAGATACAGCCGGATATAGATTAGATGCAGAAATGGGCAGAGAAATGGCAGATTGAGGTACTGTGTAAGTATGAGGTGATGCACATTAGGTTAGGCTGTATTTGGAGTATTGCAGTAGTTCTGTTCGCCCCTTTACAGGAAGAATGTGGAGGCTTTGGATAGGGTGCAGAGGAGGTTTACCTAAATGCTGCCTACATTAAAGCATTTCAGCGAGAGAGAAGGGCTGGATTGACTTGGATTGTTTTCTCTGGAACGTTGGAGACTTGATAGAATACTTATGAGAGGCATAGATAGGGTAGTTAGTCAGAACTGTTTTCCCAGGGTGGCAATGTCTGGGTGAACATAGCTATAAGGTGAGAGGGGAAAGCTTAATGGAGATGTGCAGGGTGTTTTTTTTTTACACTGGTAGTGGGGGCCTGGAACAAATTTCCAGGCCTAATGGTTGAGGCAAATATGATAATGATGTTTAGGATAGACACAGGGAAATGCAGGGAATAGAGAGATACGGATTGTAGATGAGATTAGTTTAACTAAGCATCATGTTCATCACAAACATTGTGGGCTGATGGGCTCGCTCCTGTGTTGTACTGTTCTACTAGAAAGATTCTACTAGAAAGTTTTAGAGAGATATGGTCCAAACGTGGGCAAGTGCAACTAGCATATATGGGTGTATTGGGACCAAGGGGTTGTTTCCAAGCTGCATGGAAACTATGACTATGATTCTATGATGGCATGACTCTATGCCCTTTAGTATTTGACATTTGACATTGGCATTCAGGGAAAATAGACTCTGACTATCAATTCTAACTAAGCCTCATAATTGTATTAACTTCCAGAAGGTCACCCTTCAGCCTCTTGTACACCAGAGAAAACAAGCTAATTTGTTCAATCTTCTCTTTGTAGCTAATACTCTCCAATCGAGGCAACATCCTTTTGAATCTCTTCAGCACAGTCTCCATGGCCTTCACATCCTTCCTTTACCATTCTATCCATCTGTGTTACTACTTTCAGGGGAGGCATGGATTATCACCCCGAGATTGCTCTGCACCAAACATCCTGCCATTTCATTTGATCCGTTAATATCACATATGAGAAACAAAGTGAGCTTTCTTATTTTGTGTGTCCAGCCAAAATAAGATTCAGATTCTACCCGAACTCTATTGTGATACCTGCCAGCTGAAAGGATTCGGGCCTGTTTCTGTGCTGTATCTCTAAACTAAACTAAACTAAACTAATTATGTACATGTAAGGGGATGCCATACAACATCTCCACATCTCTGCTCATGTATTATTTACTCTTTGTTTCAAACCTGTTGATACCCTTACTCGATTTTCAAAATCTGGCTTGCTTTATAAATGTACAAATGGCCGCATTAGTTGAGAGGAGAAGATGAAATAAAACAAGAAGGGTAATCTGGGTCCAGTGAATCAATTTGGGAAGTATGGATGAACAACTGGGATAGGTATGACACTTCCAAGTGTTGTACGATGTCCTGGCTGCACATTTCCTTAGCAGAGTACATATAGAGGAATGCATCTGGGTGAAGTGACAGATACTGGAATCAAAACAACAGTACCCTCTTTGTCCATCTAAAGTTGTGGGTGGGATTGGGAGATAGATGGTGTACTGGGCCAAGTCTGTCTAAATAAAGTTCAAAGAGAGAATGTTCTAATGTTTGGAAAACGTATGTGTGTGTGCATTTTGCTGAACAGACCCAGCAGTATTTTCATGTTTTGACATGCATCTTGCTTTCAAGCTTGAACAAGACATGGCTGCAATACATATTCAAGTAGGTTAAAATTGTTTGTTTTTAATTCATATTTGTCAAGTTATTTTCCATTCCTCAGAGGCACAGGAAACATTGCCCAAACTGGTTGAAAATAGCAATCTTGGCAGGGCCTTTGCGTATTTGGGTGGCTATGACAGCAAAGGAATGTCTGATTGCTCAATCTTGGAGGCTGCTGGTGCAAAGCAGGAGGCTGGTGTGCTCTGCATCATTTGGCAAATGAAGTTTGCAATAGAATCTGTCTCAAGGCTGTTTTCCATCCAACAAAACAAAGATGAGATTCAGGACAGGCACAGCAGGTGTACAATTCATTTTAACCAAAATTTGCCATGGACGGCAAGGAAAATGTGGATAAGCAGTAAATGCTTTTTGGGCAACTGAAATGTATTTTGTTCACTTGCAATTGTGTATATCACTGGCTAGGCCACTATGTTTTTCCCATCTGATCTGTCATGAGAGAGTTGTGAACTGATTGGCTTACAAGAGGGTAGTCAAGAGTCAACCGCAATGTCAGGGCAGACTCACAAGAGCAACATTTAAATATTTTCCGCCTCGCACCTTAAACCTATGTCATTTAGGTTTAAACTCCCCTATCCTGGGAAAGATTGTGCGTATGCGCCCCATCTGTGCTCCCCATAATTTTATGAAACTCTGTAAGTTTCTCCCTCTGCCACCGACACCACGGTAAAAGGTCCCAACCTCTACAATCTCTATAACTCAATCCCTGGCAACATCCACGTGAATCTTTTCTGCTCTACAGCTTAATCCCATTCTACAGTTTAATCACATTCTTTCATCAGTGTGCACACAATACTCCAAGTCCAGCCTGAGGAACCTTTTGTGCATCTGTAATATGATGTCCCAACTCTTGGACTCAATGCCATGGCCGATTAAGTGTGCCTTAATACTTTTCTCACAACCCTGTCTAACTGTATCGCTACTTTCAAGGAACTACAGTATGTACTTTACGCAGACACAAAATGCTGGAGTAAAGGGCCTGTCTCATTTGGCGATTTTTTTCGGTGACTGCCGGGTTATATCAGTGTTGCCAAAAGATTTTGAACATTTCAAAATCCAGCGGCGACATAAAAAATGTTGCGACACTTGAAAAAACGCTGCGTGTCATACGTCATCACGCCGCGTCACCGCCACATCACGCCGCAAATTTTTCAGTGACCTGATACATCAGTCAATGATGCCGCAGTCGCCGAAAAAATCGGCAAGTGGGACAGGCCCTTAACTCAGTGGGAACTCAGACTGAAGAAGGGTCTCGACCCGAAATGTCACCCAGAGATGCTGCCTGTCCCGCTGTTACTCCGGCATTTTGTGTCAACCATCGATTTAAACCAGCATATGCTGGTTCTTTCCTACACACGTACTTGTATCCTTTAGTTATTGTGTTCAACAATGCTCCTCAGGGACCCAATAGTCTCTGTTTATGTTCTGTCCTGAATGGTGTGCATCACTTTACTCTTGTCTGACTTCAATTCCATTCATTCGCCCACTTTCCCAGTTGATAAATGGCCTGCATGTAATCTGAGACAACTTTCTTCACTGTCCATTGTGCTATCAATTTTAGTGTAATCTGCAAACTTACTAACCATGCTATTTATATTCTCATCCAAATCATTAATATATATGACAAACAACAGGCGTCTCATCACCAATTCCCACAGCACATCACTGGTCAGAGGCCTCAAAACTAAAAACAACTCTGCCTCCTATCATCAAGTTAATCTTGTATCCAATTGCTAGCTCACACTAGGTTGCATGTGTTCTAACCTTCTGAACCAACCTACAATGTGGAAACTTGTTAAAGGCTTTGCTAATGTCCATGTAGACAAAGTCCACCACCCTGCCCTCTTGGTCAAAAAATTTGTGAGACATGGAATATAGAACATAGAACAGTACTTGCGAAGGAGATAAGACCCATCATGTTTGTGCTGAACTTGATGCCAGATTAAACCGGTCTCTTCTGCATATCTATCTACTCTCTGCACTTCCATGTGCCTATCTAAAAGCCTATTGTATCTGCCTCCACCACTACACCTGGCAATCCGATCCAGGCCCCCACCATTCTGTGTGTAAAAACTTGCCCCGCATATCTCCATAAAACTTTCCCCCTCTCACCTTATTAATATGCCCTCTAGTGTTGGACATTTCCACCCTGGGAAACATGAACAGATCAAGCTTAATGTTTTGTAAACACCTTCTTCTAAGAGGAGCACAATGCCCCTCCTCCTCCATATCCATTCACGCATAAGAAGACATTAATGCCCCTCTCTCACCATCCACCATTTCATTCAGTATAATCTAATTACTGAAGATCACAGAAGCAATTTTACACACCAGGTGAAGAGTATTAATGGATCTCTTTTTGGGACACAATCTGCACAAGTAATTGATTCTTAGTTCAGTAGTTTGAGTGGTAGTTAATTAAAAAGTATTTTCTGCATTCAGTGACAAATTTAGCTGTGGTTTGCTCTTATTAGACAAGAGCATATGAAACACTGGAGAACTAATACTACTTTTATCACACAACAACTGCAAATACTTCAGTTGGGTGCCTGAAGGCAAGTTCTTCTGGTGTGTGTTATGAGGTGTGGCGCTGACACACCAGCCAGGCACAAGGAGTGGCACCCACAGTATATAGAATGCTTTCTCTAATGGATCTCAGAAATACAATCTTACTGCCAGACACTTTTGGTTCAAAGGCACTGTGGCTCAGCAGTACAGTTTAATTAACTTTGTGGGACATTGCTTATTTCAGTTGAAAGGGCTGATGTCCATATCACATTCGTTCTTACTTTTGTTCCAAGGAGAATACATACAGTATATAATGCAGAATCAAGTAAAATCTCATATCTAGATAAGACTGAGCTTGTCTACAAAACCAACAATGTATGGATATTTAACTGTGACTTGGCATGGAATGGCCACTAGGAATTAGTTACCAGGTATCAATAAAGCCAGTTTTCATGTTCATTGAAACCATATTGTCATCTTGATTTGATGAATAAGCAGATCTCTAGAAGAAACTAGTTTGTGAACATCAAACAAGCTGGAGGAACTCAGTTTGGTCAGGCAGCATTTGTGAAGGGAAATGGATAATATATGCTCTGGGTCGGGTCCCTTAATCTGGACTGAAAGATTTGAGAGGAGATAGTCAGTATAAATATGTGAGGAGGAGGGGTGAGATAAGACCTGGAAGGGATGATTGGATCCAGGTGAGGAGCGGTCCTGACCCGAGATGACAACTGTCCATTTCACTCCACATATGCCAGCTGACCCATTGAGTTCCTCCAGCAAATTTCTTGTCTTTCGAGATTCCAGCATCTGCAGTCTTTTGTGTCTCCAGTTTGTGAATATCGCTGTACAGTATTTATGTTAAATAAAAATTAGGCTACTCAATCCTAAATAGCATATTTACTTCGTGAAGTGCCCTGTGAATATTACTGGATAATTACATTTGCTAAAAAACAATATTGCGCGTCCAGGTTTTCCATTCAACTTCACATGGTACGGCAGTGGATGTTGCCTTTGTGGATTTTAGGAAGACATTTGAGAAAGTCTCTCATGGCAGACTGACCAACAAGATTTAAATGCATGGGATCCACAGTGACTTAATACTGTGGGATATAGGGAAAGGGTGGGCAGGCTGGAATTCTATTCCTTAGAACACCGGAAGCTGAGGGGTGATCTTTTGGAGATGTATAAAATTATGAGGGGTATTAGGGTGAATGGACAGAGTCTTTGATTTGGGGGAACCAGAGCGAGAAGGACTTGATTTAATAACTGAGGGGCCACTTTTTCACTGAGAGGGTTGGGTATATGGAACGAGCTGCCAGATGAGGTATTATAACACAATTTAAAAGGCATTTGGATAGGTACACCAAAAGGGAAGGTTTAGAGGCCAAATGCAGGAAAATGGGACTCTTTTGGTCTGTATGGGCTAAGTGATCTGTTTCCATGTTATATGACTCCACGACTCTATTCAGGTTTCAATGGAAGCAAATTTTCATTGTGCAATTTGATGTGTTTCCTGCAATTCATCAGGATCAACTCAAGGATGTTTTAACTTATTCCTCGTGAAACATAGCTGCTGCTTCTACAATTTATTTGGAAAAAGCAATATGAAAGACAAATGTATGTTCATTCAGAACATGAACAGTGACCTTGAAATGATTTCATCAAGCTCATGGCTATAAGCTTAGAATGAGAAAGTTTAATGGAGGTGTGTGGGGCACATTTTTTACACTGGAGAGTGGTGGGGGCCTGGAACGCATTGCCTGGGGTAGTGGTGGAGGCAGATACGACACTGGTGTTTAAGAGGCTTATAGATAGGCACATAGAAGTGCAGGGAATAGAGGGATATGGATAATGTGCAGGAAGATAAGATCAGTTCAGCTAGATACCATATTTGGCACAAACATCGTGGGCTGAAGGGCCTGTTCCTGCGCTGTACAGTGCCATCCATAATGTTTGGGACAAAGACCCATCATTTATTTATTTGCCTCTGTACTCCACAATTTGAAATTGTAATAGAAAATATCACATGTGGTTAAAGTGCACATTGTCAGATTTTATTAAAGGTTATTTTTATACATTGTTATGGTTTCACCGTGTAGAAATTACAGCTGTGTTTATGCATAGACCCCCATTTCAGGGCACCATAATGTTTGGGACACATGGCTTCACATGTGTTTGCAAATGCTCTGGTGTGTTTAAATCCTTAATGTAGGTATAAGAGAGCTCTCAGCACCTAGTCTTTCCTTCAGTCTTTGCATCACCTTTGGAAACTTTTATTGCTGTTTATCAACATGAGGACCAAAGTTGTGCCAATGAAAGTCAAAGAAGCAATTATGAGACAGAGAAACAAGAATAAAACTGTTAGAGACATCAGCCAGACCTTTGGCTTAACAGAATCAACGGTTTGGAACATCATTTAGAAGAAAGAGAGCACTGGTGAGCTTACTAATCACAAATTAGTTTTTCACACAGAGAGTGGTGCATCTGTGGAATTCTCTGCCACAGAAGGTAGTTGAGGCCAGTTCGTTGGCCCTATTTAAGAGGGAGTTGGATGTGGCCCTTGCGGCTGAAGGGATCAGGAGGTATGGAGAGAAGGCAGGTACAGGATACTGAGTTGGATGATCAGCCATGATCATATTGAATAGCGGTGCAGGCTTGAAGGGCCGAATGGCCTGCTCCTGCACCTAATTTCTATGTTTCTATGTTTCTAAAGGGACTGGCAGGCCAAGGAAGATCTCCACAGCTGATGACAGAAGAATTCTTTCTATGATAAAGAAAAATCCCCAAACACCTGTCCTACAGATCAGAAACATTCTTCAGGAGTCAGGTGTGGATTTGTCAATGACCACTGTCTGCAGAAGACTCCATGAACAGAAATACAGAGGCTACACTGCAAGATGCAAACCACTGGTTAGCCACAAAAATAGGATGACCAGGTTACAGTTTGCCAAGAAGTACTTAAAAGAGCAACCACAGTTCTGGAAAAAGGCCTTGTGGACAGATGAGATGAAGATTAACTTATATCAGAGTGATGGCAAGAGCAAAGTAAGGAGGAGAGAAGGAACTGCTCAATATCCAAAGCATACCACCTCATCTGTGAAACACAGTGGTGGGGGTGTTATGACCTGGGCATGCATGGCTGCTGAAGGTACTGGCTCACTTATCGTCATTGATGATACAACTGCTGATGGTAGTAGCATAATGAATTCTGAAGTGTATTGACGCATCCTATCTGCTCAAGTTCAAACAAATGCAGTTCATTCTACAGCAAGACAATGATTCCAAACATATTGCTAAAGCAACAAAGGAGTTTTTCAAAGCTAAAAAAATGTAATTTCTTGGTCAAGACAATCACCCGATCTGAACCCAATTGTGCAGGCCTTTTATATTCTGAAGAGAAAACTGAAGGGGACTATCCCCCAAAGCAAGCATAAGCTAAAGATGGCTGCCATACAGGCCTGGCAGAGCATCACCAGAGAAGACACCCAGCAAGCAGTCTTCAAGCAGTCACTGCATGCAAAGGATATGCAACAAAATACTAAACATGACTACCTTCATTTACATAACATTGCTGTGTCCCAAACATTATGGTGCCCTGAAAATGGGGGGACTATGTATAAACACTGCTGTAATTTCTACATGGTGAAACCAAAATGTATAAAAATTACCTTTATTAAAATCATACAATGTGATTTTTTCTATTACAAATTTCAAATTATGGAGTACAGAGGCAAATAAATAAGTGATACGTCTTTGTTCCAAACATTATGGAGGGCACTTGTATGTTCTATGTTCACAGATATTGTCAGTGACATAACTAAGCAGATTGGCAATAATTGTTTGGAATACAATATTTTTCAGAATACAAAACTTAGTTTATGGCTCGGGACTGCCATTTTTATTCACTAAATTGGAACTGGTTTAGATTTATTCCATCTCTCCAATTGTAAGAGCAAATAGCAAATTCCTCAAATTGTGTCCAGACGTGGTGAGAGTCTATTATTTGCCCCTTTTTTTTATTTTTAACATTCCTCATTCCAGATTCTGTTGCTTGCTCCCATTTTTTTAGAAGCAATATGAAAGAAAAACTTTAGAACATGAACAGTGACCCTGAAGTGATGTGATGCGTCTATTCTCCGACAGAATTATCCTGGGCCATGTTCATATCAGTGTTTCATATTCCTAAATGCATTCAAAGGTGTTATCCTAATTGTTCTAATTGGCACTGTCAGAATGCAGCTTTGTTCATGCATTTGTGTTTATAAGCTTGTAGCAGAAAGCTCCGTTCATCATTAATGTGCTTTGTTGAACGTTAACATAACCTGACGCCACTCCAGACACTGAAAACTGTCCCAGCCTTGAAAATGCTATAAAATAATAATTTCAGTATTTCCTACATTATAATCCTATAATCACTTACTTATCTCTAATCCACCTTCACTGACAAAGATTTAATGGTGTTCAAAGCATAAAACTTTTCCCAAGCTATCATTATTGGGAGTTAAGGTTTTTTCCTTGGTTCAATGTGTATTGTTAACAATTATAGCATAAAAAGACAAAAGAGAAAACCACCCATTTATAAGCTTTCAGCACAGCACTTTTTAAATTATAAACAATTTTCAGTTTCAATGTGATATTCTCTGTTTAATCTTTGTACAAATCAAAGTCAAAGTCAAAAGAGTTTATTGTCATGTGTCCCTGACAGGACAATGAAATTCTTTCTTTGCATAGCACAACAGAACATAGTAGGCATTGACTACAGTTATATATTAAAAATTATAAATTAGTCCTTACATGAAAATGATCAACTGAAATGGTATTGAAATAGCTGGAAGAAATATTTCTGAACAGGCACTCAAATGTCTTTCACATTTATCGGCATAAGCAAGACGTATTTTTTAATTAACATATCAGTCATTGATTTTCATTCTTTCATCAAAATAACATTCAAGAACTTCAACTACAATTCAGGACTTCAATTTTATCTTGACCAGATAATTAATCACCAGTGTCATTCATCAGAGCAAGGTGGTTTTGCATGACATGCAATCACATGCTAAATTCTACTAGTTGAGATTTTGGTCAGTTGAAGATGATCCTGTCAGATTCCTATTACATTTGTGCTTGTTTGGTTTAGAATTTATGGACTGAACCAGTACTCTTTCTTAACCAGTGTGGAGGTTTGCGTGTTCTTCCCTGTGGTTTTAATTTCCCCCGAAGCACCAATTTCCTGTAGTCTATGCGACAACGTATGCGAATCAGCAACTATCTGCTACTCCTTGAGCACCTGTATGGTAGGAGAATCAGGGAAGTGTTAATGGGAATGGGAGAGCATAGATTACGGGAGAATAAGTGGTGGGATTGTTCTGCAGGTTGGCATAAGGTTTACAACCTGCATGGACCCAGGTTGTAAAACAAATAAATATGAATAGATTAATAAAATAATAACTCAAAATCCCTGCAGAAAAAAAATTGCAGGCCTCATTTTTTATTAAAAACAAAGGAGCTGCAAAAGACTGACATTTGAAATATAATGAGGTAATGCTGAAAATACTCAGCAGGTGCAGCTGCAACTGTACTGAGTAGGAGTTAATTCTTTGCGTAAATCACCTTTCCTTTTCTGTTTTTAATTACCAGTTTTTAGTTCTCGGCTCTGAAAAATGGGTTGAAATCCGACAACTGGTAAGGTTCACTATGCAAAGGAAAATACTGTGGCTGTCCATCCTATCGAGACCCCTTATAATCGTATTGACTTCTATAAGGTCACCCCTGTGCATCCCACACTCCAGTGAGAACAAGCCTAGCCTATTCGATGTGTAAGAAGGAACAGTAGATGCTGGTTTACACCGAAGATCGACACAAAATGCTGGAGTAACTCAGCAGGTCAGGCAGCATCACTGGAGAAAAGGAATAAATGACGTTTTGTGTCGAAACCCTTCTTCAGACATGAAGAAGGTCTGAAGATGGGTTTCAACCAAAAATGTCATCCATTTTTTTTCTCCAGAGATGCTGCTTGATCCGCTGTGTCTATCCTAGCCTATATTGTCACTCTGTAATATATATGTCAGTCACTGACAGTATGCTGCAGCATGGCTACAATCTGCCAATTATTCACATGCTCTCTCCTTTGGCTGCACCAATGCGGGGGTACAGTACGACGAACATATAACAATTTTACAGCAGCGGAGACAGGGCCCTCTCCGGCCCTTCCAGTCGTGCGACCATCCTAGGACCATACCCTCCATTCCCTTCACGTCCATATACCTTCCATCTCTTCCTGCACTGCTCTCTATAGCAAAGAAGCTTCTAAACTTCTGTCCCTTCTCATGTCATGCCCTCTTGTTTGTGGCGACCTCGTCAAGTCTATTTTCATCTAAAGCTCAATCAAGAACTCTCCAAAGGAAAAGTAACATAGTTGCTGGAAAACATTCTAGTGTACTCTCCTATTTTGTTGAGAGGGAAATTGTACACCATACTCCAGGTCTTACCAATGCCTTGAATGCTTGATTTATAGAAGGGCCAGCACACCAAAGGCTTTTTTACCACCCTATCTACATGCGATTCCACAGGGTGTTATTCTAGTGAGCGAGCATTCCTCCCTACCATTTACCATGACGTCCTATTTTGATTTGTCCTGCCAAGATGTGCACTTCACACTTATCAGCATTAAACTCCATCTGTCTTTCAGTCCTGTCTGTAGACTTTGGCTATTTAGTATCAGCATCATCCAGATCATTGATGTTTCTGAGGCACCCCACTGGTCACCGGCTTCCAACCTGACTACACATGCCACTGTTGAGATTCCGCCATTCCCAAAGATTGAACCTTCTGCAGGCCTTACTGAAAGATGCCTAGTTGCTTCAAAAATTCAGCCTCACAGCAGTTGAGGCATCCAGATGCTATCTGTATCCTTTCCATCCACTGACGTCCTAATAGGTCTATTTGCAGAACCCTTTTTGAACAACATGCGCACGGCCAATGCTCGATTGTATGCTCCTGCTATTGTAGTGAGTCCAGACCTTTATATTTTTCAAGTGTCAGCCCTTTTCTCATAGTTTCCATAGCTGTACAATATCCTTCTCCTTGGTGAATACGAAGAAAAGAAAGATCTATGCAGACTAATGGTCCAATTTTATTCGTTACTATTTTAGCTGTAGAAATTTTGGATTTACTTTCACCTTTCTTGCCAAGCAACCATCTCAAAATTTTGGACATGCCTCCTATAATTTCTTGTAGATATCTCTCTTTTTTCGAAACAATCTAATTTCCCTTGAAAAAAACCATGCTCTTTCCAATTTTTACTATTTAAGGGGATTCTGACAATTTCCACCTTTAAAGCCATGAAACAAAGTGTCACTCTGCTCCTAATAGCCCTTTCTATATTTCTAGGTCCTGTTCTGACTCGGAAACTAATGGTATTGTGATCACTGTCCCGAAGTGGCATACACTGACCTGCCAATTTGGAAACCTCAACTTATCCTGCACACATTACAAACTTCACATGTTTCCCAGTCTATTTTTTTGAAATCTCCCACAATCACTACCTGCTATGTTTTCTACTATCCAATTCTCGTCATTTGGCGGTCTATAGATGCTACACCGTTTCCACTTCTTTTTCCCTAGACGCTGCCAAAGCACTGCTGTGACAAGAGTGGCGGATGCAACGGGGTTTCAATCACAGCCTCCTGCAAACAGTTTACTGGAGGTGTCTGTGAATGCTCCTAGCATTCTTGTGGGGCACCAGATTAGAGAATTATCCTAGAGGATAATTTGTCATTTATCTTCACTGATTGTGGTCTGTGGGTCAAAGATCCAGTTGCAGAGGGTAGTGCTGAGTCTAAGTTCCACGAGTTTTGAGTTGAGCTTAGTTGGGCTAATGAAAGCAGAGCTATAGTCTATCAATAGGGGTCTGATGTAGGTGACCTTCTTATCCAGGTGTTCCAAGGATGAGTGTAGGGCCAGGGAGATGCATCAATGGTAGACCTGTTGTGGTGAGAAGTGAACTGCAATGGATCAAGGCTGCTTGGTAGGTGGACATCAAGATCCATGGATGGTCGGCATTAAGGCATGAGATCTTACTTTTCTTTGGCACAGAGATGATAGTGGTCTTCATGAAGCAGGTCGGTAACTCAGAACGGAGTAAGGAGAGGTTAAAGATGTCCGGGAACTCCCACTACACTGTGCAGGTCCTAAAGATGCGGCCAGGGAACATCCAGGCCTGTTGCTTTCCGCGGGTTCACACTCAGGAAGGGTGGTCTTACTTCTGCAACAGTGACCATGAAAACAGGCACAGAACTCATTGTGGTCTGACCTCCCAACTCTGAGAGGTCAGACAATAGACTACAGCTCTGCTTTCAATATCATTATCCCATCCAAGCTCATCTCCAAACTTGTGGAACTTGGAGTCACCACACCTTCTGCAACTGGATCCTCGACTTCCTTACCAACAGACCACAATCAGTGAGGATAGGTGATAAATGATCCTCCATGATAATTTTCAACACTGGTGCCCCACAAGGATATGTACTCATCCCTGTACTATACTCCTTATATACTCATGACTGTGCAGCCAAATACCAATCCAATTCAATATACAAGTTCCACAGACGACACCACCATAGTGGGCCAGGTATCAAATGATGAGATGGAGTACAGGAAGAAGACTAAGAACCTCATATCCTGGTGCCAAAACAGCAAACAAAATTCTCAATGTCAGCAAGACAAAGGTGATCGTGATTAACTTAATGAAGTGAAAAAGTACACACACCCTAGTACACATTGATGGCGCCGAAGTAGAGATGGTCGAAAGTTTCAAGTTCTTATGAGTAAATATCACCAGCAATTTGTCCTGGACCAGCCACATCAATGCAACGGCTAAGAAAGCACACCAACGCCTCTACTTCCTTCGAAGGCTTAGGAGGTTCAGCATGTCCCAAACAACTCTCACCAACTTCTACAGTGCTGTAGAAAATATTTTATAGGGATGGATCACAGCTTGATTTGGGAAAAGCTCCATCTTTCCATTGACTCCATCTACACCATGCAGCCTTGACAAGACCACCAGCATAATCAACAACCAGTCTCATCCCAGTCACTTCCTCCAGATTTAGGGACATTTTCTTCCCAGCTGGTAACAGGCAACTGAATCGTCCCTTCACTAGCTAGAGTGAGGTTCAGACCTACCATCGACCTCATTGGAGACCTTTGGACTATGTTTAATCAGATTTTATCAGAATTTATCTTGCACTAAAAATGTACCCTTCATCTTACACTGTGAACGTTTGATTGGAATCATGTAAGTCTTCTCGTTGACTAAAAAAGGTTTTTCACTCTACCTCGGTACATATCTACCTCGGTACATGTAAAGAGCAGCTTGTATCAAGGTTAATGAGATACATATCAACATCTACATCTTACTATCACGGTGGACCTAACAGAGCTGTTGCTGCCCCCAGATCCTGCAACTCACATTAAAATAAAATACATTGAATTATTCTTGGCTGTGGTTCAACTGATGCCATATCTTGTTTAAACTGTTCTCCATATGAGAACGTAAACGGAAGTAGACTGGTCGCAGGTAATCCTACCATAAGTCCCCTAGCTGGAGATTTTTCCCGGTGTATGTTAGGGAAATCCATACTTCAGTACAGATAACTAACAATGGAAATTGCCATCCCTATGCCTGTTCACACATGTATTTTCCAGCAAGAGATCGCGTTGCTGCCTCAAGTCATACTCAGCAAGATCAGTTTACAAGAGTGCAGAATGGCCACTCAGCTTGAATCATGAAGTCTTGCGATTTGGCATATTTTAAATGTAATTTGATGTTTGCTATCAACTTTATATTAACTTTATATTAAATTTGCAAGTTATCCTAAACCACGTGAGTATTGATCCAAGTCAAGTAATATTGATCACTGAAGCCTCTCTGAACTTTATCAGAACTTTATCAAATGTAGAATTGGCATTTCTCCACTTGGTATGAAACGCAGTAACAAAGTGTTAACGGTAGCAAAAGTAGGAAGTCATTTATTCCTTATTTTAACTTGTGCTAACCTAGAAGGGTTCGATTAACAAACATTCGCCTAACCGACACGTCTCGTAGTTTTATCTTAAAGTAAACTTTCTTTGTCAGTTTACAAAAAAAATAACGAGCTTTGCGTATTTGCTATCGGCTTGTGATTTGCTATATTTACTTGCTCAGACGTGGAGAGGCGGATGGAAAATAATCCACGTAAATGTTAATTAGTCTCTCCTTGTTTAGGTAACGTCAAGTCTCGTCCCATCCCTGTTGCATTACACAATTTGCTTGCTCCCAGATGATGTCATTGAGCCCCGGGGCTGAGCCCTGATTTGCTGTGTTTCTTTGCAAGGGAGACGGCCCCTCGGCAAGGTGTATCTTGTGAAAGAGAGCGCCGGCTTCAGCAGAAGTCGATAGCTAGTGACAGCACCACCTGCGGTGTGCCACTGCCCTGGACTGTGGAATCGGGGCTAGGAAGTTAACAACAAGCAAACAACCAAAGAAAATAAACAGAAGGTCTCAAGAACAAGAGAGGTGAACATTGTGGAGAAAGTGTGCCTGCCGGTCGTTGCTTCTTCGCGGATGTGAAAACGTGTTGGCTGGATCCTCTAGAGTAAGATGCCGAGCGAGATCGCGCCCACTGCAAGCATGCCGCCCGAGGCGAGTGTCTCTCTGCCGCTCAGGCTCCTGACCAAAGGTCCCGGCTATCTCCGCAGTCAAATGGAGGGAGACAGGCGGGGTCGGCAGAGCGCCGTGGAGAGACTGGCTGCCGACAAGGCCAAGTACGTGAAGAGCCAGACGGCGAGGGGGTGCAAAGTGGAGCCCAATGGTTTGGGCAGCTCTGCCTCCGAGGAAGGCAGCAGCAGCGGCAGCGGGGCCAGCAGCAACACGAAGACTTACCTGGCCTCCGGCAGCCCCCAGCAGAGCGGGCTGCTGGTGGTCCCGCCTGACATCGTGCGTCGCTCCAGCTCCAAGAGGCTGCTCAGGCCCGACTCGCTGGTCATGTACCGGCAGAAGTGCGAGTTCGTGCGGGGAGCGGCGGCCACCAGCAGCGCCCGCAGTTTCAAGGGCAGTGGCAGCCTGGTCCGGCGGCTGCTGCCCGGCTCTGGCGGCCGGGGCGACAAGCAGCAGGGGCCGGCAGCCGGAGGAGCAACGTCGGAAGGGGGGGAATTAGCAGAGGTTACAGAGGCTGCAGCACTCCACGGTACACAAGTAGCCACACCAGCAGCACTCCAGGGTTCACAACTAACCACACCAGCAGCACTCCAGGGTTCACAAGTAACCACACCAGCAGCACTCCAGGGACAAACAGCAGCCTCGCCAGCAGAACCCCAGGGTGCGCAAGTGACTACACCAGCAGCAACCAAGGGTGCACAACTAACCACTCCAGCAGCACCCCAGGAAGCACCAGCAGCACCCCAGGGTGCGCAGGTAAGCACGCCAGCAGCGCCCCGAGAAGCAGCAGCATGTCGCCCCAAGGAGCCGCTCAAGCGGCGGGTTGGTGAAGGCGGATTGCGGCGCTCGCACTCCGACCTCAGCTGCCGCTTCTCCCGAGCGTGTTCGGGCTTGGACAGTTTCTTCGAGCACTGCGGACTCGAGCCCGAGGTGATCGAGAACCTGGCCAGGGAGAAGTTTGCCGCCGACGCCGCCTTCGAAAGCCTTGCCCTCAAGTTCCGCAGCGTGAGCTGCCCAGACTCGGAGAGCGAGCCGTCCCAGCACAGCAGCAGCGATAGCGGCAACGAGCCGCTCCGGGGCAAGAACAAGCCCCCGCCCTCTGCCCTCTCGGTCATCGAGCGCAACGCCAGGGTCATCCAGTGGCTGTACGGCTGCAAGAGGGCCAAGGAGCCCAAAGGCAAGGCTCCCTCTATCCTGGTGTAGAATGGCTGATTCGGGATGAGGACCTTCTCCTCGATCCATCTATGCATTGTACGATCGGAAGGTGCCTTCGTGCTAAGGAGAGAAGAGGATGCCCAGAAAACTTGTTGTTGGAGTCCTGCAGCGAAAGCAGCAAGAACTGTGGTGGCTACGGCGCGGATTTGGGGGAAAACCGGTGATTTCAGATGGGGTTAGCGTTTCCCGCCCCTAAGCCACCCCTCTCATTGTAAGTGACAGATAAAGCGTAGTCTCCGCTACACAATGGGAAATTATTTGAAAGAAATGCCCTAACACTTTTTGACATATACTCTGATGGGCTGAATGTCGGGTCTTACGGAGTAAAGATTCGGGTGACACTATGTTGTTATATCGTTATTTCATTTTTGTTAATCAGTCTTCCCAAGAAACTAAGCAGGGAGTTGAGTGTGAATATTAAATTAAATTGTCGAAGTTGTCACTTGTCAAGTTTCACTTTCTCCAAGAAATATAAACTAGCAAAGCTCTCACGCCTGTTGGCAAATACCACTGCGGTGTAATTCAAGAGTCAAGGGTTTGATTGTCATGTGCACTGTGACCGGAAGAATAAAATTCACAGGCCATTACCTGCTTGAACTGGTTCAGTTACAGACTCCTCCTTTACATATCAAGTAAAATGGTTTCCAACCACTTTCTTTCAAGACAATGTTAAAGTTTGGAATATTCCTTTCAAGATCTTACCTGGAGGGAGTTACCTGCCACCTAGATTTAAAACGTGTATTTTTTATATATATTACAGAGATTAATTCTATTTTATCTTTTAAAAGTTTACATTTTAACGGATAGTGCCATCTACAAAAGTTTTCTGTTTGGATTGTTTTAATCTACTAATCCTTTGTTATTTGAAATATATATGTTTAAAACTATAGTAGAAATATATTACAATGGCACAGCTAATTTCTTTGAAATGTTGAGTGACATGGAGCATCTGCCACAGATCACAAAAGCTGGAATGTTTTCACATCAAATATATTTTTTAAAAACATATTTAGGGTTGTGGGGGAAGAGCAAGGAATTGGGAATTACAAGATTACAGTAATGTACTCATCCCAGTTTAGATTGATGGGCTGAATGGTCTCTCTGTCGTACACATTATCTGACTGAAAATTGTTTACTAATTTAAGTGAAGTCAGAAGGATCTACAGATGCTGGAATCTTGAGTAAAACTTAAAAGTACTGTTGTGACTCGGCACGTCAAGCAGCACCTCTGGAGGACATGGATAGGCATCATTTCAGGTCGGGGTCCTTCTTCAGTCCAGCTCCAGATCCTATTTTCCAACCACTTCAACAGGCTGGAGATATTTTCTAGTTACTTATTATTCCTCTGGAACTAAGCATTGGAGAGGATTGGAATAATTTAGTAATTTATTCATAGTGTTTGTAACTGACACCTCTTCCAAAGGCAAAGCCGAACCTTAATTATTCAAAGGTAGACGCAAAATGCTGGAGCAACTCAGCGGGACAGGCAGCATCTCTGGAGAGAAGGAATGGGTGAAGTTTTGGGTTGAGACCCTTATTCAGACTGATGTCAGGGGAGTGAGCAGAATAGAGATGGAATGCAGTCAGAGACAGTAAGACTGGTGGGAGAAGTTGGAGGGGGTGGTGAGAGAGGGAAAGCAAGGGCAATTTGAAGTTAGTGAAGTCAATGTTCATTCCGCTGGGGTGCAATCTACTGTTCCTCCAATTTGCGCTGGGCCTCACTCTGACAATGGAGGAGGCCCAGGACAGAAAGGTCAGATTGGGAATGGCAGGGGGAGCTAAAGTGCTGAGCAACCGGGAGATCAGGTCGGTTAAGGCAGATTGAGCGGAGATGTGCAGTGAAACAATGGCCAAGCTTACGCTTGGTCTCGCCGATGTACAGGAGTTGACACCTGGAGCAACGGATACAGTAGATGAGGTTGGAGGAAGTGCAAGTTAACCTCTGCCTCGCCTGGAAAGACTGTCGGGGTCCTTGGATGGAGTCGAGGGTGGGAGGTAAAGGGCCAGGTGTTGCATCTTCTGCGGTTGCAGGGGAAAGTACCTGGGGAGGGGGTGGTTTGGGTGGGAAGGGACGAGTTGACCAGGGAGTTGCGGAGGAAACGGTCGCTGCGGAAAGCAGAAAGGGGTGGAGATGGGAAGATGTGGCCAGAGGTGGGAGATCTATTCAGTTTGACTGGAATCATAGGTACACACCTCACTATCATGTGACATAGTCTGATGGTAGATAATCCCAAGCAGGTTACTTTGTAAGCTTTTTACATTGCTAATGCAGGGCTGCGTTGTTGACATCATCTTGGTACACCGTTGATATGTTGAATTTTTAATGTCTAGATAGTTTAAGCTTGATCTCAGATTTTGTTCCTGCTAGCTTCTCAAAAAGAACAAACTCCATTCACATTGCCATTGAGAGAAAGCTTTACTTAAACTGACAAGAAGAGTGACCAGACATTGTTTATATGTCTACCTAGGGTCTCAGAAGAATTTTGATCACAGTTGACGACTCCAAAATTGGAGGAATTACAGACAATGAGGAAGGCTGTCACAACTCGCAAGATACAGTGGGCTATAGATAAACTGCAGAAATGGACAGGGCATGGCAGCTGAAGTTTAATCCAAGCAAGTGTGAGGTGTTGTAGTTTGGGAGGTTGAATGTAAGCAGAGAGTAGACAATTAATGGCAAGACCTTTAATAGTCACAAGGGATTGATTGTCCACATGATGGATTACCTCTTTTATAGACGATCTGTCAGAGGAATGGCATTAACAGTTGAAATTAGTGATTTGCATGAGTTTACTTCAATGTTCACGAACACCAACACCTCCCGAAATATTGATTACAGGTGTTACTGGAGAGTCAAGTATTAATTCTGTTGTATTCAAAGCACTTGAATACAGCAGATATCATTCAGATACATTGTGATAACCAGTGTAGTGACTGGAAATTCAAGACTGGCACCCTTTAAAGACATGTATTGTTAATTTGCAGCCCAAGATTGAACTGCTTACAACTTTTGATGTGAATGTTAATTTAATTTTGACAGAAGACGGAGGGTTGTGGTGGAAAGTAGATATTCTGGCTAGAGGTCTGTGACCCGTGGACTTCTGCAGGTAAATGTGCTGGGACCTCTGCTGTTTGTGGTATATATTAATGACCTAAACATAAATGTGGATTGGTTGATGAGTAAGTTTGCTGACAACACCAAAATTGTAGGAGTACCAGACGATGAGTAGGGCTGTCAGAAGATACAATAGGATATAGATAAACTGCAGAGATAGACGGAACAATGGCAGCTGGATTTTAATCAAAGAATTGTGCAAGGTGTTGCACTTTGGGAGGTTGAATGTTGGGCGAAAATAGACCATTAATGGCAAGATCCTTTATCACATTGATGTGCGGAGGGATCTTGGAGCTTTAGTGTTTTTAATTCACAAATATTTGATGGCTTTATTGTGAAAAATGTAGTTAGCCAGATAGGAGAACAATATGCCTTTATTGGACAACGACAATCAATATAAAATGGTTTCCACTCTGCAGACATTGTTCTCCTTTATTTATATTCTGATTGCACAAAGTCTGATAAATGTTTCCATCGGAAAATAAAATAAATAAAAACTGCATACGCTGGAAATTTAAAACTAAAACAGAAAATGCTAGCAACACTGAGTCAGAATCTGTGGGAAGGGAAACAGTCAATGCTTCAGAGACCCTTTGTGTCCTATTTTTTTAGAGTTTAGTTTACCTTCGAGATACAGCGCGAAAACAGGCTCTTTGGCCCACCGAGCCTGCGCTGACCTGCGACCCTCGCACACCTACACTATCCTACATGCAAGGGACAAATTACATTTACCATGCCAATTAGCTACAAACCTATACATCTTTGGAGTGACTCTGATGAAGGGTCTCTGACTTGAAACATTAACTCTGTTTCTCTTCCCACAGATGTGGCCTGACCTACTGAGTATCTCCAGGCCTTTATCTTTAGAATTGAATTCAATAAGTCAAATTGCCTTATACTATTAGTTGCTTAGTACAAACAGACACAGAATCATTCCCAACGTGTCATTGTTGTGTATGTCTCAGTGCATGGGAAGTTTTCACTTGGCTAAAGGAGTCTGAGGAACGGCTGGCTTCTCTCTGTGGCACTCCATCCAACCCGTTCTGTCTTGGAATGGAAAATTAAATGAGAAGAAAATGTAAAGGTAAATCATGCCTTGGAAATCTTTGCCTAAAATCATTTGTAAATAGCTAAGAGTTTACAAAAACAAGATATGCAATCCACAACCGTGACTGCTGGAGGTGTCACCTTCCATTCCATTTGCTAATTGATGCCCATATGTCGGGTTACCTTATGGCTGTGTATTGAGGGCATATTCATTGTGTTTTATAAACACTCACTGAAGTTGCCTTGCTAACACTAGATATGAGATTATTTTTTTCATCTCCTATGGAAGATTTTCAATTCTGCCGAAAATATCTGCAAACTGTTATTCCTGTCCAGACTTTGCTAGATAAATTTCTATCAGGAATAGAGATTAATTAAACTCTTCAGAAGCTTGTTTTCTGTACATTGTAATCTTTCTGTTTGATAGTTTACAAATAGAGACATTGTGAAAGGATTTTGGCCAACAGATCGAAAGCCATTTAGGTTACACTTTTTAAAATAAAAATGAACCACCTACAAAGCATACTATTATAAATTCACATAAGAATTAATTGCATCAACTAATTGGGGGACAACTAATGTTGTCAAGTTTATTCATCATTTGCAGTTTTTAAATTTGTCCTCAACATAGCCATTTAAAATTACATTTTGAACAATGAGAACTGCAAGTCTTGTTAAATTTTGTTAAATACACATTGTCAAATAATTCACATCTCAGCTAATCTTGAATTGCTTTCAGCCTGTGAGGATCTATTATCAATTGCAATTCCCTTGTCCAGAAAATAAATTGGGATGTTTCCATCAGAGTATACTTGCAATCATTAAATCATGGAATATGTAAATAGAAGGGTACAAACTAACTTGCAGATCTTGTGATCAAATGTTCACTTTTCCTGCTTCAGGCACAACAATAGAAAGCTGATTTGGTTGGTTCTCCAAGAAGGTGGTCACAGAAAAGCTGCTCATCCATTTTCAACACAAAGTTTCTATTTATTTCAGTCTTCCCCATTTCACCTTCAATATGCTTTTGGAAAGAAATAATTCTGGCTGGGAATGATGAATTAAAATAATTTGTCACCAGAATTATTCAAACTATTATTTATACATATTGGGTGACTGGATATTTTTAAATGATAACTATAAGTATTAATGAATGTAGAGGAAATTTCTAACCTACTTAGGATGGCACAGTGGAGCACTGGTAGAGTTGCTGCCTTACAGGCCAAAGACCTGGGTTCGATCCTGACTATGGGCGCTGTCTGTATGGAATTTGTACAATCTCCCAGTGACCACGTGGATTTTCTCCAAGCGCTCTGGTTTCCTCCTACATTCTATAGATGTACAGGTTTGTAGGCTAATTGGCTTCTGTAAATTGTCCTTAGTGTGTTGGATAGAACTAGTGTATGGGTGATCGTTGTTCAGCACGGACTCAGTGAGCCTGTTTCCACACTGTATCTAAAAACTAAACATAAACTAAACTACAGATACACAAAAAAAAGCTGGAGTAACTCAGTGGGACAGGCAGCAAAGCTGGTGAGAAGGAATGGGTGACGTTTCGAAGAAGGGTCTCGACCCGAAACGTCACCCATCCTTCTCTCCAGAGATGCTGCCTGTTCCACTGAGTTACTCCAGCTTTTTGTGTCTATCTTCAGTTTAAACCACCATCTGCATTTCCGTCCTACATATAAACTAAACGACTGTACATTGAGATAATTAATCAGTATTTAAGGTTATAACAACATATACCAGACATGAAAAGCTGCTTTTTGTAATAATTTAATGATATGCTTGTATTATATTCACCAATAAATGAAAATTTGTATAAAATGTCATTTTTGTCTTTGTACTCTAAATATGACCTGGTGAGTGTCTTTGTACTTCTGTAGTATGCTATTTTGTTAGATAGGAATTCGCTCGTTGATTGGAGCAGATTTTTTGCAGGTAAAGGAACTACCAGAAAGTAGGATGTTTTAAAGGTATGCTGACAAGAGTTTGGGGCGTGCATGTTTCTGTTAGAGTAAAGGGCAAGGCAGGTGGGCATAAGGAAGCTTGGAAGACGAGTGAAATTGAGGTTCTGGTGATGAATAAGAAGGAGCCATGGGAGTGGTATACGCAGCTGGAATCAAGTGTATTCCTGCAGGAGCTTTGGGAATTGAGGATCACATTAAAGAAGGAAAACAGGAGGGCAAAAAGGGGGCAGGGGATAGCTCTGGCATATAATACTAAGGATAAACTAAAGTGATTGTATGTGCATTAAGGGAAAAAGATTAACCTGAGAATCAACCCTCAGGAATCAAAGAGTGGAGAGCCTGGTGAGGTGCCAGAAGACTGGTGGGTGGCAAATGTTGTGACTCTATTTAAGAAGGGCTGCAGGGATAAGCCTGGGAACCATTGGCCAGTGAGTCTAACATCTATGGTCAGACAGTTATTAGAGAGGGAGTTTATTTTTAAGAGGGAGCTAGATGTGGCCCTTGTGGCTAACAGGATCAGGGGGTATGGAGAGAAGGCAGGTACGGGATACTGAGTTGGATGATCAGCCATGATCATATTGGATGGCGGTGTAGGCTCGAAGGGCCAAATGGCGTACTCCTGCACCTATTTTCTATGTAGAGTATATTCTGAGGGATAAGATATAAATGCATTGATAAACTAGGGCTGATTAGGGATAGCACGGTTTTGTATGTGAGATCACAGCTCACAAATCTGATTTACATTTTTGACGATGTAACGAAAATGATTGATGAGGGCAGAGCTGTAGACATTGTCTATATGGATTTAGGCAAGGCATTTGTCACGGTTCCACATGGCAGGCTGATCTGGAAGATTATATCACATGGGATCCAGGGAGAGATGGCCTTCATGGAAGGATCAGAGGGTGATGGTGGAAGGTTTTTCAAACAGGGGCCTTGACTAGTGGTGTGCCTTAAGGATTGGTGCTAGCCCATTGCCATCTGTGGTTTATATTCACGATTTGGATGAGAATGTACAGGTATGATTAGTAAATTAGAAGATGGCTGGTATTGGTAAATTGCAATTGGCTGGTATTGTAGACAGTGAAAATGGTTATCAAAGTTCACAGCAGAATCTTGATCAGTTGGGAAAATGGGCTGAGGAATGATTAATGGAGTTTAATGCAGATAAATGTGAGGTTTTGCATTTTGGGCAGTTTAACTAGGACAGGACCTTCACAGTGCATAGAGGATTCTGGAGAGTGTTGTAGAGCAGAATAATCTAGGAACGCATGTACTTAGTTCCTTGAAAGTGACATTACATGTAGATATGTTGGTCAAGAAGCCTTTCAGCTCATTAGCATTTTGGCACCATCTGAGCCTCTGGCACAGTTCAATATCAGGGAAATTGAAGTCACTTACTATAACATCTTTCCATTATCTGCCTACATTTGGAACACTCTTCAGGGTTAACACGTGCAGACATTAGAGAAAGCTGTGTTGACCATCATGTGAACGTAGCTTGGTCATTCATAGACAGTGTGGAAGAATTGAATTGATAAATTTAATTTGCCAAGTATGTTTACATACAAGGAATTTTCCTTGGTGCTTTGTTCTCAAGTAACAACACGATATACAGTAGGCAATTAAAAATAAAACATTATAGTTTAAACATGTGAAGAGTGAAATAAAATACCAGAGCAAAAGGAGGCAACAGACTTTTGGCTGTTGAGTAGAGCTACTGCTCGTGGGAAAAAAAGCTGTTTTTATGTCTGGCTGTTGTGACTTTGACAGTCCGGAGTCGCTTTCCAAAGGGAAGTGCTTCAAAGAGTTTGTGGCCAGGGTGAGGGATCAGAAATGATCTTACCCACTCGCTTCCTGGCCCTTGCAGTGTATAGTTCGTCGATGGGGGGAAGGTTGCAGCCAACAACCTTCTCGGCTGATCGAACGATGCACTGCAGCCTCTGGATGTCATGTTGGTGGCAGAGCCAAAAAGACCATGATGGAGAAGGTGAGGACAGACTCTATGATGGCAGTATAAAACTGGATCATTGCCTGTGGCAGATTGTGTTTTCTCAGCTGCTGCAGAAAGTACATCCTCTGTTAGGCCTTTTTGACTGTGGAGCTGATGGTGGCTTCCCATTTAAGGTCCCTGGAGATGATGGTTCCAAAGAACTTAAATGACTCCATAGATGTGACTGTGGTGTTGTTGATGGTGAGTGGGGGGAGGGGAGGGGGAGCCCTCCTAAATTCTACAATCAATTCCACTGTTTTAGGAGCACTGAGCTCCAGGAAGTGCACCTATTAAGACAAATGGAAAACATGTAATTCAGCTCTTTTCACTCTGTTGTTCCTTCAATAATATCCCTGTTCAGCGCCTAACGTCAAAACGAATTTGACGTCATATATGTTTTTAGATTAAAATCTAACCACTTAACTTCATCCCTGCCCTCCTTTTAGTTTTAGAGGAAAGGTCAAGTACATTCTAAGTGGGTCAAAGGGTCTGTTGCTCTACAGTTCCTCTCCATGATAGAAGTATCAAGGTCAGTATGTGTGATGTTATATCTAAATAAATACAGTAATGTTTATTTAGCTTGTGCTGCAGAGGACTGACTGCATATATCCATAAAGTTGACCTTGATTTTCCATAGCAACTTTGGCAAATTCTGTGCATTCTTGAATATGTGTGTCGTGTGTGTGTGTATATATATATATATGTGTATGTATTGGTTCATAGCATGGAAGGGGTGGGGAAGGGAAAAAGAGGGGTTGTTGGTGGATTAGTTACCAAACATTGGAGAATTCATTGTTCATACTGTTAGGTTGTGAGATAACCTTTCTAATTCCACTTCCTATTCCCATAATAACCTTTCTATCCTCGGCTTCCATATTCTGCTAGGGTAGCTTTTTATGTCCAATTTGTCTAATGAACAAACTTACTTTGTTCAACCATCTGCATATTAACCCCACTCCCTCACGTGTCCACCTATCCTGCCCCTCCTCTCTTCCAGTTTTCTCCCCCTCTTCTCATTCACCCCCCTCCCCGCTGCAATCAATCTGAAGAAGGGTCCCACACTCCCGCTGGTTTCTCCAGCACTTTGTGTCTTTTTTTCTGCGTATTTCTCATCCATTCTACCCTAATATTGTGAAAAGGCAATAATTAATAAATTTAGAAACGTGCTCAAAATATAATTTCTATTTAACTGCAGTTTTATCTCGGAGTTATCGATTACCTTCAGAAGTATGCTCAAGGGAAAGAACTCTAGACATAACAATTCATTTGTAACATAAGCAGTTTATCTCTTTACTGCTTTCTCTTAGAATGACAAGGCTGTGTTTCAAACTTCACACAGTTTTATTTACCCACTCAGACTCACCGTTTCCAGAGTCAGTTGCAAATGCAGAAGTTACACATTATTCGCATCTTTTTTTCATGACAAATTAAACCACTGAATTAGGATGACTTTGCGAGTGGTTACTCATCCCAGCCTTCAACTTTGGTTGGAACGCACTGGAGGAAATATACAGGGAAAGGAAGCATTCTGCTAGAAGCTTTGCAAGGAAATCCATGGGTATTCCAACTTGTACTCCCAATATGATAGGACTAGAACCATACTCCTGACTGCTCCTCTGTCATGGGCAGCAGTCTTCTGCTGCTAACTTCACAATCCTACCCACTGAGCTAGTGCGACTCTACATGCACTTGTTTAATTGTTCCATGGGCAACACCTGAACATCCCACATTCCTAGCCTTCTCGCTTGTACTGTATGTTGTGGTGCTACATGTTGCTACATGCCAAGGAACACTGCTGCCAGTATTTTTTTTTTGCCAGGTCTGTGGTCTTACTTTTCAAACTATAATTTCCCCCAATTGACGGGGCTGCAAAATGATGCAGAGGTAGAGCTGCTGCTTCACAGCATCAGAGGTCCGGGGCCGATTCTGGTTGCTGTCTGTATGGAGTTTGTATGTTCTCCCCGAGTTTCCTCGGGCTGCTCCAGTTTCCTCCCACATCTCAACGATGTCAGTTTGTAGGTTCTGTAAATTGCCCGATGTGTTGGAATCAAAAATGGTATAGCATAGAATAAATGTATAGGTGTTTGGCGTGGATGCAGTGGGCTGAAGAGCCTGTTTCCATCCTGTATCTCTAAACTAAATTCATAAATGTTATGCCTGCCCTCATCCAGAAATAGGTTCAGAGATATGAGAAAACATCTTATCGTTCCTGTATTTCACTGTGAACCTTCATGGTTGCAAGACAGAGTTAAGTTGTGAGGCCAGGTTGATAGAGGTCCATCATTTTGCAGGTATTTAAAGTCTCTCTCCCCCCCCCCCCCCCTCATATGCTTTAATAAGGGAACAGATACCATTTAAAATGTCACTGTTTGATGCAATTTAATATGTGGATTGTATTAACATGAGCAATTAGCAGAAGATTAAGTGACTTCACTGCTGTTTGATTATTGTAGGAATAATTTCCTAAATAGAATATCTACACAAAATTAACGCAATGCAATAAAATATAAGAACTTTCACTCTTGACCAAAAATTGACCACATCTACTCTTTCAAATGTGCTGTAGAAATAAATTAAAAATACCAATGATGGATGTTGCATCCAACTTGTACTGCAGATGACATCGTCATATATATTAATGAGCTAGAATTATAACTACTGGAGTAGCAAAGAGCCTGTTGATGTGATTCTATCAAATTACTCCTCTAGTGGCAATAGGACTTTCAGAAGAAGCTTCACGGAGCATATGATTAGCAGAACGCCATTCATATCCTGCAGGTTTCTCACAACTGGACAATGGCTGATCTCAATCTTAACTGCAGCCGCCTGCTTATTCACCTAAACAAGTCAGGAGAAATACTTCCATGTAACTGCACAATTGTTTGAAAGTCCAAAATAGGTCACCATACAATATTTTTATACCCTCAGCAGTTATTATGTTACTGTGTTATTTTACAGTTCTTGGTGGATATAGTTGATTTGTTCCAGAGTTTAAATTATCTTCCAATTAAGAGATAAATGTAGAATCAAAAGAGTAATTAAGAGCAGTGCTGTATTTTTTTTTTTAATTGTTTGATCAGATTAATGATCTAACATTTACTTATAAACATATCATAATTAATTGACTGAAGGGCAGCTGCTGTTCCAAGTCCTGCTATCAAAGAAATCACTATAATCTGTGTACAGTGTAATCTCTTTTATGCTTTTGATGTAAACCGAGCTTTAAAAACATCTTTCAAATTCCGCTGACAAGTTCTAAATGATAAGCCTGATAGTGATGGAAGATGGAAGAATGCAATTAGCCACAATTAGTACACTGCCAGTTCGGATAATGGGCTTATTGGCAGATTAAATGTGAAACAGTTTTCATGAAAGCTTCAAAAGATAATCATATTTAAGATTTGTCTGTTGAAATCAAAGTAATCAGGTCAATAGTTTTTTACTTCTAAGTTTCAAAAGAAAAAAAGGCTTGTATTTAGACAGTACTTGTCAAGAAATACACTATTCCTGGTGTGTGATCATTGCGGTGACCGAGGAAACATTTATACATAAGCTCCCACACAGCAATGTGCTCATGATCAGGTCATTTGCTTTTACTGTATAACATTGATTGACTGTAGGGAGGCTGTAAGGCTGTAGGGAGTACTGAGGAACCAATTTTGGTGTAAAAGTATTCAAATCCCTAAAGATGGCAGGTAAATAAAGTAGTGAAGAAGACATGGAATTTGGCCTTCATTAGTCAGGGCATAGAACGTACAGGAACTGGGAAGGTTTTATGAAATATCGCTTAGGACACATCTGGAGTACCACTGGAGAGGATGCAAATGCATTTTTGCCTGATGTTGCATGGAATGGAATGGATAGAAGTAATGAAGAAAGACTGGATGGATTTGATTTTCCGAGTGCAGAGAAAGCTGAGCAGAGGAGTTGAAAGAACGATGCAAAATTATGATTGGTGTTGGTAATGTGGATAGTGAGAATCCTATCCCATTATGAAGAGACCTAAAACCAGAAGACGTAGATTCATGCTGTGAGCTAGAGGGTTAGAGGGGATCTGAGGATTTTGTTTTCTCGAAGATGGTGGTTACATAGAACCGCATAGCAAAGGAATTGTTTTAATTATGCTTTATTCGTCACATATGCAACTGCACAGCAAAATTTTTTTTGCATATATCACACGTGCAGGTGCTATTATTCAAAGTCCAAAACCCGGTCGGCCGAGTACTGGAGCAGTTCCTGCAAACTGACATCCCTCTCCTCTGAAGAAGTCTGAAGAAGGGTCACGACCCAAAACGCCACCCATTCCTTCTCAGAGATGCTGCCGGTCCCGCTGAGTTACTCCAGCTTTTTGTGTCTATCTTCGGTTTAAACCAGCACCTGCAGTTCCTTCTTACACATCCCTCTCCTCTCCTCGTCTGCCATCTTTGTGTTCCAGGGGTGCCTCATGCAGCTGACCTTGAAGGCGCTGGAAGCATTAGCCTCCTACCAGCCGACTCATAGTGCCCGATGTCTCCAGCTGACGAGCCTTCGGGCGCGTTACCGGTCCCACTCTCCGATGTGTTGCCCTCAGAACCCAGCCAAAGAAAATTCATTATGGAGGACCAATGGAATTCTAACACACTCAGAGCAACTTGTGACAGAACCTGTACGACAGAGTTATACAGCAGAGAAAGAGGATCTTTCTAACCGTAAAGTACCTAGCTACACTAATACTTTTTATCAGTAGTTCGCCAATATTTTCACACTCCCAGTAATCTACTATGCCTTGACATTCAAGTGCAGTTAAGTTTTAAAGATACAGCATGGAAAGAGGACCTTTGACCCACCAGGTCTACGCCGACCATCGATCACCCATTCACACTGGTTCTATGTTATCCCACTTTCTCATCCACACCTTACACACTTGGGGCAATTAACAGAGGCAGATTAATCTGTAAACCATTACGTCTTTGGGATGTGAAAGGAAACTGGAGCAGCAAGAGGAAACCCATGCAATGACAGGGAGAATGAGCAAACTCCACACAGATCCCAAGGTCGGGATCGAACCTGGATCTCGGCTCTACCAGCTGTGCCACCCCCAGCTCGAGCAGATATTCTTGTTCACAACATGTGATCAAAAGCATGCACAGAGTAGATAATAAGTCAACAATATGAGATAAATAAGAAGGACAATAGGAAGGACAGAAACCACAATTAACTGGCAATAACTGGTGCAGGTAGAATTTGTAATGTAGTTTGATTGAACAAAGATTAAACAAAAACAAATTTCCACACTATTTGCTTGGCATGAATTTGGCTTGCTAATAGGTCTATTTTGTGCCATGGACGTCACCTGTTAGCATCACATATTCAACACATTATGGTATTAAAGAACATGTAAATATATACCCACAAACTCTAAAAAGTTATAAAACAAAAAAAAAGTGTGTTTTGCTTCCCCCTTGTGGTGACTGACAGTGCCGACAATATTCAGAATCAGAATCAGACTTTATTCGCCAAGTATGTTTTGCAACATACGAGGAATTTCATTGTCCAAGTCAGTCATACAATTAAAAGCAACAGATCACTCAAAATCACATTTTAACATGAACATCCACCACAGTGACTCCTACACATTCCTCACTGTGATGGAAGGCAAAATAAAGTTCAAGTCTCTTCCTTCTGTTCTTCCTGGGTCATGGGCCTCGAGCCCCCGTTGAAAGGACTATCTTGACTCCCGTAGCCGGTGGCATTCGGGCCCTTCGCAACGAGGCGATCCGCTCCCGCATCGGGGGGATGTCAGCCCCCCGCGCCGGGCGATCGAACCTCGTGTTGGGGCTGGTTGAACCTTCCGCGATGTTGGAGCTCCCGACTCGGCCTCACCCGAGACTGCGAGCCCTTGATGTTGATTCCGCAGTGGGAGCGATCACAGGCAAGGGATCAGCTCCGTTGTTAAGTCCACGCCCCGCAGTGGGGCTCACGACAGTCCGAGGAGGCTTCCAGCTCCATCGATGGAAGGCCGCAGAGCGCCAGGAGAATGTGATCCGAAAATTAATCACATCTCCGGGAAGGTAAGAGCTTTAAAAAAAAGTTTCCCCCGATACCCTCCCCCATCCCCCACATAAAACAAACCGAAGAACATTAAAACAAAATTTTAACACACTAAAAAATAAGAACATTTACTGACCCTCTACTGACATTGCAAGTTCAAAATATTATCATCAGGCATTTCATTGAATTGTTGCTTTCTATGAAACCCAACCTTGAACACCATTACTTTACCATGTGTCCTAATTATATTGAAACACCGTTCTCCCCATGTCCTAAACCTATGTCCTTTAGTTTTAGATATCTTTGCTCCGAGTCAATATCTCCTACTACCTATCCTATCTATGACAATGATAATTTTTATACTTTTATCATCTCGGCCTGGTTTACTCTAAGAAACACAAACATATCACAAGAAATGTGAGAAGACTAATTTGATCATGACAGCTGGAACTGACTAGTTGGCTTGAATTGGCTTATGATAGTGAAAATGAAGAATTCTGTGTCACTTGGAATCAAGAGTTGTTAATTGTCATATGCACCAGCAATAGAACAATAACATTTTTACCTGCAGCAGCATGATAGGCCAGCAACAACATACACATGGATAATATATATAATAGTAAGATTAAACAAGAACTTACCAGTTCGAAGTTTGATCGTTATTTTATGAGGAGTTACGATGAGGGATTACGTGAAGAACCCGCCTCACGCTGGCAACGGCATACTTCAAAGCAGCGGCATGAAAAACACAGAACACCAAAAGCCGGAGTAACATAGTAAGGCTCATAAAAGACTTAGAACTACCATTTGATCATTTATTTTATGAGGGTGGGAGTGGAGGGCACGTAATCCCTCATCGTAACTCCTCATAAAATAACGATCAAACTTCGAACTGGTAAGTTCTTGTTTAATCTTACTATTTTACTTCGGAGTCACGTGAGTGACTACGTGAAGATTTTAAAGCTTTCTGTGTTTTTTATGTCGTAGAATTAATCCGTACGACAGTCCGGCTAAGTAAACACATACATGAGAAAACCAGACTAATGTTAGTTCTTTTCACAATTAACTTTGTTAATGGCTTAAAGACCATATAATAACCCTCCTTATATCTGAGGGAAATGATTACAAGTGATAAAAGATATAAGTGACTACACAACTGATTATAGCAATTAATAGTAAACAAAGCAGATGATTATAGTGCTCCCAACACCGCGTGTCCAAAGCTTGTCATAGTGTGAACAGGTTTATTGTAGAACTTTGAAAAAGTTTCTTCTTTACTCCACCCTGTGACTTTTAAAATATGCTCGAGAGGTACGTCCCGCCCCTTCGCCGCGGACGTAGCTGCCGCCCTGGTGGAGTGAGATTTGAACACCTCAGTGTCTACTCCCGCTAAAAGCAACACCAGTTTCAACCACTTTGAGATAGTTTAAACTGAAGCTCTTGTGTGTGGTTTTTTGTGCGTAACCATTAACGTTTTTTCATTTCCTCGAAGAGTCTCAGTAACTTTAATATATTGGTTCAAATGTCTAGCCACACACAAAGTAGGATCAATATGATAAGCTTGAAAGGTTACCTTTGCTCCAGATCTCCGTGGTCTGCTTTGTTTGATCAGCTCATAAACATAGAACACAATATTATCTGTAGTCACATGCATACAGTCTAAACGCAACATTTGTAAAGTTTGCACTCTTTGAGCTGAGACCAGTGACATTAACATTATTAATTTCAATGTTAATCTTTCCAATGTCAATCCTTCAATTGGAGTCCATTGTCTAAGTAGAGTAAGTACAATGCTCACATCCCAAATCTCTGTGTATCTTGGTTTGGGTGGATTAATGTTAAAGATTCCTTTCATGAATCTAGATATTAATGGATGTGACCCAATTGATTTCTGATCAGTCATAAGTCCTAAATAGGATGACAAGGCACTGCGTGCAGTGTTAATAGCACTGTAACTTAAATGTTGCTCAACATGCAAATTGGCAAGGAATTTCAAAACATTTGCAATATTCACAATATCATAAGAAATATTTGACTGTGTGCAAAATTCTTCCCATTACTTAATATGTGTCATATATTGTTTTTGTGTGCTATCTCGCCATGATGCGACTATAATTTCCATCGTTTTGTCCGATAATCCCAGCTCCTGCAGTGGTCTGGTCAAAACCTGTAGATTAATAAATTCATATACGCATATAATGGATAAATTTCTTTAGTTACTGGACGAATCAAAATATCACTACAGTTAGGAATCGACATATATGGCTCTTTAATCATATTCAGCATTACTGGGAACCAAAGTTGAGTTGGCCAATTTGGAACTACCAACAATCCAGAGGCAGAATCTTGTTCTATCTTCTTCAGACATCTCTGAATCAAAGCAAATGGTGGAAAAGCATAAAAGAACATATTTCCCCCAGTTTAACGAAACAGCATCTACTGCTACTGCATCTGGATCGTGTTCCCAAGACACATATTTAGGTAATTGATGATTAAGCCCTGATGCATACAAGTCAATTTCTGGTAACCCAAATTGGTGTATAATATTTTTAATATTGCTGGCTTAAGCATCCATTCCGTATAATCTTTAAATATCCTTGATCTTTTATCTGCCTCCACATTGTCTTTACCTGGAATGTAGCTTGCTGAAATCCATATTTGGCGATCAATACACCATTACCATATTTATTGACCAGACAATCACATGATACTGATCTAACTCCCCCCATGTGATAAATATATGCAACAGCCGTATTATTGTCTAACTGTATTAACACATGTACACCTTGTTTAGCACAACAATATGCTTTTAGTCCATAAAAGCACCCAATAACTCCAAATAGTTAATACCATCAGCTTGAAGAAACGCTTTTTCTTGAGCTTTTTCATCTACCTCCACAATTGGAGGATGAATCTGTTGCCCCCCATCCGAGAGCACTAGCATCTGTTTGTAAAACCATTTCAGGCTGTTTAATCATGATATTTATTAGCAGCTTGTGGGACATTTTTTAACCCACCATTGTAATTCCAACACAGCTTCTTTTGTCAATTACATAGGCCTGTCAAGTGGCCTGCCTTCTCTTTGAGAGCTCGTATCTTGTCCCTTCGAAGATTTTGATAATGTAATGGACCAATTCTACTGCAGGAAACGCTGCTACCAGTTTACCAATGGTTTTTGCTATTTCTCGGATGGAAGGATAAGGTTTGAATGAGATAATTACAAGTTACCAAAATATCATCAACTTTATCTGTTGGTAAAGTTATTAACATAGTCACTGAGTTAATTACAAACCCCAAAAGTTAATTGTTTGTGCTGGCTGCAGCTGGGACTTAATTGGATGAATCAAGAACCCTAGCTTACCACAAAGCTTTAGTAACTGAAACTGAGTTCTCAGCTGACTCTTGATAATCACTAATGATCAGAATGTCATTGAGATAAGCCATAATAATGTGCATTTGTGCTCTTAATTGGGCTAAACTGGTTTCAACAGTTTCGTAAAGAGTCTAAGAGCTGAACTCAGTCCATTTGGCAAAGCTTAACTGCCATAATTGTCCCAACCAATTAAATTTTAAGTACCACCGAAAAACTGATGCATAGGTACAGAATAATAGGCGTCTTTTCATCAATCTTAGCCATATAACAACCTGCTGAATTAAATATTTTGCAGTATTCAATGTCTCCATTTTAAAATGTTTGTATTCTACAAACTTATTTAGATCTGTAAGGTCCAGAATACTTCTGCAACCGCCATCTTTATTCCTTCTAAAAATATTAAAACAAATTGATGCTCGTGTTCATAAGTTTTTTCCATTACCCCTTTTCCAGATAATTGGGCAATTTGGACATTAATCTCTGCTTTTTCAATTGCAGAAACACGAAAACATAAGCAGGTTTATTCTGTACAGGAGGATTAACCCCTTCTTTAAAAGTAATAGTGGTTAATGAAACTGCTTGTAATATATACCGATCAAAAGTAATAGTAAGCCAGTCTTTATAAACTTTTTGTAATCTCCCTCTAACTGGAGATTAATCCGCAGTTTCTTTAAGCATAGAACAAGTCTTTTAATTCCTCTCCATATGAGCGTGGTGGTCTCCTTTTCCCCCCAATTCGGGTAAGTATTTGGCTGTGCAGTACAATAAGACTTCCTTGACATATTTCTGCCTCTATTTCCAAAATCAAATCCCCTTCTGGGCGAAAATACCTTTTTGTCCAAGGACAAAGGTTTCATGCAGCTAAAATATTTAACTTTTCATCCAATTTTAATAATTTAGGCAGATTACTCCAAACAGACAACCAGGAGCTTAAACACCACTTGCTCGACACAGGTATGCAAACCTTGGGTGAAAAATGGGCCAAATAGCCATTTACCTCATACAAAATTTCATAGAAAGAATTGCACAATAGCGTCTTTTTTTTTTTTTTTTTTTTAATCCATCTCCGCAAAAGCCATAATAGCAGCAGAATAATTTGTGAGGATTTTTGAACCTCACTACTTGACGCTCTCATATTTGGGGTCATGGATGCCCATATCAACGGAGAGAATGTTACATAGAAACATAGAAATTAGGTGCAGGAGTAGGCCATTCAGCCCTTCGAGCCTGCACCGCCATTCAATATGATCATGGCTGATCATCCAACTCAGTATCCCGTACCTGCCTTCTCTCCATACCCTCTGATCCCCTTAGCCACAAGGGCCACATCCAACTCACTCTTAAATATAGCCAATGAACTGGCCTCAACTACCCTCTGTGGCAGAGAGTTCCAGAGACTCACCACTCTGTGTGAAGAAAGTCTTTCTCATCTCGGTCTTAAAGGATTTCCCCCTTATCCTTAAGCTGTGACCCCTTGTCCTGGACTTCCCCAACATCGGGAACAATCTTCCTGCATCTAGCAATAAACCGTAGGCACTTCCAATGAGGCACAATTTCTTGTGCTGTGCAATTTTAATATTTCAATCATCACAGAAACATGAAGTTGGTGAGATACCATATATATATGTTGGCAGCTAGGTTTTCTTCCATAGCCTCACCACTTCCTTCATATATAGCAAATTCTTTTGCTATCCCAGGCACATTTGGCCTTTTTTTTTTTTTTTTCTTTTTTATTTATTTTGTGGTGTGCTTTCAAATGCAAATCACCATCAACAGGGTCTGCCTTCTGCAGCCCTAAATCAATTGGGACTTCATCCCATGAGACTTCTTCCGGCCCAAATCCTGGGTCCGGAGTTCCAACTCCCAATTAGGCCCACAGCCATATTCAGAATAATTAAACCCCTCAGGGATTTTTTGGGATTCATCTGGGTACTGTGACCCTAGTCTCATAATTATTTGGAGAACTTTCTCCATATGCTCCATAATTAATTCCACATAGTTTAATTATCTGGAGGACTTTCAAATATCAGAGTCATCAAAACCACGGGCCTCTCAGATTTTTTTTTTTTTTTTTTTTTTTTTTCCATTTTCGGGAGCATTTCTTTCCGTGGTTATCATTTTTGGAAAATAATTCGCTAACGGGTATATCTGCGGCCACCGGTATCGGAACCGGCTCCGCACTAGCTTTCCCGTATATTTATTTTTCACCCCAGGAAGCACTTTACCCGCGAATTTTCCTTTACTTCATAATCTGTGCTATCCAGCACTTAACTTGACTCTGACTTGATTTTACATAACTATTACTGCTGGACCTACCCAGCGTCCGCTAAAAACATCGCAACTTTGCTGCACTTACCTGCGGGGCCGTTCCGACCGCTGCGAGGAGCTGCTCCTTACTGCAGCTCCTCCTTCCGCCGTCAGCGTTGACGTCATGCCGTTGCCAGCGTGAGGCGGGTTCTTCACGTAGTCACTCACGTGACTCCGAAGTAAAATAACCATCAAAACAAATATTTAAATTGTACGATGGAGATTGTGTCTTACAATTAAATTGAACAATAGATTATTTGCAACTCCTTCACGGTTCAGTTTAAAACACAGATCTGTTATCTTCTTCTTCTTCTTCTTAAGCCCTTTGCTCCACTAGGGAGCATAGGCCATTGACAAATGTCCTCCATCTCACTCGGTTGTTGGCAGTTCTTTCATGATCTTCCCAGTTGAGCCCACTCAGACATTTCTGTCTGGACAACTCTTCTCCAGCTGTTCCTGGGGCGACCTATTTTCATTGGGGGTTCCATTTCAGGGCTTCCCAGGAGCCCATTGATGTTTGTGGCAGGTTTCCTGAAGGTGTGTCCAATCCAACTCCATTTTCTCCTTCAAATTTGTAAATCAATGGGCTCCTGCCTTATTCTTTTTCACAGGTCAACATTGCTTACTTTGTCTCTCCACCAGATGTGAATCAAATACACAGGACTAGATGTTAAGAAGTCCCTTGTGCCAGTAGGTGGGGAGCATTTCACGACATTCATTGATTGCTGAGAGTGGTCGACGCTCAACATCGGGGGGGGGCGGGGGGGGGGGGTATGTATACGTATATCTTGGCCTGGGTAACCTTCAGGACAGTTGGGGCACAGGACACATCATCAGTAGTGTACCCTTGCATCACTGGGTGTTTCGGCCTTTTAACACTATACACCCTCCACAAGGGCGGCCCGCTGCAGGATGATCAGCCCTCAGCGCGTGTCCCGTGTCAAACTGCCTCAAAGATTCACCATGACGTATTTGGGGCACAGCATGGGTCTTTCCGCTTGAGCCAAATCCAACAGCTGCTTCTTTCAGCCGCGTCTGAGAGTGATCTTATGGTCTTCCGCAGAGCCTGACCGTGGATTCCAAGCTCCTTCAGCAGTCTGATGGTAGATGACGCAACAAATCCTCTGCATCCCACTTCAACTGGTAAGTAAGTCAAGAGTCAAGTCAAGAGAGTTTTATTGTCATGTGTCCCAGATAGGACAATGAAATTCTTGCTTGCTTCAGCACAACAGAATATTTGAACATAATACAGAATAGGAGATAAAATCTCAGTGTGTCTATATAAAATAGACCATGTATATATTGACCATGCTAGAGGAGTATAAAGAATGTAAAAATAATCTTAAGAAAGAAATTAGGAAGGCTAAAAGAAGATATGAGGTTGCTTTGGCAAGAAAGGTGAAAGTTAACCCAAAGGGTTTCTACAGCTATATTAATAGCAAAAGGATAACGAGGGATAAAATTGGACCATTAGAGAACCAGAATGGACAGCTATCTGCAGAGCCAAAAGAGATGGGGGAGATATTGAACAATTTCTTTTCTTCGGTATTCACCAAGGAGAAGGATATTGAACTCTGTGAGTTAAGGGGAAAAAGTAGAGTAGCTATGGAAACTATGAGATTCAAAGAGGAGGAAGTACTGACACTTTTGAAAAATATAAAAGTGGATAAGTCTCCAGGTCCTGACAGGATATTCCCTAGGACATTGAGAGAAGTTAGTGTAGAAATAGCAGGAGCTATGACAGAAATATTTCAAATGTCATTAGAAACGGGAATAGTGCCGGAGGATTGGCGTACTGCGCATGTTGTTCCATTGTTTAAAAAGGGTTCAAAGAATAAACCTAGCAATTATAGACCTATTAGTTTGACGTCAGTGGTGGGCAAATTAATGGAAAGGATACTTTGAGATAATATATATAAGCATCTGGATAAACAGGGTCTGATCAGGAACAGTCAACATGGATTTGTGCCTGGAAGGTCATGTTTGACAAACCTTCTTGAATTTTTTGAAGCGGTAACTAGGGAAATTGATGAGGGTAAAGCAGTGGATGTTGTCTATATGGATTTCAGTAAGGCCTTTGACAAGGTTTCCCATGGAAGGTTGGTTAAGAAGGTTCAATCTTTGGGTGTTAATGGCGGAGTAGCAAGATGGATTCAACAGTGGCTGAATGGGAGATGTCAGAGAGTAATGGTGGATGGCTGTTTGTCAGGTTGGAAGCCGGTGACCAGTGGGGTGCCTCAGGGATCTGTGTTGGGTCCACTGTTGTTTGTCATGTACATCAATGACCTGGATGATGGGGTGGTAAATTGGATAAGTAAGTATGCAGATGATACTAAGATAGGTGGTGTTGTGGATAATGAAGTAGATTTTCAAAGTCTACAGAGAGATTTGGGCCATTTGGAAAAGTGGGCTGAAAGATGGCAGATGGAGTTTAATGCTGTTAAGTGTGAAGTGCTACATCTTGGCAGGACAAATCAAAATAGGACGTACATGGTAAATGGTAGGGAATTGAGGAATGCTGTGGAACAGAGGGATCTAGGAATAACTATGCATAGTTCCCTGAAGGTGGAATCGCATGTAGATAGGGTGGTAAAGAAAGCCTTTGGTGTGCTGGCCTTTATAAATCAGAGCATTGAATATAGGAGTAGGGAAGTAATGTTAAAATTGTACAAGGCATTGGTAAGACCAATTCTGGAGTATGGTGTACAATTTTGGTCGCCTAGTTATAGGAAGGATGTCAACAAAATAGAGAGAGTACAGAGGAGATTTACTAGAATGTTGCCAGGGTTCCAGCAACTATGTTACAGAGAAAGGTTGAACAAGTTAGGTCTTTATTCTTTGGAGCGCAGAAGGTTAAGGGGGGACTTGATTCAGGTCTTTAAAATGATGAAAGGGATAGACAGAGTTGACGTGGATACGTTTTTCCCATTGAGGGTAGGGAAGATTCAAACAAGAGGGCATGACATGAGAATTAAGGGACAGAAGTTTAGGGGTAACGTGAGGGGGAACTTCTTTACTCAGAGGGTGGTGGCTGTGTGGAATGAGCTTCCAGCAGAAGTGGTGGAGGCAGGATCGATTTTAACATTTAAGAGTAAAGTGGATAGGTATATGGACGTGAAGGGAATGGAGGGGTATGGTCTGAGTGCAGGTAGATGGGACTAGGGGAAAACAAATGGTCGGCACGGACTGGAAGGGCCGAGAGGGCCTGTTTCCGTGCTGTAATTGTTATATGGTTATATGGTTATATACACAATAAATAAACAGATAAAGTGCAATAGGCTGTTATTCTTCAGAGTTTGTTTGATGGCGAGTTTAATAGCCTGATGGCTGTGGGGAAGAAGCTGTTCCTGAACCTGGATGCCCCAGATTTCAAGCTCCTGTACCTTCTTCCCGATGGCAACGGAGAGATTAGTGTGTGGCCAGGATGGTGTGGGTCTTTGATGATGTTGGCAGCCTTTTTGAGACAGCGACTGCGATAGATCCCTTTGATGGTGGGGAGGTCAGAGCCAATGATGGACTAGGCAGTGGTCACAATTTTCTGCAATCTTTTCCGCTCCTGGACGCTCAAGTTGCCGAACCAAGCCATGATGCAGCCAGTCAGTATGCTCTCTACTGTGCACCTGTAGAAGTTCAAGAGACTCCTCCTTGATGTACTGACTCTCCATAATCTTCTCAAGAAGTAGAGGCGCTGATGTGCCTTTGTTATGATTGCATCAGTGTGCTGGGACCAGGAAAGAGCTTCGGAAATATGCACACCCAGGAATTTGAAGCTCTTGACCCTTTCCACCATTGTCCCATTGATATAAATGGGATTGTGGGTCCCTATCCCACCCCTTCCAAATTCCACAATCAGTTCCTTGGTTTTGCTGGTGTTGAGAGCCAGGTTGTTGTGCTGGCACCATTTGGTCAATCGGTGATTTTCCCCACAACAGTGGTGTAGTCGACAAATTTGATGATGAAGTTTGCACTATGTCTGGCTACACAGTCATGAGTATTGAGTGAGTACAGCAGGAGGTTGAGCACGCAGCCTTGAGGTGCTCCCATGCTGATTGTTAACGAGGATGACACATTTCCACCAATACGGACAGACTGTGGTCTGTGAATGAGGAAGTCGAGGATCCAATTGCAGAGGGATGTGCAGAGACCCAGATCTGAGAGCTTGGTAACAAGCTTGGAGGGGATGATGGTGAGCTGTAGTCAATGAATAACAGCCAGACATATGAGTTTTTGTTGTCCAAGTGGTCCAGAGCGGAGTGGAGAGCCAGTGAGATCACATCCACCGTTGACCTGTTGTGGCGGTAAGCGAACTGCAGTGGGTCGAGGTTCTTGTCGAGGTAGGAGTTGATATGCGCCATAAACAACCTCTCAAAGCACTTCATCACCACAGACGTTAGTGTCACTGGTCGATAGTCATTGAGGCACGTCACCTTGCTCTTCTTGGGCACCGGTAGTATTGATGCCCTTTTAAAGCAGGTGGGAACCTCAGATCTCAGAAGTGAGAGGTTGAAAATGTCGGTAAAATCTACAGCCAGTTGGTCCGCACAGGTTTTTAGAACACGACCGGGTATACCATCTGTTCCAGGAGCTTTCCGAGGGTACACCCCCCTGAAGGATTTTCTGACGGTGACTGAAATACCATCACAGCGAATGGGGGCTCAGGAACGCACATCAGTGTTCTCCCTATCAAAGTGTGCATAGAACGCATTGAGCTCGTCAGGAATGATGCTTCGCTGACATTTGAGCTACCTCCTGATTCCGCCTTGTAGGAGGTGATGGCATTCAAATCCCGCCCAGTTGCCAAACATCCGTCTCATCCCCAGCTTGGAGCAGAACTCCCTTTTGGCCTTTTTGATGGCCTTACGAAGGTCGTATCTGGACTTCTTGTAGACCTCTATATCTTCAAACCTGAATACCCAGGATCTGGTCTTCAGAAGAATGCGGGTCTATCTCATGGTTCATCCAAGGCTTCTGGTTAGGAAACACTCGGAAGGTTTTGTGTGCAGTCCTCCACACATTTCTTTATGAAGTCTGTAACAACTGTAGCGTATTCATTCAGGTCCGTTGTCGAGTCCCTGAACATTGCCCAGTCTACAGACTCCAAGCAGGCCTGGAGTTGTTCTTCTTCTCCCCCCCCCCCCCCCCCCCTCCCCCGACCAGCTCTATGCAGTCCTCACCTCTGGGGAGTGCTCTCTTCAATTGCTGCCTGTAGGCAGGAAGGAGCAGCACAGCAGTATGGTCGGATTTATTGAAGTGAGGGCGAGGGATAGAGTGATAGGCATCCTTAATGGTTGTGGAGCAGTGGTTAAGGGTGTTTGGACCTCTGGTGCTGCAGGAGACATGTTGCTGGAAGTTAGGAATCGATTTCTTAAGGTTGGCTTTGTTGAAGTCCGCGGCTATGGTGGTAAATGCCTCGTGGTAAGCCGTCTGGTGCTTATTGACCACGGCGTGCAGCTCCCCCAGTGCCAGACGGACGTCTGCCTGGGGTGGGATGTAGACCGCGGTCAGGATGATGGAGGTGAATTCCCTCGTTAGGTAGAAGGGACGGCACTTCACCGCCAGGTGTTCCAGGTGAGAAGATTAGGAGTTAGCTAGGACTGCCACGTCTGAGCACCATGAAGAGTTGACCATGAGGCAGATGCCACCTCCTCTCCCTTTCCCAGATGCCTGTGTACAGTCCATACAATGGATGGAGAAACCTTCAGGCTTGGCCGCTGAGTCTGAGGAGCTGGGGGTGAGCCATGTCTCTGTGAAAAATAACACAGAGCATTCCCTCAGCTCCCTTTGGTAAAGCAGCCTTGACCTTAAGTCCTCCACTTTGTTTTCTAGTGACTGTACGTTAGCTAGTAGGATGGTATGGAGAGGGGGCCAAAGTCTCCTGCGCTTCAGTCTTACTTGTAGTCCTGCCCGACGACCACGTTCTGTAGTCCATGAAGACCTCCTCGGTGTTTACAGATACAGTACTTGCGAGTCTCCACGAGGTCAGGGATTTCCCTGAGATCAGGGATTCCCTTAGTCGGCACCTCCAGCTCCTTTGGTGCCGGGAGATCCTGCCCGTCGGCCTCGATTCCGGACTCCATGAAGGCCTCCCTGGTGTTTACAGGTACAGAGGTGCGTGCCTCCACTAGGTTGGGGATTCCCCTCCGATCGGGAATGCCCTCACAGTCGGGAGGTCGCAGTAGCGCTCATGCAATTAAATGTGTTGGCAGCTCGCTACTAACATCGCTGGTTTCTGCAGATTCTTTAATACAGGTGAGCTCAGAAATACTATATTTGAAGAATTTCTGTTGTGCCACTGGCAAAATGTCGCCGCAGGTAGGCGCCATCACAATATTCTCCTAAGGCAGGTGTTAATGAATGTTTGCAGCCTGTTTGTAGTGTGTTTTATTGCTTTCCATGTCTCTGATCCATACAGCATCACCTGTTTCACATTTGAGTTAAAGATGTGTATTTTTAACAAATCTGTGATAGGAACAATTAAACAACCTGTGGAACAACATATCATAAAACATCAATTAAAAGAGTGCATTCTATCAAAATGACAGCCTCGTAAGTTAATGGTTGAATGTTTACAGTAACATCGAAGCACATTTACCAAACAGTAGAAAACCTGGCAAATGCGCAAACTAGAAACAGAGTCAGCCAAACAAAATACACTGACCTAGAAATTCAACCATGCATTGGTTGATGTGCAATCTGTAATAGAAATTTTATGAAGGTAAGAAAATCCAGTCCTGCAGTAATGCTTGATAACTATAAATGTTATCTACTATACCACTAACTTTAGTATCATCTGCAAACTTACTAATCATGCCTTGTATATTGACATCCAAAGCATTGATAAAAACCACAAACAGCAATGAGCTCAGCACTGATCCTTGAGGTACATCACTAATTGCAGGCCTCAAGTCTGAAAAACAACCTTTCACTATCACCCTCTGCTTCCTTCCACAAAGAAAATTATCTATCAAATCAGCTTGCTCTCCCTGAATCCAATGTGGTTTAACCTTCCAGAGCAGTCCACCATGCGGAACCTTATCAAATGCTTTGTGAAGTACATCCAGCCAACACCTATGGTGAAGTCATGCAATGCAGGATTGAGGAAACGGATGAGATCCTTCGCGACTGATTTGAGTCTGTGGACTGGTCCATATTCGAGAACTCTGTGGCTATAATAGATGAATATGCCACTGCTGTCACAGACTTATTCTTTTTAATTACTCCTTCAATAATTCAATCAGATTGTAAGACACAACCTCCCTCGTACAAAACCATGCCGACTATCTCTAATCAGCTTCCATCCATCTAAAGCATATTTATCCTATCCCTCAAAAACCTCTCCAGTAACATGCCCACCACAAATGTAAGGCTCGCTGGTATTTTTCATTTAAACTAATCAAATTATTAGAACATAAAGAATTGAGTATAGAAGATGGGACATAGTACGTCGAATAGTACAGCACAAAAATAGGCCCTTTGCCCACAATGTCTGTGCTGAATGCGATTGCAAGACCAACTCATATTTGCCTACGCAAGATCCATGTCCCTCCATTCTCTGTATTGGCATGTCCCGATCTAAAAGCCTCTTAATAGCCACTATTGTATCTGATTCCACCATCATGCCTGGCAGCCGTTCTGGGCACCCACCACCCTGTATAAAACATTTGCCCCACACCTCCTTATATCAGGTCAGGTTTCCCCTCAACCTCCGGCACTCGAACGAAAACCGTCCAACCTCTCTTTCTAGCTAACACTCCCTAATCCAGGTAACATTCTGATAAACATCCTCTGCACCATTTCCAAAGCCTCTACATCCTTCCTGTTTTGGGACGACAAGAACTGCACGTCCTCAGGCAAAGTAAAGGGTGAAAGGTTCTGCTTTTCAATTTACTCTGTGTGGTGCTCAAACGTGCGATCCTAGTGAGCTCCTGCTCCCCAGAACTGGAATACTTCACTTTGGCTATCCTGACAGCAGTCTACATCCCAACCCAGGATGATGCTAAGTTTGCACTTGAGGAACTACACAATGTAATCAATAGCCATGAAATAAAGTTCTCAGAGGCCTTGTTCGTAATAGCTGGGACTGCAAACAGGCTGAGGATGCTGTAAAAATACCTTCACCATGTATGTCTCCTGTCCAACCAGAGTTCCAAACACTTGACCACTGCTACACAATCAGCAAAGATGCTCCATTCCCTGACCGCACTTTGGGAAATCTGATCACTTGGTTGTGCTTCTACTCTTGGCTTACAAGCAAAAACTGAAGTCGTGCAATGCAGGATTGAGGAAACGGATGAGAACCTTTGTGACTGCTTTGAGTCTGTTGACTGGTCCATATTCAAGAACTCTGTGGCTATAATAGATGAATATGCCACTGCTGTCACAGACTTCATCAGCAAGGACTGTATACTATCTTCACAGGGCCATTGACACATCATCCAACCATTGACACTTATCTTCCAGCCTGTGTCTCTACTATCCCTTTCATCACACCCGCCTGACTCCATCTGCCAACATATTTGGTCTCCAGCAATCACCCACCAGCCTCTGTCTATTTGCACCCCTCCCCCAGCCCCCACCCCACCCGACAGGCTTCATCTGCCCACCATGCCTCTCCTCGCCAGGTTGCCAGCTCCTGCCCTCACCCCTTTATCCTGGACATCTCCCCCTCTACCTCTCAGTCCAGATCAGCAGAAGACGCACTTTAACCATTTCAGTAAAAATGAACAGGTCGGATGGGAGAAAAGGTACAAAGCGTGGAGTAACTCAGCGGGCCGGGCAGCATCTCTGTCGGTGATGGATAGGCGATGTTTCGGGTCGGGATTGATGGGGAAAAAAACCCTCCCACAAACTCTTCACGATTGACTGACACAAATGCTGCAGTAACTCAGCGGGTCTGACAGAGAAAAGGGAAAAGGTGACATTTTGGCCAAAGACCCCTCACGATAATCTGACAACAATCTTCACGATTGATCTATTATCCTAACATTTAAGAAAAAATTAGACACAAAAAGCTGGAGCAAATCAGCAGGACAGGCAGCATCTCTGGAGAGAAGGAATAGGTGATGTTTTGGGTCGAGACCCTTCTTCAGACCGAAAGTCACGAGAAAGGGAAACAAGAGAAATAGACAATGATGTAGAGATATAGAAACAGTCGGACATGTACATGGGTATGAATATCGATTTCTCTAACTTTATTTAGCATCGGCATTCCCTCTCTCCCTCTCCCTCCCCCACACAAGTCGCACCAGATTCTCGTTTTCACCCAACAGCTAACTATGGCCTGTTTCCTTTATCATTACTTTTTTGCATATCTTTCATTTATAGTTCTTTATCTCTCTCCATCAGTGTCTGTATATCTCATTCCCCTTATCCCCAGGATCTCGACCTGAAACCTCTTATTCCTTCTCTCCAGGGATGGTTCCAGTCTCGCTGAGTTACTCCAGCTTTTTGTGTCTAAGGCACATCATGGATAGGTCAGGTTTGGAGGGATATGGACCAAACGCTAGTGTAGCTGGGACATGTTGGCCGGTTTGGGCAAGTTGGGCCGAAAGGCCTGTTTCTACACTGTATCACTCTATAACTCTATGATGCAGTTGTATGGGGCTCTGGTGAGACCACGTCTGGAGTATTGTGTACAGTTTTGGTCTCCTAATTTGAGGAACGACATCCTTGTGATTGAGGCAGTGCAGCGTAGGTTCACGAGATTGATCCCTGGGATGGCGGGACTGTCATATGAGGGAAGATTGAAAAGACTAGGCTTGTATTCACTGGAGTTTAGAAGGATGAGGGGAAATCTTATAGAAACATATAAAATTATAAAAGGACTGGACAAGCTCGATGCAGGAAAAATGTTCCCAATGTTGGGTGAGTCCAGAACCAGGGGCCACAGTCTTATGGCCCTGTCTCACAGTGCGAGTTGACCCACGAGGTACCCCGAGTGAAAGACTCGTGGTTGTGTACGAGACTTCAAGTTTATGTTCAAGTGTTTAACCGAGTTCCCACGGGTATGTCATTTCTGCGATGTTCCAAGTTCCTCCTCCGAGTTACCAAGTTCTTCTCCCGTTACTCTTGAGCCAACCGTGAATTAAGGTATGCTTTAATAAAGCAACAATGTTAAAATACATCTCCATCCTGTGGAGTTATTTCAGCGCGGCCGCATCTATTGATACGACCAACAAAGGGAAAATGCGCACCCTCCAGCAACCAATAACGTGGTAAGTGCATTTCTTGGTGCTTTGTGTTTTTAAATACTGTATTTCCCGGGGTGGAGGGAGAGCTCAGTTCATAGTATTTGGGGAGTCTGGCGTTGTGAAGGAGGGGATTGGGGTCAGTAACCCACTTGCCACGCTCCAGTCTGAGAGCAGGTAGATGGGACTAGGTGACAGTAAACGGCACGGAGTAAAAGGGCAGAGATGGCCTGTTTCCGTGCTGTCATTGCTATATGGTTTTATTGTGGCCAGGGAATGAATTAGCTTAGGTGGCTGCCGCAGCGCTTCAGGCACAGTCAGCAGAACTGGCCGCCACTTCCGAGGAAGGAAGCAGCTCGGGTGACTGACTTTGAGCGGCCGCCGGGACCCGACAGCAGACACACACACACAGATACACAGATACAGACAGACACACACACACACACAGACACACACACACACAAACACACAAACACACAGACAGCAGAACTGGCTGCCACTTCCGAGGAAGGAAGCAGCTCGGTTGACTGTCTTTGAGCGGCCGCCAGGACCCGACAGCAGACACACACACACACACACACAGATACAGACAGAGAGAGACACACACACACACACACAGACAGAAGAACTGGCCGCCACTTCCGAGGAAGGAAGCAGCTCGGGTGACTGACTTTGAGCGGCCGCCGGGACCCGACAGCAGACACACACACACACAGACAGACAGAGAGAGACACACACACACACAAATACACACAGACACACACAGACAGCAGAACTGGCCGCCACTTCCGAGGAAGGAAGCAGCTCGGGTGACTGACTTTGAGCGGCCGCCGGGACCTGACAGCAGACACACACACAGATACAGACAGAGAGACACACACACACACAAACAGCAGAACTGGCCGCCACTTCCGAGGAAGGAAGCAGCTCGGGTGACTGTCTTTGAGCGGCTGCCGGGACCCGACAGCTTTGAAATGCAGGGGGATGATATTTCGCGGAGTTACCCAGAAGTAGGCAACCCAGGAACCACTCAAAGTATATATACATATACACATACACAGGTCTGGGGAAGACAGAGAGTGGAACAATGAGGACACGGAAGTTTAGTGGGGAATCTCATTGGTTATTATGTGGGAAGGAAGTCCAGATGCTGGTTTAAAGATAGACGAAATGCTGGAGTAACTCAGCGGGACAGGCAGCATCTCTGGGTAGTGGTCTAAGGAAGGGTCTCGACCCGAGACATCATCATTCCTTTTCTCCGGAGATGCTGCCTGTCCCGCTGAGTTACTCCAGAATTGTGTGTGTGCGAGAGTTACTCCAGCATTGTTCGTGTGTGTGTGTGAGTTACCCCAGCATTGTGTGTGTGTGAATCATGAATTGCCAAGACACAAGGCACTTTAAATACAAATAATGTCATACACAAGAAAGGGCAGATGCTATTTGAAAAGAGTGAACACATGGGGCTGGAGAAATTTGGAAATGTCATCCCGTCATCCATTCCTTCTCTCCAGAGATGCTGCCTGCCCGCTGTGTTAAAAGAGTTCCCACGGTAGACTCACGAATCACTTAAGGTAAACGCACGGGCCACCACGTTATAAACAAGTTTAAAATGTTTCCATTTTTAACTTGAACTGTAAATTGGACTCGTGGAAAAAATCAAACATGTTTGATTTTTTTCACAAGTTACCAAGTTTCATGGGTACCTGCCGTTAGCACCACGAATCGCTAAGTTGCTCGCAAGAGTTCCGACGTTCCCGCTACGTTTAGTGTACGTGATTACTGCGAGTGACAACTCTGGGTCACTCGTGGGTCAACTCGCACCTTGAGACAGGGGTTTTAGGATAAAGGGGAGGTAATTTAAGACTGAGCTGAGAAAAAACTTTTTCACCCAGAGAGTTGTGAATTTATGGAATTCCCTGCCACAGAGGGCAGTGGAGGCCAAATCACTAGATGGATTTAAGAGAGTTGGATAGAGCTCTAGGGGCTAGTGGAGTCAAGGGATATGGGGAGAGGGCAGGCACGGGTTATTGATAGCGGAGGATCAGCCATGATCATATTGAATGGCGGTGCTAGCTCAAAGGGCCGAATGGCCTCCTCCTGCACCTATTTTCTATGTTTCTAAGACCAAAGATGATACAGCTCTGCTCTATAATCCATGGTTAAGACGGACCAAGAGATGCACCCGGAGGTGCACGGGTGTACGGAGGCGGTGTAAACCAAAGATAGTCTGAAGAAGGGTCTCGACCCGAAACGTCGCCTATCTCCTTCGCTCCTTAGATGCTGCTGCACCCGCTGAGTTTCTCCAGCCTTTTGTGTACCCTCGATTCTCCAGCATCTGCTCCTCTAGTATCTTTGGTGCTAAGTCTCCATTGGTTTATAGCGGGAGGGGTGGGGGCTGTGGGCCGGGTGCGATGGTGCGCGCGTGCGCGGGCCGGCCGACCGACCGTTGGTGAGCGGTTGAGGCGCGAGCGTTCTGTTTGCTGGCATCGCCCCGGGAGACGGGCGGGGGAGGGTAACGGGGTGGCCGCGCCGCGCCGGGTCGGGGTCGCCATGCCGTTCTTGGGGCAGGATTGGCGCTCCCCGGGAGAGTGCTGGGTGAAATTCCAAGACGGGTGGAAACGCTCTCGGTTATACCGGGAGGAGGAGGAGGAGAGCAACATTAACGGCAATCACCGAGAAAGGCAGCTGTGCACACGGTAAGGGTACCCGCTGCATACCTTTGCTTCACAAACGCCACGGAACGCGGCTATGATATAATGATGGGTGTTGATTTGCTCTAATATGCCATCGCATTTTGTGGTTCCGCACTAGAGTATTGTTGATAAACACAATATTGTTGACACAGGGATGCATCTACTTAGTATCTTAGTAACAAATCGTTTTTCAAGATGCATCATTCCACTCTGCAGCCAGTGCGATACGGTACATTGTTGAAATACGGTTGGGTGATCATTGATTGAAAGTCTTGTTGATATTGCGCAGAGCTTTCGTGAGCCAGCATTTGGAACACGGTGTAGTTTTGACCTCTTCTTTCTAAATGGATGCATTTGCCCTGGAGTTGATGCAGTGTAGATTCAGAAGGCTAATTGCTGGGATAAAGAGATGAAAAGAGTGCGAAATCTTGACATCATACTCGTAGTCACGGATGTACAGCACAGAAATAAGCAGTGTCTCTGCGCTATCCATGCTAACCCCGTTTACCAGCATTAGATCAGTGATTGTCAATGCATTGGTAATTCAAGTGAAACATAGAAATTAGGTGCAGGAGCAGGCCATTCGACCCTTCGAGCCTGCACCGCCATTCAATATGATCATGGCTGATCATCCAACTCAGTATCCTGTACCTGCCTTCTCTCCATACCCCCTGATTACTTCAGCCACAAGGGCCACATCCAACTCCCTCTTAAATATGGCCAATGAACTGGCCTCAACTACTTTCTGTGGCAGAGAATTCCACAGATTCACCACTCTCTGTGTGAAAAACGATTTTCTCATCTCGGTCCTAAAAGACTTCCCCCTTATCCTTAAACTGTGACCCCTTGTTCTGGACTTCCCCAACATCGGGAACAATCTTCCTGTATCTAGCCTGTCCACCCCTTAAGAATTTTGTAAGTCTCTATGAGATCACCCATCAATCTTCTAAATTCCAGCGAGTACAAGCCAAGTCTATCCAGTCTTTCTTCATATGGAAGTCGTGCCATCCCAGGAATCAGTCTGGTGAACCTTCTCTGTATTCCCTCTATGGCAAGATATTGTACTCCCTCTATGGCAAGATATGGCAAGAAAATGTTTAGATATTTCTGTAAAAATTTAAGACAACCTGCCTGCACCATCCCCTCTGGCAGAGTGATCCAGATAGCAATTGCCCTCTGGGTGAAAGAGTCGTATACATTAGCTTGATTTTTGGACAGTGTGAATATTGAGATGAAAATTGTTCACTTATTGGAAGTGCTGTCTTTTTTTGTAACTGTTTTGCAGGTGGTTGCAAAATATAATTCAAAATTATGAATATGCCATAAAATTTGTGGATACAAGCATCATGTTACAAGGATACAAGTTAACTTGCGGTAGTTTGCAGTGCGCACAATTATGTGTATTATAATTGGAAAATTACTATATTCTAATTGGAGAACACTCTCATAAGTATATAATTGACAGTGGCTTATTGTTTCATAAATGAAGCATTTCCTCAAATTGAACATTTGTTCAAGCATTTCTATTGCCCTTTCATTCTGTACTGGTCAATTTTCCTGCAAAGTAAGCAATGTTGTTATTCTACTACTTTGGTAATAAATAAAATAAATAAATATACAAACTATGATTTATCTATCTACAGTGCCAGAGATGGCAGCCTGTGGTTGATGCTTTTTGTCCATATTCTGTTACTATGCAGGAAGCACAAGGTTAGGGTATTTAAATGACTGATCCTCATGTTGAATTTCAACCACACATCTGGACCTTTAGGCACATGGTACAGGGAATTTTCTCATCTTTATGTGGCTATTCACAGGTTTTGGCAGCAGCCAACTGCCCGCTTCTCTTCCAGGATCACACTTGTGTTTAGATTCCTTGTCAAAACATGGTGTCGGATGGTATAATAGATTCCTTAGAGGACCAGTTGATATGCAGGGGCTGGAGTACAACCTATATTAGGAAAATAACATTTTAATGTTGACACATACTTTACAAGTTGCCAGAAGAGGTAGTTGAGGAAGTACATCACAATGTTTGAAATACATTTGGGCAGGTATATAGATAGGATAGGTTTAGAAGGATATAGACCAAACATAGGCAGGTGAGACTAATGTAGATGGGGTATGTTGGTTGACATGGGCAAGATGGGCTGAAGAGGGTCCGCTTTTGGTCCATCTGGTTTCTGCTAACCAATGTGCCTACTTGAGCTATCCCCATTTGGCTGCATATGAGCCAGCTCCCTCTAAACTTTCCTAATCATGTACCCGTCTAGATGTTTTTTAAACATTATAACGGCAACTGCCTCTACCGACTGGCAGCTTCCTTTGTGTGGGAAAATAACTTGCACTGTTCCCTTAAAGGTCTCCTCTCATTTTCAACCATTATCTTCTAGTTTTGGATTCCCCTACCCTAGGGGAAAAAAGGCTTTTGCCATTTTGAGTCATACACTGTGGAAACAGGCCCTTCGGCCCAACTTGCCCATACTGACCAACGTGTCCCATCCACTCTAGTCCCACCTGCGTGCGTTTGGCCCATAACTCTCTAAACCTGTCCTATCCATGTACCTGTCCAAATGTTTCTTAAACATTGCAATAGCGCCTGCCTCAACTACCTCCTCCAGCAGCTTGTTCCACACAATCACTACCCTTTGGTGTGAAGAAGTTACCCCTCGGGTTCCTATTAAATCTTTATCCCTCTCACCTTAAACCCATGTCCTCGGGTTCTCTATTACCTTATTCTGGCAAGAGATACTGTGCTTCTACCTGATCTTTTCCTCTCACGATTTTGTACACTTCTATAAGATCTGCCCTCCAAAAAACCCTAAGCTTTTCCTTTGCAAATTACCTAGCTTATATAAAAGTCACTATCCGAGCGGTTCTATTATATAATATTTCCTCATGTATGAGCACTCCTCGATCCCTCTGCTCTACGACTCCACCCAGAGGCCTTCCATTTACTGTGTAGATCCTGCCCATGTTAGTCTTCCAAAAATGCAACATCTCACATTTCTCTGTATTAAATTCCATCAACCATTTTTCCAGTATACTCGCAAGCCAGATTGATGCATTACAGGTTTTATGGCTATTGCACAGTGTTCTTGATATTTGTTTTCTGGTTCCACATATGGCTCTTTGGGAGGGTTTTTTTGTCAGTGTTCCACAGAATCTGTTAATTTCTGTTGTTAAACCAGTCGAGGGCTGCATTTTCCTTTTGGCCTTAGTGCAATTTAAATGTTTTTATCTATTGCTTTCTTTCATTCTTGGTATCTGGGCATCACTGGCAAAGTCAGCACTTATTTCTAATCCCTCCTTCCACCTGAGTAACATCTTGACTGTTGAGTTGGTGGAGGTATAAACCTTCCACACGACTAATGTAACCCTCCTATTTTGGTTTCTAGAATATCCTTTGCATCAACATTGGCAGCCATATCTTCATCCAGCAGGAGGCAAAGCTTTTGGAACATGCTCTCTTTATAAACCTTGGAACACATGGTCTTTCGAAATGTTTTTCATAAGTTAATAAGTTGTAGGAAGCAGAATTAGGCTATTTGGCCCATCAAGTCTACTCCACCATGCAATCATGGCTGATCTATCTTTCCCTCTCAACCCCATTCTGCCTTTTCCCCCATAACCCCTGATACTTTTATTAATCAAGAATCTATCAATCTCCTCCTTAAAAACAATATCCATTGACGTGGCCTCTGCAGCCTTCTGTAGCAATGAATTCCACAGATTCACCACCCACTGACTAAAGAAATTCCTCCTCATCTCCTTTGTAAAGGTACATCCTTTTATTCTGCGGCTATGGTATCTGGTCTGAGACTCTCCCACTGGTGGAAACATCCTCTCCACATCAGCTCTATCCAGGCTCTTCACTATTCGGTAAGTTTCAACAAAGTCCCCCATCGTTGATTTGGGACGGTCAGCAATGATCACAATAAATTACGGTGCTGGCTCTAAGGGCCGAATGGCCACCTCCTGCACCTATTTTCTATGTTTCTATGTATCATCCTTCTAAATTCTAGTGAGTACACTTTCAGTGCCGTCAAACGCTCATCATAGGTTAACCCAATCATCCCTGGGATCATTGTCATAAACCTCCTCTGGGCCCTCTACAACGCCAGCACATACTTCCTCAGATTTTTAAGAGCACCCATCAGTCTGAAGAAGGGTCCTGACCCGAAACACCATTCCATGGTCTTTAGAGATGGTGCCTGACCTGCTGAGTTACTCCAGTGCTTTTTTGTAAACCAGCATTTGCAGTTCCTTGTTTCTCAACCATATCAAAGTCCATATAGGCAATGTGTACGGCCTTGGCCCTTCAACCTTATTGATTTCCTCTTTAAAAAAAACTTCATAAGACATAGCCCGCCATGTACAAAACCATGCTAATTATTCCTCATCAGCCCCAGTCTATCCTAATACATATCCCTCCGAATCCTCTCTAGTAACAAGCTTAATACAGATGATAGGCTCTGGTATAAAATATATAATGCAGGGCTCTCGCTTAACTTTTTTTCCCTGTTGCCAGCTGGGCAACCTTGACAGCTTTTTAGGCTGCCACATGACAGGTGGTCATTTAAGACGGTTTGCATGACGCGTGCGATAATGTGCTCGGACGAAGTGCGTAGTTACCAGTCAGAATTATGCTCAATGAAGCATTCACATATTATGTTCAAGAAGGTAGACAAAAGTGCTGGAGAAACTCAGCGGGTGCAGCAGCATCTATGGAGCAAAGGAAATAGGCAACGTTTCGGGCCGAAACCCATCAGTCTGAAGAAGGGTTTCGGCCCGAAACATTGCCTATTTCCTTCGCTCCATAGATGCTGCCGCATCCGCTGAGTTTCTCCAGCACTTTTGTCTACATTCACATGTTATTTCTGCTTCAAATACCTCACAAACTAAACATATTCACCAATCAAAACATGATATATACCACAATGACATGCAGCAAAATTATAATACATTATTACCCATATCACACATCTGAGGTATGCTTTTACAAAATTGTATTCCCTTCGTTTTTACTGCCAGCAGGGGTAACAGGGGAATATTTTCTTATATTCCCCTTTCTTGCGAACGCCTATGGACTTTACCTGTTAAAACAGCGGGGAATATAGTCTTATATTCCCCTGGTCTCACATCCGGGAACTTGGCAACGTGACGGCAACGTGACGCTGCGTGGGAAATTTAGAATATTCAAACGGCAGACAGGAAGACTGCCGCGTCCATTTTGGTTAAATTTTACGTGGAAGTCCGCCGAGCTGAGATGTTCAAATTTTCCTCTAGATGTCTGATAATGGGTAATAATAACAATATTGACTGTCCTCTTTCGGGAGATACGACATATATTGCCCTCACTAGATCCATATTGCCCGAGTCTTCGAAGACTCGGGCAATATGAATCTACTTCAGGCAATATATGTCGTATCCCCCTCAAGGCCAGTCAATATTCTATTACAATATCTCAACTCTTTTTACACATTGCAATTAATGCAATTTCTATTAGTTCATTCCACTTCCAAACAAAAATGTGGTTGGATTATTCAGCAAATGATCAACCTGTTGTCAATAAATCCTGGACCATGCACACTACAGATTGATGCATGTTTTCTGTGAAGGACTGAAAATTACCATGACATGGCCATAGCATGGGTCGTTATTGCTATTGGCACTGAAGCACTCTGGCTTCCCACTTAATTTATCCATAATAAAATATACAGGTTGCAAGGAAATTTCAAAAGGCATTTTATGATAATAGCTGTTAAAACCGACTATACCCATCTGACAGGTTAAACATTACACTAACTGAGAAGAGATGGCCAAAGGACGTAACTGCAGCAAATGTTCTTTTGATAATATGTTTAAAGGTGTCAAAACAAATAATAACATTGGGAATTAAAACACACTTGATTGCATTCCGTTATCAAACATAATCAATGTTCGCTCTGAAGACCATGAATCACAATAGGGTCAGGGGGTGTGTGAATCAGTGCGGGATGGATAGATGGCGGGGGGTTGAGAAGGCAATCGGTGCGGAATGGATGGATTGAGGCAGGTGAATTAGTAAGTGTTGGTTGGAGTATGTAAAATTGTGAGGGGAGAGCACGGGGAAGTCAGTGGTGTTGAATGGGGGGGATCAGGGATGGATTGGGGGGTGATCAGTATAGGATGAATGGGGGTTCAGTACAGGATGAATGGGGGTTCAGTACAGGATGAATGGGAGTAGACAAAAATGCTGGAGAGATTCAGCGGGTGAGGCAGCATCTATGGAGCTAAGGAAATAGGCAATGTTTCGGGTCGAGACCCTTCTTCAGACAGTTCCCCCCCCCATTCTTCTTAAATGGGGGGGATCAGTACAGGATGGATGGGGGGAGGTCCAGCACAGGATGAATGGGGGGGATCAGTATATGATGAATGGGGGTGGGGTGGTCACGACAGTGTGGATACAGGATGAATGGAGGATCACTACAGGATGAATGAGGGGATCAGTATAGGATGAATGGGGGATCAGTACGCAATGAATCGGGCATCAGTACGGGATGCATGAGGGGATCAGTACAGGATGCATGAGGGGATCAGTACAGGATGAATGGGGGATCAGTGCAGGATGAATGGTGAGATCACTACAGGATGGATGGGATTTGTAGATGGTTTATATGCAACCAATAATATAGTTACCTCACTCCCATTAACCCCGCCTAGTTAACATCAATCATAACCTTCCATTCCCCTTCCTGGGCGCGGCAGTAGAAGAATGTAGCTAGTGCTTGAAGATGTATGCAATACCCTGTGCTATCATTAAAAGATGTTGCACACTTTAAGAGTTTTGTAAAGTGTTTATTTACATGGTGTCAAAGCTGGAAGACACTTGCGTCTCCTGTCCATTTTTATTTCCTTTTTTTTGATTTGTGTTTTTTTGTGCTTAATCTCTCTGGCCATGGCGTCCTCTTGCAGAAAGCCCGCGCAGCTTGTCTTTGATGCTGACATCTCTGAGCGCTGGGCCACGTTTGAATTTGATTTCACACACTTTGTCAATGTCGCACACGCGCTGATCCTGACTCCCTTAAAGCTTCCCTCCTACTCAACCTTGTCGGACCTGATGCCATGAAGAGAGCCAGAACTTTCACCTACGCTCCAGCGGTCCTGGGCGACAACGACGAGGTGATTACTCCTGCAGAGTCTGCCGGCGACCCCGCTTGCCTGCTACGTAAGTTCAGGGAGATTTGTGACCTGCCCTCAAACCGCATTCTAGAGAGGGCACGGTTCTTTACAAGGAGACAGTTGCCGGATGAACCTGTTGAATGTTTTATTGCTGATTTGCGTCATCTCGCCCAGCGGTGCCGTTTTGGTGACATGACAGACCAGCTCACTAGAGACATTTTAGTAACTGGCATGCGTGACCAGAGGCTGCGATGTGAGCTTTTGAGGGATCCGGATCTAACGTTGGAAAAAGCCATGCATGCCTGCAGATTGTCTGAGGTCGTTGTTTTGCCAGATGACCACCGGGACTCGGGCAATAAATCTGTCAACCTGGCTGGGTTTAGGAGCCCACAGCCTCGGATGGGAAACAATGTTTTTCTGCCGCGTGCCAACCCTGGTCTTGGTGAAGTGCCCCAAAAAAGGTGCCCAAACTGTAACTACATGCACCATAGACTGTCGACGTGTCCCGCCTTTGGTAAGGCCTGTAACTTCTGTAAAAAGCTAAATCATTTCTCTGCCTCCTGTCGCTTATTCCGTTCCCGTGGGAGACAGGCACAAACCTTCAGACCCAGTCTAAACATGCTGAGACAATCTGATATCCGTTACAACTCACAGCCCAACTTAGCTGAATACTATGATGCAGATCCAATTAATCCTCCCGAGGACTCGCATGTGTTTACCCTCCTGCAGACACCCGCCCTCCGCACTGATCCCTCCGTATCTGTGACTGTCAATGATGTAACCTTCCTTGCAAAGTTAGACACAGGTGCGAAAGTCAACGTTTTGTCCATGAATCTTTTCAACAAGATAAGGAATAATGAGCCCCTGGTTGCTGACGATGCTACCCTGCACGCCTATGGTGGAGAGATTCTAAGGCCTGCGGGGAGGGCCACTTTAACTTGCGTGCTGCAAAAGGCCACAAGAAACCTGGTTTTCAATGCTTTGAACTCTGACTGTGTAACCCTGTTGGGCAACCGTGCGTGCCAGGATCTTGGCCTGGTGTCCTTCGACCGCACGGTCCACAAAGTGCAACTGTCGTTTAACCGGTTGCAGAATACCAGGACCTGTTCGACGATGACCTGGGGAAGTTACCACTGACATACCATATTTCCATTGACCCAAATATACAACCCGTGGTCCGCGCACCTCACAGGGTGTCTCACGCCATGAAAGACAGGGTCGAGGCGATGCTCAACAAGATGGTCGAAAAGGGGGTGCTAGAAGCAGTTAGCGAGCCCACCGATTGGGTCTCCACCATGGTTGCCACGATTAAGAAAGACAAGAACGAAATACGTGTGTGTATCAACCTTGCCATCAGGCGACCACACTACCCCATGCGGTCTGTTGAGGATGTGGCGGCTAAGGTCGGGCAAGCCACCGTCTTTTCGGTCCTAGACGCTAAGAACTCGTTTTGGCAGATCCCGTTGGACAAAGCGTCTTCTGACCTGACGACCTTCGCCACACCGTTCGGCAGATTCAAGTTCCTGCGAATGCCATTCGGCATCAATTCTGCTAGCGAGGTGTTCCAGCGAACGATGGAGCAGATATTCTCGGACCTGCCATGTGCCATCATCGTGGATGATATCCTGGTTTATGGGAAGGACATTGCCGAGCACGACCTGAACCTCCGCCGCGTCCTGGATCGGGCGCGACAGGCGAACCTGAAGCTGAATCCCAAGAAGTGCCGGTTTCGTGTCTCAGAGGTCACGTATGTTGGACATGTTTTCACCTCTAACGGACTAAAACCCGACCCCTTGAAGGCAGCTGCCATCTCCGAGATGGCAGCCCCCACTGACGTGCCAGGTCTGCAACGATTCTTGGGCATGGCGAACTACCTTGGAAAGTTTGTACCAAACCTCAGTGATCTGAGTGCTCCCCTGCGGCAGCTGACAAAAAAGGATATCGCCTGGGTCTGGCTCCCACATCACCAGCAGGCCTTTGACTGCCTCAAGTCGAAACTGATTAGCACTCCGACGTTGCGGTTCTTCGACGTGGGTCGCCCCATCACCGTCACCTGTGACGCTTCCAAGTTCGGCCTGGGTGCGGCCTGCCTTCAGTCTGTCGATGGATCGCTACATCCTGTCTCCTATGCCTCCCGCACCATGACGGACACCGAGCAGCGGTACGCTCAGATCGAGAAAGAGCTGCTCGCGGTGGTGTTCGCCTGCTCCAAGTTCAGAGACTTCCTGTTCGGCAGCAGATTTACGGTCGAAACGGACCACCAGCCACTGGTGACAATCCTTAACTGCCAGCCCCTGCCAGGCTGCAGCGTATGATGCTGCAGCTCCAGCGTTTCGACTTTGATATAATCTACAAGAAGGGCACCGAGATGCACATTGCGGACACCCTATCACGCGCCCCGCGGACCTCCTGCGCTCGCCACCCCTACGAAACAGAGGACTTGCTCGTACTGGGCGTTAACTTTATTCCCACCAAGCAGCTACAGGTTTTGGCCGAGCACACCGCTGCCGATCCGGTTTTGCAGCGGCTTGCCTCTGTGATTAAAGCAGGGTGGCCAACAAAGCGCTCCGCTGCGCCGTCTGAAACACAGCCTTTCTTCCTGGTCCGCGACGAACTGGTGCTCCAGGATGGCGTTATCGTCAAGGGACATAAAGTTGTAGTCCCGTCCTCCCTGTTTGACTTTTACTTTTGTGCAGCCCATAGCGGACACCCTGGGGTCGATGCAACACTCGCCCACGCTCAGTGCCAATTCTACTGGCCTGGAATGGCCAAATATATCCGAGACCGAGTTTCTGCCTGCTCCACGTGCAACAGTCTTGCTCCACACCAGCAGCGACAGCCCCTGCTGCAACAGCCCGCCCCTGCCTTGGCCTGGTCCTCGCTGGCTGCCGACATATTCGAGTGGCGTGGTAACCACTACCTTGTCCTGGTCGACTCGTACTCCAACTGGTTCGAAGTGGATTTGCTGACATCCCTCACGTCGGAGATGGTGATCCGAAAGCTGCGGAAACACTTCTCCACTTTTGGGACCCCTGTCAGGCTGCAGACTGACAACGGCAGGCAGTTTACAAGCCGAGAATTCAAAAGTTTTGCCGACAAGTGGAACTTCGTGCATTTCACCAGCAGCCCAGAGTACCCACAGAGCCTTGCAGAACGGGCCGTCCGCAGCGCCAAGCTTCTGATGGAACAGGCGCGACTATCCAACTCTGATTTGTATTTGGATCTCCTGAACCTCAGGAATGTTTCCAGGGATCCGGCCATGGGGTCACCTGCTCAGCGTCTGATGTCCAGAACTACCAGATCTACCATCCCGATTGCCCAGCGCCAGCTGAAACCTCGGGTGCTGGAGCCCGGCCTCCGTGCAGAGGCGAATTCAAGAGAAACATGACAGCCAGCGGCGTTCCCACGATCGGTCGTGCAGACCACTCGATCCTCTGTTGCCTGGACAGGTTGTTCGGTTGCAGACCGCCAGTGGTCACTACCGTCTGGCCACCGTGGTTGGGGTGGCCGACTCACCTCGTTCGTATCTGGTCGACTGAGGGTACCATCTACCGAAGAAGCCGACAACACCTGCTTGCCGTTAATGAGCCAAAGCCGCAGCCCCCCGGGGCCCTATGCCCCGCCACTCTCCTACCAGCAGCCGGCTGCCGTCCCGGCTGGTGTTCCCTGCATGCCTCGGTCCCCGTCGCGGGCGCCTGGTTCCCCTCTGCGCGGGTCCCCTGTTGCCGGTCGCGGTTCTCCCTCTCCTGTCTCTCCCACCCCAGTGCCCTTCCCTGGTTCCCCAGCTGCCTCGCGTCCTCCTGTTTCTTCTGCTCCTTCGGGGGAAGGGGGAGACATCCGTACGCGCTCGGGTCGGATCAGCAAGCCACCTGTTCGCTACGTCGATTTTGTTTAATTCTTGTTTAATTCTGTTGTCGTGACAACAATTTGTTTTTTGATTTTCTAAGGGGAAGATGTAGATGGTTTATATGCAACCAATAATATAGTTACCTCACTCCCATTAACCCCGCCTAGTTAACATCAATCATAACGCCTTCCCCTTCCTGGGCGCGGCAGTAGAAGAATGTAGCCAGTGCTTGAAGATGTATGTAATACCCTGTGCTATCATTAAAAGATGTTGCACACTTTAAGAGTTTGTAAAGTGTTTATTTACAGGATTGGTGCAGGGTAAATGGAGGGTGGGTCAGTACAGGATGAATGGGAGGATCAGTGCAGTATGAATGGGGGGAGAAGTGCAGGATGGATGGGAAGGGGGGGTGAGTACAGGATGAATTGGGGGACCAGTGTAGGATGGATGGATCGGAGGGGGGGGCAGGAGAATCAGTGCGAGGTGGGTAGGGTGATGAATAGATTGGGGGGGGGGGGGGGGAGGAGCACAGGGGAAGTCAATGAGGACTGAATAGAGGAGGGAATGGGGATCAGTGCGGGGCGGAGAGGAGGGGTCCCAGGATAAGGGGTGGAGGGGGGCGTACAAGAGAGAGGGGGGAGGGGCAGAGGAGGTGGGGAGGAAGGAAGGTCCGCGCTCCTTGAACAACATCGTCCAATGCCTTGGCCATCCCTGTCCAACGGCAAAGTGCCGCCGACTCCTTGCCACCGCCTCCCCTCCCCCAGCCATCAGCAAGGTGCGGGGCCGAGCGGTGCAGTTCAAAGATCCTATAGGATCTGTCGTGCAGCTGCTTCAGACGGCGGAAGGAGACCTCCCTCCCTCCCGGCCTCGGGTTGATTTGAAAGTGCTGTTCGCGGAGTTTCAAGCAGCGATCAGGGTGACAGCAGCCGCTGATGGCAAATCCGCAAAAAGGCCCTTTCAAACAACCCGTCTCACATGCTGACGCTGGGATGATGGAAGGGAGAGGGAGGCCTCGTTCCGCCGGGCGGGGTGAAGGAGGAGGAGATCCGTCATTCGCTCCGACCCTTCGTCACCTCGCTCATAGCAAAGATATCTTTGGCTCCTAGTATCTTTGCCTCGCAATTAAAGATACTAGAGGAATACAGCCGCCGCTCACACGAAACGCAAGTTTCTATACTCCAGAGATGCTGCCTGACCGCGGAGTTACTACAGTTTTTTGCGTCTACTGGTATAAACCAGTATTTGAGTGCCAGGCCGGGCAAAATGAGTCGCCGTTTAGGGCACTTTGGGTGGTCAATGGCATCCGGGCAACCGCTAATCTCGAGCCCTGGGGGGGGTCAGGACAGTGTAGATCAGAGGGTCTGTGCAGGATGAATGGGGGATCAGTATGGGATGAATGAGGGGATCAGTACGGGATGCATGAGGGGATCAGTACAGGATGCATGAGGGGGATCAGTACAGGATGAATGGGAATTCAGTAAAAGATGAATGGGAAGATCACTACAGGATGGATGGGGGTTTGGTGCAGGGTAAATGGAAGGTGGGTCAGTACGGGATGAATGGGAAGATCAGTGCAGTATGAATGGGGGGGGGGGGGAGAAGTTCAGAATGGATGGGAAGTGGGGGGGGGGGTTAGTACAGGATGAATTTGGGGACCAGTGTAGGATGGATGGGGGAGGGGGGGGTGGCAGGAAAAATCAGAGAGAGAGAGAGCCCTTCCTTCCCTCTCTCTCTCTCCCCCTCCGGCCTTGGCGTGCGATAGGGGTTGTTTTGAAAGCGCTGTTAACGGATTTGCAGGCAGCGGCCGTTATCAGGGCGATAGCGGCCGCTGCCTGCAAATGAAAAGATACTGCTGCAAATCCACCAACTGCGCTTTCAAAACATCCCCTCTCGCAGGCCGGGAGGAGGGAGCGACAGGGAGGTCTCCTTCCGCCGGGCGGGGTGTGGGAGGAGGAAACGGTGGAGCCGCTGTTGCTGCTGTTCGAGACCCGTCATTCGCTCTGACCCTTCGTCACCACGCAGCTAGTATCTTTGCCCGCAATCAAAGATACTAGAGGGATATAGCCGTCAACACGAGACGTCACGCTCCTATTCTCCAGAGATGCTGCCTGACCCTTGGAGTTACTCCAGTTTTTTGTGTCTATCGGTATAAACCAGTATTTGCATGCCAAGCCGGGCAAAATGAGTCGGCGTTTAGGTTGCCCGACGACACTTTGGGTGGTCATTGGCACCCGGGCAACGGCTAATTTCAAGCCCTGTCCTGCATTATATTCTATGATGCTTTCTATGAGGATGATATTCCTATGATGAGAATTTGTCGGCACTGGGCCTGTACTTGCTGGAGTTTAGAAGAATGAGGGGGGGCCTCATTGAAACATACAGAATAGTGAAAGGCTTGGTTAGAGTGGATGTGGAGAGGATGTTTCCACTAGTGGGAGGGTCTAGGACTAGAGGTCATGACCTCAGAATTGAATGACATTCTTTTAGGAAAGAGACAAGGAGACATGTATTTAATCAGAGGGCGGAGAATCTGTGGAATTCTTTGCCACAGAAGGCTGTGGAGGCCAAGTCAGTGGATATTTTTAAGGCCAAGACCGATAGATTCTTGAATTGTACAGGTGTCGGGGGTTATGGGGAGAAGGCAGAAGAATGGGGTTGCGAGGGAGAGATAGGCCAGACATGATTTAATGGTGGAGTAGTCTTGATGGGCCGAATGGCCTAATTCTACTTGGCCTATTCCTTATATTTATATTAAATACAATATACAATATAATACATGTATTAAATATAATAATTTTGAACGGCTTCAGAGGAAAAACACTTCATAACAATGAATTAGAGTTCTATGTTGCTACTATGGCTAATAACACGGCTGTCAGTGATATAATTACTATTTCATTGACTTCATGATTTTAATAAATTCAAATTATTATTCAGAAGCATTGCTTGTTTCTAATATTTTTAGCTAGTTGTAAATGGCTTTGCATGTGTTTGTATGTGCATATTTTGTTTAACACATATTTGACTGTTTATGTTTGGCCATAGATTGCAAGAAGAGAGCAACGACAATAAAATTGTTGAAGACTGTGCGGTGGCAGCAAAAAAGAGGAAGAAAGATCACTTTAACATTAGCACACAAAGTGAATGTAAGAATTTTTTACCTTCAATTAAAAGCGAACAATTGACACTTTCTGGATGTATTATTTAGTCATTGTGTTTAGTCCCAAATTAAATTACTGTTCATTTTAGCTAATATCTTTGGTCCTTGAATGTTCTAGTTTCCATGCAGAAATCAAGCTAATACTATTATCTGTTAAGATCAGAATTGCTGATTCACAGTAGGAAGATATGAGTGATTTGTTTTGGAAAATGACAAGACAGTCTGTTTTGGGTCATTCTGAAGAAGGGCCACCTGTTCCTTTTCTCCAGAGATGCTGCCTAACCTGCTAAGTTGCTTCAGTACCTTGTATCCATCTTCGTTATAAACCAGCATCTGCAGTTCCTTTCTACACGTCCAAAACTAGCCACGGGATGTTGCGAGGATCACTTTGTAGCCCCTGGCTGACAGCGTTTTCTTCAGGCCGGTGTGGACAAAGAGATGGCGGACAGGATGAAGTAGCAGCAGCAGCAGCTGGTGAGTGGGGAGGGAGCCCCACGCGACAGAGATTCCCGTCGGTGGAGGCGGCCTGAAGGAAGCACAGTCAGCCAGGGACTACAATACGATCGCAACAACAGTTGTGTCAATCGGACAGTGTGGCAACTGGTGAAGAGGGGCTCGCTGGTGCAGACCTAGTTTCAAGGTGAAATGACACAAAGTGCTGGATCAACTCAGCAGACTGAATCAGACCTGGCCAGAAATGTCACCTGTCCATGTTTTCCAGAAATGCTGCCTGACTGTATATTAACCAGCGTCTGCAGGTCTTTGTTTCTATTTGGTTTTGAGGTGATTCTGATGTGTAGAATCTGACTGCGTAAGGGTTGACAGAACGTAACCCTTGTGTAAGTCGGGGAGTGTCGATGTAGGCCATTTTCTTCCTTGGCCATGATTTGATACAAATGAAAATGTATAAAATCATGAGAGGAATAGATCAGGTAGATGAACAGAATCTCTTGCCCAGAGTAGGGGAATCGAGGAGGGCTAACTTTTTCACACAAAGGGTGGTGGGTGTATGGAACAAGTTGCCAGAGGAGATAACTGAGGCAAGGACTATCCCAACATTTAAGAAACAGTTAGACAGGACATGGATAGGACAAGTTTGGAGGGATATGGACCAAGTGCAGGCAGGTAGGACTAGTGTAGCTGGGACATGTTGGCCGATGTGGGCAAGTTGGGCTGAAGGGCCTGTTTCCACACTATCACTCTGATTTTGAGTGTGGGAAGTATATTTTTTGGAAGTGTCAATCCTTAAAACTTATTCACAAAATAAACTACAATTCAGATTTTTTTTTTACAGACTTCTATCGGGAAAAGTGGATCCATGTTCATAAAGGAAGTACTAGAGAAGTAGGTTATTTTTGTACATGGCTGTCATTGCCAATCTCTCGAATGCGATTTGTCTTTAAATCTTCCATGTTCACTTCCAGAGACATGGTTATTGTACACTGGGAGAAGCTTTTAACCGTTTGGATTTTTCAAGTGCAATTGAAGACATGAGAAGATTCAACTATGTTGTTAAAGTAAGTTGTTAAACTACTCTCTGAATTGCAGAGAGTATATATGCCCTTTGAATTAGCAAAAGTAGTGCAGTGGTGAGCTTCCAATTGCTTTTCTGTTACTGATGACAAACTGGCACAACCAGTATGGCTGCTGCCTCGCAGCTCCACAGACTAGGGTTGATTGTGACTTCTACATGGAGTTTCGTAATCCCTGTGACTGCATGGGTTTCCTCTGGGTTCTCCCACACCCCAATGCTGTGTGGGTTTGTAGGTTTATCGGCCACTATCAATTGGCCTGGCGTGCAGGTGAGATTGATGAGTTTGTATATCTAATCTCTTGATGCTTAGTCCAGCTGCAAAGCCTGAGCTATGCTGCACTTGCAGGCCGAAAACACTTTTGTTTGCACTCAATAAGCCATGGATGATGTATCTAGTGCAAATCCATTCACTTAAATGAAGTACAAATGGACGTCCAATCCGTTTACAACTCCATCCCGCCCACCAGGAAGGTCTCGAGGCTTCCCGGTTCTTCCTTAAAACAAGACCAAATTAGTTTCCCTCTAATGCTCTCCTCTGCCTGGTGAACTCGTGCTCCTTTCAACAACTCTTTTGACCCCTCTCACTTTCTTCAAGTTAAAAGTGTAGCCATGGGCACTGGCATTGGTCCCAGCTATGCCTGCCTTTTTGGTGGTTAGGTTGAACAGTCCTTGATCCAAAAGTACACTTTTCCAAATACTACAGTGATGACTGAATTAGGGTCTCCTGCACCGATGCAGAACTAATTTAATTAACTCTACCACCAACTTCCACTCTGCCTTCATTCACTTGACTATCTATGACTTCTCTTTCCCTTACTTAATCTTTCTGTCTCAATCTCAAGAATAGATAATTGACTGGTGCATACTACAAACTTGCTGACTCCCACAGTTATCTGGACTATTATTTGCCAGACTTTGTCCTGCCCTTCTTTTCTTGCCATTTTCGCCCGCAATCGGTCTGAAGAAGGTCCTTGATCCAAAATATCACCAATGCATGTTCTTCTGAGATGATGCCTGAACTGCTTGGATACTCCAGCATCTTGTCTTTGTAGTTCCTTGTTTCTTCAAGAAAATGCAACAGTGCAGCTGGTAGAGCAATTGCCTCACTGTATCGGAGATCTAAATTTAATCCAGTGCCCTTGGATCCTGTTAGTGAGTAGCTCAATTCTGTACCGCTGATCTGGAATATCTATTCATAGAATGCCATCCCCTGTATGTATTAAGGGAAATCACCTCTACCATTTAGTGGGCAGTCCAGATACCACCCCAATACATGGATAAGATGTGTTGAACAAATGGGATCAACTTGAATGAGGCATCTTGGTTGGCGGATGAGCCGAAGGCTGGTTTCTTTGCTTTATTTTATGACTTAAGGGCCTGTCCCACTTGGCCGTCATTTGCGCCTCATTTATGCATCATATGTAAAATATGGCGCACGCAAATCACGCGTCATCAGGCCATCTGGTGCACGTGACGTCATTAGAATACCCTGCGGCGCGCGGCAACGCATGGTTACGCACGGTGAAGTAACCTTGCGTCACCACGCGATACACGCGAGACGTCGGGACGGCAGCATGCATGCCCAATGCGTCAGCATGCGTACGCGATACGTCACGCAGGTGGCGCGCGAGGATTCCGTGCAGCACGAAATACTGAAGCGCCGCGTGATATCGCGCGCAACTCCACACTCCTCCACGCCTCTCCATGCGCCCATCCCATGCTATCCACATGCTACCCGTGCATCACAATGCAACAACCACATTTTTGGAGGTCACGTAAATGGCGCGCAAATGACGGCCAAGTGGGACAGGCCCTTTAAATTACCATTTGACTTCCATTGTTTGCCCTCTGCAGATGCTGCCTGACCTGCTGAGTTACTTGAGCACTTTGTGATTTGCTGAGGAAGTATCACTCCTAACTAGTGCCTTGTCAAGCATGTGTGCCACTGTGGTGCAGCTGGAAGAGCTACGGCCTCACAGCACCAGAGACCCGGATTCGTGCCATGTAGAAAATAGGTGCAGGAGTAGGCCATTCAGCCCTTCGAGCCTGCACCGCCATTCAATATGATCATGGCTGATCATCCAACTCCGTATCCTGTACCTGCCTTCTCTCCATACACACTGATCCCTTCAGCCACATCTAACTCCCTCATAAATATAGCCAATGAACTGGCCTCAACTACCTTCTGTGGCAGAGAATTCCACAGATTCACCACTCTGTGTGAAAAATGATTTTCACATCTTGGTCCTAAAAGACTTCCTCCTTATCCTTAAACTGTGACCCCTTGTTCTGGACTTCCCCAACATCGGGAACAATCTTCCTGCATCTAGCCTGTCCAACCCCTTTAGAATTTTGTAAGTCTCTATAACATCTCCCCTCAATCTTCGAAATTCTAGTGAGTACATGCCGAGTCTATCCAGTCTTTCTTCATATGAAAGTCCTGACATCCCAGGAATCAGTCTGGTGAACCTTCTCTGTACGCTCTCTATGGCATGAATGTCTTTTCTCAGATTAGGAGACCAAAACTGTACACAATACTCCAGGTGTGGCCTCACCAAGACCCTGTACAACTGCAGTAGAACCTCCCTGCTCTTATACTCAAATCCTTTTGTTATGAATGCTAACATACCATTCGCTTTCTTCACTGCCTGCTGCACCTGCATGCCTACTTTCAATGACTGGTGTACCATGACACCCAGGTCTCGTTGCATCTCCCAATTTCCTAATCGGCCACCATTCAGATAATAGTCTACATTCCTGTTTTTACCACCAAAGTGGATAACCTCACATTTATCCACATTATACTGCATCTGCCATACATTTGCTCACTCACCCAACCTATCCAAGTCAGCTTACAGCCTCCTAGCATCCTCCTCACAGCTAACGCTGCCCCCAGCTTCGTGTCATCCGCAAACTTGGAGATGTTGCATTCAATTCCCTCATCCAAATCATTAATATATATTGTAAATAGCTGGGGTCCCAGCACTGAGCCTTGTGGTACCCCACTAGTCACTGCCTGCCATTCTGAAAATGACCCGTTTACTCCTACTCTTTGCTTCCTGTCTGCCAGCCAGTTCTCTATCCACATCAATACTGAACCCCCAATACGGTGTGCTTTACGTTTGTATACTAATCTCTTATGTGGGACCTTGTCAAAAGCCTTCTGCAAGTGCTGATACAACACATCCACTGGTTCTCCCTTATCCACTCTACTAGTTACATCCTCGAAAAATTCTATCAGATTCGTCAGACATGATTTACCTTTCGTAAATCCATGCTGACTTTGTCCAATGATTTCACCACTTTCCAAATGTGCTGCTATCCCATCTTTAATAACTGACTCTAGCATTTTCCCCACTACCAATGTTAGACTAACTGGTGTGTAATTCCCCTATTTCTCTCTCCCTCCTTTTTTTTTAAGTGGGGTTACATTAGCTACACTCCAATCCTCAGGAACTACTCCAGAATCTAAAGAGTTTTGAAAATTTATCACTAATGCATCCACTATTTCTGGGGCTACTTCCTTGAGTGCTCTGGGATGCAGCCTATCTGGCCCTGGGGATATATGGGCCTTCAATCCATTCAATATACCTAACACCACTTCCCAGATAACCTGGATTTCACTCGGTTCCTCCATCACATTTGACCCCCGGTCGCCTGCTGTTTCCGGCAGATTATTTATGTCTTCCTTAGTGAAGAGAGAACTAAGGTAGTTATTAAATTGGCCTGCCATGTCCTTGTTCCCCATGATCAATTCACCAGTTTCTGACTGCAAGGGACCTACACTTGTTTTAACTAACCTTTTTCGCTTCACATATCTATAAAAATGTTTGCAGTCAGTTTTTATGTTCCCTGCCAGTATTCTTTCATAATCTCTTTTCCCTTTCCTAATTAAGCCCTTTGTCCTCCTCTGCTGGACTTTGAATTTCTCCCAGTCCTATGGTAGGCTACTTTTTCAGGCTAATTTGTATGCTTCATCTTTTGTTTTGATACTATCCCTGATTTCCCTCGTTATCCACGGATGGACTACCTTCCCTGGTTTATTCTTTTGCCAAACTGGGATGAACAAACGTTGTAGCTCATCTATGCAGTCTTTAAATGCCTTCCATTGCATATCCACTGTCAACCCTTTAAGAATCACTTGCCAGTCTATCTTGGCCAATTCACGTCTCATACCCTCAAAGTTGACTTTCTTTAATTTCAGAACCCTTGTTTCTCCATCCTAATGAAGAAGAATTCAACCATATTATGGCCACTCTTGCCCAAAAGTTACCATAACCCTTCCTCATTACTCAATACCCAGTCTAGAATAGCCTGCTCTCTTGTTGGTTCCTCTACATGTTGGTTTAGAAAACTATCCCACATACATTCCAAGAAATCCTCTTCCTCAACACCCCTGCCAATTTGATTCACCCAATCTATATGTAGATTGAAGTCACCCATTATAACTGTTTTACCTTTGTTGCACGCATTTCTAATTTCCTGTTTGATGCCATCCCCAACTCCACTACTACTGTTAGGTGGCCTGTACACAACTCCCACTAGCGTTTTCTGCCCCTTAGTGTTTCGCAGCTCTACCCATATCGATTCCACATCCTCCAAGCTAATGTCCTTCCTTTCTATAGTGTTAATCTCCTCTCTAACCAGCAACGCTACTCCACCTCCTTTACCTTTCTGTCTATCCCCCCTGAATATTGCTGGATGTTCAGCTCCCAGCCTTGGTCACCCTGGAGCCATGTCTCTATGATCCCAACTATATCATATTCATTAATAACTATCTGCACATTCAACTCATTCACCTTATTACGAATGCTCCTTGCGTTGAGACACAAAGCGTTCAGGCTTGTTTTTACAACACTCTTACCCCTTATACAATTATGTTGAAAAGTGGCCCTTTTTGATTTTTGCCCTGGATTTTTCTGTCTGCCACTTTTACTTTTCACCTTGCTACCTATTGCTTCTACCCTCATTTTACACCCCTCTGTCTCTCTGCTCATGCTCCCATCCCCTTGCCAAATTAGTTTAAATCCTCCCTGTCAGCACTAGCAAACACTCCCCCAAGGACATTGGTTCCATTCCAGCCCAGGTGCAGACTGTCCTGTTTGTACTGGTCCCACCTCCCCCAGAATTGGTTCTAATGCCCTTGAAATTTGAATCCCTCCCCCTTACACCATTTTTTGAGCCACGTATTCATCTGCAATATCCTCCTATTTCTACTCTGACTAGTACATGGCACTGGCAGAGATTATTACCTTTGAGGTCCTACTTTTAAGTTTATCTCCTAGCTCCCTAAATTCGCCTTGTAGGACCTCATCCTGTGTTTTACCTATATTGTTGGTGCCAATTGCACCATGACAGCTGACTGTCCAGAATGTTCAATTCAAATTTAATGTCATTGCACAGATACAAGTATGGGTACAACGAAATGCAGTTTAGTGTCAGTACGTAGTGATAGCAATGTTTAGATAAATACAGATAAATAAATACAGATGTGGGAATCTATCGGCGGGACCCGAGTTCAGCAGTGCGATGGTGTTATTGTAGAAGCTACTCCTCATCCTGCTGGTGCGGGACTGAGGCTCCTGTACCACCTCCCCGATGGTAGGAGGACAAACAGTCCATGGTTAGGGTGGGAGGGGTCCTTGATGATCTTCCCAGCCCGTCTCAGACACCGTTTTCGGTGGAGGGCATCCAAAGCAGGGAGCGGGCACCGATGATGTGCTGGGCGGTTTTTCACCACCCGTTGTAGTGCCTTCCTGTCTGCTACGGTGCAACTGCTGTACCATACCGTAAAGCAGGTGGTCAGGATGCTTTCGATGGTACAGCGGTAGAAGTTGGTCAGGATCTGGGGGGACAGGTGGCTTTTTTGAGCCTCCTCAGGAAATAAAGGCGCTGCTGCGCCTTTTTGACCAGCTTGGAGGTGTTGAGGGACCAGGACAGATCCTCCGAGATGTGTACCCCGAGGAATTTGTAGTTGGAGACCCGCTCCACCTCAGTCCCGTTTATATGGATGGGGGTGTGTCTGCCCCCTCTGTTCTTCCTGAAGTCGACAATGATCTCCTTCGTCTTTTGGGAGTTAAGGACGAGGTTGTTATTGGCACACCAGGTTGTCAGGTGCTGGACCTCCTCCCTGTAGGCACTCGTCGTTATCGCTGATCAGTCCTACCACCGTGGTGTCGTCGGCAAATTTTATGATGGCGTTGGAGCTAAACTTAGGGATGCAGTCATGGGTGAAGAGAGATAGAGGAGAGGACTGAGCACACAGCCTTGTGGCACGCCAGTGTTCAGTGTTATAGTGGAGGAGGTGAGGTTGTTGATCCTAACAGACTGGGGTCTGTTAGTGAGGAAATCCAGTGTCCAATTGCAGAGGGAAGTGGAGATGCCAGACCGCTGAGTTTGGTGATCAAGCTAGCGGGTATGACAGTGTTAAAGGCGGAACTGAAGTCGATGAACAGCAGCCCTGTCCAGGTGGGTCAGGCAGAGTGTAGGGCCGCAGATATGGCGTCTTCTGTTGACCTATTGGTCCGGTAGGCAAACTGATGGGGGTCCAGTGTGGGGGGGAGGCTGGCTTTGAGTGAGCCAAGATCAGCCGCTCGAAGCACTTGGCGATGACAGGGGTGAGTGCCAGAAATCATGAGACTCCCGGTCGCTGATTGTTTGGGCACTGGCACAATGGTAATGTCTTGAGGCAAGTGGGGACGACACCCTGGGCCAGTGACAGATTGAAGATGTCAGTGAGGACCAGGGATAGTTGACCAGCACAGAGCACCCGCCCGGGGATGCCATCGGGGCCGGCAGCTTTGTGCTCATTCACCTTGCTCAGTGCATCTTGTACAGCAGAGGTGGAGAGACTGTTCATGCGGGGGTGAGCACCTTTGATGGCAGTTTTGTGTCCCGGTCGAAGCGGGCGTAGAAATATTTTAGCTCGTCAGGAAGGGAGGCATTGTCTAATCGGCAATGGATTTGATTCCTTGCCACATGCGCCTGGGGTCAGAGTTATTTCGGAAATGCTCCTCAATCCGCCGTTTGTGATTAAGTTTAGCATTCCTAACAGATTGGCCCTTGAGCTGTAACCCTCAGCATCGCCTGCGGCGTCGCGAGCCTTCAGCAGGAGTCTGACCTCCCTGTTCATCCACGGCTTCTGGTTAGGGAAGGTCCTTATTACTTTGTGTGTAGTGACGTTGTCCGTGCAGAATTTTATGTAGTCCTGAGTTGATGTCCACTTGGGATTGAAGGTGGCCTGGGTACAGACTCCACTGAAACTGTTCCTGTAAGACAGAGACAGCCCCTCAGCCAGACCTTCACTGACCTCACGGAAGGTTTCACACACGTCTGATCAGAGGTGTGTATTTTGGTCAGACTGTCCCAGGTATGTATGCTTCAGCAATGTTGGTGAATTCCAGAGTCTTGTTACCTCTGGTTACATGTTGGTGGAATCACAGTTTTAGGTTGGAGTGGTTAAAATCACCTGCAACAATAAAAGCCCCCTCTGGGTGTACAGTTAGTTGGCTAGCAGCTTGCAGCTCCTCCATTGCCCTGGCATTATACATAGATGCAGTGATAACAGTCGATGTAAATTCCCTTAAAGGGCCTGCACTTTATCATCAGGTATTCCAGGTTGTTCGGCCTGTCGGTGAGCCATGGTGATATCGCGAGGAAAATGCTGCCTGGCTGGTGCGGGTTTGATCTCAGCCTCGCTCGCTAGACCCCGGTGACCTGACGATCCGGCGGCAGTTGAAAGTCGCTTCTGCGGCTCGTTACGTGGAGACGGCCAAGCTCCAGTAGCTCCTGACGGCCGTACAGTCTTCGCTCGAGTGCTCTAACCTAAAAAAAAATTGCTAAAACTCACGCGACGCCATCCAGCCGTTGGTGCCAATGTGCACCATGACAGCTGGCTGTTCACCCTCCCCCTCCAGAATGTTCTGCAGCCGTTCAGTGACATCCCTGACCCTTGCACCAGGGAGGAAACATACCATCCTGGAGTCTCGTTTGCGGCCGCAGAAACGCCAATCTATTCCCCTTACAATTGAATCCCCTATTACAATAGTCCTTCCACTCTTTTTCCTCCACTCATGTGCCGCAGAGCCACCCTTGGTGCCATGAACTTGGCTGCTGCTGCTGTCCCCTGATGAGCCATCTCCCCCAACAGTATCCAAAATGGGATATCTGTTTAGGAGGGAGATGACCGCAGGGGACTCCTGCACTACCTGCCTACTGCTACGCTGGCTAATGGCCACCCGTTCCCTTTCTGTCCGCTTAATTTTTACCTGTGGTGTGACCAACTCACTGGACGTGCTAGTCACGAGTTTCTCAGCATCTTGGATGCTCCAGTATGAATCCAACCGCAGCTCCAAACGTTCAATGCGGTCTGCCAGGAGCTCACTGTACCCTCAGCTCACTGAACCCTTAACCAGAAAGCAGAAATGCAAACCTGGGGTTGCACCCAATCAGCTGCTTCCTCCAGTCCGCTTCCACCAATCAGCAGCTTCCACCAGAACACTTCCTTTGAAGTGTGGAATGTTACAGATTTGTGTATTCCTCCTCTTGCTCCAACGGCTCCTGGGCCTCTGAAGCAAAGCCCTGCGCTCGATTTTTTAACTCGCCACCTGGAAACTCCTCCTCTTGATCCAACGACTCCTGGGCCTCTGGAGATTGATTGTTCTTCTTATGGCTGCATGAGTTCCTTTGAGTGCTCTGGTTTCCTCCCACGTCCCAAAAGACGTGTCTGTTTGTAGGTTAATTGGCGTCTGTAAAAATAAAAAATGCCCCCAGTTTATAGGGAGTAAATGTGAAAGTGGGATAACATAGAACCAGTGTGAACAAGTGATCAGTAGTCGGCGGAAAGGCTGGTTTCCATGCTGTAAATATAAACTAAACTTATACGCAGTCTGTCTCTTGAACTCAGTATTGGTATCTATATAATTAATAAGTGCATTTAGCCTGCAGTGAAGTGTAATTCATTGATATTTGTAATACTTTTTTAACTTAACAGCTTCTTCAGCTAATAGCAAACTCGCAGTTAACTTCTTTAAGTGGAGCTGCACAGAAGAATTACTTCAATATTTTGGAAAAGATTGTTCGGAAAGGTAAATTTCATCTTTTAAAAATTAAAAATGTTCCGTGAGGTCTTCGAACTATATTAAATAACTTTTTGCCAATACATTTTGATTTTGTTGCAATTTGTTTAAATTTTAAGTTCAGAGGATATACAGTGAGCATATTTTCTTCTTTATTTTGGCACTTGCAGAGTGGTATTTCACCAGAATGGCAGACTAGGTATTTCAAACAGAAGAGATTGGAAAGGTGCTGTGTACAAATACGAACCATAATGTCAAACCAGAACATTTCTTTTGATCTGTAGTAGGAAATTAGGCAGGTCACTTTGAATTGAAAAGTAGAGTGGGAACAGGCCCTTCGGTCCACTGAGTCCACTCGGCATCTATCACCCATTCATCCTAGTTCTACGTTACCCCGCTTTCTCATCCCAGACTGTCAATTAACCTGCAAACCCACACGTGTTTGGTTTGAGGGAGGAAACCGGAGCACCCAGAGGAAACCTGTCCATTTCTCAGAAGAATATATAAACTCCATATACTCACAGACAACATCTGATGTCAGGACCAAATCCGGGTCTGTGGTGCTGAGAGGAAGCAGCCCTACGAGCTGCGTTATTGTGCCGCATTCAACTGGATTTGTGGAGGTTATTTTGAATGACCAAGGCTGGGATGCAACTGCATGACTCATTATTGCTATTGTTATTCACTCTTTTAAAACTCTTTCCTCTCATCTTAAACCCATGCCATGATTTTGATACCCATACCATGGAAACAAATTTTGATTATCTACCCTTTCCATGCCTCTTATAATTTTATATCTTTATCAGGTCACCCCTTAATCTTCACTCCAGGGAAAAAAGCCCAGTCTCACCAACAACTAAAATCCTGCAGTCCAGGTAACATCCAGGTGAATCTCCTCTGCACATCCAGAGGAACACATCCTTTCTATAGTGTGTTGGCAAAACATATACACAATAATTTGTGCATTCTGACCACTGTTTTGGAAATTTGCAACATAATGCTCAGCTTTTATATCCTATTCCTTGAGCTGTGAGGGGGGGGGGGGGGGGGGGGGCATGACATTCCTTAGTCCTACACCATTTGCTGTCTGTCCTTTCACTATTTGATTTATGGTGTCATACAGCACGAAAACAGGCTCTTCGACTGTTCTTGCCTATGTTGGCCAAATTGTCCCTTCTACTCGAGTTCCTCCTGCCTGTGTTTGCCCCATATCCCTCTAAACCTTTCCTTTCTATGTACATGCCCAAATGTCTTTAAATGTTGTTATCATACCATCCTCCACTGCCTCCTCTGGCAGCTCGTTGCATATACCCACCACCTTTGTGTGGCAAAGGTTGCCCCTCAGCTGCCTATTAAACGTTCCTCTCTCACATTAAACCTATTTCCTCTGTTTCTTGGTTCCACTACTCTGGGTAAAAGGCTCGGTGCTAGTCCTAGTTTGCGTAGCCTCTCCTTATAGCTCAGGCGCTCAAGACCTGGCAACATCCTCGTAAATCTCTGCACTCTTTCCAGCTTACCAACATCTTCCAAATGTGGCCTCATCCAAATCTTGTACAACTGTAACACAGCATCCCAACTTCTATACTCGGTACCTCGACTGATTGCACCATTTTACTTGGCATCTCCACTGTACTAAAACCAAGAGGAAAAAGCACACAACAATCACACACGAGAAACAGCAGACTGTACCTTTTACTCCTATCCTCCTCTGTTTAGCCTGCTTGCCTCAGTGACACTGAAATAGTGTTACAGTTAGAGAGAATGTGCAGATTTAAAAAAAGTGCAAGGGTTGCAATGTGGGAGGTTGGGAGATCAAGATGATACCTGAACTTCTGAGAAAACTGTTCAGAAGTTGTCTAGAAGCAACAGAGAAGAAGCTGTTTTGTATCTGGTGGTACATGCTTTCAAGATTATGTAGCTTCTGCCCATTGTGTAAATGGTCCTTAATTATGTTGGCTGCTTTCCTGAGACAATGGAAAGTGTACACAGCATGCACATTAAATACAGATGATTAGACCTGGGTTGTGGTAAAATGTGATGTTTCCTGCTATAATTAATAACTTGTTGTAAAACAATAATGTTGTAGTTTGTGACTTAATTACTTCCAATTGTCATAGGCATACCGCACAGAAATAAGCTCTTCAGCTTAACTAGCCCATGCCGACCAACGTGGCCCATCTACGCTAGTCCCACCTGTGTGGTTGGCTCATTTATGGTTTTGTTTTTGCAGTTGTCAAAATAGAGGGGTGAGATCTATCATTATTTGGACAGCTACTACACTAAGTGGGACCCGTTGCATCCCAGCATCACACAGGAGGGCAGGTCACCAATGCAATATTCCACCTCTCCACCAATTCCAATATTGCTCGCCAGTGGGGGGGGCTTTCTGTTGTGCTAGTATGGGTGTTGCGGGCCGAAGGTACTGGTTTCCAGAGGGCTAGTATAGACATTGAGGGCTGAATGGATTCTTGGGCTGGCAGCCAACTGTTGCCATGATTTTAAAAACCAAGCCAAGGCAAACAATTTGGCTGCAGCCACCCGACAACCAAAATCCACTTTGTGAACACGAACTCTTTAAAAAGGCGAGGCAAACAATTGGGTTGCATCCCCCTTGACAACCAAAATCCATTTCGTGAACACAAACTCTTCAAAAAGGTGAGGCAAACAATTGGGCTGCAGCCCCCGACAACCAAAATCCATTTCGTGAACACAAACCCTTTAAAAAGGCAAGGCAAACAATTGGGCTGCAGCCACCCCACAACCAATATCCATTTTGTGACCACAAACTCTTTAAAAAGGCGAGGCAAACAATTGGGCTGCAGCCACCTGACAACCAAAATCCATTTTTTTAACACAAACTTTTTAAAAAGGCGAGGCAAACAATTGGGCAGCGGCCACCCGACAACCAAAATCCATTTTGTGAACACAAACTCTTTAAAATGTTAAACTTAGTTCTTTTGTCAGTCCAATTCAAGAAAACTTGATTCAAACTCTTGTTGTTGAAATTGATTCTTTATTCTAACAGCGCTGGGTAATTCTTTAAACCTTCCAACACAGAGCTCAAAACTCTGGGGCAAGTCAAAAGAACTACTGACTTTGGTATAAACGTAACACATTATATAGGTAATAGACAATTATAATACAAAAGGAGTGGCAAACTATTAACCAATCATTATGGTTTACCATACATTTAACTTATTTGCATTAACCAATTAACTAAATCCTTTCCATTGATTGACAACATGTATAGTCACATGATTTTCCCTTTTTCTACCCCTTTACAGCCTTCTTCCCCTCTGCGGTTTTCATCAACCTCTTTGCTCAAAATTATTTTATTTCAATAAAGTAAAACCACAGATATAAAACTAATTCTCAGAACACCTCTCAGAATATACACAACATACAGTAATCACACAATACGTACACACACATGTGTTTTCACTTTTGGAAAATAAAGTTATTTGTAAAACTTCATATTTAACCATACTTACAACCCTTATTAAACACAATACATTCACAAATAACTTCCTTACAACTACATAGTTAAAATACAGTTACTTATGGATTACAAAGATTAAATATGAGTTTTGCCCCATTCTTACAAAGTGGTAAGAACTCAGTTATTTCCAATCACACAATTCCCAACTCCAAGCACACAGTGGCCATATACTCGTCGTACTTGATAAATTATAATGGCTTCTTACCAAGCTCGGGTCAAGTTTCATTCTGAATTAACCTCCCCCTTGGTCATCTCTGGTGGAAAGGAATGTAGGCCTCTTTACAACTTCTTACTGATAGCATTCCACACAGCAATTTGAAGATTACTATATGCAGTCCCCAATCGTTTAGCTTAGATCAAAACAGAATTACTTTCTCAGTCTTCTATAAACATAAGAATCTCCCTTATACAAAGGTCACACAACCATCACCTATGCCTTATCTTTTATCCCAACAAAAATACTTTTAAACAGCACAAACCAAATCACAGGCTATTATTTAGCCTTGGTGCCTACGACCCAATACAGACAATCATAAATTCTCCCCGTGACACACTAAACATAGAAACATAGAAATTAGGTGCAGGAGTAGGCCATTCAGCCCTTCGAGCCTGCACCGCCATTCAATATGATCATGGCTGATCATCCAACTCAGTATCCCGTACCTGCCTTCTCTCCATACCCTCTGATCCCCTTAGCCACAAGGGCCACATCCAACTCACTCTTAAATATAGCCAATGAACTGGCCTCAACTACCCTCTGTGGCAGAGAGTTCCAGAGACTCACCACTCTCTGTGTGAAAAAAGTCTTTCTCATCTCGGTCTTAAAGATTTCCCCCTTATCCTTAAGCTGTGACCCCTGTCCTGGACTTCCCCAACATCGGGAAACAATCTTCCTGCATCTAGCCTGTCCAACCCCTTAAGAATTTTGTAAGTTTCTATAAGATCCCCTCTCAATCTCCTAAATTCCAGAGAGTATAAACCGAGTCTATCCAGTCTTTCTTCATAAGACAGTCCTGACATCCAGGAATCAGTCTGGTGAACCTTCTCTGCACTCCCTCTATGGCAATAATGTCCTTCCTCAATTTGGAGACCAAAACTGCACGCAATACTCCAGGTGTGGTCTCACCAAGACCCTGTACAACTGAAGTAGAACCTCCCTGCTCCTGTACTCAAATCCTTTTGCTATGAAAGCTAACATACCATTCGCTTTTTTCACTGCCTGCTGCACCTGCATGCCTACTTTCAATGACTGGTGTACCATGACACCCAGGTCTCGCTGCATCTCCCCTTTTCCTAATCGGCCACCATTTAAATAATAGTCTGCTTTCCTGTTTTTGCCACCAAAGTGGATAACCTCACATTTATCCACATTATACTGCATCTGCCAAACATTTGCCCACTCACCCAGCCTATCCAAGTCACCTTGCAGTCTCCTAGCATCCTCCTCACAGCGAACACTGCCCCCCAGCTTAGTGTCATCCGCAAACTTGGAGATATTGCCTTCAATTCCCTCATCCAGATCATTAATATATATTGTAAACAGCTGGGGTCCCAGCACTGAGCCCTGCGGTACCCCACTAGTTACTGCCTGCCATTGTGAAAAGGACCCCAGGACACTAGAGCTCAGAAATGTGCCACGAAGAAAGAATAAATGGTGCCCATGTCCTGGAAGAGACCCCATTACTCTGAACACTAACCTAAACCAAATACAACTTCTGACTGTTATAGCCACTCAAAAGCAAGCAAAGCTATTCCCATTTACATCAACATCTCCATGTTATAACAAGCCATCTGTCCTCCTGTGTGTGTGTGTGTGTGTGTTCTTTATTCCGTTGTGGCCTATGTATTTTGAAAACCTCTGCTCCCAGACCTTCTCCTGCAACTCAACATAAGTTTCTCACACAGATATTATAATGTGGGCAATTTTATTTTATAATATTTCCTCAAAAATGGCGAGGCAAACAATTGGGCTGCAGCCACCCGACAACCAAAATCCATTTCATGAACACAAACTCTTCAAAAAGGCGAGGCAAACAATTGGGCTGCAGCCCCCGACAACCAAAATCCATTTTGTGAACAATCTTTTTAAAAAGCGAGGCAAACAATTGGGCTGCAGCCCCCCAACAACCAAAATCAATTTCGTGAACACAAACTCTTTAAAAAGGCGAGGCAAACAATTGGGCTGCATCCCCACGACAACCAAAATCCATTTTGTGAACACAAACTCTTTAAAAATGAAAGGCAAACAATTGGGCTGCAGCCACCCAACATCCATTTTGTGAACACAAACTCTTTAAAAATGAAAGGCAAACAATTGGGCTGCAGCCACCCGACAACCAAAATCCATTTTGTGAACACAAACCCTTTAAAAAGGCGAGGCAAACAATTGGGCTGCAGCCACCCCCACAACCAAAATCCATTTCGTGAACACAAACTCTTCAAAAAGACAAGGCAAACAATTGGGCTGCAGCCACCCGACAACCAAAATCCATTTCGTGAACACAAACTTTTTAAAAAGGTGAGGCAAATAATTGGGCTGCAGCCACCCAACAACCAAAATCCATTTTGTGAACACAAACTCTTTAAAAAGGCGAGGCAAACAATTGGGCTGCATCCCCCTGACAAACAGAATCCATTTTGTGAACACAAACTCTTTAAAAAGGCGAAGCAAACAATTGGGCTGCAGCCACCCCACAACCAAAATTCATTTTGTGAACACAAACTTTTTAAAAAGAAGGTAAACAATTGGGCAGCTGCCACATCAAGGGGACTCACCGTGGAGTAGACATACGTTCAGTGTTATTCACAGCTCAGATAGCCATGACCCTCTCGTTTCCTGGGTCTGGCAGAGACTGAGTGAGGCACGACACTTCCGGGTTTCATAGTCCCTCCCCCCTGCCGCCAGCGGGGGCAGCAGAGAGAACAGAGAGTATGGGGTATTTTTTAAAAACATTAATATCTCTCTAATTTTTCATCGATGGGAAAAATCCTCTGGTCCTGGAAGGCGGAGGGTGGCTCTGAGCGAGGTGGCCAAAAATGACGGCCGTAGGTGGCGGCGTTCTCCTGGAAATCGCAGCACAGTGGACCAAAAGTGGTCAATATCAGACTTTTAGTAATATAGAAGATATAGATAGGAAACATTTGGAGGGATATCAGGGCTCCGCTTAACTTTTTTTCCCTGTTGCCAGCCGGGCAATCTTGACAGCTTTTTAGGTTGCCAAATGACTGTTTAGCTGGTCATTGAAGACGGTTTGCATGACGCGTGCAATAATGTGCTCGGACGAAGTGCGTAGTTACTTGTCGGAATAATCTTCAATGAAGCATTCACATATTATGTTCAAGAAGGAACTGCAAATGCTGGAAAATCTAAGGTACACAAAAGTGCTGGAGAAACTCAGCGGGTGCAGCAGCATCTATGGAGCGAAGGAAATGGGCAACGTTTCAGGCCGAAACCCATCAGTCTGAAGAGGGTTTCGGCCCGAAACGTTGCCTATTTTCTTCGCTCCATAGATGCTGCTGCATCCGCTGAGTTTCTCCAGCACCTTTGTCTACATTCACATATTATTTCTGCTTCAAATAACTCACAAACTAAACATATTCACCAATCAAGACATGATCTATACCACAATGACATGCAGCAAAATTATAATACAATATCTCAACTCTTTTTACACATTGCAATTAATGCAATTTCTATTAATTCTTTCCACTTCCAAACAAAATGTGGTTGGATTATTCAGCATATGATCAACCTGTGTCAATAAATCCTGGACCATGGTAACATATATTTCCTGGGATCCAGCAACTATGTTACAGAGAAAGGTTGAACAAGTTAGGTCTTTATTCTTTAAAATGTCCAAACTGATACTCTATTTCCAAGGTAGACAAAAATGCTGGAGAAACTCAACGGGTGAGGCAGCATCTATGGTGCGAAGGAATAGGTGACGTTCGGGTCGAGACCCTTCTTCAGATCCTTCTTCTATATCCAATGTCTGTTGTTATATTGATAAGGTTGGCTTTCAGCATAAAATCAGATATAGTTCTATAATATGCTGCTGTAAATATAGACCCATCTCACTACCATTAAACATCTTAATCTTCTAGATCAGCCCACCAAGGGGAATTCATCAAATCAAATACCTTACTAATATCCATGTGGCCAACATCCACTGGCCTTCCCTCATTGATAACCTTCATCACCTCCTCAGAAAACTCAATCACATTAGTAAGACATGGCGTGCCCTAAAAAAAGCCACGCTGACGGTCCCTAATTAACCCATTCTTATCCAAAAGGCGAGGGGTACACACAGACTTGTGAAACAGCACCTCATATTCTATGTTTACTCACAACACAATGGTATGAACACTGAATAATTCTCTGTTTTTAAATTATAGCCTTCCATCCACCCCCCCCCCCCCCTTTCCACCCATTGTTCCCTTCCATCTAATCCCTCAATTTGGCTTTACATTTCACTCCTTTTCACAGTCCACCCATATGGTGCGAAGGAATAGGTGATGTTCGGGTCGAGACTAAAATCTAAAAGGTACTAAAATCCACCATCCACCCTTGAACAAGTTAGGTCTTTATTTGGAGCGCAGAAAGTTAAGGGGGGACTTGATTGAGGTCTTTAAAATGATGAAAGGGATAGACAGAGTTAACGTGGATATGTTTTTCCCATTGAAGGTAGGGAAGATTCAAACAAGAGGGCATGACATGAGAATTAAGGGACAGAAGTTTCGGGGTAACGTGAGGGGGAACTTCTTTACTCAGAGGGTGGTGGCTGTGTGGAATAAGCTTCCAGCAAAAGCAGGATCGATTTTAACATTTAAGAGTAAGGTGGATAGGTATATGGACATGAAGGGAATGGAGGGGTATGGTCTGAGTGCAGGTAGAAGGGACTAGGGGAAAACAAATGATCGGCACGGATTGGAAGGGCCGAGAGGGCCTGTTTCCGTGCTGTAATTATTATATGGTTATATATGCTTAACCATACCCACTAAAGATTGATGCAAGCATGTTTTCTGTGAAGGACAGAAAATTACCATGACATGGCCATAGCATGGGTCGTTATTGCTATTGGCACAGAATCACTCTGGCTTCCCACAAAATTTATTCATGACAAAATATACAGGTTGCAAGGAAATTTCTAAAGGCATTTTATGATAATAGCTGTTAAAACCGACTATACCCATCTAACAGGTTAAACATTACACTAACTGACAGGAGATGGCCAAAGGACATAACTGCAGCAAATGTTCTTCTGGTAATATGTTTAAAGGTGTCAAACCAAATAATAACATTGGGAATTAAAACGCATTTGATTACATTCCGTTATCAAACATAATCAATGTTCGCTCTACCATCAATAGGGTCGGGGTGTGTGAATCGCTGGCGGGGGGGGGGGGGGGGGTGAAGCAATCCATGATTGAGCAGGTGAATTAGTACAATAGATGTCAGTGGTGTTGAATGGGGGGATCAGTACGGGATGGATGGGGGCGGGATAAGTATAGGATGGATGGGGGATCAGTACAGGATGGATGGGGGGGGGGTCAGCACAGGATGAATGGGGAGGTCAGTGCAGGATGAATGGGGAGGGGGGGTCAGGACAGTGTGGATCGGAAGGTCTATGCAGGATGAATGGTGGATCACTACAGGATGAATGAGGGGATCAGTATAGGATGAATGGGGTATCAGTACGGGTTGAATGAGGGGATCAGTACAGGGTGCATGTGGGGATCAGTACAGGATGCATGAGGGGATCAGTACAGGGTGAATGGGGGATCAGTAAAAGATGAATGGGGAGATCACTACAGGATGGATGGAGGGATTGGTGCAGGGTACAGGATGATTGGGTGGATCAGTGCAGTATGAATGGGGGGAGAAGTGCAGGATGGATGGGAAGGGCGGGTCAGTACAGGATGAATTGGGGGACCAGTGTAGGATGGATGGGTGGGGGGTGGCAGGAGAATCAATGCGAGGTGGGTAGAATAATGAATAGATTGTTGGGGGGGGGGGTTGATGGGGAGGGGAGCACAGGGGATGTTAGTGAGGACTGAATAGAAGAGGGAATGGGGATCAGTGTAGGATGGAGAGGAGTCCCTGGATAAGAGGGGGGGGGCGTGCAACAGAAAGAGGGAGGGGGGAAGGGGCAGAGGAGGTGGGGAGGAAGGAAGATCAGCGCTCCTCGGACAACATCGCCGCACTGCCTTGGCCGTCCCTGTCCAACGCCAAAGTGCCGCCGGCAAAGGGGGTGGCGGTTGGGAGCTCCTCGCCACCGCCTCCCCTCGTCCACCAGCTGACAGCAAGGTGCGGGGCCGAGCGGTGCAGCTCAAAGATTCTATAGCTATATAGGTGCAGCTGCTTCAGTCGGCGGAAGGAGACCTCCCACCCTCCTCCCGGCCTCGGCGTGCGAGAGAGGTTGGTTTGAAAGCGCAAGCAGCGACCGTTATCAGGGCGATAGCGATAGCGACCGCTGATGGCAAATCCGCAAAAGGCGCTTTCAAAGGAACCCCTCTTGCACGCCTAGGCCGGGAGGAGAGTGGGAGGGAAGAGGTCTCCTTCCGTCGGGCGGGGTGCGGGAGGAGGTGACGGTGGAGCCGCTTTCGCGGCCGCTGCCGCCGCTGTTCGAGCCCAACATTCACTCTGACCCTTCGTCACCCTGCACCTAGTATCTTTGCCCCGCAATCAAAGATACTAGAGGAATACAGCCACCGACACGAAACGTCAGTTCCTATTCGGCAGAGATGCTGCCTGACCAGCGGAGTTACTACAGTTTTTTGCGTCTCCCGTTATAAACCAGTATTTGCGTGCCATGCCGGGCAAAATGAGTCGGCGTTTAGGTTGCCCGGCGGCACTTTCTGTGGTCATTGGCACCCGGGCAACCGCTAATTTCGAGCCCTGGGGATATTGATCATCTTGGTCAGCATGTTTCAGTGCTGTATGGGTTTGGAATCTTCATCTCATCTTTGGAAATGGTCAACAAAGTTGCACTAAGACCTAAGTTCAGCATGATGTTCCATCCTTCACCCTCACTTTGGAAATTCAGACCACCTGGCTGTGCTCCTTCCTATGTGTAGGCTGCGATTGAAGAGTGCCTCTCCAGCCATAAGGAATACAACGCACACTCCATCGAACTTCGCATCATAGCCTGGTTTGGCACCTTGAATGCCACAGAACAAAGGAGACCAGACTGCTGGGTCTATCACAGGGACTGACCCCCCACAATCGAAGGTATCTTTTGGAGGCACTCTCATAAAAAGCCAGCCAATATCATCAAAGATCCTCACCACGCTGTGCATGCTCTCATTTTGCTTCTAGCATTGGGAAGAAGTTACAAGAGCTTGAAACCAACACCACTAGTTTCAAGAACAGCTTCTTCCTTGCAGCCATCAGGCTCTTGAACACTGCAAAACATTAATGTCAGCAAAAATGACCTTCTATGGGCTTGTCTTTGGTTGCACTTTTTTTTGTTGCTCTTTTGTGGTTATTGATTTAATGTATTTTTGAGTTATTATCTGGGTTATTGTGCTTACTGGCCTGTTAAGCTGCAGCAATGAGAATTTCAATGGTCCATTGTCGGTACATATAATAATTAAACAATTTTGACTTACGACTCTTGAAAGTATCTTTTCATTAAGCTCGAATACGCTGCCTTGATCTTTTTGGAAAGCGGCTGTTGAATTTAAAGTTCAGGAGCTCGAACAGCACAGCACTGGAACAGGTTATTCGGCCCATGAGCAACTTGCATTTTGTAAACTCACCGAATTCTGTCTGTAACATTATAAGAAACTACACTGTAATTGCACAATAACTTCAAACAAACCCAATGCCTAAAAGATAATTTGGATTTCTGGTGTGCCTATGTTTTCCACTTATTTGCATCTTTTTTACAATTCATGTGTAATGACTGAATCATGCCATCTTGTTCTGTTACAGTGATTGACGACCAACAAAATCCTCGACTAATCAAAAACCTTCTGCAGGATCTGGATTCTGCACTCTGTATCCTGGTTCGTGAGGTGGGAAGGTGTGTCCTTGTTGGAAACATAAATATCTGGGTTTACCGTATGGAAACAATTCTGAATTGGCAACACCAGCTAAATAATCTGAAGATTACCAGGGTAGGAATAATTAAAAAATGAATTGGTTGCCACCCATTTTTAAAAATTTTGCTTTAACATTATTGATCAATTAATTTTAGATGATTGATGTGTGTAAATGGGCTCATCCATAATGCCCTAGAATTCTGTAGCTGGCTAAATAGTGTTTGATTAGATATCCACAATGATTTTTTAATGAATCCGGATTTTTTAAATGTATATTATGATTTTTCTTTTTTGAATGTTTAATTGTGGTTACACCCTGTATGGCTCAATTGTTGCTGTTCTAAACCTGAGCCATGCAGCACAAGGCCAGGCTCTTTGGTTAACAATGTCTGTGCCAAAATTGAGGCCAAGATTAACTCTTATCTGCCTGTACGTAATCAATATCCAGCATTTCCCTCTGTACTCGTGTACCTCATTGAGCGGTGCTGGCTCAAAGGACCAAATGGCCTCTTCCTGCACCTATTTTGTATGTTTACCTATCCAAAAGTCTCTTAAATGCCACTATTGTATCAGTCTCCTCCAGCAGTGCATTTCAGTAGTCCACACTCTGAATATTTAAAAAAAAACGTATCCTGCACATCTCCTTTAGACTTTGTCCCTGTCACCTTCAATCAAAGACTACATGTACTTGATATTTCTAATCTGCGAAATGGGGTGGACAGTCAGAACTTAGGCGCCTCAAAATTTTATATACTTCTATTAGGTCACTCCTCAACCTCGGCCGTTCTCGAGAAAACAATCCATGTCTGTTCAACCCCTCTCTGTAGCTAAGCCTAATCCAGACAGCATTCTGGCAAACCACAGCTGCACCCTTTCCAAAGTTTCCACATCCTCCCTGTAATGGCTTAAGCAGAAGTGCACACAATACTCCAAATGCGGCATAGACAAAGTCCTATAAAGCTACATCATGACTTCCTGACCCTTGTACTCCATGCCCTGATTTGTGAAGGCAAGCATACCATCTTTACCACTCTATCTAAATGTTGCTGCTTTTGGGAAGTTATGGACTTTGACCCCAGGTACATCTTGGATCCCTCTGTACATCAATAATTCTCACTTACAAACATGGAATCCTGATTTAAAGAACAAAATGTGACAATTTAACTAGTATGGCATTGTGAATGTCTATAAATTAGTTAAAGATGCCATCTGCCAAACATATTTCTCTGGAATATCTGATTAGCAGTTTGGCACATTTCAGATATTACTCTGTCAAAGGTATTGATGCACCAAGGTGTATTGGATAGTGTACAGTCGAATATGATAGTTGACCTTTGCTAAAATAGATTTTTGTTCCTGAGGTAAATTTTGTTCATGCAGATCTCTTTCGAAGCAGAGGTAGAATTGGAGGTGGGACTGTGGGGGTTGTACAAGTGGTGAGGAGAAGGAAGCGTTGTGGTGGGAGGGGAGATAAAGGGACGGTGGGCACAAAAGGGGATTTTAAATCCCAAAAAGGATGGATGAGATTTAAACAGTCTTTGTAAATCTCAAATCCACCTTTACTTGTTGCTTGTGAGAGAACAAGCAACCTTTTTGCTCTTATGAGGCAGTTTGTACTGTAGAATATTGAGGGGACTGTAGAATATTGAGGTGATTTCTAATGAAGGAAGCAGTTTCTTGGAACTTTTGAATCTAGATGAACAGAAGAAGCTGAACAGTTGCCATTTAATTATAGCACTTCTTGCAGGCCATGAGTAGCAGGAATATTTCCCCTAGGCTCAACAAAGTTGACAAAAAATGAAACCCTGACAAGCTATATTTTCCACCTGTTGACTCTCCGGATTAAACTTTGATTGTCTTGTCTGACGTGCATCTTGGCTACTTTCCCTAAAGGTGGAAAGGGTACTGAGAAAATATGCGATGTATGTTTTAGAAGTTCACTTTTATCTGGATTGCTAGATAATACTTTCCAAAATTTAAGTGTGTTCTTCTGAGGAGTTATTACTGAAGTGTTTAAGAAAGAACTGCAGATGCTGGAAACATTGAAGGTAGACAAAAAAGCTGGAGAAACTCAGTGGGTGAGGCAGCATCTATGGAGCGAAGGAATAGGTAACGTTTCGGGTCGATGCCCTTCTTCAGACTGATGAAGGGTCTCGAGCCGAAACGTCACCTATTCCATTGCTCCATAGATGCTGCCTCACCCGCTGAGTTTCTCCAACATTTTTGTCTATTACTGAAGTGTTTTCATTATGGCAAGATTTGAATTTTTTTTGTCCTGGAATATTTTAGTACTATTTAGATCAAGCCAATGACACAAAATGCTTTTTGTTGTATATACAGAGAATAGGTAATAGTGTGACACTGAGTGACCTTCCACTTCATATGCAGAGAAGTATTCTGCATAGGTTTTCTGATGGCCTGGATATTATCAACTTGGGGCAGGTGACCTCTACTCTGCACATGCTCAGTGAAGATAAACACCTGTGGAAAAATCTTTGCAAGTACCATTTTTCAGAAAAGCAGGCAAGTGTCAGCTGAGGTTGAATGTGGTTTAAATGAAAACAGTAAACATTGTACAATTAAATATATTTAATCTACTCCACTGCAAAATCTCAAGGTATGTCTACTTTGAAGAGGTTCTCCTCCTCTCTCCTTTTTCCCACCGCCCCCCACATCAGTCTGAAGAAGGGTTTCGACCCGTAACGTCGCCTATTCCTTCACTCCATAGATGCTGCCTCACCCGCTGAGTTTCTCCGGTATTTTTGTCTACCTACAATTAAATACTCGACTACGTGGGACCCATTGGGTCCCATGTTCACATGGGAGAGCTGGTCCCCCAACACAATATTTCACCTCTCCTCCAATTCCAAAATTGGTGGCCAGTGGGAGGAGGGGGGGGGGGGGTTCTGGAGTGCTAGTGTGGGTGTTGTGGGCTGAAGGGACTGGTTTCCAGAGGGCTAGTATGGACATTGTGGGCCAAATGGATTCTTGGGCTGGCAGCTCAGTCGCTCAAGCCTGGTGTGCAGGCAACTCACTCACTCACGGCTGGTGGGCTGGCAGTTGACTCACGACTATTCCTTGAAATTCCATTTCAAGCAGGATGCAAGGCCACCAAATTCAAGTGCAGTTTCCTACCACTTCAAGCAGGGTGCAAGGCCACCAAATTCAAGTGCCGTTTCATACAATTTCAACAGGGTGCAAGGCCACCAAATTCAAGTGCAGTTTCATACCATTTCAAGCAGGTTGCAAGGCCACCAAATTCATTTATTTCTAAAATCAATATACAGCGCAAACAGGAAGTGGTCAAGATTAGACTTTTAATTATATAGATTTTCATGCCACATTTTCAAACCAACCACATTTTCATTTTCAAACCAACCACATTTTCAGTTTGTTACTTGTCTCTGCATTGTTTGCTGCATTGAAGTTCACAGATAGCAAGCCACCAATTTATTCTCTGTACAATCTTGTTTGTCATCTAATAAATAATTAAACAGCCAGTTGTCCAAATGCTGCTTGCTGACGAACAATGCTATTCTCTCTTACAGTCTGAAAGATATCCATTCCCTATTGTATGTTGGTTTCTGTCCCCTAACTGATTTGGTATTTGCATCACTACCATTCCTTTAAATCCAATAACCTTGAATTTGCTCACTTTTTTATTGTATGATATTTGCTATCCTCTTCTTGCGTTCCTACTACAGCTCATCAAATGCCATTTTTCTTGCGTGTGCTAACTTTCATTAATTTGCCTTAATTTTGATTGAGGTTTGGAAAAGTGAAAACAAATAGATTCGATTGTGAATTTTTGGTAAGAGATGCATTTTGATCGGAAATTATTTATTATTTTCTGCTTTTAAATGCAGAGCAAAAGCAGACTATTTCTGATGACATCCTAACCTTTGGATCACTTAATATTTAAGAATCTTCAATGTTTGATCTAAATTCAATAGACCAATTTTATCAACCATTTGTGTGGATGTAAATTGCCCACAAAAGGTTTATTTAAAAAAAAAAAAATTAATCTGCCCAGTCATCACAGCAAAAATATGATAGGAAATCATAATGCAATCTTGGTGTTAACAGGAATCAATTTACTAGAAACTGAACTAGATCACGACAATGAAATTGAAGGATTGCAATGATGTACATCATCACTGAATCTCAAAATGTTATCACTAAACAGTTATTTGTTGAATGCTGTGATGTATTCTTGGTTTATTTTCCTTGGCTCATTACCTACTCAAAGTAATGTCATAGAACAGCCATGAACAGGCCCTTCAGTCCAACAACATCCTGCCAAACATGATACCATGTTAAACTAATCTTTGCCTGCACATGATCCATTTCCCTCCCTTCCCTGCATATCCATATGCCACAAAAGTATTTTCAATGCCACAATTGTATCTGCCCCCATCCCCGGTAGTGTTCTAAACACTCCCCACTATGTGTCAAAACAAAACTTGACCATACATCCTTCAAAATTTGTCTCTCTCACCTTAAAGCAATGCCCTCTAGTCTCCACCTTTGGGGACGAGTGAGAAAGTTCTGTTAGGCTGTGGGCCAAGCATCAAAAATGTGTCTAGAAATCGGTTTTCGTGACCCACGTCACAGAACTACATGAACCTTTCCACAGATGTAATTGAAATATAATTGAGAAGGATGTCATAAATCGCCAGTGCCAAAAGTTGCACGTTAACTAATTTGAAAATGAGATTGGGAAAGCAAGCGCCATCTAGTGCCCAATGCCCATATTACACCATGACCAGCCTATTTCCGTGTTGCAGTCCATTTAAACTATATATTATTATACCTATATATATGACTTGTAAATATGACTGTAATCATATATAATTAATATATAATTATATTATATAAAAATAATATGATGAATATAATTGTGAGTTTTTTTAATGACACTGTCGCAGAGGTCCTGCTCCTGAACCAGCCTAATTAATGGGTGAGGGCAGTTCTTGTTTACTGAACCCCACTGACTGCCAGTGTGCAGAGTGGGGGTCACGGCCATAGTGGGACTGGGGCAGTTCCAGGCTGAGGGACAGTCCTGCAAGGCATCTTCCAGTCGCTTTAATAGGAAATGTAATGTGATTGCAGCAGAGGTCCCAGGTTTTAAGAGCTCATGAACCTGCCTAATTAAAGGGTCAGAACAGATCCTCTGGGTTCCCCCTTTTACTGAAACCCACTGACTGCCATAGTGGGGAGAGTGGGGGTAATGGCCATAGTGGGACTGGGGCAGTGCCAGGCTGGGTGGCAAACCTGTAAGAGACCCATCTTATTTCTGATGTAAATGTCACATCCTGACCAAGAATTGAATGCTCTGATGTTTACTCGATGAGTATTCATTTTAAGCTACAATGAGCCTATATTTATGTTTGAGACCCCCTGATGGTGCCTTTGCAAATGAGGGCTATTACCTTTAACCTAAAATAACCCTAAAAGTGTTGCAATGTTTGAGTATCTGTAGTTTGTGTATGTGTCTGTGTATACCTGTATCTGTGGATGTAAGTGTGTATGTATGTGTGGATGGATGTATGTGTGTGGATGTATGTGTGTGCATGGATGTGTACATGTATGTCTGCGTGTGGATGGGTGTGGGTGTGTGTGTGTGTGCATGCGTGGAAGTGTACATACAGATGGATGTGTGTGTGGATGTATGTGTGGACTGTCGCACTGTCATTCACCAGCACGCCATTATCATAAGTAATTCATTCATTGTTTAAATAATTTGACCAAATAAACAGTGAAACGATCGACACTAAAATAAAACTTTATATAATCATTTATTTCCCCAATTTATTTGTTTACATTACATCTGATCTTCATCTGAATATTCTTCGTCAGATTCCAAGTCTTTTGATAAGTTTTGATAAGTCCATTGATAAGTTAGTTCAAGTTCAAGTGGAGGGTCAGGCAGAGGCTACAAAAAAAACATCTCATATTTAAGTCTGCATGGACTTCAATTCATAAAATTTCAACCTCTTCTTAATGTTAATGAGAATAACGCTGTTACTACCATAGATAAATTAGTTCAAGTTCACATACACCAATTCATTTCTACATAAACATCAGCCATTTCTCACTCCAATGGCAGTCTATAAAGTGCAATCAATATTCCTCCGTTTTTCTCCCGTGGCTGGAGCCTGGAAACGGCAGCTGCACTACGTACAGCTTCTCCTCCCCCCCCCCCCCCCCCCCCCCCCCCCGCCCGCGGAGATGATCCAAACACGCTCCGCTTTCACGAATCGGCCGCTTCGTAATTGAGACCGCGGCCTCACTATGTTAAGTACTAAGTACATAGGCCCCGCGATCGGAGCACTTGTACTCGGTAAGTTATCGCAGGCAGCTCCGAGATTAGATGTTAAAGACTTATTAGACTACAACAAGCTGGCATTAGTGAAAACGCTTAATTTACCTTGGATTTAACTGTGGATGCACACAGTTTAGGCCCTTGAGTGAATGAATGAGTGAGTGAGTGATTAAGTGAGTGAATGTACAGCCTCCAAATCTCATTTTTTTCACATTATAAAGGGTGCAATTAAATTAATTAAAGTGCATACAGATTAATTTTCATAAATTCAGACTTTAGATCTTACCTTTTCAGTTCGTTGATTCACAAAGTTTGACTGCAGCACCTCAGCAGGGACTTTGCTTTCAAGACTTTCTTCCACTTCTATCCACTTAGCTGCACATTCTGCAGACTTCTTAATGCTTTTCTCACTAAATTCAATTACCCTGCTGCAAGTTTCCACGACATGTATTCCACAGAACTAGAAAGGACCTTCATCGGAATCTCCAGTAAAACAGACATCAATTAAGTCCTCTCAGCCATGTGTGCTCCCTGCCTCGCTAGCCTGAAACAAAGCACGTGATTGGCCAACTGGCATACAAATCAATGTTAAACGTGTTTTGATTGGACTAAAAATACCCGAAAATGTTCCGGTTGTTCTCTAATTTAATAAAAATGTGCAAGTCTTGTTCTTGACGAGTTTCAGGGGTGATTTATATAATATTTTTACACAATATGTGAACATTTAATGTAGTTCTGTGACGGGTCATGAAACTGTAGAATAAAGCTCCTCGGCCCACAGCCTATGTCTGTTGATCCAATCTAGGTCTCTCATAATTTTATATGTGTCAAGTCTCCCCTCAACAGATTTGAGAGAGAACAATCCAAGTTTCTCTAACCTCCCCTTGTAGTCAATACTCTCTAATCCAGGCAACATTCTAGTAAACCTAGAATATGAACATCGACATGGGTCGGTGCCTGGAATTCTGCACCATCTCCAAAGTCTCCACATCCTTCCTGTAATGGAGTATCCAAAACTGCACACAATGTCCAAATGCAGCCAAACCAGTCCTATAAAGCTGCAACCTGACTTTGAATTTTATACTTCATGAGACTAAGTGGGACCCGGTGGGTCGCATTCTCACACGGGAGGGCTGGTCCCCCAACGCAATATTTCATCTCTCCACCAATTCCAATATTGGTGGCCAGTTTGGGGGGGGGGCTTTCTGGAGCGTTAGTATGGTTGTTGTGGGCTGAAGGGACTGGTTTCCAGAGGGCTAGTATGGACTTTGTGGGCCAAATGGATTCTTGGACTCACTCACTTGGTGGACTCACGGTTCAGTCACTCAGGGCTGGTGGACTCACAGTTTAGTCACCCACTGTTGGTGGACTCACGGTTCAGTCACTCAGGGCTGGTGGACTCATCCATCAAACGCACGCACGCTCTCAAGCACGCAAACACACTCACATCCTCCATCACATGCACTCACACCCTCCATCTCACACACACACACACACACACACACACACACTCACACCCTCCAGCACACACACCCACACTCACACCCTCCATCTCACACACACCCTCCATCTCACACACTCACACCCTCATACACACCCTCAGTCACATTCACACCCTCCCTCACACGCACACTCACACCCTCCATCACACACGCGCTCACACCGTCCATCACACACGCCCTCACACCCTCCATCACTCTCACACTCTCTCTCACTCACACACACACTCACACACACACACACACACACACACACACACACACACACACACACACACACACACACACACACACTCAGACACACACACCCTCCATCTCTCTCACACACAGACACACTCACACATCCTAGCGATATAGGGTAATGTTTTTGCGCAAATTTAGTTACAACGCAGATCAGAAGTGGTCAAGATGAGAGTTTTAGTAATAGTATAGATGGATGTCCTGATGATTAAGGCAAGCTAGTTTAGTTTACTAAACTTGTTCACTAAATTAAAATTGGTCTACTAAACTAGTTTATCAAAATAGTCAACTCCTTATTTTGACTGAATTTGCAATATTAGACATTGTTTTGTGCCATTACATGATGAGATGTTGTTATTACATGAACTTTCTTCTCAATATCTTCTAATATCTGATTAATGTTACTTCAAACAAAATAGTGAAAGCCTCTGTCAAATGTTCCCTCTGATATTCTCAGTTTTGCAGACACTTGATTTTGACTGAGAACGGTTGTGTTGACTGGAAGCTGATGTATTTCACGCTTCAGAAGTACTGTCCAAAAAAGGAGCAATATGGAGACTCTCTTCAGTTCTGTCGCCATTGCAGTATTTTGTTCTGGAAGGTAATGGACATTAACTCATTGTCTCATGTCTCCTCTGTATCCCGATGTTCATTTCTAGCTTCATTTAGAGTATTGTGTTCAGTTTGGGCACCCTGTTGTAGGAAAATATGTTATTAAACTGGAAAGATTTAAGAGGATGTTGCCAAGACTCGAGGGCCTGAGCTATAGGGAGAGATTGAGCAGGCTAGGACTTTATTCCTTGGAGCGCTGAAGGATAGGGGTGATCTTATAAAGATGGATAAAATCATGAGGGGGATAGGATAAATGTGGTCTTTTACCCAGAGTAGTGAATCAAGAACTTGAGGAGTAGGGTTACAGTGAGAGGGGAAAGATTTAATAGGAACACAAGGGGCAACATTTCCAAATGGTGGTGGGTATATGAATGGTGTGCCAGAGGTCGTAATTGAGGCAGGTGTTATCATAATATTTTGAAGACATTCGGACAGATCCATGGACGGGAAACGCTTAGAACAATATGGGCCAAATGCAGGTAGGTGGAACTAGTATAGATAGATGGGCATGTTGAGCGGAGATGCAATGAAATACAGGTGCTGAAATCTTGAACAAAACATGCTGCTGTAATAGCTCAGATGGTTTGCCTGACATGCCAAATATTATACAAGTTATCAGTCTTGATGCTGAGAGTAAGACTGGGTTAAAATAATAATACATAAATTTATGTGAATCTAATTTCTGGAATGGTATCCTGAGCTGTGTATACTTTTGTGTTTGAAGTAAAATTAGAATTTTATGAAGATATAAATATTTACTAAAATGTCATTTATAATGTATGCCGACATCAGCCGACGTTCATTGAAATTGAGAATCATTTTGGAACTTAATCTCTGAAATTATCTCCTGTTCATTCTGTGTCTGGCAAACAGAATTCAGAATATGAAATATTTATCTATTTCCTACTGTGCTCAGTACACTTATTCATTAGTCTGATCAATATCTGAATAAATATTTGTAACATTGATTTTGCATGATAAGGATATTTAGTGTCATGGATAATTTTGCATCATTCCCAAACAAATGTCCACTGGAAAGGACTATATCTGAAATCAGTGTATCTATTTTTAATTTGTTTGTCTTTTTGTCCTTTCCTCCCCACCTTTTTCCCTTCATGCTTATCCCTCTTGCTCCTTCTTCCTTGATCTCCAAGGACTACTATCTTGCTTTATTATTCAAGGTATTTTCAAATATTTGCTATCTTGAATGCGATGTAGTATATATTTATCTAATTTATGCAGGCAAATATTGAAATCTTGGTTAAGTACAATGTTACAGGCGACAAGATTTATGTGCATTGTGGTTACATTTTTCATAAGATATATAATTTTTGCATGTTGCATTTAGCAAGTCTTGATAGTGGAGATGGTAAAAGCTAAAGTTTCTTCATTATATTTCTTGCTAGGATACAGGCCATCCTTGTACAGCCAACAATCCTGAAACCTTCTGTACACCAGTATCGCCTCAGCATTTCATCGATCTTTTTAAATTTTAAGTGCAACTACTGATGTTTCCATTTTGGATGGCCCGGATCATTTCAGATAGAGGAATGCTTTGATTCCTTGTGCAATATGTTCGGTGAAATTTTTTTTTTAATTAAAATTTCCGCTTAAAATATGTCAAACTTAAAAATAATGGAAGACATTTATTTCTTTCAATCTAAAAGAAGATAGCCCACCAAATGTTTGCATGTTTTGATTCTTGATTTTATTTAATAATGCTAAAACGTAAGTTTCAACATTTTTGTAAAAGACAAATCACATTTCAGGCTAAATGTATGCAAATGAAGCAGTTGTTAGTTTTTTCTTTTGCAAAAATTATATTGTGTTAGTGTTCTGACATTTCAACACTGCATTTTGGGTTTGCTAACTTGGAGAAAGCATTGGGATCCTAAATAGCACTTTGTACGACCACTATTTTTAAGTTGCAGTTGTATAAGTAAAACTGTTACTGCTTTGATTCATTGTGCATTTAATATTTTCTTAAAATAAGTGCATTATTTTGTTAAATTTTTCCAGCTACATATAATGTTGCTATATTGGTAATCCCAATTGTATATTGTAATAAAATTGAAGTGCACATTAATTTTTAATAAAATGTGTATCTAAATTTATAATATTTGGTCAATGCCTTAAATATACTGCTAGAAAGTGGCCATAGATATTTCGTAAACGGGGAGAAAAAATATTGTTACATTTAGTTTATCCTATTCATTTGAGGCCATATTATGATTGCAAAATTGATCTGCCCTTTAAACATTGTAACACACAATGCAGTTGTTTGTCTTAACCTCTTGCATCAAAGTGGTCTCTTTGTTTATAGAAGGCATTATGGTTGAAACTGCCCCTAGATGCTTGAATGCAGAGTAGCAAGAGCTGTTTATTATTTTCTTTTAGATATCACTAATCTTCCTGTTCCTTAAATGCCACTTCTTTTAACTTCCTTTTAGTGTTTGGCACATCAGCCTAATAAAATAACTGGTGAATAACTAATGAAACATTCTAATCATTTCTCTGGAAATGCCTCTGTGTACCTCATAATCATTTTGACTTATTTAACCTTAAGATTCCTACCTATTTTGTGTTTGCTGTCTTAACATTCAGAAATGGTTTCCATTTGGAAAATACCTCAAAAGATTTTGTCAAGTTACTACTTCATCTATAACATTACTTATTTTTAAGATGCAGCTTATTCAGGTGTAGATCCTATATTTATTTAGCTTTGCAGTAAGTCCACTTTCTAACATTTGTTGAGTTGGACCAGGGGTCTCCAAACCCCGCCAAGAGATTTTATCCGGCCCGCAGCAAGCTCTTAACACGTTCCGTACAGCGGGCTATTTAGCGGGTTCTGTGCTAAAGAGATAAAACATCGCCCCCACTTGCCCCGCCCGTCTTTACTTGACTGGCGTCAAAATATTTTTTTCCCCCGCCTGGGACAGGCCATCGCCACCCTGCATCCGGGGGGGGGGGGGGGGGGAGGGGGGGAAGCATTCTGGAGCCGGGAGAGGCCGAGGGTACCCGGCATGGTGTCTCCCCGCTCCTGGACTTACCCGGCGCAGCCTCTTCCCTGCAGCGGCTGCGACCCAGGGGCGGGGAGAGACCGCGCCGGGTACCCTCGGCCTCTCCCTCACACTCCCTCGGCTCCAGGGACGCTCTCCCCCCCCCCCCCCCCCCCCCCACCATTGCCGCCCTGCTGGAGAAGACGGGGGCCCGCAGTAGTTTACATTGAGGCAGAGAGACACAGACATTAAATTTATAAAACTGACATTTCTTTATTTATTTTCCTATGGCCCGCAAAAATGTGCTAAATATATAATGTGGCCCTCATACTGAGAAGTTTGGAGGCCCTTGAGTAGACAATAATGAAGCTGATCCTTTATCTTGAAACATTTACATCAAATACCTCCTGGTCCAGATCATGCTATAGAAGCAGGAATAAAAATCCTGGCCACCCTTTTCTGCCTTCCACAGAGAACACTCCTTCCGCAATTCCAACTGCAAGAGATGCAACACCACCTCCCGTGCCTCCACCCAGGGACCCCTGTGGTACTTCCAAGTAAGACAGAGGTTCACATAGAACTCAATTACTGGAACTGGTGTTTATTTTAGTTTAATCCTACACGTATGAGGGATAATTTTACCAAGCCAATTAACCTACAAACCTGTACGTTTTTGGAGCACCCAAAGAAAACCCACGCAGGTCACGGGGAGAATGTACAAACTCCTCAGACAGCACCTATAGTCATGATCGACTACCACTGTGCCACTGCCGCCCTCTGGATGTGGTCTCTGTACGTTGGTGAGACCAAGTGTAGACTTGACAACCGTTTTGCTTGGTTCGTCAAGGCCTTCGGGAACTCCCGGTTCGAACCATATTAATTCCCATTCCCATACTGACCCGTCATGGGCCTAAATTGTACAGCATAAAAACTGACCCTTCAGGCTACAATCTGTGAACCATCATGCCTATCTATACCAATCCAACATGTCTGCATTAACTCCACGCCTTGCTCTTTCAAGTACCTGTCAGGATATCTCTTGCATTTTGCTCATCTGTTGGCTCGTTCCATTATACCAACTACTATGTGGACAAAAAACAAAAAAATACTCCCTACTTTCAGCTATCCCTAACAAACTCTGGTTATCTACGATATATATGCCTCTCAATTTCATGTTTATCAAGTCAGCTTCCTTTGTTTCATGAAACCAGGTTTGCTTATCCAATCTCTGCTTGTAACTCAAGCCCTCCAATCGAAGCAATATACTTGTGAATATTTTCTGCATCCTCCAACTAAATCACATGTTTCCTATTGTGTAACAACCAGAATTGCACACAACACTCGGAATGTGACCTAATCAATGTTTTGTACTAAATGCCTTAGCCAATGAAGCAAAAACTGGCATATACAACCTTTGTCACTTTCAAGGACTATATACGTACTCCTTGATCTCGTTATTCATCCATTCACCAGGGCTCACCATTCACTGTGTAGGTCATGTCCTGATTTAACATCCCAAAATGAATCACTTGTTTTTGTCAAATTCTACTGCCAGCACCTTCAACATTGATCAATATCCTGCTATAATCTTACACAACCTTTCTCACTATGTAACCAATTTTCATGTCACTTGCCAGCTAACCATTAATATGACAAATGGTGGGCCCAGCACTGATCCCAGCAGTGCACAACTGGACATGTGCACCCAATCTGAAAATTGATTCTCCACTACTACCCTCTGCCCCCTCAAAGAATTATTTCACTGTCTGCTAAGAGTCTCACCATACAATTCAAGGCAATTAAGTAAAAAAGTAAATCTTTTGTCTTAATAGTTTATTCATGTGAAAGTGTTTCTGCAAATGATCTAGAGAAAAGTGCTAACCATAGTTTTATATTTAATTGTAAATATAAAATATCCTGTCAAATCACATTGAAATCAAGAGGTTGACGGTATACACAGAGTACAAAGTAAAAACGTAGTACTAAAACGTTTAAATAAGGAAATCTAACTGGTTTTAAAAAATACAATTACATTAGCAATATTAAAAAAATGTTCTTATAAATGCATTTCAGAAAAATCTTGAACTTTTGTTATTTTGACATGATTTGCTAGCACAGCTTTTGCATAGTTGTATTATCTACATTTGTTGACCATTCACAATTGAACAATAATTTTCTGGACTAATTAATTTCCATCTGATAAATTTAATTACATATTTTCTAAGTGTTTTCTGACATGATAATAGCTAGCGAAAAGAAGGCCGAGTTTTAAAATGAATTCTGCACAAAGTAAATTCTACCCATCCTGAAGCTTGCAATATCTGCTGGCATAAAATTTTAAATACAATTCTCATAGTAATTTGATAGTTTCTTCAGGAGATGATGAAGGCAGTGGATGGTGTCTACATGAATTTTAGTAAGTCCCCCATGGTAAGTTGATCCAGAAGATTCAGATGCACAGGATCAACAGCGACTTGGTCGTATGGATTCAGAACTGGCTTACTGACACATCAGGGGGTTGTGCTGGAAGGACAAGATTCAGGCTGGAGGTCTGTGACCAGTGGAGTTCCACAGGGATCTGTGTTGGGACCGCTGCTGTTTGTGATATATATATATATATATGACTTTGACATAAATGTATATGGATTGATTAGTAAGTTTGCAGATGACACAAAGATTGCTGGGGTCACTGACGATGAGGAGGGCTGACAAAGTATACAGCTGGGTATAGGTCAGCTGCAAAAAAGTTTAATCCGAGCAAATCCAGTGTTGCACGTTGGAGGTCAAATGTAAGGGGAAAGTATACAATTAAAGGCATAACCCTCAACAGCATAGGGTACAGAGGGGCCTTGGGGTCCAGGTCCGTACTTCCCTGAAAATGACAACACAAGTAGATTGGTAAAGAAGGCATATGATCTGCCTGCCTTCAAAGGTTGGGGCATTGAGTATAAGATGCTAGATGCATGATGCAGCTTTATAGGACATGAAATATTGCGTGCACTTTCGGTTGCCCGATTATAGGAAGGATATGGAGGCTTTAGAAAGGGTACAGAAGTTTACCAGAATGTAGCCTGGATTAGGGGATTTTGGTTACATGGAGAGATTGCCAATAGACAATCGGTGCAGAAGTAGGCCATTTGGCCCTTCGAGCCGGCACAGCCATTCAATGTGATCATGGCTGATCATCCCCAATCAGTACCCTGTTCCTGCCTTCTCCCCATATCCCCTGACTACACTTTTCTTAAGAGCCCTATCTAGCTCTCTCTTGGAAGCATCCAGAGAACCTGCCTCCACTGCCATCTGAGGCAGAATTCCACAGACTCACCACTCTCTGTGAGAAAAAGTGTTTCCTCATCTCCGTTCTAAATGGCTTACTCCTTATTCTTAAACTGTGGCCCCTGGTTCTGGACTCCCCCAACATCGGGAACATGTTTCCTGCCTCTAGCGTGTCTAAACCCTTAACAATCTTATATGTTTCAATGAGATTCCCTCTCATCCTTCTAAACTCCAGAGTGTACAAGCCCAGCCGTTCCATATGCACAGAGGTTGGCGAGTACGTGAAATGCAGTGCCAGGTTTGGTGGTTGAGGCAGATACATTAGTGGTATTGAAGTAGTTTTTGAATGGGCATATATATGGAGGAATACGGACAGGTGAACAAGACCGGCATCATGTTTGGCTCGGACATTGTGGGCTGATGTGCTTGTTCTTGTGCTGTATTGTTCCGTTTTAATTTAATACATGTAATTATGTTTTGCTGATCATTTGCAACCATGTTATAGCTAAATGGCAAAACATGTTTAATTTCACTCCACAATTGTAATATTTCAAATGGAAGTTAAATTTGGGTACAGCTTAAGTGTTAACTGCATATGTGGCTTAATGAATGACCCATGTTTACTGGATGCTTTTGTAATGTTCCTTCCCACTGCAGAATCACTGTAGTTGTTTACTCATTCTAAACAGCCTGTTCCAATGCTTTTCTGTTCTGTGCAAGTTCTAATTGGAAAAAAGTTACTTGTAATTAATTAAGTAACCCTTCAGGTCTTTAAATTGCAAAAAAACAAGTTTTCAATGAATGACAATCCTATCAGTGAAGGGCAGAATGCAAACTTTAATGTTGCTAACATTTTCAATAACATTAACGGCAAGTGTTCAACGGGACAATTGATACGTTGAAGGAAGGATGGAATTAATTTCAAATATTTGGTGACTAGCCATTGATAATGTGTCAGCAACACTTGAGTGCTTCATTTCATAGGTTGTCATGGAAGCCACTGCTTGCTTGTAAGCTTATTGTTCGCCACTACCCCCTGACACCTCAATCTTTCTCCGTTGTTTGTGAAAACATTTTACTGTGCAATGGTTCCAATAGTTGAAATAGAAAGTGGAAATTGATTAGTATCCCACTTTTTACAAATGAAGGTGAAGGCTCAGCCTTGGGAAATCCTCACTCCAGTTAAGAGTGATTGGAATTGCGTGGTCTACTCAAACTGTTCAGTAATTTATTATGCCTATTGTTTTTCCAATCGTACTTTGGTAAGTTTCATCATTATAACTACTCACCCAAAATATTGCTGTTATTTTGTGTATGAAAGATGTGTCTAGCCCACAAAGATTCTGGAGAAATCTTGTGAATGGTTTGCAATGATCCCCATGATTAAATAGCCCATCTAAGAGTTTGTCATAAGGCATGGAAACAGGTCCTTCAGCCTAGCTCATCCTTGCCAATCAAGGTGCCCCATCTGAAGTAGTCCAATTTACCTGTATTTTGCCTATGTCCCTCTAACCTTTTCCTCGCCATGTACCTTTCCGAATGTTTAATTTTATTGTTGCCCTTTGCACAGGTTTGCGTTATGCACTTTATAATAAATACTTGCCACATCTGAGCATGTTATGAATGGAGGGATTGATGTCACTGAACTGAACTCGGCTGTTATGGGCAGTGCACTTCTGCCTAGAATACTTGGCTTTTCCTGAAATGAATGTCCTCTCCTGTTTTCTATTTCAATCCAGAACAACTTTTATCCCTTGATAGTAAGACATTGGATTCCAATGTTATGCCAACTAGAAATGTTCAAATTCCGTTTACTAGAACATTTTTCTCACCAGAATACCACAGCTTCAATGGGCATTGATGACAGAGGCCAAAAGTGTTTCTTTTCTTTCAATCCCTTATACATTTGTAATAGCACTTTAACATATGTAGCCCACCTATCCACCTTTATTAAGTCATGAAAAGGCAATGGGAACACGAGTGGAGAAGCTAGTCTATAGTCACTATCACAAAGGCATGCAAAGCAACTGACTGTAGACAGTATCTCTTATTCTGTTTCACTGAGGTCTTGGAACCCAATCCGTGCAGTAGTGTACATTCAGCAGTCAAAATAAGCATGCATTTAAGCCAGTGATCATAAACAGATTTACCCAAAATTCAAAAGTATGAGGTATCAATAAATAGATACATTTAGGCACCTAGTAGATCTGATGTCAAGCAGTAACAAATAAGGAACACTGATGGAACAATTAACCATGAGCTCACCTGAATAAAAAAGGTGTAATTATATTTATTGGAGAATTGGCACAACAGAAAAAAGATCAGTAATTCCGATTTAATTAAACATAGTGCTCCAAAGGCACCAACTATACATGCATAAAATCACAGACCAAAAAACGAATCAAAAAAATCCATAGAAAGCACGACAGAATAGCTGTGAATGGTGAGGAACTGTGCAGTTGTTAGCCCAATTGTTGGGCTAACAAGTATCACTCGAGCTCTTCCCAGCAGTCAGTCAGATTTCCTTTGCTGCGTCTCTGGATTCCAGGCAGTTTACCTGCTGTCCTGATTCCCCACTTGGAACTGCTCACGTTTGTTTCACCGTCCAGGCTGGTATACTTTGAACTGCTGCTACTCTCACTTGCCCAATCAGACCAGGTGCTGGAATCAGTCACGTTGCTACTAGGATTGTCCATTGTGACTTGAGATTCCCAACCTTCATCTTCTGTGGGAATTTTGCTGGCTAAATTCTGTTTAATTCCCAAGCTGTCCCAGAAACTAGATTTCTTTTCTGTTTTTACATCTTCTTTTGGTTTCACAGTTGTCCTGCAGACATAAAGAAGACAGGAATAAACTTACACATAGCTTTTGGTAATATAACTTACTTTTGAAGGCAGGATGTTGGTGGAGGCCAACCTGATAATATTCAACATTTGCTTCATCTGCTCAACATCCAATGGATGAATAATAAATCTTTTTATAATTATACCTCATTTACACCCAATGAAATAAAATAATGGCTTAGTAATACAGTGTGGAATCAGGCCCTTTGCCAACCAAGATGCCCCATCTACACTAGTCCACCTGCCTACATTTGACCATATCAGGTTAAACCTTTCCTATCCATGTACCTGTCCAAATGTCTTTTAAATGTTGTGGTTGTACCTACTTCAACCCCCTCTGGCATCTTATTCCATGCACCCACCACCCTTTGAATTAAAAAAAAGTTGCTCCTCGGGTTTCTATTAAATCTTTCCCCTCACCTCAAAGCAATGACCTCTGGTTCTTGATTCCCCTGCTCAGGGAAAATGCAGTCTTTTACCCAATCTATTCATCTCATAATTCTTATACATCTGTACAAGATCACCCTTCAGCCTCCTGCGCTCCAGCTTAATAACATCTTTCCCCATAAGGGGGTGATCAAAACTGAACACAATACTCTAAATGTGGCCTCACCCATGTCTTGTACAACTGTAATGTAACCTCCCAACTTCTATACTCAATACTCTGATACTCTTGACTCTTTGTTCAGTTTCAGTACACATGACGGAGTGGAAGATTGCAACCTTCACGTGGTCCGCCCTGTTTCGACTAGTGCAATCAACTCGACGTGCACCAGGCATGTGCCGTCAGGGTAGGCAAGGTAGGCAGTGCCTACCCTGAATAAAATTATAAAAATAGTAATTATTTTATATATAAATATAATATATATAAAATATATAAAATGGTCATAAATAGTAAAGGCACGGGAGAATTATGCCTCCCTAAGAGATCAATCTCTTAGGGAGGCATAATTCTCCCGTGCCTTTCATCAGCAGTATGTTTTAAACGCGGAAGTATGAGCTACTCACGTGCCGTCGACGCTGCTTCAAGCCATCAGTGGGAACGGTCTGTAAAGGCAGCTGAAATTCTGCCTTTACACTGTGAATTGCGTGCATGTGCTGCGTTGCGCACTGCGCATGCGCACCAGCCTACTGAGCATGCGCAAGCGCAAGTTTCTTAGCGGGATTTTCAAGGGTGGATAGTGATTACCTGAAGAGTTTCACGAAGCAAACTTACGGATATTTTTGCTGCAGAATGGATTTTGTGCACAAATAATATGGTAAGTAAATTTTTTTTAGCTATATGTTTTTAAATACTTTATTAAGTGATAGGACCTATTGAAAACAAATTACATGATAAAAGTTGAGGGAACAATCTGCGCATGCGCGGTTTCCACTATTTAAAAAAAGCCGAATGACAGTTCACCGGTGAGGGAACTATGTGCACATGCGCGGTTTCAAGATTAAAAAACCGACTGACAGCTCACCGGGGAGATAATAATCTGCGCATGCGCGGTTTTCAAGATTTTTAAAAGCCACTGCCTACCCTGGCTGATTACTCACGGCACATGCCTGACGTGCACAAATGGAAGATCAAATAGAACAAGTTGTCCTACAACTTTGGGCTGTGCACGCCACACGAAAGAAGAAGTACACATGACAATTAAACACTCCTGACTCTTAACAGTGAATAAGAGCAGATTCACAAGATCTTAAATGCACTGTTAGCAGCAAACTTTGGCAAAGTTGTGGTTTGACGCACTGAATCCCTCTAGCTACTTATTTTTTTCTCCAAATTCCATTTGCAGTCTCTTGTACCTGCACATTTGTCCATCTTATCAGATGGGTGTGGGAATCAGGTTGATTTGCAAGTTTGCTGCTTATGAGATTGGAAGCTGGGCCAATGCCAGACAATTATTTTACATTACAATGGAAAACTCAGGAGAATAAATTACATCAATTGCAGATAATTTGAAGGAGTATCAGTGAGAAAGGGATTCTGCTAATTTATCAGTAAATTTACAGGGCAAGCGAAGAGCTCATTTACATTCAGTAAATTTGATATTTAGGTGGAATTTAGTGCGGTGGTGTTAACAGCAGCAGTTTGGAGATGAGTGTGACAGTTTTTTGTATACGTAGAAGGGAAACGTACAGCACAGGAATAGGCCCTTAGGCCCACAATGTCCATACCAAATATGATATCATTTGAAATTAATCTCATCTGCCTGCACATGGTCCAAACCCCATCTACCTACATATCCATGTGACCATCTATAAACTGCTTAAACATCTGTATTGTAACTGTCTCCACCATAACCCCTGGCATCCACCAACCTATGTAAAAAAAGGTGAGCACCGAACATGGTGCCAAGTTAAACAATCTCTTGGTGCGTGTGATCCATATCGTTACTTTTCCTGCACTTCCATGTGCCTTTTTAATAGCCTCAAATATCCTTATTGTACCTGGCTCCACCACCTCTGGCAATGCTCTCCAGGTAGTTGCTGCTCTCTGTGTAACATAGAAAATAGGTGCAGGAGGAGGCCATCGGCCCTTCGAGCCAGCACCGCCATTCATTGTGATCATGGCTGATCGTCCGCTATCAATAACCCATGCCTGCCTTCTCTCCATATCCCTTGACTCCACTAGCCCCTAGAGCTCTATCCAACTCTCTCTTAAATCCATCCAGTAATTTGGCCTCCACTGCCCTCTGTGGCAGGGAATTCCATAAATTCACAACTCTCTGGGTAAAAAAGTTTTTTCTCAGCTCAGTCTTAAATGACCTCCCCTTTATTCTAAGACTGTGGCCCCTGGTTCTGGACTCACCCAACATTGGGAAAATTTTTCCTGCAGCTAGCTTGTCCAGTCCTTTTAGAATTTGTATAATGTATACATTTTTCCTACATAGTGTACCTGCAGATGCTGAATAAATAGCTTAGTTTTACAGGTTTTGGAAGTGAGCTGAAAACAACAAACAATGGACATTGAGGGTACACAAAAGGCTGGAGAAACTCAGCGGGTTGTTAAGAGCATAAGTTTTATTTCCCAAAATAAACATAGGAAAAACTTGCAACACTGCAAAGTCACAAAAGAACACTCCTATTTGCAGACAACCATTGTGCGCCCAGCACCAATCCTACATTTCTAATCCTAATCTTTCCTTTCGGTATTGCAGTTGGGGGATATGGTTCAGTGGTGGAATATTTCGTTGGCGGACAGGGCCCAATGGGTCCAAACTTGGTCTAGTTATTATTACAATCGTGCTGTTCCTTTTGAGAATATTTAATTAAACATATTTTTAATAGATTAATTACAATAACTATAAGCACACAGCAATAACACCTAGCAATGATTCTAACCCTACTCACCATTTAGGCTCATTGTCAGTCAGCAGTTTGTGCTCATCACCTTTATTAAAAAGCGAGGTTACTTCCTTCCAACTTTTTAGGCTTGCTCCTTGAACCTAAATCAAGCAACAAAAAAATTACTGGAATAATAATTAAATTCAAAGCATATAATAACAAGGAAACAGCCAGAATCCCCTCTATGACTATTGGTAAGTGTGGAATTATCATGTTGATTGGAAGTTTTATTTCTGGTTTTATTCTAGATCTAGGCGGCACGGTGGCGCTGCGGTAGTGTTGCTGCCTTACAACGCCACGGACTCAGGTTCCATCCTGACTACGGGCACTTGTCTGTACGGAGTTTGTACATTCTCACCGTGGGTTTTCCCCGGGAGCACCAGTTTCCTCCCACATTCCAAAGGATATATAGGTTTGTTGGATAGCTGATATGGTAAAATTGTAAATTGTCCCTAACATGTAGGATAGTGTTAATTTGCAGGGGTCGCTGGTGGGCTGAAGGGCCTGTTTCCGTGCTGTATCTCCAAACTAAACTAAACAGAATTTGTCAACTCCAGGGGCAGCAACAATGGAGATATAGCAATGCAGATGGAAGGGCAAGAGCGCGGGGGTGGTGGGGGGGGGGGGGGGGAGAACATTTCCAGAGTTAAAGGAGGCATATGGTATGCATGCTTTCATTGGTCAGAGCATTGGAGTATAAAAGTCAGGAAGTCATGATGCACCTTTATAGGACTTTAGTTAGGCCGCATTTGAAGTATTGTGTGCAGTTCTGGTCACCCCAATGCAGGAAGGGTGTGGAGGCTTTGGAAAGTGTGCAGAGGAGGCTTACCAGAATTATACCTGGATTAGTGTGTATTAGTTTCAGGGGGCAGTTGGACAGACATGGATTATTTTCCCTAGAATGCTGGAGATTGAGGGAGGCCTTATAGTAGTATCTAAAATTATTAGAGGCATCAATAGCTTAGGCAGTCAGAATCGTTTTATCCCATGGTGGAAAAATCAAATACTAGAGGGCTCAGCTTTAAGGCTAGAGGCAAATTTTAGAGATGATGTGCAGAACAAGCTTGTTTTTTAATTACTAAACGGAGGTTGGTGAGAGCCTGGAATTCACAGCCAGGAGAGCTGTTTAAAGCATACCTTAGTGGCATTTAAAAAAACTTTTGGATAAGCATATGGATATGCAGGACTGGAGGGATGTGGATTATGCACAGATAGATGTGATGGTCTTGGCATCATGTCCAGCACTGACATCATGGACTGAAGGCCTGTTCTTGTGCTGCAATATTTTATTTTCTATGTCCTTGTTCTGGATTCTCAGTGGCACAATGTTACAACAGATGCCCAACTGACTTGAGGATCATCGAGCATGGAAACATTACCTACTGCTAGACTCTGTCCCAGCCCTCGTACAGGTCGAACAGATAGATGTGCAATTGTTTGCTGCTGCTGTTCTTATTCTGACTCCATGCCAACAGAATGCTCAAATTACTCAAATCAATGTTACCATTAACATTCAATGACTCATATTGACTTTTCTAGCCACTTTAGGAATATGTAGGCCAGAAATTAAAAAAAGGAATTATATTCTTCAAACCTTGCCCCTAAGTGGTGCAATGGTGTTGAACACGCTGAAGCTGTCTAATAATGTTATAGCCAGAGATGCAACACAGATATAGGCTCTTTAACACACCAAATCTGTGCTGACTTTCCACCACCCTTTTAAATAATCCTAATTAGCTTCCATAGACTCTACATGCCCACTCGGGACCATTTACAGTGACTAATTAATCAACCAACCCACAGCTCTTAGAATATGGAGGAAACATGAGCACTAGGAGGAAACCCACACAGTCACAGGAAAATGAGCAAACGCCACACACACAGTACCAGAGATCAGGGTTGATCCTCCTCCGGGGCTGCGATGCAGCAACTCTACCAGCTGTGTCACTATTGTGCCATCCCAAAGACACAAACTGTGAGTGTACACAATCAACATTAGTAGGGTTTCAACCTATTTGACCATTTCTTCATTGGTTTTTAAGCCCAACACAATTGTGGTCTTTTATTTAAATTCTTTGTAACTCTTCAGTTGATTCATATCTTCTTATAAGCAACATCAACTTTGGTGCAATTTTCCAATCTAAAAAAGGTGACATTTTCCAGAATCAGGAACTGCAACAAATTGAGACTATTGCATTGTATCAGGCGCACAACAAATATTACTTTGTGTCAACTAAGATACACGTGCTGGTTGAGATAAACACGAGTACTTGCAGTCAGAGTAAAATGATTTGCGAGCTACAGGAGATACCAGAACCAATAAAATGTCCAAACTGATACTCTATTTCCAAGGTAGATAAAATGCTGGAGAAACTCAACGGGTGAGGCAGCATCTATGGTGCGAAGGAATAGGTGACGTTTGGGTCGAGACCCTTCTTCAGATCCTTCTTCTATATCCAATGTCTGTTGTTATATTGATAAGGTTGGTTTTCAGCATAAAATCAGATATAGTTCTATAATATGCTGCTGTAAATATAGACCCATCTCCAGGTTGCATACATGTAAAATATGTCACTACCATTATACATCTTAATCTTCTAGATCAGCCCACCAAGGGGAATTCATCAAATCAAATACCTTACTAAAACCATGTGGCCAACATCCACTGGCTTTCCCTCATTGATAACCTTCATCACCTCCTCAGAAAACTCAATCACATTAGTAAGACATGGCGTGCCCTAAAAAAAGCCACGCTGACAGTCCCTAATTAACCCATTCTTTTCCAAAAGGCGAGGGGTACACACAGACTTGTGAAACAGCACCTCATATTCTATGTTTACTCACAACACAATGGTATGAACACTGAACAATTCTCTGTTTTTAAATTATAGCCTTCCATCCACCCCCCCCCACCTTTTCCACCCATTGTTCCCTTCCATCTAAGCCCTCAATTTGGCTTTACATTTCACTCCTTTTCACTTAGTCCACCCATATGCCAAACAAAAACTTCCCTCATTTGTATCCACCTATCACTTGCCAGGCTTTGTCCCACCTCCCACCCTTTTCACCTGCATCATCCCCCCCAGCCATAACATTAAGTCCGAAGAAGGGTCCCAACCTGAAACTGCACCCAATCATTCCCTCCACATATGCTGTCTGACCTGCTGAGTTACTCCAACATTTTATTTTGTTAAACAACATATTTAGGTAATAAGTTGCGTAGATGGGAGCACAAATTTACAAAGATGGTTGAAGCGAGTGACAAATCAATGGCAGGTGGAGTGCAATGAGCAAAACAAGGCAGACAAACTAGACTTATTTTTCTTATTGGCTAGCTAGAAGGAGAAAGGGGATTTGTAAGTTAATGTACATCGGAAGTCAGTCAGTACAAGAAGCAATTAAAATGTATATTGGAAAGCTGTTCTTTATTCTGAGGAAGTGGGAACGCAAAGTGTTGGCCAGATTCCAAATGCAGCACTGCATTCAATCTAGTCACCAGGCCTTAAGCAGCACACATTGGAAAACTTAGGACGAGACGGAGATATTTAAGAGGGAGCTCAAAGGTAGCTTTTAGAATAAGATGCCAGAGAATGCAATAGTAGATAAAATTATTATTTTGAAAATATTTGGACAGATAGATGGATAGGAAGTTGTAGAGCTTATTTCAGCGAACAGCTGAGATGAAATTTGGCCTTCAGATTAGAATGAAATAAATAATTACTAAGTGCCTTACACCCTTTACCAAAGCATTTTCAAAGAAACTAAATGCTCATTAATGGTATAAAAGGATGGATGTGGAGTTAAAGTCAATTATTGCAAAGGCCCTGATTCTTAAAATTAAGGTACTTGTCAGCCAGCACAGTGGTGCAGCTAGTGGAGCTGCTTCGGCAGAGCGCCAGAGAACGGGGTTTCTATCCTGACCTCGGGTGCCCACTTTCTGGAGTGTGCATGTTCTCCCTGTGGGTTTCATCCAGTTTGCTTACATATCCCAAAGACATGTAGGTTTGTGGGTTAATTGCCCTATGCAAATTGACCCTAATGGAAGTGGATGAGAAAGTGAGGTGACATGGAACTAGTGTGAACAGGGTGACTGACGGTCAGTGTAGATTTGGTGGGCTGAAGAAACCGTTTCCATGCTATATCTTTAAACTAAAATAACCCCACATTAAATGTAAGAAAAAATTGGAACATTCCACAGAATGCTGCTGAAACCAGATCTATTATTTTTTTTATAACATTGAGATTCACACAGTTTAATTGGATAAAAGCATTAAAGTATATGGATCAAACCTGATGAATGTAGTTTATGGTAAAGATCAGCCACAAACTAATTAAACTCCAGAACAGGCTTAAGAGACCCCAGTCCATATACTTCCTGCAGCAGTCCATTTAAAATCATTTTTATGGATGAACTGAGAAACAAAACATATTGTCTCTGGTTTCCATTGCTTATTATTATGAAAGAGAAGCCATAATGGGATTTGTGCTGATGCTTGTGAGCTCCGGGTCAAATCAATATACATTTAAGCCCAGTGCTTAGTGAATGAAACAAGGTTCACTTGCTTACAACAATGTCTTCATTTGCAGATTGTTAGCTATTTATAATCCTTACTTCCTTTAAAAGATAACAAAACTTAATTTTAACAAAAGAATCATCAATATAGAGAATATGATTTACATCTTTACACTCATATCATTTGTCACAACATTATCTGTAGCAGAAATATATAAAAATAGAAGGCATACATCCAGGGTAAGGAAGCAAGATGTTTTAAAGAGATCTCATAAAGTCAGTCATACAGCATGGAAACAGGCCCTTCAGCCCAACCTGTCCACGCCGACCAACATGCCCCATCCACACTAGTCTTGCCGGCCCACAGCCCTCTAGTTTAATGTCACGTGTACAGAGGTACAGTGAAAAGCTTTTGCTGTGTGCTAACCAGTCAGCGGAAAGACCAAAAAATTACAAGCGAACCATTTAGTGTATAGATAAATAAGGGAATAACGTTTATTACAAGGCAAAGCCAGTAAAGTAAAGCCAGTATCAAAAATAGTTCGAGGATCACCAATGAGAGAGTAATTCAGGACTGCTCTCTAGTTGTGGTAGGATAATTTAGTTGCTTGATAACAGCTGGGAAGAAACCAAATCTGGAGTGCATTTTCACACTTCTATACCTTTTGCCCAATGGGAGAGGGGAGAAGAGGGAGTGGCCAGGGTGCGACTGATCCTTGATTGTGGTGCTAGCCTTTCCAAGGCAGCGCAAGGTACAAATGGAGTCTAAACCTATCCTATCCATGTACCACTCAAATATCTCTTAAACGTTATGATAATACCCGCCTCAGCGAACTCCTCCGGCAGCTCGTTCCATATATCCACTGCCCTTTGTGTAAAAATAGTTACCCCTCAGGTTCCTACTAAATCTTCCCCACCTCCTCTCCCTCACCTCTTCCTCTTCTGATGAAGAACTGTTTCTTCTAAAGGGAATCTGGAATGTACAGACCGAGTGGGTGATAGAAGCAAGTGCTCTCGTAACATCTAGGAGGCATATACAATCACTTATTGTTGCCAAGGCACCAGAGACTGGACAGAGTGCTGGTTGATGCATACTTGAAGGTTGGCATGGATATGCTGGAACAAAGAACCTGTTCCTGGCTACATAACTCTACAATTATGTATGTCACAATATTGAATATTATGCAAGTAACAATATTGAATATGGATATTCAATATAACTATTAAAACTTGATTCAGGTCATAAGTTGTTGGCAAATTAAATATCTGTCAAACAATTTCAGTGTTGCCTCTCTTGAACAACCTTTGTGATAATAATCTTGGAGACGAAAATGGGGCACTGGATGTGCGAGGAGATGCATTGTAGAAACTAATTCAATTTGTGCACATTTCGATTGCCAAATACCTCATAAATGCTATGGTAACTAAAACAATAAATCAGAAATTTAGTCGAAGAAAAACAATATGCAGATTTTGAAAGGGTGTCAGTACCATTTTCCAACATTATTAAGTAGGACCAGGCAAATTTAAAATGGGAGCAGATAAGTGATGCGTGGGAGTTCAGGGACAATGTGTCTGGGTGAAAGTCAAGGCCACAAGTCTAGAAACTCCGGATGTCAAGGGATATGAAAGGCTTGATGAAGAAAAACCTTAGAAAAAGCATGGAAGCCCCTTTAAGGGTGTAGATTTTATGGGGGGGGGGGGGTGTACTTTTTCCCTACTTAATTAAAGAAATTAAAAGGGGAAATATCAGTGGCAGACAAGAGGAAAATTCAAAGACATTTTCAAAGCATAAACAGAGCAAAAACAGTGTAACCAGGGAAAGAGTAGAAAGCATCAGAAACCAAAGAGGCAATCAATGCATGGAGCCAGAAGACATTGCCAAGATCCTAAAAGATTACTTTTCATCTGTATTCACTGACAAAAAAAAATTGTTAGATTTTGCTTGAGTCAGTAAAATTCTAGAACACCAAGATTAAAAAAAGTAGATGACATAAAGATGGATCAATTCCCTGGCCTTAGTGATGGATATCCTGGGCTGCATTGAGAGTCAATGGAGAAGATTGCTGCAGTCCTGATGGACACATTTAATTCAGGTGCTAGATGACAGGAATAGAGCAAATGTGGTACCATTATTCAAGAAAGGAGTAGGGATAAGCTAATTAATTATAGAGCACCGAGTCTTACTTCAGTGGTAGGGAAATAGTTGGATTTTTTTTAAAAATCTGGATCAATCTACATTTCGAAAAGCAGTTGGAGATCCTGTCTGAGGAATTCAATTGGAGGGAGGGGAGAGAGGGAGAGGGAGAGGGAGGGGAGAGGGGGAGAGAGGGAGGGGGGGGGGAGAGAGGGAGGGGGGAGAGGGAGAGAGGGAGGGGGGAGAGGGAGAGGGAGGAGGAGAGGGAGGGGGAGAGGGAGGGGGGAGAGGGAGGGGGGAGAGGGAGGGGGGAGGGAGAGGAGAGGGAGAGGGAGAGGGGGAGAGGGAGGGGGGGAGAGGGAGGGGGGGAGCGAGAGGGGGAGGGGAGAGGGGGAGGGGGGAGAGGGGGAGGGGGAGAGGGGGGAGGGGGAGGGGGGGGGAGAGGGAGAGGGAGAGGGGAGGCCATTCAGGCTTACCGCCTTCAGTTAGGCCATGCAAAAGGCCTTACAGTCCATGGAAATACGAGCAAAAATTAGATCAAAATAAGCTTGAAAATAGAAGGTAGATGGTCATGGTACATGAAGCCTGTGTATGTTATGGTGTTAGATCTCTGGCTGTTATAATACATTAACAGCTTAGATATGAAAGTAGGAGGTATGACTAGTAATTTTGTGATGACACAAAAATTGGTGGTGGTGTTTACAAGGTTGAGAGTAGTCTCAAGGGGCTGTCCCACTGCGGCAACCTAATCCGCGAGTTCAGAAGAGTTTACCCTCGACTCATGCTCGAAGCATGGTCGACACGAGGTCCTAGGAGGTATTTGTAACTCTCCTTCATGCTCGAGAGTAGTTCCCGCATACTCGAGGCCTCAGCTAGGTCGCGACATATTTTTCAACATGCTGAAAAATGCCCGCGACTAAAAAATGGTTGCCATGGAAAGAAAAAATCTTTTTTTTTAACTCGTAGGTTTAGTCGAGGTAGGTCGGCATGTTATTCGTAGGTAATCGAGGGTAGTCGAAGGTAGTTGTAAGTAGTCTTCAACATAGTCGAAGGGAGGTCGATGGAGATCGAAGGAGGTCGTCTTCACTCTCCACTATTCGGTGTCCAATTTTCCCGAAGCTAGTCTTCAACATAGTCGAAGGAGGTCTTCCAGATGACACTTTTTCAAACTCCTAAACTCGCCAATTAGGTCGCCGCAGTGGGACAGCCCCTTTAGGCTTCAGAGTGATGCTGATCAGCTGGCAAATTGAATAGGGCATAAGCAGATGGATTTTAATCCTCATAAATGTGAGGTGATGCATTTTGGTGGCAGCTATAGTAAGATAGGGCATATACCATGAATATTCTGGCACTTGTATTGAGGAACAGAGAAATGCAGGTGAATAAATCCAGAGAACTCAATGTTTGTCGTATCAGATAGAATAATAAAAAAAGGCAAACTGAACCAATTAATCAACAAACCCATACATCTTTAAGATGTGGGAGAAACAGGAGCACTCGTGGGAAACCCAAGCAGTCACAGGGAGAATGTGCAAACTCTGCACAGACAGCACACGAGGTAAGGATCAAACGAGGTCTCTGGTATGGAGACAACGGCTCTTCCAGCCTAGCTACTGCGCCACCTGATGACATCCCTCCAAAAGCAGGGCGATCAAAACTGAACAGTAATCCAAATGTGGCCCCAACAACGTCTTGTACAACTGTAACACATCTTCTATAGTAAATACCTTGACTGATGTATCAAAGGCTAATGTATCAAAAGCCATGTTTAACACTATCTTCATGTGGCACCACTTTCAGGGGACAAAGTAGATCTTGGATCCCTTTGTTCTAAAACAGACCAGAGGGGTGTTTTACCTCCATTCACTGTGGAGGTCCTGCCCTGGTTTGACTTCCCAAAATACAAAACCTCATACTTATCTGCACTGAACTTCATTAACCATTCCTCAGCCCTTTTGTCCTGTTGATCAAGATCTGGCTGTAATAGTTGATAACCATCTTCACTCTCTGCGATAACACCTACTTTAGCGTCATCTGCAAATTTACTAACCATGCCTTGTACATTCTCATCCAAATAATTAATATAAACCACAAAAAGCCAAATCTGTATTCAACTAGCTAGTTCTCCTTGGATACCAAACAATCTAACCTTCCAGAGGAGCCTTCTACACCATGCTGAAGACTGCATAGACAACATCTACGTCCTTGCTCCCATCAACTGTTTTGGTTATTTCTTCAAATAATTCAACCGTGTAAGACATGATCTCCCATTCACAAAACTAAGCTGACTATCCCTAAGCAACCGTCTATCCAAATACATACATCTCATCCCTCAGAATTCTCTCCAGTAACCTACCTACCACAGATGTAAGGCTCACGGGCCAATAGATCCCCTGCTTTTCCATGCAGCCATTCTTAAACAGAGGCACGACATTACCCACCCTGCAGACATCCAGCAGCTCACCAGTGTCTAACAATGATCCATATATCTCAGCTTCTGCTCCCACAATTTCTTCTCTAACCTCCCACAGTGTCATCAACATATTTGTTCGGGGCTGGGAGATGCATTTGTCTTCATACGTCTAAGGAAGTCCAGCACCTTCTCAACTGCAATATAGATTGTCCTCAAGACATTTTCATTAACTGTCCCAACTTCCCCAAACTTCATGTTTTTCTCCTCAGTAAGAACAGAGGAAGAGCTTTTCACCTGGAGGATGGTTGTAATCTACAATGCACTGCCCAAAAACGTGATGGACTATTTTCCAAAGATATTTAGATGATCACATGCATCTCCAAGGTAAGTGTTGGTAAATAGGATCATCCACTCTCCTTATTTACTCTAACCTCTCCTCCCGCAGAACGTATAGTCCCCTTACTTAGTCTAACCTCTCCCCCTGAACGTACAGCCCTCAGCTCACTCTGCAGCAACCCCAACTTGATAATCAAACCCGCCGATAAAGAAAGCATGCTGACTTCAACCGGGCTGAAGCCAGACGACAACTCTCAGATACCTCGTCCCATTTATCCTTGGACACCACAGACGAGCACCAGACCTTAATATCACAAATCATTTCTGATGTCATTACATCTGGCTCTCTGCCCTCTAAAGCCTCCAACCTTATCGTTCCCCAGCCCAGCACAGCCCAATTTTATCTTCTCCCCAAAATCCACAAACAGAACTGTCCTGGCAGACCCATTGTTTCTGCTTGTTCATGTCCCACCAAATAAATGTATACATACCCCGACTCCATCCTACCCCCCCAGCCCAATCCCTCCTCAACTACGTCCAAGACGCCTCACATGCTCTTCGTCTCTTCAACGACTTCTGTTTTCCAGGCCCCCACTCCCTCATCTTTACCATGGATGTCCAGTCACTCTACACCTCCATCCCTCACCAGGAACGTCTTAAAGCCCTCCATTTCATCCTCGACCGCAGAACCAGCCAATTTCCGTCTACTAATACTCTCCTCCGCCTTGTAGAGCTGGTCCATACCCTCAACAACTTCTCCTTCGACTTCTCCCACTTCCTCCAAATCCAAGGTGCAGCTATGGGCATCCGCATGGGCCCAAGCTATGCCCACCTCTTTGTTGGGTACGTCGAACAATCACTGTTCCAGGCTTACACTGGCCCTATCCCCGAACTCTACCTCCGCTACATTAACAACTGCATCGGTGCTGTCATGTTGCACCCATGCAGAACTCATTGACTTCATCAACTTCTTGACTAATTTCCATCCTGCACTCAAATTCACTTGGACCATCTCCGACATCTCTCTACCGTTTCTGGATATCACCGTCTCCATCATAGGAGACAGACTATTGACCAACATCTACGAAAAACCCACCGAATTCCATATCTATCGAGACGACACTTTTTTCCCACCCTTCTTCCTGTAACGACTCTATACCCTCCTCCCAATTCCTCCGTCTATGCCGCATCTGCACACAGGATGAGGTTTTCCATAAGAGATCACTGGAGATGTCCTCATTCTTTAGGAAACGGGGGCTCCCCTCTTACATTATAGATGAGGCTCTCACTCGGGTCTCCTCGAAATGCCGCATCTCAGCTCTTGCTCCCCCTCCCCCCATTCACAACAAGGACAGAGTCCCCCTTATCCTCACTTCCACCACATCAGCTGTCGCATACAGTATATAATCCTCCAACACCTTTGCCACCTCCAATGCGATCCCACTACTAGGCACATCTTCCCATCTCCACCCCTTTCTGCTTTCTGCAGAAACCTTTCCCTCTGCAACTCCCGAGTCAACTCGTCCCTTCCCACGAAAACCACCTCCTCCCCGGGTACTTTCTTCTGCAACCGCAGGAGAAGCAACACCTGTCCCTTTACCTCCCCCCTAGAATCCATCCAAGAACCTCAACAGTCTTTTCAGGTGAGGCAGAGGTTCACTTGCACCTCCTCGAACCTCATCTACTATATCCACAGTTTCAGGTGTCAACTTCTGTACATCGGCGAGACCAAGCGCACGCTTGGCGATCATTTCACTGGACACCTCCGCTCAGTCCTTCTTAACCTACCTGATCTCCCGGTTGCTCAGTACTTTAACTCGCCCTCCCATTCCCAATCTGACCTTTCTGTCCTGGGCCTCCTCAATTGTCACAGCAAGGCCCAGCGCAATTTGGAGGAACAGCACCTCATATTTCGCTTGGGTAGCTTGCATCCCAGCGGTATGAACATTGACTTCGCTAACTTCAAATAGCCCTTGCTTTCCCTCTCTATCTCTCTCTCTCCATCCCCTCCCCCTTCCCAGTTCTCCCACCAGTCTTACTGTCTTTGACTACATTCTATCTCTGTCCCGCCCACTACCCTGACATCAGTCTGAAGAGGGGTCTCGACCCGAAACTTCACGTGGGGGAGGAGAAGCTTGGGCAGCTTACAACCCAGTTGTATATTGATTTCTCTCATTTCAAGACACCCTTGCCTTCTCTCTCACCGACCCTCCCCACTGTCATTCTGCTAGTTTCACTGTTTTATTTCTTCATTATCACCTCCTCCACAGCCAACAATGGACCATTGTGGGCTCCTTGGCCATCTTTGATTTTGTGCCGGCTTTGATTTATTCTATACCTTTTCATACAGATGGTGATGTGTGGAGATGCACGACCAATGGTGTCAACAACAACCTGGCTCTCAATATCAGTAAAACCAATAAACTGATTGTGGACTTAGGAAGAAGAAGGATGAGGACCTACAATCCTGTTTATATCAACAGTGGTGGAGAGAGACAAAAACATCAAATTCCTGGGTGTGCATTTTTCCAAAGATCTTTCCTAGACCCAGCACACTGATGCAATTATCTATAAAGCACATCACGCCTCGATTTCCTGAAGAGATTACGGAGATTCGGTATGTCAGTGAGGGTTTTCTTGAACTTTGAGAGGTGTACAGTCGAGGGCATATTGACTGGTTGCATTACAGCCTCGTTCGGCAACTTGAACGCCCAGAGGCGAAAAGGACTGCAAAAAGTTATGAACACTGCCCAGTCCATCACCGGCCCAGACCTCCCCACCATCGATGGGATTTATTGGCTTCGCTGCCTCAAAAACCAAGACAGCTATCAGGACCCAGACCATACACGGCCCTCGCACATATGTTACCCTGCATTCTGGTAGAGGTTCAGGAGCTTGGAAAAACTGTAACGTTCCAGGTTCAGGGACAGATTCTTCACAGCCTATCGGTATTATACCACTACAACCTCACATAAATTTCTGAACTCACATAGATATCTATATTAATATTTTTGCACTACATTGTTTGGTTGTCGATCTCTCCCTCCAGACCCCATTCCCCTGCCTTTCCCCAAATTACCTCTGCGACACTTGCACTAATCACTAATATATCTATCCAGCCTTATAAATATATCCACTGATGGCCTCACACCTTCTGGTGGCAATAGATTTCCAAGATCCACCACTCGATTCCTCATCTCCTTTAAATGATACGTCTTCAATTCTGGAGGCCATGACCTCTAGGCATTGGGAATCAGGGATAGTATAAAAAAAAAAGTTGAAGCTTAACAAATTAGGCCAGAAAAAGCAGCCAACTAGAGGACTGGGAGGAAATTCGTGTCCCAGAGGACAAAGGTTATTAGGAAAGGGAAATAGATTATAGAAAGAAAGAAAATGGCAGGGAACATAAAATGACTGCAAACGTTTTTATAGTATGTTTAAAGAGAAAGATTAGTTAAAACAAATGTAGGTCCCTTGCAGTCAGAAAAGGTGAATTGATATTGAGAAAAGGACATGGCAGACCAATGAATACTACTTTGGTTCTGTCTTACTCAAAGAAGAACATAAATCTGCGGAAATAACGGGGACTGGGTGTCAATAAGGTGGAGGAACTAGTGAAATTAGGTTAGCCGGGGAAGTGGTGTTGGGGTTATTGAACGGATTAAGGCTGATAAATCCCACAGCGGCCAGATAGTGGGCATCCCAGAGTACTCAAGGACAGTAGCACAGAATAGGGATGCATTAGTGATATTTCAAAAAACTCCTTGATTCTGGTGTAGTTCTGAGGATGAGAGGTTAGCTAATGTAACACATTTTTATGAGGGAGTGAGCAACGAAAAGGAAATGCTGACCAGTTAGTTCTGACATCGGTAGTGGGGAAAACTGCTAGCGTTTATTAAAGATGGGATAGCAGTACATTTGAGAAAGTGGTGAAACTCTTTAGACAGTTCAGCATGGATTTACGAAAGGTTAAAATCATGCCTGACGAATCTTATAGAATTTTTCGGAGGTGTAACTAGCAGGAGTGGATAAGTGGAAACCAATGGATGTGTTGATATTAGACTTTCAGAAGGCTTTCGACAAGTTCCACATGAGGAGATTAGTATAGAAACTTGAAGCACACAGTAATGGGATTTTGGGGTTCAGTATTGATGTGGGTAGAGAAATGGCTGGCAGACAGGAAGCAAAGGGTAGGATGGAAAACGAGTCCTTTTCAGAATGGCAGGGCAGTGACAGTGGGTACGCAAGGATCAGTTGCTGGGCCAGCTATTTCAATATATATTAATGATTTGGACGAGGAATTGAATGCACATCTCCAAGTTTGCGGATGACGTAAGCTGGGGGGTAGTGTTAGGTGTGAGGAGTTGCTAGGAGGGCTGCAAGGTGACTTGGATAGGCTGAGGTGATGGGCAAATGGCATGGCAGATGCAGTATATTGTGGGTTAAATGTGGAGGTTTTATCCACTTGGTGGCAAAAAACAGGAGGGTATAGACTATTATCTGAATGGTGGCAATTAGGAAAAGGGGAGATGCATATGTTGGCATGGGAGTCATGGTACACCAATCATTGAAAAAGTAGGCATTGCAGGTGCAGCAGGCTGTGAAGAAAGTAAATGTATGGTTAGCATTCATAGCAAAAGGTTTTGCAGTTATAGGGCAGAGAGGTTTACTGCTCAGTTGTACAGGGTTTTTTTGGTGAGTCCACACCTGGAGTATTTGCATACAGTTTTGTTCTCTAAAATCTGAGAAAATACATTCTTGACATGAGGGCGGTACTGAGAAGGTTCACCAGCACAGATTCCTGGGATTGTAAAGGACTTTAATAAGAGGGAAAGATTGATAGACTTGGCTTGGCACCTCGCTAGAATTTAGAAGGACTGGAGGGGGGATCTTGTTCTTATAGACATCTTACAAAATTTTAGGGGTTGGATAGCTAGATGCAGGCAAGATTGTTCTCAATGTTGGAGAGGTCACCAGACAAGGGGCTTCACAGTCTAAGGATAAGGGGAATTTTACGGGACCGAGATGAGAGAGAACATTTTTCACACAGAGAGTGCGTGAGGTCTCTTGGGCTCATTTTCTTCCCACAGAAAGGTAGTTGAGGCCAGTTCATTGGCTATATTTGAGAGTTAGATGTGGCCCTTGTGGCTAAAGGGATAAGGGTGGTATGGAGCAGAAGGTGTGGTACAGGCTCTCTGAGCTTGGTGATCAGCCATGGATCATATTGAATGGCGGTGCAGGCTCGGATGGCCAAACTTGGCCTACTCCTGCACCTATTTTCTACGTTCTATGTCCTAGGCTCTCCACTGTGGAAACATCTCTTACAGATCCACTAATCCAAGCTTTCCACTATTATGTATGGTTCAATGGTCCCCACTCATTCTTTCTAAACTCTAGCGAGTGGCAGGCCAGTGCCGACAAATGCTCATCATACGCTCACTACTCTTCTGGGATCACGAGTCTTGTTATATACCTTCTAGGGACCCTCTCCAGAGCCACACATCCTTCCTCAGATATGGGCCCGGAAATTGCTCCAATATCCCAAATGCGGCTTTACCAGCGCCTTTAGAGCCTCAGAGTCTTCATCAGCAAGAAAAGATATCCTTAGTGACATTTGGTGACTATGTAAAACCCTAGATGAGGTGGAATAACACTGGAACTTGGACCCTATTTTATTAGTTCCTGGTTTTTGCTTCCAAGTCAAAAATCATCAAATGGAACCTGCTTGCAGGTTATTTCCACGTCTTGCAGGGATTTGAAATTATTACAAGGCACCATGCCTCCGCTGCCTAGTTTTTTCATTAAAACTCCATTGATTTTTCTGTGTTAATGAGTTGAGCTGTTCAACGAGGGCCAGACCAGTTCAGAATTTACCAAGATTGGGTCGCTGCCCAAAATTGTCTCAGGAACACCCTCCCATTCTTTTTTTCACTTGCAAAACTGTAATCATACGCAAAGAAACAACAGGTCAATTTTTCACAAGATTATTTTCCTTTAAGATTCATTAAGGTCACAAGTAATTGGAACCAGAATTAGGCCATTTCAGCTCCCAAGTCCACTCTGCCATACAATCATGGCATGATCTATCTTCCTCCAAACCCCATTCTCTGCTTCTCCCTTAACCCCGGACACCTTAACATTAGCTCTCCCTTTTTATTCTTCTGTGTCACGTGTCCTACAGATGGCAAAGGATCTGTCTCCAATCGCTACAGCAGGACTAACAATTGCACTATTTTGATCTCCCGGGCACAAGAATATTGGCATAATTTGGGGCACATAAACTCAATGTGACTTTGCTTGTTCACTTTTTATGCAGAATCGCACCCTCCCCTTCAATGCCATCGATGATCAGTGTGCCTCTAAGAGATCAGTGTGGAAACAGCCCTACCTACGCCTACAGCGTCGTACCTTCCCGCCAGCGACCCTGCACCAAACCCGTTATCAGCGCACCGACAGCGCGCACGCAGCCATGCTACCGAGCTTACACCAGCAAGATCTACACACCAGGGACAATTTAAGTATGCAACAGAAGCCAATTATAACTCTCACTTTTGCATGTTGATTGGGGATTGTGGGAGGATTACGGAACATCGGTGAAATACATGGTACTGGCGAGAAGTAATAACTACGTACAGGCAATTCCCGTATCAGGATCAACACTCGGGTCTCTCCGCCCACAGTAAAACCACACGGCACACCATATTAATAGCCTATCGGAAGAAATGTTTTCACTGGGGGGTATTACCAAGGATATAGGAGTATTATCTCAATGTCACACATTTTATTCATGCTTCGCTCGCGAAAAACATCCAAAATTACCAATTGGCAAAGTGCTGGATCAGCTCAAGCGAATCAGGCAGCATCTCTGGAGAACACGGGATGTTACTGCAGACCGTTGGCAGGAGAACTCATAAACTAACAATAATAAGATATTATTGTTATAATATCATTGAACATTACACTAATTCACCCTGCCTCAAATTCACTTGGATCACTCCGACCACCTCTCTCACTTCGTTGATTATTCCTTCTCTCGATCACGGGGGCCAGACTATAGACAATGAAATTAGGTGCAGGAGCAGGGCCATTCGGCACCTGCGAGCCTGCACCGCATTCAATATGTCACGTGGCTGATCACAACTCGTATCTGTACTGCCTTCTCTCATACCCCCTGATCCTTCAGAACAAGTGGCCACATCATTCCCTCTTAAAATATGGCCAACGAACTGGCCTCAAACTACTTCTGTGCAGAGAATTCACTGATTCACCACTCTCTGTGTGAAAACGATTTTCTCATCTCGGTCCTAAAAATGAACTTCTCCTATCCTTAAACTGTGACCCTTGTTACTGGACTCTTCCAACAATCGGGAACAATCTTCCGGCATCCTCAGCCTGTCCAACCCCTACGATTGCGGTAAGTCTCTATGAGAGCACCACTACAATGTCTTCTAGATTCACAGCGGGAGTACAAGCCCAAGTCTATCCAGTCTTTTTATAGGAAGTCCTGCCATCCCTGGAATCAGTTGTGTGACTTCTCTGTATCCTCTATGGCGAAGAAGGTCTAGTTTCCTCAGTTTAGGAGACCAAAACTGTACGCAATCCTCCAGGTGTTGGCTTACACCTCAGACCCTGTACAACTGAGTAGATGCCTCCTGCTCTTGAATCAAATCCGTTTGCTATGAATGCCAACATTCCATTCTCTTTCTTCACAGCCTGCTGCACCTGCATGCCTACTTTCAATGACTGGTGTACCATGCACCCATGTCTCGCTGCATCTCCCTTTTCTTCGGTCACATTCAAATAATTGTCTACCTTCCTTGTTTTTGCACAAAGTCGGATAACCTCACATATATCTAATTATATTGCATTGCATGCATTTGCCCACTCACCCAGTCTATCAAGTCCTCCTGCAGCTCCTAGCATCCTCCGCATAGCTTCTCCACTGCCCCTCGCTTCGTTTGTCATCCGCAAACTTCAAGATGTTGCATTTTATTCCTCGTCCAAATCATCGCTTATGTATATCTGTAAATAGCTGGCGGGTCCTCAGCACTGAGCCTGTGTCGGCACCACGACTAGTACACGCGTCTGCCATCTGAAAGGACCAGTTCACTCCTCCTCTTTGCATCCTTGCACTGCCAGCCAGTTCTTCTATCCCACATCAATAAGAACCACGCAATAAGTGTGCTTTAAGTTGTATACAATCTCTTGTGTGGGGACCTTGTCGAAAGCTTCTGAAAGTCCAGATACTAAACATATCCACTGCTTCTCCTTTATGCCACTCTACTGGTATCTATCGACTGACATCTACGCAAAGCCACCAACTCCCACAGTTATTTGGGCTGCACCTCCCCCCTACCCTGCCTCTTGACACTACACTTGATTTCTCAGGCTCTGCCGCATCTGTTCCCAAGATTAGGCTTTCCATTCTAGAACACCCGATGGATCTCACCCAGGTCTCCTTTCTGTACCGTAGTTCTGGTCTTGCACCCACTCCCCACAGATGGAACAGGGGCAGTGTTCCCCTAGATCTCGCCTTCTACCCCTCCAACCTCCACAGCCAACACAGCAAGAGTTGCAGCCTTACAACGCCAGAGACCCGGGTTCGATCCTGGCCACGGATGCTGTCCGTACAGTGCTTGTACGTTCTCCCCGTGACCTGCGTGGGGTTTCTCCGGGTTCTCCGTTTTCCTCCCTCACTTCAAAGATGTACAGGTTTGTACAATTCTCTCTAGTGTGCGTAGGATAGTATTAGTGTGCAGGAATCACTGGTCGACATGGACTCTGTGGGACGAAGGACTCTGTGTTTCTGCGCTGTATCTCTAAACTAAACCAAACATAATTTTCTAACATTTTCGCCACCTTCAATGTGATCCCATGACCGGCCACAACTTTTCATCTCCACCCCTTTCCACCTTCTGCAGAGATCACTCCCTCCACATCTCCTTAGTTCACTCATCCCATCCCACCCAAACCACCTCCTCCCCAGGTACTTTTCCCTCCACTGAAGGAGATGCAACACCTGTCCCTAAGCCTCCCTCACATCCACCCAAGGACCCCAGCAGTCCCTCTAGGTGAGAGTAAAGTTCACATGTACCTCTTCTACTGCATTCAATGTTCCCAATGTGGCCTCCTGTACATCCGGGAGACTAAGCGAAGACTAGGTGATCGTTTCGCCAAACACATGTGCTCGATCTGCCAAGGTTTACCAGATCTCCCGGTTGCTAACCATTTTAACACCCTTTCCCATTTCCTGGGCCTCCTACATCATGGTGGCACAGCAGTAGTAGAGTTGCGGCCTCAGCAAGGAATGCTAGCGGGCACCCGGCTCGATCCGACGGCGGATGCTGTCTGCCGTTCCTGCGGCCGTTTTTGTGCTGCGTGGGGTTTTCTCGAGATCTTCGGTTTCTTCACGCTCCAAAGGATGTACAGGTGTGAAAGTTATTTGGGCTTGGTAAAATGTTAAAATTGTCCCTGGTGTGTGTAGGATAGTGTTAATGTGCGGAGGGATTGCTGGTCGGAGTGGACCCCAGGGCCGTGAAGGCCTGTTTCCACTCTGTTGTATCTCTAAACTGTATGCGGCCTGGACGAGGTCAAGGAAAAGGCCCAGACGCCAGGCAGGTTCAAACAGTAGTCTTTGAACACACAGTGAGAGCGCACACACCCGAGAGGGACCTCGGGGATGCCCAAGGCAGGACCAAACGCCCCTGCCCCTCAATAGCCCGAGGAGGATGATCAAGGAGGTGGCCTACCCCAGGGACCACCAAAAACTTAAACTACATTGTCATGGAGTGAGGGCACCATGCCAATCTGGAGGAATAGGATCTTATATTCTGCTTTATTCGTAACTGTAGGACTTATGATTTATTAATTTTAGATAATACTACCCACAAAAACCCTTCCTAAAGTCTACACGACCCCTTCCCTCTGGTCCCTCCTGGATTAATGGGCAGTCCAGTTCTCAACCCCTCCTCTTTCTCTAGCTTCACAATTTTCACCTCAACTATCTTTATCTTTCCCACTTTTGATCTATTTTTCATTTCAGGCCTGTTGTCAATCCACTTGTAACGTAGGACGTTATTCACCTATCACTCACCAGGCTTTGTCCTGGCCCACCTCTCTTCCAGCTTTCTCTTCCCACCTCGCCCCCCCCAAACGCAATCAGCCTGCCCCCACCAGCCTGAAGAAGGGTCCCGACCCAAAACGTCACATATCCATCTTCTACAGAGATGCTGCCTTGGCTTGCTGAGTTATTTTAGCACTGTCTCTTCTTTTGTAAACCAGCATCTTCTGTTCCTTGTATCTATATTTAATGGCATTTCGTATTGTTGAAATGTACATGTTGAATGAACCTTTCATAGTTGCTAATTTTCAGTTTGAAGCTTCACTATCATCATCTTCACCACTGCTCACAATCCTGGGCACAGTAATTTTCCACTCGTCACCCGACTACTGATGGTGCCCCATCAGCGATTTCACTAGAGTGCAGGTTACCCACAAAAAAAATAAATCCTGATTTACAAAATGGTTCCTCCTTTTAATCTTTAACTTGACAAACCATCCATCTTTCTTATGACCACTCTTCACCATGCACAGAATTTAAAAGTATAAAATGGGTAACTTATTAGCCTATAGGTGCTCTGTAAGGAGTTCGTACATTCTCCCTGTGACCGAGTGGGCTTTCTCCGTGTGTGCCGGTTTCCCTCCACGTGTAGGTTTGTAGGTTAATTGGCTTCTGTAATTTTCCCTAGTGTGTAGGATAGAACTAGTTTAATGGGTGATTGTTGGTGGCGCCCACAGGTCTGTGAACCGAAGGGTGGTTCTCCACGTTGTATCTTAAAAACTACACTAAAGGTGGATCTCCCAAGCAGAGAGAGCACCTCAAAACGTATGGGATTAATTTCTATTCCTAATTTCATCCCACTGCCTATATTTGCAAGATATTTATGGGGGTAAGTATAAATGTTGTAAACTGTTATATAGAGTTCAGTTAGACCACAAATGGCCATACAGGTAGCTCTGAGATAGATTCTGCTGCAAAATATTTTGTGTACTTTACCACAGAACTAATTTTTTCTCGAGTGCCTTCCTTCCTCCCCACAATCAGCTACTCCCACTCACTCACCCACCACATTGAATGAATGCAGTCGACAGCTTGTACAGAGTGACAGTAGCTATCAACATCCAGCCACATCCGGACTAAATGTTTTAGCTGCCAGTGCATGCAGTGCTTCAACTAAGGTGATATTCTAAGCAGGCGAGATAAGGGTTGCAGAGAATATATTATGGTGTTTTAAAAATACAAACACTCTCACCACATTGCTCTCGTGTTAACAATATCTTCTTTAATCGGTGTTCTATTTCACTCTTAACAGTTCCACTGGTTGATTACAATAATTAAAAACATTTAGGCAAGAACAGAAACTTTTCCAACCTAGTAATTTGAACACCCAATGCTTCTTTCTCTTTCCTTCTGGTTTTCTGCATTTCACACTCCACCCACCGTGTTATCCAGCTCCATTCTTTTCCACCTGCCCTCTATTCACCCATTAAACCATTTGGCTCTCCTATCCGCTCCCCCAACTCGTTCCACACGCCCATCTTCCCTCTCCTCTCTGGTCCCAATTACCAACCTCCTTACCTACCAAATTCCGTAGGTGCAGCCTCGTTTCCTCTTCTCGCCTCCCAGCCTTTGCCTGAACATCCACCCTCCACTTGCCCATCTGTCCACATTTTCTTTCTCTTAATTTGGCTCCACCTATTGCACATCATTCCCCGTTTACACCTCTCTCCCTCCTGGCTCCATCTGCCCCCATTCTCTCCCTCTCACCTCATTATACTGGTCATCCCACCCTACAAGCACAGTACATATTTCCAAGTTCCGGTGGTGTGGGGCTTGGAGGGTCATACTACACGTGGTCGGTGGGTGTTCCCATGCTGTAATCAATTCCTGTCTCCTTCCCGTAGCCGATGGACGGTCGTGCAGTTTGGAGTAGCTGTTTTAGTCTGCCATAGTGTGTACATCCTGTTGACACTATAAAATGTTGTGTGTTAACTGATCCCGTCAGTGGGTACGGTGATAAAATAAATGATGGTGGATTGGGTGAACATTAAGCGTGTGTGCTGCTATGTCATGTATGGGTAGATAGAGCTTTGAGTGCTAGTTGAATACCCTTCCAATTTCTGAATAAAGGCAATGACAGTTGGGGTGTTCGTGTTGGTAATGCCATTGATTGGTCAAGATGTTGGGTGGATTTTTTCTCTTATTGGAAATTATCATCGGCTCACGGTGTCGGCATGATATGATATTTGTCATCTATCAACACATTGTTCAGGTCACGTTTCATTTGGATGTGGAAACTGCTTCCTTCGCATTATCTGGAGATCATTGAACATCCTTAAACCCTGTATAACTGTCGCGAGTTGGCCCAACGGAGTGACCCCGAGTTTTCACTCGTGGTGATCAGTAGCGGGGAACGGCGGAACTCGCTAGCGAAACTTATCGACTCGTGGCTGCTACGGGCAGGTAATCGGGAAACTTGTTAACTCGTGAAAAAAATCAAATATGTTTGATTTTTTCCACGATGGTCAAAATTAAATCGTTTAAGTGAATAAATGGAAACATTTAACTCGTTGTAATAACGTAGTGGACCCGTGAGTTTATCTTAGTGTCGCGTGAGGGTTCCTACCGGTGGGGAACTTTTTAAATAATCTGTTCTTTTGCTCTCTAGTTTAAAGACTGAACCAAAGATAGACACAAAATGCTGGTAAGTATAACTCAAGCGGACTCAGGCAGCATCTCTGGAGTGGTTGGGAATAGAGTCCGAGGAACCGCCTTCTTCAGAACTTACCGAAATGCCACCCATTCCTTCGCTCCAGAGATGCAGCCGCTTTATGTCCCGCCGAGTTACTCACAGCATTATGCCTGTGTCTATCTTACGGCTCTTGTTCCTGCCACTTGTCCTTTATTACTGAGCGGCCTGCCCGGGCTTCACTTCTGTCTCACAAATGAACGGCTTAGGACACGGGTTGTTTTAAATAAAAGATCCTGCCTGAAGGGCGCATGTTGGGGGTGGTGGGTGGGATGATTGTTCCCAGCATGTGATGCTCCATCTCAACCCCCCCTGGTGGGGCCGAGGGTAGTGTGGGATTGGGAAGGAAAACTGCAGATGTGGTTTACAACGGAGATTGACACACACAATGTGGAGTAAAAAATCCGAGGGACAGTGGGCAGCAGATCTCTGGAGGAGAATTGTGGAGAATGTGGGTGTGAGATTTCGGGTCTGTGAGACCTTACTTCAGACGTTCTCCACAGATCCCGTGAGTTACTCCTAGTAGTTTGGTGTGGTCTAATCCTCTGGGTCGGCGGGGAGCCCCGGCATTGGTCCCCTGTACCGCCGACCTGTCTACTCGTCGACCCGTGTAAGTCCATGTCTCGGGTGTCATCGCCTGCCGCCCGGCTGAGTGCAGCGGAAGGTTACCATTCCGCAGAGGAGTTGTCCAGCGCTCACGTGTGGACGAGGTGAGGACAGCAATATGCCAGGTGGAATGAATACAGCATCAGTTTAAAATTGAGCATTTATCGACTGTTATATGTATTTTTTAGATTTTACGTTTTAATAA